>JANEYF010000851.1:4072500-5272500 GCA_029963845.1 Rhamnusium bicolor | reverse complement strand
TTAAAAAAATGTAAGCTACTATATTTCAGGTTGAGAAAAAAATTAAAATTGAGAGAATTATGATTGTTTTATTAACAGGGAACAAACGAGGTGAGTCGCAGCAGTAGTCGAGATGAGAGCAGAGGGCGAGAACAAACTGTCAGGTGTTTATAAACGCGATTCCAGAGCAAACAAGTGACGAAAAATTAAGTGCATATAATGAACCGCTTGCAATTAAGGATGAATAAAAGGGAACCTGTATTCGAGAAGCTTTAAAAATAAAAATATTAACACAGGAAAGTGAAAGTAGTTAATTTCAATTGCACATATTTTTGGTATAGAAAATAACGACATCAGAATTTCAGTGATGAAGTCATAGAAGTTTTTTTTAAATAGAAAAATAAGTTTTCGATAAAGACTTCATTATCTATTCAACCATTAGCACATGCAATTAAAACATTAAGACAGTTATAGAGAATAAATAAAAATAGATATTGTAATCATATGTATATAAAAAAAGAACTAAAGACGGAAATTATTTTTAAGTTGAAAAAGTTTTGCTGGATAAGAGGCTTCTCTTACAAACAGATAAAATGTTGCTTGTTTTATATAATTTTTATGGTGACTAAGAAGAACCCATAATTAATTGATCTGAGGATGGTAATAAAATTTACCGAAACGTCGGCAAGTTGAGGAAGTAGTTTTTCTCAAAATAAGGACCCTTGCCCAACAAAATTTTTTCCAACTATTAATAAGCCGATCTAATGACTTTTCTATTATTTTTAAGTGTTTAATATTAAATATCAGTTTTTAGAAATTAGTTTTAGGTAAATTAATTAGAACAAAAAAATGTTTATTATTTTCAAAAAAAAAAGGAAAACTTCATATCAATAACTCGAAAAAAATGTCAACGTATTAAATGCTCGAATTGGTGTTTGCTACTTAATCAGTCAATGCAATCTCGTTTTACAATCGAATTATATCTGGCATAACATAACATATCTTCTGTCGAATCCTTTGCTTTAGTTCGTCTAACTTACCAGAATGAACGTAAATGCGATTTTTGAATATAAAAAAAATCTAATGGCGTAAGGTCTGGGGATGTTGCTGGTCATTCAATAAGTCGTCTGCCAGTACAGCGAACTGGAAATGTATCGTTTAAGTGTAAACGTACAGGAAAGGCATAATGTAATATTGCATCATATGCTGCTATAAATAAAGGTCTTCCCTAAAAGCATCCAGTAATTCGTTATGGGGTTACAGTTCTATTCAAACAGGAACCAAAAACTCCTGTAGAAACCATAGATAATGTTCACCAGTTACATTTTCTTCGAAAAACAAAGGAGCTATAACTATTCTCATCTAAGCGAGTATATAAGTTTACTTTTTGTGGTCACTGAGTGTATTTTGTTTGACCCCAGTGTAGATTTTCTGTTGTCCAATATCTGTAATTCTATATGTTGATATTTTATAGGAACTGAATTGGATAAAAATGTAAAAAATCCTCAATTTTTCATTAAGTCAACGCACAATAGACAACTTTTTAGACCTAGCTTACCATAAGTCAGGAAGATGAAGTATAATAGAGCGATCTCTATTATGGAGCCTCCAAAAACAGTTCAGTTAAGATCGATTGTTTGAACGAGCTTGGTGCAATTACGCATTGAAGTAATCTCATCTTTGTGAGTTAGTACTCTGCTATAAGTTATGTGTTCTTTTGTTTAGTAAAGTTATTGTGTACCTACGGGCATTAGTCTAGAAAGTTTTAACTATGGAATACGCTATAAGAAAGTAATTACTATAGTTATTATACCTTTGACAATATGACTATCAATGTTTATATTATGTTTTTCAGTTTCTATAAAGATATAAAGAAGTGTCAACTTGTACTACGGAATTTTCAGTTTAGCACTTCAGTTTGACATATTATCTAACACATTATGTAGGTTTTACTGTTTCCTTTTGTCTCCTGTCAAATAAATTTTTTTCCTTATTGATCTATCTCCTTCCTGGACGTCCATGGATTTGTTCCAAGTTTTGTGCTCAGAAAATTTATTAAGGCATGGAGCTTCTAATGAAGTTATATATCGTCTAAAAGACTACTTTAAAAATGATATACAAATTTAGACCTGAACTGGGTCTTCTGATAGACGTTGTTAAGCAGGGCAAAGGCACTTCTAACGATGGATCACCATTTTTTTCGAATCCCACCAAAGCTTCAGAAATAACTGATGTCAACGAGAACATCATCAATTGCAATCATACTGGATACGTTATGTTCAGGTTATGATATAAACACAGAGGAATTAAAGAAATACATGTTCGACGCTGCACAACTCTATGCAAGTCTGTATAGTTGATATCCGATTTCAGCTTCGGTCCACAAGATTTTAATCCACAGTGGGGATATAATGAATTTGATTTTGTGTTCCATCGGTCAACTAAGCGAAGAAGCTTTCGCAGCAAGACATAAGGAATATAGGAAATTTCGGAAACACAACACAAGAAAAATGTCTGGATAAATAACAAATGAAGATTACCTAGACGCAAGATCTACACATTGTCCAAAGATGTGCTTTGTTTATTACAAATTCAATAATTGGTTATATTTTTTAATAGATTTAAATGTTTCACTATAATTGTATTTTATTTCATTAAATGATTTTTTAAAGATTTTCTTTGGTTACATGTTTCTTTAAAGCACTCCTCTCCTAGACCATAAATAATGTTCGAAAGGCGTATTATATAGTAGTTAAGTAGAATATGAACATTTCATTTACAAAGTATCAATAATAACAATTTAATTTTAAGCGGCATGCTTATGGTAAGCTTGGTTAGGAAAATTAGCCAGTGTGCGACGTTTCAACAATATTTATTGTCTTCCTTTGCAATTTTGGCGACATACGGTTTCGTTTAGTATAAGGATAACTTCATCCGAAAGTAAAATATTTTTTTACAAATCGGTCATTAAACGAATTTTTGTTCAGGAAACTGTTTATCGTGTGCACAAGTTGAACATTTTATGGATGGATTTTTTCTTTCCCTACAAACTATCTGCTGACTAACATTCTGATGTAAACCAGCTTGACAACTTGCATATAACGATTTTCTTGCGCCGTCAAAGGAATATTAAGCTTAGTTGTCTCTTCCATTTGTGGACAGCCACTATTGTGTTTGTCATGTCCAGTAAAGACACTTTCTGGTGTATGTTGCATACAATATTTCTTCTATTGTCTCAAAAAACTTTTTTTTCAAACAAAATTCGTAAAATTCAACTGACAAATGACAGATACTTGCTCTCAAAGAAACTGGATTAATAATTTTTAACTGTTTTTAAAAAATCTGTCAAATGGTGGGATTTTTCTGCTGTTAGTTTAGAACAAAAAGTTGACGTTTGCTGCTGTGCAAGCAAAAGATTAATTGGCGGTCGCCGAACAGAAATTGAGTTTTTCTGAGGGCACAAAAAATATCTTCTTGAAAACGGTTTAACATGGCTAACTTGAGAGTTGAATCGCTCAGAACGTTAGCAAAGAGTGAACAGGCAAACTTAAGTTACCTGCTTTTTGGTCATTTTTTAAGCGGTTCTAGGAAAATACTTGCATGTATCTCAAGCGGAAAGTATCTTTTTCGCTCTCGCATAGTTGTTATCTCAGCCAACAATTTCTATTACTCTCTGTTATGAACCACTTGATAGTTTGAGAACGCTATTTAATTTTATCTCTAGTATCTGTCCGATAGTCATTGTATAGTCAACAACAAAACTTTAGCCTTGTATAAATAATATGTAGTTGAATATTATGCTTACACTTGATTTTAGTACTTTTAAGTCTCAAGCATACTTACGATATCAGCATCAAAAATGATGATGTAAATAGTGATACAAACTTCAAAATGACGTCGTGATATGCCACAAACGTACCTAATTTATAGAGTGGAATGAAAAATAATATTAACTGAAAATTTTTTGTTAATTATTATTTACTAACTTTTACAAATCTTATCACAGATAAGTATAACATATATCTTTTTAAACAATTATTTTCCCGGCTATTTGCCAAAATCCTGAAACTTGGATTACAAAAAAGATAGTATGCACATTATGTTCAGTACTACTGACTCAATAATGTTATTTTTAATTTCAACTATTCTGTCTAGTAAAACCAAAAATCAATAAAACACAAGGTACTCACCAGTTGACACTCACTTTAAAAAACTTTAAAATGTCTACCGACACGTGTTTCTGCTTGCCATATCGTCATCAGGGTAGCCAGCACATTTAAAGAATCGAAAGTAAGGAAACTTGTAAACCTTAATGTAATAAACATTAATGGCTTC
Organism: Rhamnusium bicolor; assembly: GCA_029963845.1. NCBI lineage: Eukaryota > Metazoa > Arthropoda > Insecta > Coleoptera > Cerambycidae > Rhamnusium > Rhamnusium bicolor. The sequence continues at coordinate 5,268,186 of JANEYF010000851.1, read as the reverse complement.
AGAGAACAGAATAATTGAAATTATATAGCGGAAATACCCCTTAGGGTCAATGAAATAATTTAAAAACAAATTAAGTGGCAAATAGCCGGGAAAATAATTGTTTAAACGGATATATGTTATACTTATCTGTGATAAGATTTGTAAAAGTTAGTAAATAATAATTAACAAAAAATTTTCAGTTAATATTATTTTTCATTCCACTCTATATTTTAACTTTTATCAAGAAGAGGAACTTAATTTGTTATTAAATTGTACCTAATTTATGTCCTCCTAATTTCACTTTTTTTTATCCGTTTATTTGATTTCACAAGGGCCGGTCCATATACTTGCCGTACATTACGTAAAATCCTAACTCCTAGTAATTTCTTGCTAGGAGTTAGCAGTTTATTTATTTAATTTATTAATGCAGCTTAAGTAATTGGCCACCCTCCCAAACTTCCGTAGAATAGCCCGCATGATTCATGCGTGTTTTTTTTCTTTTTTATCAAGAGAGCTAAGAAATATTTATGCAGGGTAATTAGGAAACTGCATTGCTGAATAATTATTTTTTTGAAATAGAGAAAATAAGTAATTTTCATTTAAAGTATCACATAATACATGTTTATATCGTTTGCGTCAAAACTTTTCTTTGAAAAGCACAATTTATATGGTTTTGTTAATTTTTTATCGTTACATTTTCTTTTTATCCAGCGCGACACAGCTTTGAAACTTCTTCAACTTCTCGATTTATCTTATACGGTATCATATTGGTTCCTCTCCCCATTGAGTAAACTGCCGCTTATTCGATCTCAAAAGCTTCAATAATATCTTAGATAGTGGGATGGTTAAACGACGACACTAAGTCAATAAATCACTGATGAAAAGATTTGTTCGTAAATGAGAAACACCGACCCCAATAGCAGTTTTAAATCATTTATTTTTGTTAAGTGTTCTACTTTTGACGAGCCGCTGCTGAAACTGGCTTAAAAACTTTTTCGTTAACACTTTCTTTGACATTTAAACTACACAACACTATTTTAGCTACCATCAAACCGTAAATCCCTTAACTTTTCCACTTTTTTACCTTTTTATAAAGTCTGTGGAAGTTCTCAGGCGTTTATATGGTGCGAACTGAAGTATAATGGTATTTTTAAGTCATTCATTCGTTCATTTTGCTGCTTAAAAGTGGCTGGCTCGAATTAAGAAAGGTTTCAGCAACTTGGCACTTAGAAACTTGCTGGGGATTCAAATATAAACTCAGTATAAGAGATTAAATTTGTAAAGGCAGCTAATTAAGCACTTATCACTACTATTTCAAAGCTGATGATGGTAGCTGTGCAGCAATTAGGAAAGAGCTTCATTAGGCGTTCTCGTTTTATATCACAGCAGAGAATCAGAAATGGTATGGTATAGCGCCCTAAAAAGCTTTAAACTAACACTGAATACGAGGAAATGCCAGAATGTTGGGGTAATTGAGAAATTTCTTTTCTAACTTATAATGTTGGTTTAAGCTTTTTGCAACATTGCATCACATTACATTGCAAGTACATTAAATTAACTGGTTTAGTAATAAATTTTGTAGTTGAAATTTGTGCATGCATACAAATAATTTAAGATAAAACGAGATATTTGTGACTATAAACTACAGAAAGTGTATTTGCCATTAAATTGTACCACTACATCCAGCGTTACAATACAGTACGTTTATGTATTCCGTTACTGAGAGTGAATTTAAAAGTTGTTTTCGACTTAAAGAACAATAAATCAACAGGCGTTGATGATACTTGTTTTAGTGTTAAAGTATATTCTAGATAAAATCATACATCCAAGTTTGTGGGCGACGTAGTGGGGCGCCTTGGTAAAGCTCACAGCACCTCAGCTACTCTCTGTAATTTATCCAAAGCTTTATACTTATCTGAGCGTTATCAGTCTGTTCGTTTAAAAGACATGTTATCTGACTTGTCACTAATTCAGTATGGTGTACCTCAAAGGTATGTGGTGGGACCTCTGCTTTTTATTGCTTATTTAAACGATATTTCTTCTGCATTAATTTTGTTAAATATTTATTATTAGCCGACCAAAGTTTAGCTAAACTTGGTTTAAAATCCATTATTGATATAATTGTAACACTGGATTTAAAACCAAGTTCAGCTGAACTCTGGCTGAGCCAGGTTCGTGCAACTGGCTCTTAAAGGTAATACGTCTAGTGCTGAAAATAAAGTAATTGAATGGCTTAGTTCTAAAACTTTTTAAAAAAACCAAGAAAAATTCAAAAAATAACTACTGATTGTAAACTAAATACAGGCACTAATGTAAAGTTGATCGATTCCAGAATTGATGAAGCTTTAAAATGGCATACCAACCATATTAACTATCTTTGGAAGAAAATAAACACTAAGCTCTATTTACTAGGACAACTTAAAAAACTAGTAAACACGACAATTCTTTAAGAACAGCATATTTCTCAATATTCCACTCACAGCTAAGCTATGGCATCACAGTTTGGGGTATCAACTAGCTCTATTTCTGTGATTAGAATCCAAAAAATGCTCTAAGGGACATTTTATAGAATATAAAATTATATGTTTGCCCACTTTATATATTTATTCCTTACTACTAGTACCGTTTCTAATGCAATATATGCTTCTCTGGTCACTGCTGCTGACCTATCTCTGATGTCAATGTCATCTGCGTATCATAGATTTATTGTACATTTTGTTCCTGTTGCTGTTATTCCAGATGACCTTATAATTGTTTTAGGACTAGAGTTAGTTTAATACTCATAAAAGACTTGCTTTAAAACTGCAACTCTATTTTATAGAAAATGATAATTAATTTAATACAATACGATAATAAAGTACATGAGAAAATCTGGAAAATTTTATTTCTCTTTAGCATTATTCATAACTTATTCAGTTTTTAAAAGAATTGCATGTCGTGAGTTAAATGAAACTTTATTAAGTTTACTTATACAGCATGTGGTATACTGCACGACTGCATGCATTTTTCTAAGATAACATCTTTGTATTTTAAATGATATATTTGTTACATTTCATGTGGACAAGTTGTGATTAATCAAAATAATAAAGTTTGACGTTTTATAAAATAATAATACTTACATATTTCTATGCAATTATTTTCTAAAATTAAAAAAATACGTAATCTACAATTTTGCATAGTATAATAAATATTTATAAAATATAGAGTTTAGTGTATTATAGTACGTATTTATGAGCATACGAGTATCTTTCCTGGTATATGTATATATATATATATATATATATATATATATATATATATATATATATATATATATATATATATATATATATATATATATATATATATATATATATATATATATATATATATATATATATATATATATATATATATATATATATATAGTTATTTTTTATTAATGAGGATGCAGTCCAAATTTTGTTGGGTTAATAAAGAATACTTTTTTCTACTATGCCAAGCTTTCGAAAATATTTTATTTTCTTTCTCAAGACTACAAAAGAAGATAAAAAGGGTTCATAATTACATATATATATATATATATATATATATATATATATATATATATATATATATATATATATATATATATATATATATATATATATATATATATATATATATATATATATATATATATATATATATATATATATATATATATATATATATATATATATATATATATATATATATATATATATATATATATATATATTTACATCCTGCAGTAGTTAGGTCGTCCCCATATAAAGCAGCAATAGGTCTTCTCCCAGAAAGAGTAAATATATATCTAATATCATTTATGTATATAACATTTTAGGTCATTCTAATGATAAATCCACAAAAAAATTAAATATATTTTTTTTAATTTGCATATAAGTTGCTATCTTTACGTCCTCCGACTAAACTACTATATTTATGTCGTCCGGGTGTATATTTGATTAACCAATTCGCAGCTTTATGTCCTCCGATATATTCAGATTGTACAAACTACAGTGGATCGGTGTTCCGACAGTGATGCCGCATTTCCTTTATTAAGAGATGTAATTGAAAAATATTTTATTTTTCGGCTTCTCGCAGTCTTATTGTAATAGCGCGCGTTTTTTAATTCAACAGTTTGGTCTGATGAATTCCGTAGGACCAATCAGAATGCAGATTTTTTCATTGATTGGTGATCATTTGCTAAAGGGGTAAATAAAAATAAAAATATATATTTTTTTTAATATACCTATTACATTTAATTCTGGAGTGGGTTGGACATTTGATTGGAAGATAACATTGACGTAGTTTACCACGAAACACCCAAAACACTACATACTGCAATCGACACGCATTTTGTCAACCAAGTTGGCATCATCTGGAGATGATTAAAACTAACTTTATGCTAACAATCTACCCAATTTATACCAAAACTATTGTCACGGTTCGGTGAACCGTGACTCACTAACCAATAGCTCGCTTTATTGGTTAGTGAGTCACAGTTCACCGAACAGTGACAATAGTTTAGATATAAATAGGGTAGATTGTTATCATAAGATTAGCTTTAATCATCTCCAGATGATGCCAACTTGGCTATCATAATTTTCGGTTGGGTTTCGGCTGATGGTCAGGGCGTTCGGTTTCGGTTCATGGGTCTGTAAATGAACGAAAAAATTTGAAATTTTGTAGAAATGATTCATGTGGGATCTTCTTCATATACCTGAGTGCCACCCCCTACCGCTCTGTGTGAGGGGCAGGTGGGGATTGGAAGGGGTGAATTTTGTAGTGTGTCATTATTTTCAAATACGTCTTATTTTTCAACGAATTTTTCTACATACAGCCCTCATGTTTCGAGATTTTTTTGTAAAAAATTTTCATTTCGAATTTAAAATTTTTTTGACAAAATGTAAAGCTTTGGGAAGTTGGGTTAGTGCCATATCCGGCTTAGAAAGAGAGAAAGAAATCCCAAATTTTACATGGACTATCTACAGGTGGCGTACTGTCGATTGCCATATATTCACCTGCTCCACTCATGTCGGGTGGTAGGTGGGGGTTGGAAGGGGTGAATTTTATAGTTTGTCACTTTTTTCGAAATACGTCTTATTTTTCAACAAATTTTTCTTCATATAGCCCTCACATTTCGAGATTTTTTGGAAAAAAAATTTCATTTCGAATTTGATATTTTTTGACAAATGTAAGGATTTGGGAAGTTGGGTTAGTGCCATAATATCTGGCTTACAAAGAGAGAAAAAATCCCAAATTTTACATGAACTATCTACAGGTGCTGTACTATCGATTACCATATATTCACCCGCTCCACTCATGTCGACGGGTAGGTGGTGGTTGGAAGGGGTGAATTTTGTAATTTGCCATTTTTTTCAAATACATCTTATTTTTCAACGAATCTTTCTACATAGCCCTCATGTTTCCAGATTTTTTTTGTAAAAAAATTTCTTTCCGAATTTAAAAATTTTTTGACAAAATGTAAGGATTTGGGAAGTTGGGTTAGTGCCATATATCTGGCTTACAATAAGAGAAATAAATCCCAAATTTTACATGGACTATCTGCAGGTGTCGTACTGTCGATTACCACATATTCACCCACTCTACTCATGTCGAGGGGTAGGTGGGGGTGGGAAGGGGTGAATTTTGTAGTTTGTCACTTTTTCCAAATACGTCTTATTTTTCAATGAATTTTTCTTCATATAGCCCTCATGTTTTGAGATTTTTTTTGTAAAAAAAATTTCCCCTCCGAATTAAAAATTTTTTTGACAAAATGTAAGGATTTGGAAAGTTGGGTTAGTGCCATATCTGGCTTACAAAGAGAGAAAAAAATCTCAAATTATACATGGACTACCTACAGGTGGCGTACTGTTGATTACCACATATTCACCCCCTAAACTCATTTCGAGGGGTAGGTGGGGTTGGAAGGGGTGAATCTTGTAGTTTGCCATTTTTTCCAAATACGTCTTATTTTTCAACGAATCTATCTACATATAGCCCTCATGTTTCGAGATTTTTGTAATGAATTTTTTTTGTTGAAATTATGCTATTACACGTGTATCTTAAAAACGTCACTACAGTCACAATTATTGATTTTAAGAAAAAATATATTAGAATCAGCTATGAGACATATGTGTGATGACACACAGACATTTTCACTTCCTAAAAGTATACAGGGTGGCCAAAAATATTTTTTTAAATTTACAACTATTTGAATTGAATTTTCTAAATTTTTTAAAAATGGAACACCTTGTATATTCTTGAACGATGTGATGTAGAATTGAAAAACGAAAATTTTTTGTACGTACATCCCTATGGCTATTTGTAACCATTTTCAATTTATTGAACATTAACTGGAAAATTCAGCAATAAAAACTAAAAATGTATAACATTTTTTCTGTCATTCAAAAGAAGATATTATGAAAAGTGCTCCATATGTTGCCCATTTTGATTGACACACATTTCTATGCGTCTTTGGAATGACGTTTCTGCTGTTCATAAAATTGCCGGAGTGCATTTATTATCCTTTCCTTCAAATTTTGGATTGTTGTTGGTGTGATGTTTTTATGGGCATCATGTAACACGCTTATTATAATACCTATAAGGGCGAAGCTGGTCAGTTCAAGGGCAAAAGTTTAGATGAAATTAATTTGAATTAAGAGGAAGATCTGATGGAACAAATAGATGAAGATTTAGAGCAGAGAGATGAAGATTTGGTAGAGGCGAATGAGGTTATTAATGAAGATGAAGAAAATGAATTGACTAATGAACACAATTTCAACAGCGAAATAAAGAAGAAGCCAACAGGGCGGAAGAGATTGCTCGTTCCTTGGACAGAAAACCAAAAACAAACAGTTACTACCTACCTCAAAACACATATCAAACAAAAACCACCTCCAAAGAAAGGTGAATGTGATGATATCATTTCAAAGCACCCTGAATTATTGAAAAACAAAGACTGGCTAAAAATAAAAGTCTTTGTTTAGAACAAATGAAAATAGTGACTTTAAATGACTATTTTAATTTTTGTTCAAGTTTTTTTCATGTCTTATATTTTGTTAAATAAATGTTCTATATAATAGTATTCTATGTAGCTTGATTTTTGTTAGGTTTGCGGCAAAAGAAAGCAAAGAGTTTTTTTACGTCAATCGACGTTTCGGCAATTTTATTGTCATCTTCAAGGCAATAAAACAATATTTCTTTTATAAAAGTACATAATAATGCTATTGTAATAGTGAATTAAAAATTAAAATTAAAAAGAAATTAAACGTGAAATATAAATACTGTACATAGAGGATGATCACTTATGGATGATAAATGCGTTTTTCTTGAAATTGGCAATTGAAGATTTAAAACTGCCTCTTTAAGCCTAAACCTATAAACTGTGATAAAATAAACAAAAAAAAAAATCACGATGCTTGTGTCGCGATGTGTTGAAAATTTTTTTTTCAGTGACACCTTATGTTTGATATACGCTGTTGAAAAGTATAATAAAGTCTGAGCCAAAATTTCAGATAACAAAATTGCCATTTGCCTTACAGAATTATTAATATTTCTCGTTCGATTTTCTACCGATAGAAAATCGAACGAGAAATGAAATGCCGCACACCGGAGTTAGATATCTACTTTAGTTTTCGAGATATCTGCCGACAAATTGTTGAGAACTTATCAAACTTTTCTTAGCAACATTTAAGCGAAGTAAATGGCAAATGACAAATTTTGTCACTTGAAACCTCGACCTTAACCGTTTCAACGATGTACCAAAAATACGGTGTCACTGGAAAAAAATGTTTCAACACATCACGACGCCAAGCAGGGCGGATTTTTTTTGTTTATTTTATGACAATTAATAGTTTAGGTATGCGACTGTGGCAGTTTATTGATTTAAATTTCATCTTATCAATTTCGAGAAACTTCATTTTTGAATTTATCGTATTATTCTGGACATATTTTATATAACATATCACATACCCAGATTCAACTGATTTTGAAATATAGACACATAAAGGTAAACTTATTTCACACTTTACCCCATACCAAGATTAATATTAAACTATAGTTTTTTTCAAAATTAATACCATCTGTCACAAATAATAGGAATAATAAAAATAAATATGCAAAGTACGTCACTTCAATAGAAATAGGTTAATATTTTATATACCCAAATTCAATTGTTATTGAAATATCGGCCGACATTTCAATAACAATTGAATTTGGGTATATAATAATATATTATATAAACTATGTCCAAAATAATGTGCAGAATTCAAAAATGGAGTTATTTACAGGGTCTTCTATTTAAAAAAGTACTACTTCTTGATCTACCTTGTATAAGAACAGTTACAACAGTTTTATACGTATACAAGAAAGTATTATAAAAAATATTTTAGCAAAAAAAAATAAAGAAAGTGATCACCTTGTACAATATAGCGTAAAAAAATACATATGTAACAACTTTAATTATCATTTCCCGGTTCCTATTTCTAATCTTCCTTAAAATAATTGTAAGCAAAAACGAATATTTTTCAGTTAAATATAGAAAAAAACACAGAGCCATGCTCTATCCATTATCATTATAAACAAATATTTAAAGGGTGTAAAAAATATAATTTTTTGATCCACCAATGGATAGAGTTTAAAACGTTAATATAAGAATGTGCAATCCGTTTTACTCAATACTTATAGTTGGAAAAATGTCGATAAATATATCTAAAACCAATGAAGAGATAGAGGCAAAAATTGCTGTAAATGTTACATAGAACTCAAAAAATAAAACATATGATGATTGTTCCGTTCTAAACAGTCACTGACTATGTCGCTCTGCAAAACTAGACCATCCTATGTAGTTTATTTCTGGTTTAAAAGTAATCTAATATTCCTGAAATTGAATACACTGTTGTCAATATTACGGAGGACTTATCCACTGCAAATCTGATATTAAATATACAGAGGATGACTGATCCACCGCGAAGCAGGATTGGAATATACATGTGATAATATACGCGCAACAGCGACACCACCCGTCTATACGGCGAAGTCCGCAACTAAAATATTCAAAATATCAAAAAACACGCCATAGGTCATCCATCTCAAAACTTATCAGGTGATGTAGGATGATGAACCGGACTGTTTTACATGGGAAACGATAGCTCCTCCATATACGGAAGACCTATCACACCCGGACGACCTATTAAATGCAAATGGTCTATTAACGGAGGACCTATCTACTGCAGGATTTCGAGTTGTGTACACGTTAAGTCACTTGGGCGTACTGCATATTGTTTTTTGTGTTTTTGTTTTATTTGTTGTACTGTATTGTTGATATTAATTTAATAATAAAGCATGGCAGACGTAAGCAGGGGTAGAAAATTGCCATTTGCTGACAAAGTGAATAAATTCATAGGTGAATTCCCGGATTTATTCTACGATGGTGCTAAAATAATTTGTAAAGTGTGCGAGAAAGATTTGATGTGCAGGGATAAGCATGATTATGAACTTCACGTAAATAGTGTACACCATAAAAATAAAAAAAATGGCGTGCCTTCGACACCACAGTTTATGTTTGTTTTACTATTATTGCTGATTGCCTGTGATGTTCCGTTGCACATACTCAATAAACAACCATTTCGAGAGTTCTGGAATAAATATAATACCCAGGTGAAGTTTTCAAGTCGCACAACGTTATGTAACTATCTACCAACTGTACACGTAGACATGGTAAATAAGATGAAATGTGAATTAAAATTACACAGCTGTGGTTATCTGTTGATGAGACAACAGAATGTAAAAAAAATCTATTTTAAATGTTATAGTACAAGTACTGGACCTTTTTAAACCCACAGTTCCACTGTTACTAGCTAACAAAAGACTAAGTCAGTGTACTAGCGAAACAATTACCAGGGTGGTGCTGGAGACGTTAGAAAAATTTGAACTGTCAAAAAGTCAAGGGTTGATGTTTGTGACTGATGGCGCCATGACGATGCATTCTGTAGGCTCTTCTTTGCAAGAACAAGGTTGTACGTTTATACATGTTACGTGTAAAGTGCATGCTTTAGATCTTGTGGCAGAAACTATTCGAAAAGGTTTTCCAGAGGTGGATGAATTAATAGCAAGTACAAAAAAATATTTCTTAAATCTCCTAAACGTCTCCATGCATTTCATAGCAAATGTCCCGGTATTCCTAAACTACCACAGCCGATTCTTACACGTTGGGGAATATAGTTGCAGGCAGTTTCTTATTATGCTGAATATTTCCAACAAATAAAAGCTGTGATACTACAATTCAATCCAGATGAGGCTGCAGCTATTATGGAAAGTCAGACAAAATTCGAAGATATTTCCGTTGAAACAACTTTAAAAAATATATATAAAGCATAAAAAAAATTAGAAAACAGTGCTTTGTCGTTAGCGGAGTCACTGCAAATAGTGGACAATGTAAATCTACTGCTACACGCTATAGGTGACGCAAGAAATGAGCGCGTTAAAGAAAAGTTCGCAAGTGTGTGAAATAAAGACACCGGTTTTACCAAATTAAGACAAATATGTGATGGTGCAGCCCCAGATCCATTAAGTGCGTTCAAAGACTATTTTACGTATGCGTGTATTACATCAGTAGATGTCGAACGGTCGTTTTCAAAATATAAGAATAAATTTTCACCAAAGCGAACATCACTCATGAAGACAACCATAGAAATATACCTGATGCTGCAAAATGGCTACACATCTTCTCCAGTTTGTGATAAGCAAACTAGTTCATCAAGCTAGTTAAGAGGGTAAGTTTTACATACGTTGTTATAAATTGTAACAGTTTATTGTTTCTCGTATTAGTTAATTTCGCATACACCACTGTCCCGCGGTACATTTTTGATAGCCCTAGTAATAAATGTTCATGGTCACTCAACATACAATGAATGTTTACTGATTTGAATAAAATTTAAAACCATACCTCTAATACCACAATATTCTAAGGCATTTTCTGAGGTTACAAAAAAATTCACCAGTTGTTTTTAGTAACAGTATTAAGGAGAACGTAAAACGAAATTTGTAATAAATATAATTATTACCAAGGACATCGATATTTTGCTTATATAAAAAAAAATTATATTTTTCTTTCTTATTTTAATCTATTTCATTACCACACCATGTTATGTGAGAAGCGCTGTATCGGCAATTTTTCTACAATATCGAAAACAAGTGCTTTGGGAAAAAATAGGAATATTTTACTCTCTTAAATTTATTAACAGAAAGTTTAAAACAAAACAAATTTAATAGTTTGAAGACATCAATAAAGCATTTGTTTTTATTACACCAAGCTATTTCATTTTGTAACCTTAAAAATATTTATCGTTCATTATTCAATTGTTAGTAATAAAATATTTTGCCTATTGTGTATTTTGTTTCACTTATCTAGAGAATATATAGATTCTTTATTTTAAGCATGAAATGTCAAACAATAAGGTATGTACACTTGGCTGCACAAACAGCAGATGATATAGAGGGTTTATTAATGATGCAAGTGTACGCCGACAAACATAAATAAATGTTAATGAGCACGATATAAGAGGTAAGTCTTTGTAAGTTACGCTATGCCCCTCACCGACGCCAGTCATTTTCGTAAAACAAACCGTTGTTACTTTATACATTTTATTTTATGAGTATTTCTAGATTTTTTATATTTTTGTATCAACAATCTATAACAAGAAATATTTTAATATGTAATTTAAATCATCTTGAAATTTTGGTTAGTCTATTTATCTGTCCATATTAATAACATAGAATTGTAATTTTGTATCACCTAAATGAAATTAAAATCCACGACACTTGTCATTTCATGTCGGCAAAACCAAAATCATAAATAAAATTGATAATCCCTGAAGTGGATTAAGACTTTTAATCTGAATGTGAAGTAAGTACTGACGTGGTTTTCTATAACGACACCATACACTGGTCGACGCGAGTTTCCCCGACCAATTTCGAAATAATGAAAACTGTGTTTTTAATCATATTAATATGATGCCAACTTGGTTGGCGAAACACGCGTCGAATGCAAAATATAGTGTTTTAGTGTTTCGTGGAAAAATATTATAGTAGTTAGACTACAGCAGTATTTGTACAGAGATATAACAAAACGATTTCAGAGGACTAAATTTTATAATCGAGATAATATTTGAAAATTAATAAACAAAAAATCATACACCTGAACACAATTCTCATAAATTGTACTAAAAATGCGTAAAAACGTATATAGAGCGTCAAGATGTACTGAATATTTACAACTGTACTGATTATGGCAATACTACCTGAAGTACTAGTCTTTTGCAAAAGTCAAAAATTGTCTTCACGTGCTGCGCAAGTAATGAAGCAATTAGACGTTTACATTATGTTAATGTTTCAATTAATGTACCGTTTCGTTTGTTTTATTTCTATGGAAAAATAATATCAATGTAAAGGCTGTCCCTGTACGGTAATCAGCTGCTGTATTAATTCAGTATGTTTTTCCAACATTATGTGTACTAAGTATCTTCTTTCTTGTTACTTTCACATAAATATAGTTAACATCTTTTTGTTTTAAAAAAATTTATACTCCAAAAATCCTCTCAATTAAAATGTCATTTTGATTAAAAAATTATATTAAACTTTTTTTTTCTTCATTTATATAATATTTCTGTTAAATAAGTAATCAAAAAAAGGTTATAAATTGGTAATATCTTATCAAACATCAAGTGATTGAACTAATGTAAATAAACCTAATTACAAAGTTATGGAATTAGCCATTTAAATATTTGACATTGTCAGACGGAATTAAGATCGGAACTTCTACAATTCATGCTATTTTAGGAATTCATCACAGTTGACGGAACAGGTGGTCGTTATTTGTAGATTTACAGAGTATGTCTTCTAATGCTGACGCTTTTTTATTACTATGGTTTTACGTGACGAAGTTAAGCTAAATAATATTTTCAAATTACACGCTATAGCTTTTAATTAAACTTAAAATATTTACACCACTATAATTAATAAGAAACAGTACAATTTTGCTCGAGGAGGATATATATATTTGCCATTACTTTTTATCAGTTTCATAATTAGAAAATTTTCGTTATCCATCATTAAGTAGCTCACAATTTCAGGATCGATTTTTTTAACTCTGCAGGTAAATAAGCTTCTTTGAAAGTCATCTGGCAATTAATTGAGACAAAATCATATTAGTCTTTGGTGATATCGTTGCCTAAAAAATATGCCGGAGATCGCGATATTTGGTTCGGATTTCCTCATCATTCAAGATGATGTTTTTTTTAGCAGAAGCAGAGTAATCGATGACGTACATCATCTTGAGTTAATGGTCGAAGGGGACTATGTCAAGCTTTTTTGACTTGGATTAGCCTGACCATCGGGAACGAATAATTCCGGTAAATCAGACATTTCTCGTTCTCGACAACGAACTCAATATCTCTGGAGATTAAGGCAGCACTGATGTCTGGTCTACTTGTGCGTGTACCTTAAATGATAATATAGCACTCGTAATGCTGCGTTATGTTGGTGGATATAGGGAGAAATCACTAGTGCATGAGCGATTCCGGTATCTGACGGCAGGTTCATCAGTTGATATCAACTGATGGACCTGCCGTCAGGTACGGGAATCGATATAGAGGTTATTGATATCTATAACCTCTATATGCCACACGTGGCAACGCTAAACTAAAGTATTGATAACACTATCCTGATAGGCTACAATGAATCCCTCAGTCTCTGACTTATGACCGGCTAACCTTAGCCTGGTCGCCAATCCCAGTGTTTTTGTTCTTATAGAAGACACCATGCTGAGGTTTATCGAGATGCTGCCGAAAAATATGTCGCTGTTCTGCAGTTCTTATTCAGGCTCTAAGACGAATCGGCTGAAGCTCAGTAACTAATTCAACGTCAGCAACTCGTCCGCCTCCTAGTCTGATGTCGAATACGAGACTCAGTTCGTCTGCAGTTCTTTTTGCCGCCTCGAACAATCCTGTGCCAAGTTCTGTAGTTTCTAAGTACATTACATGTTATAGTCAGTACTTGCATACACTCCAGGCTCAAGAGTCCTACACACGACGAACAGATAATCAAGGATGAATACTTCTGTGAATATTCATCATATAGCGCGGCCTAACTGGCGTAGCACGTCTACCATCCACTTCACTACTCCGAAGGAGTAAAGCAGAACCGGAACGACAATTATGTTATTCGCAGCTGCTTTGTCGGATGACGAAATATTTCAGAGTCGGTGTCTGTGCTTGCAGCGTAGAAGTTTCTTTATTTGTTTTACATCCTAGATGTACCCGTTATTGCACAGGAATGTATAGGTCTTTCCAGCATCCAGATATCTTAGGATGCTTCCGTCTGCAAACGACGATTCTTCAGAGGCTCAACGTTCTCTTTTGAGGAAGACGATTGCATATATAAAGTTTAAGATCATCCGTATAAAATAGATAGATGACCTGACCGCATGGTGAACCACATTCGTACCTGCAGATTAGGCGAAGCTCCACAGATAATGGCAGTGGTGAGATACAGAAGAAGACAGAAAACTTCTCTCCTAAGTGTCACCTGTTTTGGAGTAACCCGCTGTGCACCCCATGTAAGGGTGAAGCGGCTTCTCCAGAGCGGCAACAGATGTTCAATGCATCTCACCAGTGCTGCAGGTACCGCAAGATATTCGAGCAAATGTAACAATAGCTGATGAGATGTTGTGTCAAATGCCTTACCGTAATCGACCCAGGCCATTGATAGATTCCGCTAAGCAAAACTGTCCTTATGGACATTTCGTCGTATTTGTGGCAAATCTTGGGGCATGGGGCCCCAACAAATTTACTGAATCTATGTCACGGTAATCAGACCAATGATAATATACGGATCCATCGTTTGGTGGCCGAAAGGATCACAACGGACGGCCAGAGCCAAACTCTCTGGATTACAGAGATTAGCATGCTTGACCGTAATGGGGGCAATTAGCACCACACCGTCAGCTGCAATGGAAATCCTGCCGGACTTACCCCCTCTTCATATATACTTGGAGAGAGAGGCCAAGTGGGCAACATATAGACTGCAACAAACGGCCATTAATATGCCGCAGGCTAGTATCATGGAGCAGAACAGGTTGCTGGATGACATAGAAAATCACAGCATCCAGGGAATGCCCTCGGATGCTATGCCTACCATGACCAACTATGAGCTGATCTTCAACATCTTTTTTCCAGAAAGAGATGAGTGGGATCGGAATAAAACCGATCTACTGAGGGCAGATAGTTGCTGGTTTACAGACGGTTCTAAAACTCCTGAGGGAACAGGAGTCGGAGTACATAACTATAGGTGAGGATATCCTCAAACGTAGGTGGTAATGTAACTATTTTTCAGTCCGATGTTCATGCCATTGAACTGTGTGTACGAAGGTTGGAATATATGCATCTTACACGCAGATCAATTAAAATGTTTTCAGATAGCTATAAAAGCTCTTGGCTCCTACCGCTTAAACTTCAAAACGGTATGGAACTGTCAGAAGGCTCTAAATCATTTCAGCAAAAATAACAAAGTGACTCTGGTCTGGATACACGGCCACCCTGTTATGGAAGGTAACGAAATAGCCGACTCCTTGGCCTGAGAAGGAGCAATATCACGATTCATCGGACCAGAACCAGTACTTGGTATATCTTCAAATACTGCTAAGATGGCCATCTCAACCTGGGCTGAGAGGAAAACTCTCCAGTCTTGGCAAGAATTACCAGGATTAGTTCATTCCAAGGCGTTTATAAAATACCCCTTGAAATCATGAACTATGACACTTTTAGAGTTAAACAGGATAAACCTGAAAACTCTCACAGGCCTATATATCGGGCACTGCCGACTAAATTATCATCTGCATAAACTCGGCCTAGCGGAAAACACCAAGTGCCGTCTATGCCTGGAGGATGATGAAAAGGCAGACCATGTCTTATGCATCTGTCCCAATGTGGAGAGGATCCGATTTTCAATATTTGGCAAAGGGCAACTTCTGCCAGAGGATCTGGACACCTTCTCACCCAATAAAGTTATAAGTTTCATTGAGAGACTGAACTTATTGGGTGAAATATAATTAGGAGAGAGCCACAATAGGCCTGCTAATGGCCGCAGTGGAGAGTCCATAAGGACCCACTCATAATAACCCAACCTAACCTAATACAGTGGTCTATCAGCAGATTATTCTCACAACGTTCTTAGCTTATTGAGCTTGTGTTTAAATTCATTTAATATTTAACTGTAGTAAAATGATGCTATAGATATTAGTGCCGCCACAGCCCAAAAAAACATACGATTATCCAGCAAATATTTTTGTAACGTTTAAATTATAATGTTCTCATATTATTTTCTGAAATAAAGTCATTTGTTTTTATTATCATTCTTATTATTAAGATGAATTTATTCTAAACATATTACAACAGATCTGATAATAATTATAAAATAATAATGGTTATTTTAATGGAGAAGTTTTAAACCAATTTTAATAGCAAATCTAGAACACCCAATAAAAACAAACGTAAAACTTTGATTTAGGTCGACGCGACGTTTCTCATTTTCAATAGATCCTTTCATTAATAATTTATTGAGTTAGTTCGTCATTTAACTCCAACTATCTAAGATATTATTGAGTGTTTTGAAAACTCATAAGTGGCACTTTATTCAGTAGAAAGAGAAACCAATATGATACGGTATGAGATAAATCGTTAAGTTTAAAAAAGTTTCGATGTTAAGCTGCACAGAGATGAAAAGTTTTAGAAAATAAGAAACGATAGCAAGGAATATACAAAAATCGTGCAATTTGTAATTTTCAAAGAAAGTTGTCTCACATTTCTAAATAATGATATGTAACTTGTGTTGCATGTACCTTTCAATAAATATATTGATACAAATCCTTCGTTGTTTCAATGAGTAAAATTTTTCAGCAATATAGTCGTTTAATTATTTTAAATAAATATATTTTCCATTTCTTTGTATGAATATAAAACATTTATAAATTATTACCAACATTTTTAATACTATACAGGGTGTTTCAAGAAACATGCGCCAAACTACAAGTGGAGATTCATCATCTAACAATGCTACGAAAAGTTGTCAAGAACATGGGTCCGATGACGATTCGTTGTTGAGATACAGGGCGTTTAAAAACATTTTTTTTTCACACACACTTCTTGATATTTTATAAATTTTTGTCATTCAAAGAGGAGTGATTAAGCATTAATTGCGATTGCCTACTAGTAAAATCACAGCCCCACAAAAGAAAAAAATTTTTTCTGATCTTGCAACGAGACGAGTATATCCTTATGTATTTTTGATCGCTGATTCCGATTCCGGGGTCAAAAAAAGTCGTACACCCCCAAAAAAAATTTTAGAGCCAAAAAACACCTCCTGAATCGTTTTGTTTAATATTTTCGGGAAGAATAAAGGTGAATTGCAGCGTTCACCCTATCGGTATGAAACGCACCCTCATAGAGGGTGAGAACCACCCTCATCTGCCATCAAACCATTGATAACCACAATGACTGAGAAACATCTAAAAATGTTTAAGTATCGTTAGGTTTGCAATAAACTGACGTAGAATTCACGTAATACCCCAAAACTACCCTTATAGCGTTATGAAAAACAACCCTTAACTTCAATTACAGAAAAAAAGAAAGGAAAAAACATGAAATTTGATAACGATTTCATTATATGGATGTTCTTATTTGCAGAGATCCTTATGGCTAGGATATTAGCAATCATTTGTCACCAATCTTAACACCATTTGGGTATAAAATGCAACCCTGAAGGGGGTGAGAAGTACTCTTATTAGTAGCTTTTAATTCTTCTTTTTTTAATCTTTTTTTTATGGTATCTTTTAACTTTATTTTCAAACGATCTTCTTACTGACTGTCGTTTGTGTTGTTCTTTCGTGTCTCTTTTCAGAGACCAACAGTAGTCTGCTATCATGTGTTCGTCCCATCTTCCTTGATATCGTTTTTTCATTTCAGCTATGTCCTGGTGGAAACGTTCCCCGTGTTCTTCACTATAGTCACCTAAATTTTCCGGGAAATAATCAAGATGGGAATCAAGAAAATGAATTTTCAAACTCATATTACACCCTAGGTTCTTGAAATTTTTTATCATTTCTTCGACAAATTCCTTTTACTTTTTAGCTTTTTTATTTCCCAGAAAATTTTCCGTTACTTTCTTAAAACTTAGCTATGCTTTTTTTCTCTTTTGGTATCATTTTAGTTATGAAAACATCATCCTTCATGATTTTTCTAATTTGTGGTCCATTAAAAATACCCGCATTTAACTTGGCATCGGAGATTTCAGGAAATTGATTGCATAAGTAAATAAAGCATTCTCCTTCTTTATTAAGTGCTTTCGTGAATTGTTTCATTAGCCCAAGCTGTTGGTCTCTGAAAAGAGACACGAAAGAACAACACAAACGACAGTCAGTAAGAAGATCGTTTGAAAATAAAGTTAAAAGATACCATAAAAAAAAGATTAAAAAAAGAAGAATTAAAAGCTACTAACGTAAGAGTACTTCTCACCCCCTTCAGGGATGCGTTTATACCCAAATGGCGTTAAGATTGGTGACAAATGACTGCTAATATCCTAGTCATAAGGATCTCTGCAAATAAGAACATCCATATAATGAAATCGTTATCAAATTTTATGTTTTTTTCTTTATTTTTTCTGTAAGTTAAGGGTTGTTTTTCATAACGATATAAGGGTAGTTTTGGGGTATTACGTGAATTCTACGTCAGTTTATTGCAAACCTAACGAAACGTAAACATTTTTAGATGTTTTTCAGTCATTGTCGTTATCAATTGGTTTGATGGCAGATGAGGGTGGTTTTCACCCTCTATGGGGGTGCGATTCATACCGATAGGGTGAGCGCTGCAATTCACCTTTATTTTTATCGTAATACATTAAATTTTCCCGAAAAAATTAAACAAAACGATTCAGGGGGTGTTTTTTGGCCCTAAAATTTTTTTTGGGGGGTGTACGACTTTTTTTGACCCCAGATTCGGAATCAGCGATCAAAAATACATAAGGATATACTCATCTCGTTGCTAGGTCAGAATTTTTTTTTTTGTGGGGCTGTGATATTTTTTACCAAATAAATTTCTTAAGGCCGTCGCGAATACCATTCGTGGATCAGTTTGTGATTATTATCTTCGTCAGTGCGAAATAAGTACACGCAACCTAAACAAGGAGGATCTCAGAATAACTTAGTTACTATGTGATAGTTACGAGTTAATAGTAATATAATAAATAGGAAAAATGCTTTGACACAGCGATCTTTACTAATAAAGGTATAATAAAAATTAAAATCAGAAAATATTCCAATAAAGATGTGAGCTTAATTTACAAACAGTAATAATACCTAAATACAAGGAACCAATGTGGTAACTAGTAGTGGGCAATCGCAATTATTAAAGCTTAATCACTTCTCGTTGTATAATACAAATTTATTAATCAACAAGAAGTGTGTGTGGCAACTTTATTTATTCTGCAAGTAAATAAAGTGAGAGGATTACGGCTTTGGTTCCTTGTATTTAGATATTATTTTGAGTATTTATTACTATTTGTAAATTTTAATACCGTGTCACAAATTCGAAGCTCACCATTGCGATTTCGGAAACTATAAAAGCCAGAAAAATAATCAGCTCAGTTAGGCGTAGATGCCAAAAATGTATTCAGCTGAATGGAGGTCATATTGAACAGTTTTATTAAATCTTCTTACTTCTTTACGATCACTTCTTCTATTATGTTAATTTGAGCTATTAAAAAAAATTTCTAATTAAAATTATTGTCATCATGTCAAATTGGTAACCTTAATATTACTGTTATTTTTTATAATGGTTGGTATTAGGTATATCCATGAAATCAAAATAACTTTTTGATTTTCCATGGCATACTCTTTTGTTTTGTTAAGTAATGGAAAACTTTTCTTAAATTAGTCCCTAGAAAATCAATTTTTCCTCGGCATGTGATACATCATTTGAAGGATCTTTGTAAGCGCAATCTGAAAACCGAAAAATCCAATATGGCTACCATAAGAAAAACAAAAGTTACCTCGGATATCTCGAAAACAAAAGAATATTGAACATTCGTTTCTATACAAAATATTAGTCTCCAAAAAGTATCTTGTAAAAGTCTAAAATCTGTCTGACCAAGGATTACTTGTCTACAGTCAAAAAGAATTTTAGTTTTATAGCCGTGATTTCTTAACGCATTTGGAATTAGCATAAAATTTGCTAAAACTTATCCCATTTAACCAACCTTATATTACCGTTTCCGAGATCCTAATGGTGCGCATCGAATTTAGGACACACGGTATGGTATGTTTCGCTTTTAATAGATTGCAACTCCCTTATGCAACGCCTATGAACACAGATCTATCATCACCTGATAAAGTTTCATTCACCTCAACTAAATCATCCTGTAAATTAAGGTAGATGGAGGAAATTTGAACATATCTCGAAATTTTCTAGCCGTCAAATTATGCCCTTGAATTGAAAATTAAAATCTGGAAGATATTTTACAAGTTGTTGGCTGTTAAAGTAGAAATTATTTCTTCAATAAAAAACAGAAAAAACTTTATTTCCTATTTTTATTTTTAGAGGACTTCCAGCCAGGTATATGGACAATTATTTATCCTACGTTTCGTCTGAGTTTTCGGACTTTTTCAAAGGTTAAAAGCTAAAAATAATAGATGATATTTTACACAAGTTGTTGGCTGTTAAGGTAGAAATTATTTCTTCAATAAAAAACAGAAAAACTTTATTTCCTATTTTTATTACTAGAGGACTTCCAGCCAAGTACATGAACAATTTGTCCTACGTTTCGTCCGAGTTTTCGGACTTTTTCAAGGTTAAAAAAATTTTGCTGCTGATATTCGAGAGTTGTTTTAATTTGTTCTTGGTTGTAGCTCCAAAATTTGATTGTATTTGTTCAAAGAATCCCATTATTTTCGTAAATATATTGGTCACTGCCTCAAGGACCTAGATTATAGATGATATTTTACACAAGTTGTTGGCTGTTAAGGTAGAAATTATTTCTTCAATAAAAAACAGAAAAACTTTATTTCCTATTTTTATTACTAGAGGACTTCCAGCCAAGTACATGAACAATTTTTTTAACCTTGAAAAAAGTCCGAAAACTCGGACGAAACGTAGGACAAATTGTTCATGTACTTGGCTGGAAGTCCTCTAGTAATAAAAATAGGAAATAAAGTTTTTCTGTTTTTTATTGAAGAAATAATTGCTAAAAATAATGGTTTTACATAACGTAGGATAAATTGTCCATATACCTGGCTGGAACTCCTCTAAAAATAAAAATAGGAAATAAGGTTTTTTCTGCTTTTTATTGAAGAAATAATATAAAATCTGGAATATTTTTGGAAAAAATGTTAAATCTCCTCAGTTTTCAATTTTTCTGTTATCCCACTTGTTTCAAATTTTTTACTTTCAAACTGCCCCTTATTGATGTAATTTCTTGTTCATCAATGCCAATATTTAATGGCTTAGAAGTTTCGCCACACAATATTTACCGCAAAAGTACATATAACTTCTGATGTAGTCGGAGCGTTCTAAGATTAATATGTTAATGAAGTTTAGCATTATTATAATAAACAATTGTCACTTCGTGATCAACTTAGGAGATTTAAGTTCTATTTACAGAAATTAGGTAAGACACAATTATGACAAACATACTAAACGACTGTATTATAGAATACGAAAAATTTATAGGAGAAATAGAAAAAAAATCATATTATATTAAACACTTTTCTTCAAACGTAAAATATTGTATTTAAAGTTAATCTATGTTATCGGGTATATACAGGATGTCTCTTAAACGTCTCTACGAAAAAATATCATATATTTCCACAACCAAAATACATTAATTAATCTCAGATTACCTCTATCCAAAAGTATTTCATTTAGTCGCTTTCGAGGGTGAAAATTTTTATTTTTCTAAGTAAGCTAGGAATACGGTCAGTTACTGCGTTCAAAGGACATGGCACCGTAGACATGGTATCCTATGAACTTACCGATTTTTTTTAATTTTGAGATATGTTATTCTATTGCTCAAGAGAAGCAACTTTTAATAAGGACATTTTTATATTTTTATACATATTGATCCAGAAAATGCACCTCAAAGTCTAGACACCTTGTAATCTTAAGAACACTATTTTTCCTAAAATATGCAAGGTTTTTCCACAAAAGATGATTATATTGATTGAGTGATGAATCAAGTCTTAAAATTTCTTCTAAAGGTGTGCTCACATAGCACAAATCATGGTTTTTAGGTTGTGCAAGACATGAGCAAAACATATGCCACCCAAGAGAAGTGTTACTCCGATCTCTTATTGATGCAGCAGATAGAGATCAACCACAAATTACTGATGTAATAGAATAACCAAAAAATAAGCTTAAAATAGCTTTAAATAATATCTCTTTTTTTATATAAAAAATAATACAAACTGGATTTAAGTAGTTATTTTTAAGAAGCTATAAAACAAGTCTTAGTTTTTTTTGTACTTTACACACAAATGGGTTTCAAACATACCCAGACAACAAGTAATTGCTTATATTTTAAGTAATAGTAAATAAAATCAGACAAAACATGACAACCCAAATACGAATAATCAATCCGTAACTAAATGATATATTAGACCAGGCTTAGACTAGGCGTAGACTAGATTAGAGTCAATTAAGCTTTAATTGAATAAAAGTAATTTATGACACTGCTGCGGCAACAATAAACTACTTACCTCCGATCTTCTTCAATTCATTAAATAAACTGCTACATCTCACGTCTCAAGGTTCTACCTTCAGTGGGATGTTCAGTAATATTTACCATTGTAGCGTTGTACTCATAATTATCATTATTGTTATTACTTTCAACACAACTATTATAAACTATCTACAGAACTAATATTATATGTAAAAAAATTTTTACCATGGGACAACCCACCCGCAGATCTTTTCTGTAGGTCTCTCCATGTTTATTTATTCGTTTATTACACAAATGAAACAAAATTTAACACCATGTAATTTCCTTCAATAAATAAACATAATATATTTTTTTTTTTTTTCGGTTTCCCGATGCTGGTCAGTCCTCCCGTGGCCTCTGACGCCTCACGGGAGTCGCGCCGGCGCAACAACTACAGCCACTCCCCACGTCCCACAGGGTCAGTGACTGTAGATACCAGAATCGTGTGCCCTAAGCAGACGGAGAGAACCTAGAATGACCGCTTTCTGCATTTGGCCTGCCAGCCACTCGGCTGATTTTTGGCAGGCCGGTATGATCTTCAATTCCGAGAGCAGCGTAGGCTTTATCCCTCCGAGTACACCGATTATAAGGTCGACCGTTTTTACCGAGTAGCCTGGGTACAGCACTTGGAGCTCGTACCGAAGATCGCGATATTTGGTCCGTTTCTCCTCCTCCTTCAAGGTGATGTTTTTCTCCGCAGGTGCCGAGAACTCGATGACATACATCACCTTGAGTTGATGGTCGAAGAGGACTATGTCAGGCTTGTTGGCTTGGATTAGCCTGACAGTCGGGAACGAGTAGTTCCAGTAAATCCGGCATTTCTCGTTCTCGACAACGGACTCAATATCTCCGGGGACGTAAGGCAGCACTGGTGTCTGGTCTACCCCGTACGAGTGCCTTGGATGGTAGTATGGCACTCGTAAATCCGCGTTATGTCGGTGGATGTAGGCCGAAATCGCATATATGGGCATGCAGAAAGTAAGTGCATGAGCGATTCCGGCGCCTGATGGCAGGTCCTACAGTTGATATCAGGAATCTCTACACGCCACACGCGGCTCCGGTAGACCAAGGTGTTGATAACACCATCTTGGCAGGCCATAATGAATCCCTCGGTCTCCGACTTAAGCCCTGCTGACCTTAGAAAGGCAAAGGTCAGCCTGGTCGATAAACCCAGTGTTTCTATGTTCTTATAGAAGACACCATGCTGGGGTTTATCTATGTGCTGCCGAAACAGATTTTCCTGTTCGGCAGCTCTAATTCGGGCTCTCAGACGATTTGGCCGAAGTTCGGTGACTGACTCAACATCAGCACCTCGCCGGCCTCCTCGCCTAATGTCAAATGCGAGACCGAGTTCATCTGAGGCTCTTCTTGCTGCCTTGAACAATCCTGCTCCCACTCCTACAGTTTCGTGATGTTTTACGAACCGCAAGAGGGGATCTGAGCTCCTGAGGATGTTACATGCCTTACTCAGTACTACTCTGCCATGCGTACACTCCAGGCTCAAGAGTCCTCGGCCCCCCCGTTGACGTAGGAGGTACACACGAGGAACGGACGATCTAGGATGAATACTTCTGTGAATATTCATCATCTTGCGGGTATCTCTGTCTAATTGGCGCAGCTCATCTACCCTCCACTTTACTACTCCGAAGGAGTAGAGCAGAATCGGAACGGCAAGCATATTTGTTGCAGACACCTTGTTCTTCCTCGAAAGTTCGGAAGACCAAATCTTTCGGAGGCGGTGTGTACCAGTTATTATTATTATTACTATTATTATTTTTTGTTTTTGTACTATGATCTATCAGAAATGGAGCAGAATCTTCTTCCCTTTTTATTATCCTGTTTCTTATCTTTTTACGATTTATACAAAATTTTGTTTGTTGGTTAATTTCAACTACAATTAATCTAAACCGGCATCGACGTAAAATAGATATTACTTTTTTCCTTTCTTCGAAGACATCGTCAATATCCTAAATGCGTTCTCAGTTTTTAATTTCAGTTTTAATAAATATTCTTAACATCTTCTATGTTGCTTTACTACCGCACCATTTAAAGTACAGTGGCTGGGAAATAATACCTCTTAAATCATATTTTACACAAGTTGTTGGCTGTTAAAGTAGAAATTATTTCTCCAATAAAAAACGGCTCAACGGCTATCCAATATCATGAGAATGTTTACAATAACTCTGTCAATCGGACCATAAATATACTATCAGCTGTTATAATTGCCTACTCTTAAAAAGAAACACATCAACGACGACACCAAATACTGATCATTCTCTGCCTAACTCATCGAACTACACGTACATCACATACCTATCAAATAAAAAATGATGAAAAACAAAATAAAACCAGCCTATACAATGAAATTAAAATAGAAAATTTATATTAGGTAAGAAAACACTTTTTTAGATATGCATTCTGTCACTAATTTATGACTTGTAAAACCATTATTTTTAGCTTTTAACCTTGAAAAAGTCCGAAAACTCGGACGAAACGTAAGATAAATTGTTCATGTAGCTGGCTGGAAGTCCTCTAGAAATAAAAATAGGAAATAAATTCTTTTCTGTTTTTTATTGAAGAAATAATTAATACCTCTTAATTTTTAATTTATAAAGCAATGCTTGTAAGCTACGCTATGGTACATTTAAATAAATTGACATGTTAATTGAAAAATCATGTGCTGTAATTAATGATTTTCTGTTGTAATACGGCCTTATTGGGTTCTTCTTTTACTTTGGTGTACCCTATATATGATAATTTGTATTAATATTTTTTAAAATAACTTTGAGAAAAAACGTCAGTTTATAAGTCAAATATCTGGAACAATAATTATTTCATTTTAGGATACACTCAGTATAGTTGAAGATATTCGAGTTGCATATTGCATATTGCATATTGCATATTGTAGAAGAAATAGTGGTTTTAGAATTAAAAAGTGTATAGACTTGGATGTGCACTTTCTGGGTCACCAGGTATACACACACAAAAATGTCCTTATTTAAAGTTGCTTCTCTTCAGCAGTAGAATAAAATATCAAAAAGAATCAGAAAAATCGGTAGGTCCAAAGGATTCCATGTATCCAGTGTCATGTCCTTTGGAATCTTTATAATAGATATTTTTTGTCGCAATACTTCGTCAGTGGTGTGTTAGTGGTCAATAGTTGGCCATCCAGTTATAAGAAATCCGAAATTTTTTAACAGTATCCAATATAACCTTATTTCCAACTATTTTTGCCTCTTGTTAAATTTCGTTATATGCCATAGTTTAGTCAAAAATAAAAAGGAATGCTCACTCACCATTATGTATTACAAATCCGTTGATGGGATCGGGACCATGGTCTGGACAGATCCTTGAAAAAGTTAAAGTTTTAAATTTTTTTTTGCCAGATAATATTTTTCAGATTTATCTGTGTTTTTTTTACAAGCAGTATATCATAGTATTATCTATAATTACATACTTTTTTAAAATAAAATTTATTTATTAACTCTAACATTTCCTGAAAGTTATTAATAATGTAATTAACTACAATATTATTTATAGAAAAAATAAGCTTTCGTAGACAATGCTGATTCTAGATTTAGACAGAAAGGAAAGAGTGCATAATTATTTAAATAACAAGTCATGACAATAGCAAGCAGTAATGAAACCCTTTTTAATTTGAATCCACCTAATAATAGACACACCGTTCGTTTGTGTGACCAGTGTTAGGCGGTCGAATAAAAAAATTAGTAGTAGGAGGCACATTCAGTGGTAGAATTATTGATTTATATTCTCATTTATACCGGCCTTGTATATTACAACAGCAAGTAATTTGTCAGGCAAGAATAGAAATGCGGTTGGTCTGTTAATTTGTGGCACAATTTAATTTCTGATAATAGCAAAATATAGTGAGTAGTCTTATTTATAAAAAAATCCATGATTACTTTTTCTTATTACTGAAAGTAACATACGTGGTTGTACTTCTTGTTTTAAGAGCCGTAGATGATTTATATATTAATCCAAAAATATGTTTACATATTTATACAGGGTGTTCTGCTTTTTCCTTACAAATTGAAACAGGTGATAGGACATGTAATTTTAAGACGCAAGTTGGTGTAGCGGTGTAGTGTAAAAATTCCACTATTTTGGCTTAGTTTCTTGCAGCTTTTATCAACACCATCTAAAGTGGAGCAATATCAGGGTCGCGAGGCAGTCAGGCTGCAGGACCATCCCTTCCGATCCATCTTTCATTATAATTAGTATCAAGCCAATTTTTTACCGGGCTAAAACAGTAAGCTAGAAACCCATTATGTTGAAAGAAAAGTTGATTTCATTTTTAATTGTTAAGAAACTGAAAACGATTGTCATGCAGAGACTCATTTTTATCAATTTTTAATCCTTAAAATACAAAGTATGCTGGGCATATCATAAATAATTAATAGAAATAGCGGAGACAAACAGAATCGTAATTTAATATCAAAAATAATGGCAGCAGTCAAGTGAATATTCCAGCTTTGTATTTTTAGGATTAAGAATTGCATAAAAAATGAAATTCATTGGAATTTTTAAGAGCAAATATCTCGAAAACGATGGAGATATCAAAATTAAACAAGAGCCACTTTTTCATGTACAGAAGGACGCTCTTTCAGATTTTTAATTTTGCCCATAATTCTACAAGCAAGAAAAATATGCCTCAATTTATCAATGCAGTAGATTATAAGTAGCTATGAGCAATAATAATAATAGTAATAAATTAATTTACCTAAAATACATAATTACAAGGAAAAGAAAATAATAAGTACAAGTAAATAAGGTAGATAAATAAATAATTACTCAAGAAGTGAGTCAACGCTTGTTATGAGATTATATAGATTTACACTGAATGAAAATATATAAATACACAGTATAAACATATTAATGTACAAAATTAAGTAAGAACATAAATAAATAAGAAATACAATAGATAGAGAATAGACATAATTTTTATCTCTACGGCCTATTCTATATATTAACTTACATAATACTAAGACGCTACTGACACTGTATATAAAAATCTCTACCATACAATAATATATGCATTATCAAGTAGATCTGGATCTGAATATGTCGATGGACGAATCAAGGTATTTATTATTTTTACAAGTACAAATGATCCATAAGTGCACAACTGTTAAAATTAGTTGCAAATTCTAATTTCTCCAGTTTCGAGATTTCCGATTCTTAATGAACGATGTCAATTTCTTAACATTATTTACAGCCTTAGATTAAAAAAGTATAAATATTAATTCTACATGGATCAGCTTGGTGGTGTGATAAACGGAGGCGCGTGCTTCCACCTAGACACCCTGATTCACAACTCTGCTGATGAGGTGGTACATAATGTTCTGCGTTCCATATACCTGCGATGTGAGCACGTTAACGATCCCTACCCCTTCGACGAAATGGGGTTTCAGTAAAATTTTTCCGGCCAGGCATGATGATGACCTTATCTCCTGGCGTTGGTGACTGGTGTTAGTAGTGGAAATAGACAAAAATAAGTTATTAAATATGATTTGAACGAAACAACTACTCAGCGGGCAAATACCCCGACCTGCATTGGATTACACCTTCAAATCATGATAGATCGATAGCCAATATCATTTGTCAATTCCTAACCAGACATAGACCGGCTTCGAACTTATTTGTTCTCCTCAGTATGCCATAGGTTATGGAACAGACAAATGATAGTGGCCAACCTGCTAGTCATATACTAACTAAGGTAAATTGAGTAGTGGTGAGAGGTATGAAACTTCTAACAGTAATTTTAGTCCACCTGGGCTAGAGGTCGCCGCTCTCGGTACTTGCTTCGCAACTCGCTATCCGCCACAGAGACATCTATGATGTCGGTCGGATAATAGCATTTAGCATATATGACTAGCAGGTTGGCCACTATCATTTGTCTGTTCCATAACCTATGGCATACTGAGGAGAACAAATAAGTTCGAAACCGGTCTATGTCTGGTTAGGAATTGACAAATGATATTGGCTATCGATCTATCATGATTTGAAGGTGTAATCCAATGCAGATCGGGGTATTTGCCCGCTGAGTAGTTATTTCGTTCAAATCATATTTAATAACAGTAGTTTAGTCCACGTGGGCTAGAGGTCGCCGCTCTCGGTACTTGCTTCGCAAGTCGCTATCCGCCACAGAGACATCTATGATGTCGGTCGGATAGTAGCATTTAGACCATACGAGAAGTTTCATACCTCTCACCACTACAGAAATAAGGTAAAAAAAATTATACATGAAAAAAAAGTGTTGGTGATCATGGAAAAAAGATTTTATTTAATTAGTTATCACAACTAAGAAACTATAGTTATCACAACTAAGAAACTAATGTAGATATTTTAGATATAAAACTGAAATTACCAAAATTTTCATTTCCAACCAAAACATATTCATAGCAATTTCTAAATTGTGGCTAATTAAACTGCTTTATATCAGCAAAATAATAATAATAATGGATAAAAAAACTTCTATGTATCTAATACAATTGGTTCGATTATAAATCAAATTTTGTTTAATAGTATAAAACTGTCTGCGAATTATGTAGCTACATAGACATTCGAATATCCTCTAAAGAATCATATACCTATTAATGCAGACTTTAAATTAACATATACATTATTCTCGCAACTGGAATGTTATACATTCCAGAAGATGCTGCATGATTTTTTCTTGAATTTCTACCCAATACGTCACTGCAAGATCGTATAACTACAGAAACTTTGACGATATAAAAAGAGTCGTACTTCAATTATTGGATGCTAAAGAAGTGGTTGTATTGCAAACTTATTTATTTGTACATTTTCATTAACCACGTATTTTAAAGAAACTTCTAAATTACATTGTTAATGAACATATATAAACGAATTAGTTTTTATGTGGTTATATAAAAATTTATACAATGTAAACAAACTCATTTCTTATCAAGGTTCCTGCAGACGACGCTGGAACGACTTGCCGATATCCAAACTTTAAATATAATGTATAGTAGGAGAAATTGCTTTAGTGGCGGGATTTGCGGAGGACGCTACATAACGCAGAGCCTGATTTATTTGTATTACTCGCTCGTTTACTTATCCAATGTAAGTTTTTGTTCTCAGTTTAGCTAGCAACAATTTAACAATTGTAGAGAAAAGTATTAACTGATATAAAAGAATTGAATTTAAAGTATTGACTACATATACAACAGTTGCAGTAATCAAGTTCGCTTAATATAAATTGTTACTACCCAGCAAGAACCGTGACGAGGTATGCCAGGAAAGGATGGGTATGGAATATTAGTATAGAATAAAGAAATTATTTAAAAAGTAACAAGACATCTTTAAAAACAAAATAAAAACAAAATATACTCTCAAAATAGTAACAGAAACAAATATTGTTCTCAATAGATAAACAAAAATAAATTCTAATAGTGTAGTTATATTAGTCATAATTAATAGTAGTCATAATAGTAGTTAATAGTGTAGTCATTATTAAAGATTGGTTTGATACTAACCTTCTTACAATGAATATAGATAAGACCAAGTACGTGCCCTTTGTTTCACATGCAAACCGCCTTCCCGACTTCGGGCCATTAATTATAGAAACTGAACATAAAACAGTTTATATTAATGAAACTACTGTATTCAAATATCTTGGAGTGTATATCGACAGACATCTTAAAAGGGATGAATATGTGAATAAAATTATTCGTAAGCTTAGACCATTACTGATTTTTAAATTCATGAAAGATGTACTAAGTACACATTACTTAAAGACATTATATTACTTACTTGTTCAATCCCATCTCAGTTACGGAATCATTGGGTGGATAGAAGTAAATGACAACTTTCTTAATAATTTAAATATACTGCAAAAGTGGTTCCTAAAACTAATATATAATAAACCAATAATATACCCTACTCGTGACCTGTTTGACGAAGCAAAAGTCTTAAATCTGCGACAGTTGTTGTTCTCTAGTGTAGTAGTAGAAACCTTTAAAAGTAAAGATATGATCAAGCATTTGCAACATAACTATGGTACTAGAAATAAAACGGCTGTTGTAAAATGCAATAAAACAATTGGACAAAGAAGCTATTTATATCTTGCTAAGACATTTTATGAACAAATACCGTTACAGATTGACAGTTAAAAATGTAAATCTTTTCAAAAGAAAAGTCAAAGAATGGCTATTAGCCACTAATAATTTCATATGGGCTTAAATCTTTATTGTCGCGTTCTCTGTAATATATTTAATAATCTCTATACTTACCTTATTGTAATAACCTAATTAGCCAAGTTCAAAATTATCAATAAATATTCAATTTAAAAACTCACTCTTTACCTCTCTCTATACCGAAATATTTTGTTTTGTTCTTTATTAATTACGTTATTTTATGTTCTGTATTACGTTATTTTATGTTGTAGAAATTAAACTAAGGCTAATACTTATATAATACAAAATGCACATCTAGTGAAGTTAAACTCCACACTCACATACAAGATCTCAATGAGATCCTCGAGAGTTCAGTTGGTTTATTCATTTGTTATTTACTTCATTAACAATTATTAAGTTGTATAATTCTTGATGAAAAAGTTCTTCACTTCACATCACTTCACATCACTTTACCTTACCTCACATCGCTTCTTTTTCTGAATCCTCGCCCTTCTCACCCTCTTCTCCATTTTCAGATGAACCACAATCCTCGTTCAAATTTATAATACATTTATTTCCACCATTTATGACATTCAGCAATTTTTAAATAATCATCCTCAGTTGTAATTACTTTCCTAATTTTTTTCCCAATCTTCCTTAATTTTCGGCACTTCATCTTGAATTAACTTTATGAGTTTTTTATCGAATTTTGGAAAAGTATTTTCTTTTGACATTTTTCTTCAATTTACACCCAATCAATTCAGTCGGGTTGAAAATACAGAAATATGGCGGTAATATCAATACTCTATAATATACTTCTTATAAATTTTCGTTCGCAGAGCTTCCAAGAGTTGGGCTTTATTATAATTTTCCTCATAATAGAGGTCATGTTCCATTTAAAAAAATTGTAAATAATAATGCTATTCGGTTTTAATTTTGGAAATGGGGTATTTTCAAACCATTATTCAAATATTTCTCCCTCCATGTTCTTGTGGTAATCCACGTTACAGTCTTCCACGTTTTTTCTGCACAGTTTCAGTGCATCATCAACCCATCTATCAACTGGTCCACAGTGTGATATAATCAACCAAGTTCTTTTATTAGGGAGCAATGAGATTGGTTGACATTTTCTAGATCCATCAGTCCATCGTTTTTTTACGGTGTGATGAGTATCATATCAAGTTTCATCTAGGTAATAAATTGGTATATTTTCCCTTCTGAGTTCTTTTATCTCTTCTAGATATGAATCTCTCTAATCCACTATTCGTCTGCTTGTCTTCTTTCCATAATCGCCATGCGTTTATTAATAGTTTGATATTTAAATCCAATTTTTCTCAGCCAAGTTCCTAAAGTTCTTTTGGTATATTTTAGATGATAATTTATTTCTATTAATTGTATGTCTACCACGTCAATAGTTTGGGTTTCATTTTTCTGATACGCGTCGTAAACTAAAGTTCTTAAAAAAAAAATTTTGCTAACGATGGGTCCAGAGGTTTCGATTGACCGGTGTCGGATCGTTGTTTTTGTGTATTGTGGGATGGAGAACGTTAGCCAGAGATGCTGTTTCACCTAGTACAACTAACTCATACAAAATAGGATCATTAGCTCATCGCTTCAAAAATTGTTGTAAACATTAAAGCAAATTTGTTTCGCTTGCTCGTTCAAAACTAGCCGATTTCTTCTTACTGAAAACACTAATGGACTTTGATTTTCTTTATCACTATCACTTAAATATCAATTAATATGATAACCTTGATAAATTATTTTCAAAAGCACACCAGCAAATAAACAGATATAAAAAATAATTATTATTTATAATATTACACTTACTGTATCCTACAACGCACTGCTAAACAAATTGATAACAAAACTAAGTGCGGACCTGAAGTATCAGAGAATGAAACTCCGCCTCGTTCGCGTACCAACAAAAATAACAATCATCGTGTACAAGATAAAAGTTCTCATTTGTTAGACATTTCCCGCTCTCATTTGAGTTTTACCCCCGCACGTCCCGTCACCAAAGCAATTTTTCCTACTATAACATATATTAATTATTTATTCCGAACAATAAATCGCGTCATGTGGGATTATAAATACATTTTACAGGTTTATTGCAACAAGGTTTATGACGTTTCGAAGACTATGTGAAAAAATAATCAATTCAATAGTTCAAAATTAAATTTACCGGGATTTTTGTCCTTAATACCTTCTATAATTTTTAATAAGGGCTAAACAGATTTTTTTTTAATTAACTTAATCAAAGATCTGTCGAAAATAGATAAAAAGACAGTTGAACAAATAACTCACCTCAAGATAATTTGAATGAATTATTAGGCGTCACAAAAATTATCATTTTGTGTAATTTTGCATATAATAAAAAAAAACAATTTATTTATCTCCCCTTACGTTTACAACAAATGTCTATATACTTTTAAAAATGTATTTATCCAAATATTCACTGTTTCCACATCATTTTAGATTTTCAGACTTTCTATCTCCATACATTTTTATTCAGTTTTCCTTATTAAAATCTTAAAATATACACATGGCTAACCTGCTCTTTACAACGTGCCTGTCAAGACGAAAGCATAAAAAAAATTTCAATTTTTCATATATGCATCTTTGCCAGACTCCAAAGAAAGGCCATACCTTGTGCAAATTTAATAAAAAGCTTTGATCTTAAAAAACATGCCTGCTTGAAGTTTATTTCTGTCCGATGCCTTTGCCGGGCTTATATTTGAAAAAAAATCTCCTGAGAGTGGACTTTAAACACCACATATAAGTTATATTTCCTGATATTTGTCGTTTTGTGTTTGCCGTTCAATCTCGCTTGCTTCTTTGCAATTTGCGGCAGGATTCCCTGGGTGTGGGATCAGTGTGTTATTGCCTTCTAGATAGAGTAGGCTATGGATTCCATGGCCGCCTCTGTTTGAATTGGTAGGGCTTAGGGAGTACGTGAGTTTGGTCGTTCATGTGCACAACATATTACATGTAGTTGGGATTCCGCTTTAATCTTCTACTCCTTGAATTTCTATAAATCTCTCACATGTATGCTGTTATCTTTAGGGATAATAGAAAATGTTGAGCTCTATCTTGCTCTTGCAGATACTATTTGAAATAATGAACTGGTTGAGGAGCTATTAAAATTAGAATGTTGTTTAGTTATCATTAAATTACAATGGCACGAATGAGTTTAATAATAATAACAACGTAGGTGTATGAAATAATAATTATGATAAATAAACATGTTGACATTAAAGTAATTGCAATAATTATTACACCTATTTAACAAAGTCAAATATGCTTACTCTGACAGGTTCATTTTTTTAATAAGCGCCGTAAAAGTAAAGAATATATCCAGTATACAGAGTTTTTCAGAGATAAGTACCGTAACTTGGGTAGTGGGTAGATATTTCTACGCTACACTTTTTTGACACTGTATATCGCAAAATTTATGCATGTCTAACAGCCTTCATTCAATTTTCTACCAAAATGGTACTCATTGTTGAACCCGCTAAAAGGTGTGAAATTTCAATACTTATTTTCTGTCAAACTAATAACTAGTTGTGAACCATTAATGTGAGTACTCACATTACTAGCTACTTTTAATTAATTACTGAATGTCAGTACATTACAGGGTTATTCATTATAAATTACTCACCCCTTATCATCTTTATTATTGCCTATAGAAAAAAAATTTTTAAACAAAAGTTGTGTAGTTATTAAGTACTAAATTTTGTTAAAATGCTATCAAAAGTACAGTAGCGTGCAGATTTCAGGGTAAACAAAAAATAATTTAACAATTTCTTAAGAGATACCCTGTACATTATTAAATTTTTGGAATGATCCTTTGTTCCTGATTTCAAAAATATACCATATGTTACCCCTACCATATACCATTTGTGAGTTATTAAACGTCGAATATCTTAGTTAACTAGTTACTGTAAATATGGAAAAGTTAACATTATTAAAGTGAGCTATGAAAATGGCAACTATTATGCTTGATAAGTGACATTTCTTTAATGAAATAATCAAAATGGTTTACAGTGAGGAAGAAAAAGTCCAAATATATACTTGTTATATACAAAATTACAAAAATAAACGTGCAGCAAAAAGAGCATATAGGGTGTTGTATCCAAATCTTCCAACACCTTCAAAAAATTTGTTCAAAAATATTTACCAAATGGTGAATAATACCTCCTGTTTTAGTAGAAAAAAGCATGCAGTTCATGCAAACCAGGAGGAACAGCTAGATATACTGCTTCGTTTCGAAGGTAAGCCCATCGATATTTATCGCGAATAGACTTTTCTGAAACATTGTATTATTTTTTACAAAATTCTGAATATAGTATAAATAATGCAGTCGATCAGTTAGGTAAAAGTTATTCCAAAATCCAACGTCCGTTAAAAAATAACAGCTACAGACCATATAAAATTTTACCCGTACAAGTTTTAACAGAGGCTCATAAAAGGAAAAGGCTGGACTTTTGCCGCCAGATGATTCAACAGTTGGATGAAGATTCCGATTTTTTTACTAAAATATTATGGACTGATAAATCATCCTTTTCTACGGCAGGAGTTTTAATAGGAAAAATCGAAGGTCGTGGGAAAACAAGCACAACAGAAGAAGATTGGTAAAACAAATAAAAAAATCAGGAAGAAAAACTGTTAGCGTTTGGTGTGGAATATTCAGAAACAGAATTGTTGGGCCTATATTTTATGATTATACTTTAACTAGAGTTACCTATCTGGAAATAGTTATCCCATAAGAGGGAAATATTTTTTTTCAGAATTCTCCGGAAGCCGAACTTGATGATATGATTTGGGTGTAGGATGGGGCAACTCCGCATAGTGTCCTACCCGTTCAAAATCATTTGAATAATGTATTCCTAATATGGATAGGGAATAATGGACCTATTAAATGGCCACCTAATAGTCTGGATTTGATCCCTATGGATTAAATTTTTTGGGGATTTCTAAAAATAATAGTATTCAAGTCATTAAAGACAGGATTCAACTTGAAATAAACAATCTGAATGTAAATAATGATGCCTTTTCTGGTGCAATTATAAATATAAGAAGAACGTTATCAATTATGAATTGACAATAATGGTGGACACATCGAACATCTTTTATGAGTTATCATTTATTTATATTTAAATTTCCTAAATAAATCTTTGTCATCTATTTTATATAAATATTTGTTTTTTTTTCTTCCTCACTGTAAACCATTTTGATAATTTCATTAAAGAAATGTCACTTATCAAACATAATCGTTGTCTTTTTCATATGTCACTTTAATAATGTTAACTTTTCCATATTAACAGTAACTAGTTTAACTAAGATATTTGACGTTTAATAACTCAAAGACGGTATATGGTAGGAATAACATATGGTATATTTTTGAAGTCGGGAAGAGAGGATCATTCCAAAAATTTAATAATATACAAGGTATACCATTTAAAAAAATATATGATTTTTTGTATCTCCTGAAATCTGCACCCTACTGTACTTTTGAAGCATTTTAACAAAATTTAGTCATAATCATACAACTTTTATTTAAAACTTTTTTTTCTTATAGACAATAATGACGATGATAAGGGCTGGGTAATTTATTATGAATAACTCTGTACATTTTACTTTTTCGGAATATTCGGTTAAGCATTTGCTATATGAATAATGCAAAGGTAATGCTGATGAGGGAGTATGTAGTATGCTGTAAAATACCCTGATTGAGTTCTTCCCAATCGAGGAACACTTGTAGCAGTGGAATGCCGTTTAAGAGAAACCAGATAATTTTCCACTGCATCCCATAATCATGGAAGTAATATGACAACTAGGATGCAGAGAAATGTAAATAATATTTTACAACAAATAGATATGAACACTAGTATTATTGGTGTTAGAAGATTATCACTACAAACTAAAATCTCTGCAACATCAGTTTGGAGAGTTTTAAAAGAAATGCAGTTACATCCATCTCCAAAAAAGTGCAAGACCTTTTACATATTGACTATGAGTCAAGAGTTGAATTCTGCGAATGGTTGCTTTGTAAGTTGAGAAGAGACGGCGCTTTTTGTAATAATATCCTGTTTACAGCCCAAGCAACTTTCACGCGAAGTGGCATATTTAATATACATAATGCACATGTGTAGTCTGATGAGAATCATCATGCTGTAAAGGTTGCATATTTTCAGCATAGGTTTAAAATTAATGTTTGGGCTTGAATAATTGGAAACCAATTTATAGGACCTTTTATTCTACTGGATAATTTGAATCGAAATCGGTATATTCCATTTCTTAGAGAAAATTTAATGCTACTGCTTGAAGAGGTTCCTTATCAGCGCAGATTTTCCATGAGGTTCATGTATGATGGGGAGCCACCTCATTTTACATTCCAAGCAAGAAATTGGCTAAATGAGCAATTTCCTCGAAGTCGATAGGTCGTGGAGCAGATGCTCCTGTGAAATGGCCAGCACGATCACTAGAGCTCAATCCTATTGATTATAGCATTTAGGGAATTTTAGGACAAAAACTTTATGCAGAACCAGTTAATACTATAGGTGAACTTAGAGAAAGGAATACAAATGCTTGTAGGGAGTTGTCCAATTCCAGATTTACTTTAGGGAAAGTAACTAAACAAATAAATAAACGTGTTCAAAAATGCATTCAAGTTGAGGGACGTCATTTTGAGCAGTTAATGAAATAGTCCCCAATTTATTTAAATTCGATTGATATTGTTTGTATTTTTCAACATAATATGTAATAGAAAATACATTTCTCGTACTATCTTTATCACCCTCTAGAGCACAAAGGAGGACGTTCAGTATTTAACTTTTTTTAATATATCGCGAATATCTACCCACTCCCTAAGTTACGGTACTTATTTCTAAAACATCCTGTTTAACTATCTCATTTGACTGTGATCACTTACACAAAACATAAATTGTATATATAGGGCCCACCAAAAAGTTAGAAACATATATGTAGATTTTTTTACAACATAGTAATAAATACTTGAAATAATACCAGTCAAAATCCTCTCAATTTATTTACATGAAGATTAAATAAATTTACCAACACACACACTTCTTAATGATTTACAAAGTTGTATCATACTGAGAGAGGTGATTAAACTTTAATTGCCATTGCCCCCTAGTAAAGAATTTTTGCCAAATAAATGGAAATCCCTCTTGAGGTCGCCGTGCATATATTATTATTATATATGTTTCACTATAACTATCTTTTTTAATATTTTTGTTTAATTTAATTATTGCAAGTCTTGTACATTTAACTAAAACGCACTGTATGTTTCCCAGGAAAGTGCCATCCTTCCATCTAACAAAAAAGGGAGAAAAAAGGAGCACAGGGCCTCAACACCGGCCACCAGGCCGGCCGTCCGCCGCTGGAAAAACAATGCAAAAAAACCTATTTTAAAAAATTTAAACATAGCTTTTGTGTATGGACAGGTGGTTTAGAGTGGTGACGTATCTATTCTGTGTGGGGGGGAGAGGTATGAGCGGAAGGAGGTGAAAAAAGGATAATGGTGTGTGTCTGTCGTTGTACGTATTGTGTCAGGATCGAGGTAGAGAGGAAGGTTTTCATAGATTAAACGATGGGTACGTACATCCGTACCCATAGTTTAATTATGGTGGTGGCGGATATCTGTGATGTGGGCAATAAGGGTGGAATGTTGGATGTTGGTTCTGAGGAATTTTTGTACGGTATGGATAATGTAGTGTCTTATCATGGGCATGTTTGTGTTTCTATGTAGTCCGTCGATTGTAATGTACCGGTTTGCTTTTGTCATTAATCGTAGTAGTTTGTTTTGCATTACCTGGAGACATCCGTATTGTGTGTCGGACATCCAGTTCCAGGCAACACAACCGTACGTTATTGCAGGTTGTATTGCAATTTTGTAAAATATACAAGTTTGTTATGTACGTCAAAGCGTGATCGTCGGTTAATAAGTGGGTAAAGTTTATTTAGTGTCACGTAAGTTCTTTTAATGGTTTTGTTATATGAGGTTTGAGGGAGAACCCTTGGTCGAGGTTTAAGCCGAGATATTTTACAACCTTTTTTTCCTCTATTAATCGATTATTAATTTTTAGAGGGGTAAAGGTTTCAATGTCCGCGAATTTCTTTGTAAATAGTATCGTCTTGGTCTTGGTCTTATTTATCGTAATTTTCAAGTTGTTATAGTATGTTATAAGTTTGTCTAAGTGGTAGCGTAATTTTGTCGTTATTGTCTATGTGTGAAAAGACTGGGAGTAAATTGTCGAGTCGTCAGCGATTGTCTGTGTCAAAGGATGGGTAGGAAGGTCTGCTAGGTATAAACTGAACAATGTGGCCGAGAGCACGGTACCCTGCTCTGATTTCCTGTCGTTCGGAAGTTGTGTGAAAAATCCAATATGGCTCCCATAAGAAAAAAAACGATCCTGATGATGATCTTCAATAATCGAACCGTTGAAACTAAAATCTTACTAGACAGCTAAATTCTACTGAAAAATGAACTTTGAGAATGTTTTTACAGATTTAAAAATTATTGAAAAATAAATAAGTTACAGCTGATAGTATAAAATGCAACATAAATGCAATGCAACATAATGCAACAAAATAGTCTAAAACTTTCCCGACTTAACCGTGTTTCTATCTCTTATAGTTTCCAAAATCCCAATATATGTATGACCAATATGGCCCACACTGTATATTGTAATTGTTGTAGAGGTTTTATGAATTTACAAAACTTGCTTTAAATTTCTATTATATCGTGAAGTTGCTAATTAGTACAAATTGACCTCACGCTTATTTAGTAATTTAATATTTAAGTTTTCTTTCCTTTTATTCACACGAAAGTAAATTTTCTAAATTTCATTAAATTACCCTCGGTGTCTTGGAAGACAGTCAATATGTTTTGTTCTGCTTATATCAATTTACTATAAAAAAAGATACACATATCCTTGAATTTTCGTTTAAAAGAATACTATATCTTTTGCTGCTCGTAACTTGTGAAATGTGTCGAGGTGATGTGAGCGAGTCTAACGTGGGTGGCATACAGAACTAGAGTAGCGTAATCGAAAGGCGGCAGGTCTTAATTAAATCCACCTTATCTAACCTGACATGTATTCTGCTTATAAGCGATGTTGATTAACCGACTAGATAACTAGAAAATGTAATTTTGTCACGACAAAACATTGTTCACCATCTATATCAGCCTCGCCTACTATTGTCTTTATTAAAATAGTTCACTTAATATATCGAATTTATTGGGAAGTAAACTGCCACTTCCTGTTAGTTAAAGAGCTTTAATCAACGTTTAACTATAAAAGGCTAATAATGAAATAGATTAAAGTAATTATATCAATGTAAAACTTATATTTGATCGAAATACGTTTAAATACAAATTTAAGATTTTTAATTATAATAAATTTGTTTTTAAAATATTGTCAAAGCCTTCAGAAGAATGAATTGTTTAAATTTTTAGGTTACTGTAAAATAAAAGAGATATTCTCCAGTGTAGATCCCCCATTTTTAATATGGTAGTCGAGAACAAAAAATATATCGATGATATCCAAGCTAAATAGATTACCACAAAAAAGGCACCCAGACATGACTGACATTTTTATGTGATATATAAGAAAGAATAGTTAATATTAACGATATTAGTCTTTGGACTTGATAATATCTAAGTGAAGTCTGTATTAAGTCTGATTAACTTATTAGTAAACAATTTTAAACTTGTTTCATTAAAATCAATGTTGTATTTTTTTTTTAATGAAAGCAACATAATTTATTTATTACTGGCGACTTCGCCATAACTTCGATATCCTAGACAATGAAAAATCTTAATTATATTTATTATTAAATAATACAAGATACATCGATAAACTTCAAGAAGTGATTCTACCGCTAATTTTGAGTTGAAAAATTCAAATGCTTTTTAAAGAAACTATTAGTTCTAAAGAATGTACCTAAAAAATGGCTTTTAATTAATATTTCAATCAGAACCACACAAAGAAAAGTTCATTACCACGAACCAAAATACATGCATCTAGTGTATTTTTCGACGCTGAATTCGAATCCGTAGTTTAAGAAAAAATTTATCGTGTTAGTTTTTTTTTTTTTTTTTTGGCAAAAGCATCACTTGAAATGTAGTAAAACTAGTAATAATTTAAAAACAAATTAAGTTCCTCTTCTTGGTAAAAGTTTAAAATATAGAGTGGAATGAAAAATAATATTAACTGAAAATTTTTTGCTTATTATTATTTACTAACTTTTACAAATCTTATCACAGATAAGTATAACATATATCTTTTTAAACAATTATTTTCCCGGCTATTTGCCAAAACGCTGAAACTTGGATTACAAAAAAGATAATATGCACATTATGTTCAGTACAACTGTCTCAATAATGTTATTTTTAATTTCAACTATTCTGTCTAGTAAAACCAAAAATAAATAAAACACAAGGTACTCACCAGTTGAACACTCACTTTAAAAAACTTTAAAATATCTGCCGACATGTGTTTCTGCTTGCCGAGCGTCATCAGGGTAGCCAACACATTTAAAAATTCAAAGCAACAAATCTTGTAAACCTTAATATAATAAACATTAATGGCTTCAGAGAACAGAATAATTGAAATTATATAGTGTAAATTCCCCTTAGGGTCGAATAATTTAAAAACAAATTAAGTTCCTCTTCTTGGTAAAAGTTTAAAATATAGAGTGGAATGAAAAGTAATATTAACTGAAAATTTTTTGCTAATTATTATTTACTAACTTTTACAAATCTTATCAGTAAATAATAATTAGCAAAAAAAATTTCAAAAATTTACAATACCATAACAAAAACCGCTGAACAACATTTTTCGGTCTTATCGATAATCATCGGGGTTCAAAAATACTGGAAAATACGAACATCTTATTTAAAAACATATTTTAATTACGTAAATCAAAATTTTGTAACTTTGGTAAGCACAATGGCATTCATGTCATCTACCTTAACCTATATAAACCCATATTTTTAAGTATTTTAAAAAATCTGACATTTTATTTCCTTCGTATTATGCATTTATAGAAAAAATAATAAATTGATTATTTAGGTATTACATAAGCATCCTTTCAAACTTAATATAATAACAATATAAAATATCTATAGTTTTGTATATTTTACACTGCTGTTCTGTTCTGAGTGCCTTAAAAATGGTATTAAAAATTTACACCATTTTCCGCACATTCTATAAAAACGATAATGGTTATTTCCGATTCCTATATTTCATCACTTATAAATTCTCTTACAAATTCAAATTCGCTCTTTCTCAAAACTCTATATTTCGGGGAGTTCATTAAGTCCTCGAAAGTTTAAAATGGCTTTCATAATGAGTTGGTTTCAACCGAGAGGAATCGAATGTAGGTGAACACACAGAGCACAAAATTCCTGGCACATACATCACTATTTATTACCCAGATATTTTACCACAGAGAACATGGCGTTCCCGGTTCAACTGTGCTATATTTCACTTTTTACGAGAAAACAATACCGGCTGGCCCGCATAAAGACAGTAAGAGATCTCATGTCAGGGGTGGCTGGAGATCGATGCCGAGGGCGCCCATTTTCTATAGAGTAGTTACATTTTTACAACAGTATTCTTAGAAGAATTTGTATATACTTGTCATTGATTGATAATGACATGTTCTTCTGTCAGTTGAGGAACATTCATTCACAATTACATAATACATCATTTTTCTAAATTTTACTACAAATGCTCATAAACTGAATTTAACGGATAATATATTGTCCTCTTAAAAAATTACATGAATCTGTCGCTATACTGAAAAAATATTATTGGTATTATTCAGAGCGGTCACACGCCTTGAGATTTGAGTCTTTTAAATTATGTAAATACTTTTTGATTTTAAATCATTATATCTCAGATTTTTTGATTTAAAGCTTAACTATCTTTGATTTGAAAATTGATTTAGAAGTATTTAAGATCGTTTGACAAAGATTTAAGATTCTCATTGCTTTAAATATTTTCAGGGTGATTTAGATCATTATGAAAGTATCCAAATCTCAGAAAAAAATTTAGATCACTTTCAACAGATTTAGAGCATCCCATTGACTTGAGTTCATTTTCTTTAAATATCAAACATGTTGATTCAGGCATGCATATGCGATGATCTAATTTTTATTTATATGTGCAAGCTGAAGTAAAGAGGGTCATTAGTAGAGTTTACAATTAAATGAAAGAAATATACAAACCATGTTTGAATTGGTCAATCCCGATATTTTATGCATAGGCATTTTTATGAAAATTCAATAAAATTTTAACCTTTCTGTCCGCCATATTAGATCCACAATATTGAATCTTTAATTTTGGACCTTTATATTTGAAACGTAAAGAGGCAGTATTTGTATACGGATCTATTAAGTTTCCGTTTGGCCACCATTTTTTATTTATATATCCCACTCTGCACTGTGCACTACGAATTATTAGCGACTGTTCAGAAAACGGTAAAAGACCTTATGTTGAGTTCTTTCTTAATTTGTGTTGCTAAAGCTTTAGTTTAAGCTCGTATTTTGGATGATATGTTACCAAATATGTTCAAAACTGCGTATTTTGTAATATTCACAAAAAACTTCAAGGTGATGGAGAAGAACGGTTTATATATCTAAATTCTGCATAAAATATACTATAGAAATTACTGATCCGAAGACTTACAAGAGCTAACATGTATTTTTTTTGTTTAATATTGTTATCGATTCATGATAACACCGTTCATTTAGTTTAAAATTATTGCTATGCCATAGCCGAAATGTGGCTAATTCTTTCTTAGTTGTATCATTTTATGTATTGTTTTCTGCATAATTTGTTGGTATATATCTTCTCCTTTTTAACACGCTTTTATTAGCTTCACTTGTATGTTTGTTTGTTTGTTTGTTTGTTTGTTTGTCTGTTTGTTTGTTTGTTTGTTTGTTTGTAACCGACTCTTTGGACTCGATTTTGACCCACTTTAAACGGACAGATTTAATTGAAACTTTGTACACTTACGAGGAACCGGTAACAATACAATAATTTGATAAGTTTATATCATTATCCTTATCAGGATCGCCAGTCCTTTCCTCACGTATCCTCTGCGTGAGAGCAAGAGGCTTAATATTGTAAGTATATTCCGTGATTCTCAGTTCGGTCGTTGGCCGAGCGGGCAAGTCTTAGTCGACGCGA
This sequence comes from Rhamnusium bicolor, assembly GCA_029963845.1. Classification (NCBI taxonomy): domain Eukaryota; kingdom Metazoa; phylum Arthropoda; class Insecta; order Coleoptera; family Cerambycidae; genus Rhamnusium; species Rhamnusium bicolor. Next base: position 5,224,016 of record JANEYF010000851.1, on the reverse strand, counting down.
AACGACGAACTCCTCGGGCGTGAGTACAAATCCCATGGCTGAAATAAAAAAATATTTTTTTTTCAGAAACATCTGTTGGATCATAATATGTTATAATATCAGCATCAATAAGCAATATAAATATAGTTTAAAAAAACTACAAAACACGCTTTCATAGCACATAAAACTAAAAAGTGAAAAATAAATATAGTTTAAAAAAAACTAAAAAACACGCTTTTAAAGCACATCAAACTAAAAAGTGAAAAATAATTATTAATATAAACTGAAAACAATAATGAACGAAAAATACTAGTATTATTGTGAAAAAAGCGTGGAGCGCTTTGTGCCATATTTTTCGTATATCGAGCAACCCACGCTTTTTTCACAATAATATTAGTATTTTTCGTTCATTATTGTTTTCAGTTTATATCAATAATTATTTTTCACTTTTTAGTTTGATTTGCTTTAATAGCGTGTTTTTTAGTTTTTTTAAACTATATTTATTTTTAAATAAATTTTTAGATGAGTACAAAAAATAGTTACGTTCTGGTCATCAAAATGACGTTAGTTGGCCAAAATCTTAAGTACAGATATTGAGCTATACAGTAAGTGCAATCCACATTGGTCCATATAAACGAAGCGGGGACGCTCCATGCAGATATTCTTTAGTGGAAAAACATAGACAAAATTGTTGAATGATCAACTAAAGGGCACATAGGAATCTCACCCAGGACAACATTGCAAGAGGCATGATTAGAACTAAAATTAGACAACAGATGAAATGAGAGTCAAGCAAAAAATTTTTAAGCAATAATAAATCTTACATTACATCACAATCACAACAATTGGAAAGTATCAAGATTCGAATGTCACAGTTTAATATGAGCAAAAACAAATAAGGATTAAATAGCAACCCACAATAAATTTAGAATCTTAGCAAAAATATAATAATAACATAAATGTTTTCCACTACTTAATTCTCGAGTAAAGAATATGTAGATTGTGAAAACAGACAATATCAAAAATTCAGTAACAAGATAAGAATGAATCAAATTTTACTAGCTTTATAAATGTTTTTGACTATTATCATGAAATATGTGTGTTGCGATTCATTTGAAGTTAAGATGATTTTCCTTTCATTATTTTCCCATTTATCTACCTTTATACAGACTACTACCAAAATGATTATTTCATATTCATATTTCACAGCACTCTAAACGTCAAGTTTAATTGGCAAAATTTAAATCAATTATTTAAAGAACTGTATTCTAAATCGAGTTTACAAAATTTGTTACTGTTAAGATATAACAAAAATTCAACAAAAAAAACTTACCAATTCCAATCGAAATGAATAAAATGTGACTCACAAAGTTTCAACATATATGTATATCATCCACAAAGCAGTGGTAATTCCTTGTATATTTTAACTTTTAAGGCCCACAGTGAAAACGTAGTGTACGTAGTAAATGTAAAAATCTTTTATTAGAAATAATAAAAAATGTCCTTTAAAATTTGCAATGAACAGATTTAGAATACTTAATAACAGAAAAGAAACTAGAAACAAGTATTAAATACCTTAATCACTGTACGGTGGGAAAGGCATTATAATAATAAAACCATAATTCAGTGTCATTGGTGTCAGCAGTGGGTCCACGTAACGTCCACTCCTCGCCTATTTTTTACAATTTAAGATTGACATATGCAGAGGAGTTGGTTCGTTTTTAGCCATATTTAGCTAGAATTCGTGACACTTTGTATCTAGAAAATTATAAAGGTAAACTCTCTAAAGCATATAACGTGAAAATAATACTATTGTTAAAATTTCCAGCAGGGAACTTTGGGTAAAAGTTTACCTCATTTATAATTTTATTAAACTATTTAATTAAAGAAAATTACGTATTCTACTATAGTCAGTTTCTAATTGAGAACAAGTAATGCTCAGGCCGTCAACAAAATATGTATGAGTAATTTTAAATAGATTTTAGTAAATAATTAATAAATAAAGTGAATAAATTAAATAATGCAAATAAAGTAAAGAAGGTAAATAAAGTAAATAAGGTAATTTAAAAACAAATTAAGTTCCTCTTCTTGATAAAAGTTAAAATATAGAGTGGAATGAAAAATAATATTAACTGAAAATTTTTGTTAATTATTATTTACTAACTTTTACAAAACTTATCACAGATAAGTATAACACATATCTTTTTAAACAATTATTTTCCCGGCTATTTGCCAAAACGCTGAAACTTGGATTACAAAAAAGATAATATGCACATTATGTTCAGTACTACTGACTCAATAATGTTATTTTTAATTTCAACTATTCTGTCTAATAAAACCAAAAATAAATAAAACACAAGGTACTCACCAGTTGACACTCACTTTAAAAAACTTTAAAATATCTACCGACACGTGTTTCTGCTTGCCTTAGCTCATCAGAGTAGCCAGCGCATTTAAAGCATCCAAAGTAAGGAAACTTGTAAACCCCAATGTAATAAACATTAATGGCTTCAGAGAACAGAATAATTGAAATTATATAGTGGAAATACCCCTTAATAGGGCCAATGAAATAATTTAAAAACAAATTATTCTGTTCTCTGAAGCCATTTATGTTTATTACATTGGGGTTTACAAGTTTCCTTACTTTGGATTCTTTAATTGTGCCGGCTACCCTGACGAGCTAAAGGCAAGCAGAAACACGTGTCGGTAGATATTTTAAAGTTTTTTAAAGTGAGTGTCAACTGGTGAGTACCTTGTGTTTTATTTATTTTTGGTTTTATTGGACAGAATAGTTGAAATTAAAAATAACATTATTGAGTCAGTAGTACTGAACATAATGTGCATATTATCTTTTTTTGTAATCCAACTTTCAGCGTTTTGGCAAATAGCCGGGAAAATAATTGTTTAAAAAGATATATGTTATACTTATCTATGATAAGATTTGTAAAAGTTAGTAAATAATGATTAACAAAAATTTTCAGTTAATATTATTTTTCATTCCACTCTGTAAGTAAGGTAAATAAAGTAAATAAAGTAAACAGGATAAAGTAAATACAGTAAACAAAATAAATAAAGTAAATGGTCAATAAAGTAAATAAGGTAAATATAAGTAAATGATGTAAATATCCATTTCATCCAAACAATAAGTATTCTATTTTCAATGCGAAACTGTTCTATTGATTTCCTCCTCAAACAAACAATTTCGTCTTTTTCAAATAACAGTGACTTTTTATTTTGTTTTCCCTAGAACTCATTTCTCATGGAGTTTCCATAATTCCAAGTAGGAGGACCGTCATCATCTTCTGTAAGTGCAATTAGAGTTTTGTTCAAATTTGGTACTTCTCCGTTGAAACAGATCGAACAAGCTCTCTTTTGAGGACATTTTTATTATTTTCATTTATTTTCTTCGTGTAGATGGTTTTGGTTACTTCAAACTCTCACTTTTTATATCACTTAATATTCTGTGTATGGTTGATTTTCCAACATCCGTTATAGTAATAATAATTTTGGTTAAGTTACTTTATCTGTTTCCTTTAAGGGGCCTAGTCGGGAAAAAGCTTCGGATAGCTGTGTCACTCTCTAGAAAGTTTTTATACATGCGCCGCTGAATAATTTTGCTCTTGACTATACCTTTACTGGACGTTCTATTCACTGACTTCATTGAGGTGCGATTCCCGATAGAGGTAACGCTTCCTTGCTTCATTTTTAGTGACAAAGATGCTTATTTAGAAAATTAATTTTAACCAAATAGTACGGAATAAAAGTTTGAAACTTGCTGAGCATAATTATGAAGATTCATTCTAGAAGACATGTATGAATTTTACCTCGAATTTTATCGATTGATATTATAATTCAAGAGCTAAAAACGTTAAAATTTCACTTATATTTACAGTATAAATTTCCTCTACATAAAGTGAAAATTAATTAAAATAGATATACATGTACCCTCTAGTACACTTTCAGCTACTGATCCTCCAAATTTGGTGTAATTTGACCAAACCGTATGGAAGAAATAAATTTTGAAAAATTACCTTACAAACACTGGTCCTATTAGCCCTCTTAAGATTGTAATAATTATTGTGATAGATATATTATAAGTTCTAATGAAGACTGATATTTAGGGGAAACCGATCAATCTCAGTAACGTGTTCTTATTTTTTAGTCCAAAATTATCCCAAAACAATTCAAATTTCATGTAAAATTTTATATTTACAACATAATAACCAAAATGCCTAATTTTAGCGATAAATTTTTCATATATTTTCACGATATTATTATAGAAAACAATTCGAAAAAAGAGGAACGCCTATGGAATTGGTGTCACACAGTGATTTATTATGCTTTCTTAATAAAAAACAGATTATAAAAGTTAATAAATAAATTAGTAAAATCAAACATTTGCATGTGTTTATAATTGACATACCTAGCTTTACATAAAGAAAGTGCAAATGAATATTGAATAGCTTTAATCACGATTAAAAAGATCAAACGTTCACGATTGGTTTAAAATCACAATGGCAGATTCCTACAATAATTATTATAATTGACAATTTAACTGTGTATACGCATGGGTAATATTTTACGCTATTTTAATCAGCAATCAATCATACTCTACTTTATTAGCTAATTTTGGCGTACTCTGACGCTCGTTTACCTATTATATTTGCTTCATACGGGTGAGAACAATCGCGCAACGTCATATTAATACATCCTTGTAGCTTGTTGTTTTCAGCGATGAAATATTGAAAATTAATCCATTTAAGTGATACAATCAAATTTAAATCAGCATTTACACTGCCTATTGCAGATGTACTGAAAATGAAAGAGTTTCCACTTATCTTCATTTGAGGTTTAACTACTACTTAACGTACCCTCAAGATTTTTTTAAAATCTATTTCATTTTCAAACTGTAATGTTCCCAACATGAACAACAGACATAATCAAATTAAATTAAGAATCTTCCAAGCAATAAACTCTCTTGAAGGGACCTACGTAAAAGAGTCATGACACACTGGTTGCCTATATGTAACACTGGAACTTGACCCTTATGCTTATGAACATAAAGGCGACAATTTAGACAGAAACAGCACAGAATTTTATTTCTTTTTCTCCCTTGAAAGAAATGCTTAAAAACTTTTACGTATCATCAATACAATAAGGTGCACCGTAGAAATTTTATTAATAATAATAAAAATAAAGTTACTGTAATGCGCTATATTTGTATATATTCAAACGAATTTTGTGCACGGCGGGTGGTAAGTAAAAGTTATTAAATATTTCTTTCAAGGGAGAAAAAAAGTACTGTTTCTAACCAAAGAAAATGTTACCTTTTTGTTCATGAACACAAGGGTGAGGTTCCCTGTTAGATATAGGCAACCAGTTTGTTTTGATTCTTTCACGTAGGTTGCATAATTATTAATAATTATGTGACGTCACAACTAATGTGGTCTATTATGGTTACCATCCCTATAGCAAATGCTGCTAGATACCTACGATTTAAATTCAAAATCGAGACTTACGAATTAATACTAAAAAAAATTCAATTTACTGCACATTGCATAACTTTTGTTAATCTAGCCATTGCCTTGGACGGTATACTGAATTACTCAAACTCGATGGAGCATTTTGTAATTATCAGTTTCTCTCCTTAACACTTGTACGGTGGCATACAAATTTTCACATTTTTACCTGTTACCGAGCAAGCATTAAATTAAAAGACTTAATAATCCTATCGTGCATTCTATCTGATTATTCTTTCACTAAACCAGGTAATTGCGTAATTTTATTAAGGATTGAAGCAAGCAAAACTTGATTGTCCTGCTTGATGACATCTGAAAAACATTGAAGAATGTCTCTTTTTTTAACTTTTGTTACCTATATTTTTTGTTGATGACGTTTTTTTGATAAAAAAAATTCAGTGTAGTTCACAACTAAAAATCTAGGTGACGAGGATGCTGAAAAAGACATATTTAAATAAAACAAAATCAGATTTAAGGAAAATACCTAGCTATTCTTTAATTTAAACGAAGTTTAATAAACAAAAGTTCAATAATGTCCGATGTTATGATTATATGTATACAAAAACGTTCTGAATATTTTAAGCTTGATTACAGCCTATATGAATGGTTAATATAATTGCTAGTCATCTGCTTATAAATTTTTCAGTAAACATTGCCTCGCTGACAAGCCGACGAGTATATATTACAGTACATCACCTGGTCAAACATAGTATAGAATTCGTAACACCTCATGTCCTTCTTTTATTGTAAGACTGTGGTGAGAGTGAAGAAATATCTCCTCATAACTTCCTACTATCATGACGCCTGTGGGATACTATAGGCTGTTTACTGTCGGCAGTAAATTGCTTTATTTTCTTGTTACGAATTGTTGCGAATATTTAACACCCGTCACGTTTTTTTGCGTTCATATATTTCCATTGTTTTTATTAAAAAAAAATCGTTGTGCAATATTGACCAGAAATAGACCAAGGTATTCTTTTTTTAAAATAAATCACTCCATATTTTTTTCATTTGAGTTGTTTGAGTTGTTAAATTCTCATTTTTTAATAAATTCTTTTGAACAAATTTTCATGGAGTTTATCATAAAATATTACTTTAAATTCATTAATACATCAAATAGAAAAAGGAAATAATAAAATATCAGATTAAAGAAAATACTAAACAAAAACTAGCGACATAAAAGGGAAAAAAATATTCTGATATTATTTATCACATAAAGATATACTGCATGCAATAAAATTACGTCACATTTCAGATCTCCACTCTTCATGTAACTGATTTTCGTCGAATTTTTTAGTGCCTACAAATCTGAATAGTTAAATACAATCAAACCAAAAAAAAAAAAAAGAAAAAGGTTACGCTACAATATACAAGACATTATTTAACTAGAGTTCACAAGAATGAAACTCAAATGGATCTGTCTTGTTAAAAGGCAAGGCCGGAGCCCTCCAAAAAACTATAATTGTTTACCCGAGTCTTTGCAGACAACCTTAGTGGCTATAATTTTATATAACAACAATAATAATAAGGCGTTTTTATTCATCCAAAACAATTAAATACAGTTAAGCTTAATATCTACAAAAAGAAAAATACAAAAGGATGAATTTGGCGAAATCTCACCCAAAATGAGCATTTTTTATACTTAACCAGAAATTTAAATAATAAACAAAACAAAAATAAGTAGAGATTAATATGAGAAGGTACAACACAATCAAACATATATACACATATATACACACGTATACATACACATGCTACATATACTATTGTGACGTATACCTACGGTCTGTCTGTGTGTGACTTTGGCACTCTCTAATACAGCAGCGAGACGTTGAACTTTTATTACGGTACGTTCTCAAGCGCCAGTTCCTGGTTTAAAGTGTAGAAACACCACTTTATTCTCTCAGTTAGGATAACTCCGTGAAGAAACGGTATGTCCAGGGGGTCTGTGTGTATGATTGTCGGTTGCGTAGCAATGGACAACTTCACTTTACCTGCCAAAGATGATTCTCGGTTTGCAAACATATTTACTACTTATACTTTTGCTTTAAATAAAAGGCACACTTTCAACTTCACTTACTTTATTTTATTTAAGACTGTTTCAGAGAAAAATAAAAAAAACTGCTTCCAATTACTTGGGAATCAGAACTTTCTCACCATAGTAAAACTCGACATGTGGTAGAGTTTATATTAAAAAGTAATTTTTGACGTTTCAAAAAAGTCACATTTTTTGACGTTTCAAAAAGTCACAATTTGACGTTTCAATAAAGTTACTTTGACGTTTCCAAAAAGTCACATTTTTTTGACGTTTCAAAAAAGTCACATTTTAACGTTTCAATAAAGTCACATTGGTGGAATGTCACTAATATTTTTTTTCGACTTTGAGACCGATTTTGCTCACCAACGAACTCAATCTCTTCCTTGACCTCTAGAATGTGTATACCAAATTTGAAAGCTTTATCTCAAAAACTGTAGCTGCTATCGCGAACCAGACAGACACACAGACAGAAAATTTTTTTCTGTCTGAAATTTTGTGTATCGTCATAATTCGTCGAGATTCGTCCAGAAATGCAATAAAAATTTTCAAAATTTCTTTCAAGAATACATAACTTCTTCACTTTAAGAGGAGAGGAAGTAATAAATAATTACAAAATAGTTATATTATTATGCACCGTAGATACTAACCTATATTAGAAGTAAGCAACGAAGGAACCAAACAAGAGGTTATGCTATTGCAAGAACTAGGAACAGTTATATTATAGCTAAGTTACGGAAGCTACTACAACGGTATTAACATCAGCAGGCAACATTCAAATGTTTACTACAAGCATTTACAAAAGCAAGCAAGCGGTGGTTTCAATTAAAGCAAAGTTACGACAACTACTACCACTAAAAGGTACAAGTATTGTAATCAGGAAGGAACTGACACAAGAAAAACTAGAAATAGTTAGAGTATCGTTAAATCGGCTTGGAAAGGAAGGAACTGTTTGGACTGATGGAGGAAATGTTTTTGGCAAAATTGGAGAAGTTATAGTTCGTATAAAATCTAAAAATGACTTAGAAAAACTGTAAAATAAAATAGATTCAGTTCTGGTAGAAATAAAATGTTTTAGGTAGAATAGTATAATATAAGTAATTTACTATGTAGATAAAATTCAAAAATAAAAAGAGGGAGCATTTATTAGTGATGAAGTTTTTGTATATTTGATAAAAAAAAAAAGGAATTACTTTTTTCATTTCAAGTCAGTGATTTGTTTTTTTTATTAACTTTTAAATATATTTTTAATTAAATATTTCTTGGGGCCAGTTAATTAAGTATTTCTCGTATTCCTTTTTTTCTCTATCTTTCTTTTAAAAATAGCAATTAATTGTAATATTAAAATAATAACCTAATTAAACACATAATATACATAATATAAAACACTACAGATAATTTTATAAATACACATACTTCTTATTGTTTATGTTACATTTCACTTTCACGTTATAATTATTTCTTTCAAGTTTCAATCCTAAAATATTTATATAAATGTCCTTTGAATCAATTAAAATTGGTAATATTAATATTAGATTCATCCTGTAGGCCAGTGAATAGGGAAAAAATTTAACATTAATTCTAACATTTTTGAAACTTTGTCATCTGTTGAAGCACCAACCAAAAAGAAAACTATAAAATATTGTAACTCGATTCGAGGTCGGCAACATTGTTAATATCGCGAAGAATTAATTTATGATTATAAAAAATGTTTACAAGAATATGCCACTCACATGAAGAGTTGCAAATTCGAATGAACATTTAATAACGTTTATAGAGTTCGATGTAAAATTTGCAGTGATATTAATTTTATTTTGATAGTAAACATTTTGCAAACTTACACTTACATGTAAGGCGATTTTAGCAAGTACACTATAGTTTTGCAAGCATGTTAATATTATGTTTCCAAAATTTAGTGCAAAAATGTTACTTATTGATAATTAATTATTTTGCCCGGGTCATAAGGTGTTGCAAATTTACCTTTATATTTTGAATACTGTAATACAAATTATATCAAATTTGCAGCGGTGGTACATTTTTGTTTGTCGAGATATTGCTTAATTTAATTTTTTGTGATTTTAACAATGTTGCCGACCTAGAATCGAGTTACAAAATTTTGAAGTTTCGTTTGGGTTGCTACTTCATCACATGACACAGTTTCAAAAATGTAAGAATTAATGTTAAATTTTTAGTTTTCACGTCTCTATTCACTGGCCTACTACCGTCAATACATGATATAAGACGTGTAGTGTAGAGATCGTGGATCTAGGGGTGGTGGCGTATGTATGTTTATGAAGAACTCATTTACAACTTCATTAATTTCATTGAATAGTAATGCAGTTGAACAACTTTGGATTAATTTAAAAAATAAAAATGGAAATATCGCTATTGATGTTATATGTTTTTCTTTAAATGTTTTCTTAACCGCCTCCCAAGTCACCGAAGTAACTCCCAGAAAATTCTAGGATTTCGTGTTGGGTAAAGGGAGACGAGGCCCTACAGTTTATTGTGGAGTCCGAGCCACATCTAGGGCATCGACAGTTCACTCGCATCTTAATCCGAAGCAAATTACAATTAAAATTTGTTGCTCCGGGATGGATTCACACCATCGATATTCGGTACCGAGTAAATAGCTGCTATAAGCGCTTTACCCACTTGGCTACCATGCCCCATAAATATATAGGCCACCATCCCAAGATGCATATTCTTTTCTATCTGAACTTGAGGATACATTAAATCTGCCATTTGTTGAAAATATTATATGTTCTGGGGATTTTAATTTTAATGTGTACAACTTAAACAACATAAATGTTAAAAACTTGTTTGCTGTTTAAGATGAGTTTGGCTTAAATAAATAATAGACCCTACTACTAGGATCACAAATATTACTGGCACATTAATCGATCTTATAATTGTCTTACATGAAGATTATGTTTTAGAGAAAGGTGTCGTCGACTGTGATCTCTCAGATTAACAACTGGTATAGTTTATATGAGCACAATTGAAATCGTATAAAAACTAAAAGCCAGCAAAAACAGTCGGTATCTCTTTATTCTATATATTATTGTATATGTACAATAAAAGAGATGCCGACTGTTTTTTGCTGGCTTTTAGTTTTTATACGATTTCAATTGTGCTCGTATAAACTATATATTGTGTATTTAAGGTATGCGGTAGAAGGCCTCAACCCAGAATGATAACATATCGATATTATAAGAAGTTTAATTATAATTTTTTTGAGCAGGATCTATTTAGTATACTATTTTGTAATATTTTTGATATTGATAATATCGACGATAAGGTATCAATTCTTACAAATAATCTGATTACTTTGTTTGACCGCCATGCACCGACTGCAACAAAAAAGATTTACTAAACCTCCTGCACCCTGGCTGACTGACGTAATAAGAAGAATGGTAAACATTAAAGATAATGCTCTTTCCAAATTTAAAAGAACTGATAACAATAATGACTGGTTATATTATAAACAGTTATGTAATTTAACATCTCAATCTATTAAAAGGGAAAAGAAATCATTCTTAACCTATAAACTAAATAACTCTAGTACTAGTCAATGTTGGAAAATTCTTAAAAATATACATAACTTCTCAAAATTAAAATGTAGGCATACCTGAAAAATTAAAAAATGTGAATGGTGTAAATAATTATTTTATAAATTCCTTACCGTCCATAGATGCTTCTGATGTTATTTTAAATTATTATAAAAATAACTTATTGTTTGATTCAGCTTTCCACTTTACGCTTGTTGATGAAACTATAGTATTAAAAATAATTATGATAATTAATACAAATGCTACAGGGTGTCGTAAGGTTTATTTAAAAATGACTAAGTTGAGTTGTCCGCATATTAATCCGTACTTAACACATATAATAAATTTTTGTTTGCAAGAAAATGTTTTTCCAGACCAATGGAAAAGTGCTGTAATCAGAGTATTACATAAAAAGAATAATCCTGAAGATTTTAGAGACCTGCGTGCTATCAGTATTTTACAAATACTATCTAAAATACTTGAAAGAATTATGGAAAATTAAATTAGAGTTTATTTATTAAAAAAACAAATACTTCCTACAATACAGTCAGGCTTTAGAATTAGACATAGTTGTACCACTTTTGCAAGTGGTTGATGACATTATGGAAGCGACGGATCAGGGTTTATGTAAAATTTTAATTTTATTAGATTTTAGTCCTGCATTTGATACTTTAAGACATGATATACTCTTATCTATTTTATTACATATAGGGCTCACAAAGGAAATGGTTAGCTTATTTGAAATCATGTAAAACAGCGGCAATAAAAAGTATGTATAGACCATAACAGATTAACTGGTCTTGAGGTCAGGTGTGTCGCAGGGTTCTATTTTGGGACCATTACTTTTTACCCTATATACCAGTCAGTTCATTTTATGTTTAAAATACTGTCAAATTCATTTATATGCTGACGATACACAACTCTATTATTCATTTAATGATTCTGACGTCGATGGTGCTTGTTCTTGTATTAATGGAGATTTAAATTAATTTTAAAGTCAGCAGAAAATCACTGTCTCATGATTAATGCCAGTAAATCAAATGCTCTACTTTTTGGTCCTAAACAATTACTTAATTCTATTAAAAACCGACTTCAAATAAATATAGATCAAGAAAGTCTTGAAGTAGTTGATTATGCTAAAGATTTAGGCGTTATTATTGACTGTGACCTTAGATTTGAAAAACATATAAATAAGCTTACTCAAAGAGACTTACAATGTCATTAACCTAATTTACGAGAACAGGCACTTTCTATCTCAGAAAATAAAAGTTATGTTATGTGAAAGTTTAGTATTGTCTTTATTGTATCTTGCCGACTGTCTATATGGCTCTAATTTAACCACATTGTATAAAAATAGAGTACAAAAAATTCAAAATTCATGTCTTAGATTAATATATGGTATACGCAGACGGTAGAAAATATTACATAAATAAAAAGATACAGGATGCTTGAACTTGGAAAATCGTAACTTCCTTCATTCAGCATGTTTGTATCATAATATTTTAATAAAAAAATCTCCAGAATATCAGTATATTAAAAAAAAAATTCGGACAGATGCACATACCCTTAATTTTAGATTCAAAGGCCTTTTAACTCCACCGCTACATAAAACACAACACTTCAAACGTTCTTTTAGGTATCAGATTTACAAAGTCTATAACTTTACCTAAAAACTTGAAAGGAATAAATATAAAATGTTTCGGGAATAATTTAAAAATGTTAATTAATAATGAAAAGATCAAATAGTGCTTATTAGCCCCTACAATTAATTTAAAGTTATTTTTAGTCTTTAAGTATAAAAAGTTTGAATTTGGTGCACCTATTAGGTAAAGTGGAAGAGTAGCTCAGTATTGTGCCGACTCTATTTTAAAACATCATTGTAATAAATTTAACACTATGCTGAACTTCGCTTATTATAACATTAATATATAATTTTTAAAAAATTTTTGTAACAGATTTTTAATCTTAATTTTTTTTTTTTTTTCGGTTTCCCGATACCGGTCAGTCCTCCCGTGGCCTCCGACGCCTCACGGAAGTCGCATCGGCGCATCAACTACAGCCACTCCCCACATCCCGCAGAGTTAGTGACTGTAGATACCAGAATCATGTGCCCTAAGCAGACGGAGAGAACTCATAATGACCGCCTTCTGCATTTGGCCTGCCAGCCACTCGGCTGATTTTTTGGCAGGCCGGTATGATCTTCAGTTCCGAGAGCAGCGTAGACTTTATCTCTCCGAGTACACCGATTATAAGGACGACCATTTTCACCGAGTAGCCGAGCAGCACTTGGAGCTCGTACCGGAGATCTCGATAAATATAATATATATATATATATATATATATATATATATATATATATATATATATATATATATATATATATATATATATATATATATATATATATATATATATATATATATTGTCACAATATCCATGGTTCATTAAAAATAAGTTGTTTAAAAGGGACAAATAAGAAATTAGCTAAATTGGCAATTATTTTGAGCAGTAATATCATGAAATGTAATTTAATAATAATACTGTGGTCAAATTTGAAATTTGTTTGATATAACCATAAAATATTATATAGTAAAAAAACAACAAAATGTGTTGAGAATCATGAGGCAAGAAATAATAAAATATTAAATGAACATAGTTATTAGAATTTAAGTTATGTTGTTATAATATAGAAGTACATACCGTACAGATAATTAACAAAACATTGTAAGTAAAATAAAAGTGAAAGTGATAAATTTGAGGAAGCATACAATCATCATAAGTTATTTGAAGTCAGTTTAGAAACTATGAAATATAAATTTCACAATTGATTTAGTCATCCAGGGTAACTAGGAAAAAACAAAAAAGTTTGTTGAGAGAGAGAATTTTGAAGTAGAAGGGAAAGTTTTTGATGTGGAGAAAGAAAAATAAAAACGAAAAGAAATACAAGTATAAGAAAGAAATATAGCGTTTATAAATAAAGTGCAGTATAAGAAGCTAAAGCAGAGTAAATAACCAAACAGAAGATATTTAATAAAATTGGAAGAAGTTTGAAAATAATAATTATTGAATGTAAAATTGATAAGGAAATCAAAATATTTAGTATTCAGTAATAAAAGGTTAGTTTCCGGCTTTTGATTATTGTTTTAGAAAACCTGTAGAAAATCTGTGGTTTATGAAGAAATGAATGTTGGAAAGTGAAATGTCAAAATCAATGTCAAATGGGGAGAATTTAAATTTAAGAAAATAATCAAAGTTTGGAGAATACGAGAAGAGGAAAATTTCAAGGGTGAACGAAGGAGACGGAGTTGATGTGATTTGTGCATAAGTGTTATAAGGAACTTGATATGTGATAAACTCTATTTAAAATCAATGTCAGAACGTTATTAAACTTAAGGAGACAGATTGTTAAATATTTGTAAAAGTTAAAAAACATTATATGATCATTTGGTATTAATCTTGGCCTCAATTTAATAATAATGCCCTAGAACTTGCTCTTTGAGATAAGTCTTTTATGTTCAAAGTATTTCAATCTAAAAATCCAAGTTAATGTATTAATTTGGTTGGCGCTCAACATACTTAAATTGTGAAATTGAATTTATTAAAGGTAAAATAAAATATAGGATTAAAAATACCACAATATATATATATATATATATATATATATATATATATATATATATATATATATATGTGTATATATATATATATATATATATACGTATATATATATACATATATATATATATATATATATATATATATATATATATATATATATATATATATATATATATATATATATATATATATATATATATATATATATATATATATATATATATATATATATATATATCATTATTATTATTATTTATTGAAACAAGTATAATGAATTATTACTTAATAAAATGTCAAAGAATAATATCAATGATATATGATGGATATTTTAGGTTCGCCCCAGGGGTATTGCCCATACTCACTCTTGACATTTGCTAGCACAATTAGGACAATGAAATATTTGTCTTATTATAATAAATATGTCGCTCATTATATGCACATGCATATACATATATCGAGCATATACCAACTTTAAATAAATTAGTCATTATTTAGGACCAGTCCTGCAAGTTTAAACATCCACAGGGAGAGCAAAAGTTAACATGAGGTTATGGTCAAGAGGGAAGAGTTTATATGAATTCCCGGAAAACATTGAAAATGCACAACAAGCTCTATCTAAAAGCCCTAAAGATTACTCATTAGTGACCTGTCAGTGTCTGAAGCTGAATTAATTATTGAATCGAATTTTCAAAGGAAAGTGTATGAATTATAATTATAAAATTTTCACTGTGGGATTTTTCACTATGAGTATTAGTGTTTTATTTAAAAAATAAATGATACCAGTCAGATGTATTATATTTGTAGACAATACGTAAAGTAGTACAGCATAATGCATCACTCAATCCGCTATAACCTAAGTGGTTTAATTTATGTTGCAATTGAAGTTATTTTTTAACACGAAATAATCATTTATGGCTTCAAAAATCCTCAAAACTTGCTCCTTCACTGTGATAGTTAACATAAATACACTATTTTTTATTTATATTATGAAAGGCGTATTCATAATTTAATGTTAATAATAGTCTGATTTTTACTTACATTAGTATTATTTTTTACTTTAACAAAATAATTATTAATCAAGATAAACACTTGGTTGTATTGTTCCACAAATTTATTCAGTTTTGACTGGTATAACCTTCGATCACACGATCATTATCAAACAGTCTGAAAATCAAACTAAAATAAAAGCACATAATTCATATGTAAAGCTGGAACTCTGGTATAATTCCAGTGGCGTGACTGTAGTGGTATGAAATAACAAATTTAATTAAAGATAATTAAACATACTTACTCATGTATTATTTCGTTCAAAGTATAGAATGAATCAGCCCAAGCGTCTGAATCCTTAAGATGCCTTCTACAGTAGTGTCTTTTAAACATATACGCTTCTCTGTGAATATAATCTTGATTTCCCAATCACAAATATAATTAAATGATAATCATGCAAGTAACTAAGGAGTGCGGTAAAAGTACTAAAACTAATATACTATCGTATAACATAATGTAAAATATAAAATATAGGATATACCTATGTGGTTACATAAAATTATATAATTGTATAATTGCATAATTGTATATATAACATTATATAACAAAAAGAACACAGAGATACAAATACATAAAAGGGTAAATGGTCATATTAAGTAGAACTCATTGACATCATACAAACTCTTTTCAATTCTTTATCCCCTTCTTAAAAATTTATTTATTTTTGAAAACAAAACAGCAGATTTTCATAGATGTAAACATCCCACCTGAGTTAATATTTATGCACCCTATTTTGAAAATGGACATTCTACATCCAGGGATTCGCTTACGTATAATACTGTGGAGATCAGTTGCAGTATTTTCTTCACTTAAGCACTGCTTAATGAAGCGTAGGTGTGCAAAATTTGGATTTTTATTTAATGAGACATTAAATTTCGATCCAGCTTGAACACCAGAGGCATCCATTAAATTTTTGTGGTGACATATTTACTTTATCAACAATTGTTAAGCTGATGAGGCAGAACTATCTTGTATTTGGTTAATACCATTATGTGCTAATATACTGTAGTTCACTTATATAGTGCATAAATCTGATTAGATTTATGGATTTTCAAACTGCTGTTGACTTTCCTTAATAGCTTTGAACTTCTTTGGGTTGAATTTGAAAACAACGGATATAATTGCGTGGAAATATTTATTATACTAAAAAAGCAGCTTCCAGTCAAGTTCCCCATCTTTTTAATATCGGCTGTGGAGGTTCAGGAATTCCTGGGCACGATTTGTGATATTCTTTAATGCGTTGTGGAGATAAAAAAAACCTTTTTGTTTTTGGTATAAATTTGGCGACATCCGGATAACTGCATCGATTATTTTCTGCATGAAAGACATAAAGTAGACAGGTGACGTACAATGAATTAGCAACATTTTCTTTAGGATGTACTTGCTTTAATCACATACACTGCCCCGTTTGTTGTCATAAAAATGATATCAATATAGAAACACCTAGTATGGAACCTGTAACTGACGATGATTTATATGACGTTTGCTTTGAATATGTCCTTTATAGTTACTGGAATTCCAGCCCACCAGATTTATCTTGTACACAATACACTTTACTACTGCCCCATCGTAACGTAATTCAGGAAGACGTTTAAGAAATCTGTAGATTTAATTCACAAACAGCAAATTTCCCTGTCAGCGAGACATTTTACAGTAGGTATATCACCAATATGCATCACTGGTCATCAAACAACTAACACGTGTGAACTGTGTATGTGTGATTACGCCATACAAATTCCGTATCAACTACTAAGGCCCTACTACCTATGGTGGAGATTTTAATCTCAAGGATCCAGATTTATTCATTTCCTTTGGTACCTACTGATAAGAAACACCAACCATAAATCTCTGAGGTTGAAAAAAATATATATTCATAATGATCGCACTAATAGTTTAGATGATATTGAAATGTGAAGTGAAAAATAAAGAAAAAGTGTGAAATAAAGACATTTTATTTCACAGTGTGAAATAAAACTTAATAGTCAACAGACAGCAAATTAAAGTTCTTACATCAAACATTTGTTAATTATTAACAAATTTCATGAACAATTTTATTCATAATTTAACTAAAATTTATATGAATAGTACTGTTACTAACATTCTTTATATTTGTTTCTGGAATTATAGGTTCAGATGTGCGAAAAATATTTGATTCATTTATATTAATATGGTGGTTGGTCTGATTTTCACCAACGACTACATCGGCAGACATAGTCATTTCTCTAGTATTGTTTGAAAATATCTGTTTTGAAATTTCCTTTTTGTTCTGGATGCTATCTTCTATATATCCCTCAGCAACTGTTGAGGATTTCCATCCCCATGACGTTTTAAGGTAAGAATATCAGCTCCAGAACCAGCTAATAGTGATGCCGAAGATCTCCTAAAGCTGTGACCCGTATATTGCTCAGGATTAAATAAGTTAAGGTATTTAGCTATAATACTTGGTATTTTTTTAAAATGTATTAATACCAACTTGTTGGACCGTACATTTTTCTCCTTTGTGATTCACATGAGTAGGGCGAATAGCTGCATATTTAACATAAATATTTAGTGAATTTTTTCCATTAACTGTCTCACCAATTACCGTAAAAATCCTTTCAATGTGGGTCTTCGAATCAGGTACTTTAACAACCAGCATACAGTCTTTTCTCACCATGTCATCAATGGTCATATTGCAGAGTTCCTCTCGACGATAAGCGCCAGCCAAGCCCATTATTAATACAACTTTCAACATTAAAAACTTTTCATCTGGTGCTTCTAGTAAAAAACGTTCCACATCTACTCTGTCAAAAGCTTTAGATTTCTTAGCCCTACACCCAGTGGATTTTCTTTTCAAAAAAGCTTTTACTTTTTGGTAATTGGATACATCTACATTATTCCTTATATTCAAAACTGCTTTAAGCATCGAAAACTTGGACCAGAGACTTGAACATTTTAAAGTTTTTGTTTTTTCAGATAGATAAGTCAAATGAACAGACTCAGATATGTTACTCACAGTTTTCTGCTTACACCAGTGCATAAATAAATTATATTCTTTTTCGTACAATTTTCTAGATTTCGCTGGTAACAAATCTAAAGTTACAGCAATTGCTTGCTCCCTGATTTCCGAAGGAGTACCAGGAATAAAATCTTCCTCACTATCACTCATTTTGTTCCAAATAATAATTATTGTAAAGTAGAATGTGTCAAATGCGACGTTTAAATCGTTCAGTATTTAGTTGTTTTGTTATTGGTTTCTGTGGAAACAGCAATGGAATTTAGTCATTACGACAAGGTAACTTTGTCAGTTTGCCGTATTTTTACAAAAATTATACTGTTTTCCAATTTCGAATGGCGATACAAAACATTTTGTATATAACTCGAGACTAAAATGTGTTTTTTTACTCATGTGGTTTATAGCGCTCGCCTTCGGCTCGTACTATAAACGCCTCACTTGTAAAAAAACACCATATTAGCCACTTGTTATATAAAATACTATTTTCTGTCCGCCAGTGAATTCGTAAAGTTTTAAGTCATACTAGTTTTACAGTCAGTACAAAAAGAATCTAAGTGCAAGAAGTGTGATAGCTTGGTAATTCAATTACTTCTTTAATTCCTTTAATTTATTTGCCCAAACCTCCTAGCATTTCAATATGTATATATAATTATCGGCGTGCAGGTTTAACGTTGCTATGTGATCTATTAAGACATTGTTAGGGCAAATTGAGAATGTAGATGAGACGGTGGAATACTTTTATAATATACTTTATAATAGATATATGTGTACCTAAAGATAAAAATAAGGGAAATAAATTCCACAAAGTTTATCCACCGTGGTTTACAGAGGAAATAAAAGAGGATATAAAGCAAAAATATTACTTTAGGAATCTAAAAGAGACTTCTACATTTTCTTTAAACAGTTTTAAATAAGAAAGAGCCGAGTTGAAAATTGTAATTAAAAAGACTTACGTAACCTTATTTCTATACTTCTAAATATTAGAACATATAAAATAAATAAAAGAACATAGACAAGATATATTAGATAATAGAAACTCAACGGGTTATGTAGAACATAGTATTAATCACAGCCATTTCTTATAAATAATAACGTTAATTTCTACATAATATAAATAAAAGAAAACCTTAAATTTGTTAAAATTTTTTAAATTAAAAAGTCCCTTTTTGTTATAACAGCTCGAAAAATATCATTTGTAGACCGCAGCGATTTTGAAGACGACATAAATATCAGGATCGCACTTGAAAGGTATACAGATTTTCTTTCACAAAAGTTACTGTCATAAAATGTTCCACTGAGGTGTAATGAAACACTATCTTGTCCTTTGCACTTCTTTGGGAACGGTTGGACAATTGTGCATGTGGATTCATTCCATGCCGTTTAAAGGGGGCTAAAAAGTTCGTGAGTAGCACAATTTAATGTTTTAATATTTCTTAAATGACAATAATATTATATCACTAAAATCTTTTCTACATGGGCTGGAATTAAAGTGCGTCTTCTAGTGGAAAATATCCACTTTAGGAGAGGAAATGAGCGCTGGATATCTACAGACGTGAAGGGGGCATATCAGAATAGTGAATACTTATGTAAGGATGATGCGTGAAGGCCGGGGATAGCAAAATATACTGGTGGTGTAATAGTTTTCTAATGTCAGAAGGAGTTCGAGAGCCAGGATTGCGGTCTGTAATATAATAAAAATTTTGTCGGTGAGGGAAAGTCAGTGGTTTCCAGTTGCTATGCCATTGCAAGAGGGGTTCTTGCAAACTTCCTGGTATTGTAGGTCTTGTGGTCTCCAGCGCATTTTCAATTGCTACAGCATGAATGGCACCCAATTGCAGGGTTTGTTTTACCTCCTCCAAATTGATAAATAATGTGACGCAGCCTCAATCAAAGTACCCCACCGTGCCACAATGGGTTCTGGAAGCAGTTTTTTTCACACTTAAAACTAATGTGTCCATTTTGAGGTGACACTCACGTAATGTTTCCGCTACTCGATGTAATGCATGCGAGAGGCAAGTTAAATGTAGAATATTAAGTGCCATCTTAATAATATAAGTTTAACTCGGAGACCATACTTTAAACTAAATATGAACCAATCAGCAGTCTGTATTCCTGAGGTTAAACTCTCAATTCTAGTTAAACTACAATTAGAAAACTTGCCCTAAATGCTGTATTTTACAGTCTCACATTCACTTTCATGTACACTGCGTCGCACAGTGGACGGAAACGCCAAAAAGCTGGCCAAAATTAAAAAAATGAAGATTTTTTTTTGAAATGGAAACGTTTTAAATCATTGTAGTGGTATCCCTAGCATTAGAAACGACCGTTAATATCGGTCCGGGTTCACTACCTGAGCGAGGAAATTACTTATTGTGCGACCGTGCAGCGCGTCACTACGGCAGCTCGCAACGCTTCAAAAATCGATAAATTTTGTCTGCAGCGTAAAAATTCTCAAAGTGCAGTTTTCTGTCATAAAAATGGATTCTGCATCAGAAAGTAAGTAAAATTAAAATATCTCAGTATCAGATCAGTTTATTTATATGGTAATTAGTAAATAATTATCGAAGTGGAGTGCATTTTTGTACATGCAACGATTCATAAACTCCACAAAAAAATCCATAAGTTACGCGGTTGGTGATGATTGGTCTTGAAACTTATTGGAATGTGTTCAATGAACATTTTTTTCGAAAGTGTATAAAAAATTAGCTTCATCTTTTTTGCATCTTTGCGAGATATTGACCAAATTGTGCGCGAATGCACGGATGCATGCACATTCGTGCACCATAAAGTGGACTCCTTTTGAATGCGTTCATGAAATGAGAACGTCATGCGTTCTCAACTCATGCGTTCAAAGTCATTACACATTTTTATTCCATCCCCAGATCCTAATTTTCCCAAAACAAATGAAACACATGAATTCGCTTCAATTCAATAATAATTTTTGAACTATGTATATATTTTTGACCATAATTTTTTTGAAATTCTATATGGGATTCTTCATCAGCGACCCAAAAAAACTGTATACAAAGTTTTGTAAAAATGCAGCGATAATTGGCGATTTTTGGTATGTTTTGGGGGGATTTCATGGCCGCCATTTTGTTTTTTTCAAAATTCAATTTCGGATTCTTGATCAGCGACACAAAAAACCCCTGTATGCACAATTTTAGTAAAATAGCTCAATGCCTTTATATTTTGGCCAGCTTTTCGGCGTTTCCGTCCACTCTGCGTCGCGTCGTTCGAAATAAATAGGTAATAAAAGTTTATCCTTACTGTTTTTATAATAGTTGTTCTCCTATAATTATTTTAAAGTGTGACTAACAAAACCGACCCCACTTTCTGCATTTGTGCACTCTAACTCTTTGGACGCTAGTAAATGTCTTCTTCTGGAATTAAGTTCCTCCAACATTACTACAACTACAGTTCGATCATTATTCAAGAATCAGGAATTGCATAATACTAAGAATGGATTCCATTAATTGGCGAATTCTATTTGGCAATGGCTCATTTATTAATTAATTACTAAATATTTATTTTCAATATTGTATTAATTGGTTCTACCTCAGTACAAAATGTATCTCACACCTATAATATTTGACTACCATAAATAACTCTTTTACACGTTTATTTTTTTCAATTAAATGTCTTTAAAATAGCTTCAATGTGAATGAGAACTTAACCTATGGAACGTTATCGATGGAAGCCGTATAGTAAATATATCATAATAATAATTTTCTACCAGTCAATCATTCCAACAATTCGTCACACTAAAGCAAACGCTGTGAATGATATTGTACTAAATATTGCTTATAGAAGAATGATTCAAGCTTGTAAATTATATCCTTGAAACTAATTACTGTTTTATTTATAGTAAACTTTTTGCACTGAACCTTACACACAATGTTTTCCTTTTTAAGCTATTATTACTACGAGAGTTTACCCACCGTCCCTGTTCAAACTGATTCTTTGCTGCATATGATGCTAGCTATCGTGTAACAGAAGTATTATTCAGATTACTTCCGCTATATTTTATCTCTTTTTGTTCTACTGATGTATAAG
The DNA here is from genome assembly GCA_029963845.1 of Rhamnusium bicolor. Classification (NCBI taxonomy): domain Eukaryota; kingdom Metazoa; phylum Arthropoda; class Insecta; order Coleoptera; family Cerambycidae; genus Rhamnusium; species Rhamnusium bicolor. The sequence goes on along the minus strand of JANEYF010000851.1, from coordinate 5,201,216 downwards.
GTGGTCGGTTCTATGCAAATTTGTTTTACTTATTATGTTTAGAGGAAAGAATAACAATAGGTCCATTATTTGCAAGATTTTTCTGAATACAAATGTTGGCAATGCAGAAGTTGTAAAAATGAGAAAAAAGTGGGGAAATTTATACGTTGGAAACTTCCTGAGTGGAATGAAAAATCGTTGAGCTCAGGCAGTTTGAGCTTAAATATTTGATAGTGTAAGGTATGTAACGAGATTAAACTATAATATTTACTAGATAAATTAGCTACATAATAGTCACTATATAGTTATAATAGTTATTTAACATTTTCATAGTACCTGCCTATATCTTACTTAATACTAGGATTAAGAACTAGAAGTGAAAATGAGTGTTGGAAGTCTGTGTGTGCCTTTTTGGAGTCCGGAAATGGCCTTATAATCCGGAACTGAGTTCGCGTATTGCGAATTTATTAAAGGAAACGTGTTTATATTTCCACGGATACGCATTCCTTTTATTAATAAGAAAAAAATAGCTTTTAGCTTTTGATATACCGATGCTGATCCGCATTATGATATACGATAAGAGTAAGTAAATTGCATTTAAGGAACTAAATATATTAACTTTTCCTTCCGTATATTTATGAAATGCTCTATTTCGTCCATAAGAACAGAAACATTTTTTCCACTGTTGATAAGAGCCATTATTACTCAACAAGAAATAAAGCTCTTTTACAACCAGATAAACACAATACAAGTATATATCCAAGGGGTTTATATTATAATGCCTGCAAATTCTATCTACAATGCACTATAGGAAGAAATAAAATGCTCGAACACTTTACACCAATTTTAAAATAGAATTAAGAAACTACTATTAACAAAAAATTATTATACTATCAATGTGCTTTTTAATTAATATAATGGAAATACAAAAATATGTATATTTTATTTCTATGAATCCTAAAATTCCATATTATAATTTTTTTATAAATATTTTAGTTTTGTATGTAACGTATTTTATTTTATACTTTATACATTATTTGTTGCCTAATTGAGGTCTGTAATATTATATTACTTTTATAAGTTGTTATATTTATTTTATGTTTGTACATTATTATTTAGACAAATTTCATTTCTGTATATTTATTTTATGTCTGTATATTTATGTGTTAATTGACGTCTATAATATTATATTATTGCTATGTGTTATGTACTACGTTATATTTATTTCTTGTTTATAGATTAATATTTATAAAATTCTTTTATCTGCATATTCATGTGTGTTAAATTTAGTTCTATTGACTACATTTCTTAAATATGTATTTGTACTAAATTTTCTGAAATTGATAATAAATATTATTATTATTATTCGTGTTTCTCACGTTTAGTGGTATTGTGACATGTGACGGGTATTGACCAAGTCACATGTTCTTCCTTTATTGTTGTAAGAATTTTCTGACTATTGATGTTGTTTTAAGTAAAATTGCTTCTTGTATGCTTGTATGAATGTATGTATGTCTAATGTTCTAATGTGGTTGGGGAAGTTCTTTGTTGTGATACCTGTAACGGACATAATAATTGGTACCTACTATTGTTATGCTTTCTTGTTTCCAGAGCTCTTTCAGTTCTATTGCTAAGGGTGTGTATTTGGTAATTTTCTCTTGCTCTTTGTGTATGATGTTTGTATCGTTTGATATTGCAATGTCTATTATATATGTTTTCTTCTCTGTATTTTTGAGAAGTGTGATATCTGGCCTGTTGCTTGTGACTGTTTTATCTGTATGTTGTGTTCTGTCCCAGTATAATTTATATTCTTCATTTTCTAGTTTGTTTTCGGGTGTGTATTTATAGTATGGTGTGTGTGTTGTATGAGTTGATGTTTAACTGCAAGTTCTTGATGTATAATCTTTGTTGTTGTGTTGTGTCTGTCTGTATACTCTGTTCCCGCTAGTAGTTTGCACCCTCCTTTTAGTCTTTATTGGCTTATGATTGACTTATCAAGGCGTTGGTCAAGCCTTCAATGAAACTTTACAGCTGTTAAGTCCACGTTAGGAGTGTTATTGAGAATTTAGGACGTGTTGTGATTTTATAATTATTTTATGAAACTACCTTGGGGGTAGTTGTTAATGCCTGGTTATAAATCTAGAATGCTTTGGGATCAACAAGTTTCAGGTCGAACCTTCATAAAGTCAACTACTTATTAGAGTTTTAACAAAGCAGAAAAATATCTGTAATAAATCAATCTTAAGCATATAAGAGTTTGGTTCCCTTTTTCCAGAATATAATATTTTAAAATATCACTATAGTCGAGCATCTGTAAAATTGCAACTTTCGTCTTAAAGAGTCAAAGCCAAAAATAATATTATTCGGTCCAATTGCTTAACAGTGTGATACTATTTTTGAAATTCCACGAAGATCAGATGTTCACTGTTCTACAGCTCGACCAGGAAACAAGGATCCAACATTTCCTTTTTCACAGTTGAAATAATTCTCCACCTTTAGTATAAACTGACATTCATCTCGAGTCTAGTTTCGATTGATGATCGCTTTAATATGAATATTTTCGAATAAACAAATTCACGGTTTTAGCATACGTGTTACCACTTCGGCTACTCTAAATTAAGGAAAACCTAAAATGAAGAATTTATTTAGGTTTGTGGGCAAGAATATAGTATTTTCTTAAAACTTTTAGGTTTTATCCAGTTTACGTAAATATATTTTCTATATCAGGGATGCAACATTTTACCTGCTCAAAATCGTTTCTAATTAAAAATAGCTGATTTTAATAATGTCTTTGCATATGATTCTAATTTGTAATTTAATTTTAGAAATAATAGCAAACACGAAATAAATAGTTAAAAGAATATCAAAATAAAAGCACAAATATATTCATTTACTGTTTGAGATGCACTGTTCACCAATCTTACGATACAATCATCAACTAAAGTAGTTGTAGGTCATTTATGTGTATACCTATGCACAACTGGCCTACTGACAATTGATATTGATAAAATTATTTACGGTTTTGACTCTTTGAAGAAAGTTGCATTCTTACAAAGGCCCGACTATAATAAAACTTACGCAATGGATAATAAACGAAGGAGGTACGTAGAGCAGACATGTCTAGTGTCGCGAAAAACTGAATTTTTAGGTTATGTTACCCGGGCACCATAAATCCTATAGATTTTAAAGCGGTTGTGTTATGTGCTCAAAGGGTTTAAAACTGATTTTAAGATAAGCCTACATATTTTAAGCAATATGATAAGGCCAATGAGACTTAAAATATACTTCTATAAGAACAAATCGACATACTTAAAGAGCGACTGGTAATTTAATAGGCATTTTAAGACAAAATATCTTTGAGGTAGATTTGTTCAAAACTAATAAGGTTTATACGAACTACCGCCATTATTCCTAAGGCAAGAGATACATAACGGGCAGCCATATTGGGAATGCTCCGGATTGACCAAAAAAATATGATTTTTACCTAATAGAAATATTTTCTAAAAACAATTGACTAACACTGAACTATATTACGGGTGGATGCTACCGATGTTCTTATACCAAGAAGTAACCACTGTAATTAGAAAACTCCCTATAATAGTAGAGATGTATGTGTGAAGAGCAATTTAATTCTCAGAAGAGCAATTTGACTTATTTGCAAAAGGGTATAACTGAATCGAATTCAAACTTGTCGCATTGAATTTCTTGTAATAGGCAACTTGTGAGAAGTAACAGGCTTTTAATTGAATGTTTTAGATCCCCGGGGGTGTGCCCTTTGGTCAAGCAATCATGTAGCAAATCCGCATCAATCTGTCTGTAAATTCATTTAACGCACCCAACCCATCTTTTGCATATAACCCCTTTGCAAAGTGATTGTTATTTCATTAAATCCCAAATTGATTTTACGCCAATCAGTTTGCGGCCTCTCAATATTGAGGCTGCAATGGATCAACAAATTTAATATCAATCTTATGACTTTCAATGTGATATTTCCCCTAAAGGACTGTTTGGAATTTCCACCAGAAATTGTCTGCTTTAATGGGTTTATTGCAGTCAGGCGTATGCATAAACACATTTATCATTTTAAAATCAAACTATTTCGTCGTATAGTGTCACTTTTTATATATGGCTTCCATTCTGGACTGTGGTGCAAATTACAGGAGCGGAAGTTTACGCTTCTGTGCATAACTAATTTAGGGCTAGCTGCCAAATGATACGCGGTTTTTAAAAAATATTTATTTTCACAGAATATCAAGAAAAACTTATGATCACTTATTTTCTTATTTATTACTGTTACTATTAATATTAATAATAAGAGCTGAAGGTGGTAGTAAAATTTTATTAACTAAACATTTTAAATAAAAAAAATACATATTATGTTTTTCAGCAAGTACCTTTCCTATATTAGTGGAGTTGCTTAGTTAAAATTTTCATAATCGTTTAGGTTGTGATATTAACTAATTGGATGAAATTATATGGTTTTTTGAGACCAACAAAATAAGATATAGTGCCTCTCAGAAAAAAATTGGTTCGGCCATTATAACCTCAAAAGTGTCATCAAAATCAGAATTTCAACATTATTTCGAAAACGGCAAATTTTATCAATATATTTGTATTTATACAAATTGAAGTACTATATTTTCTACAAAAGAGTTCTGATTTTTTTCGTAATACATTGGTTTCCTCAGTAACAGGCAAATGATATATTTATAACATTTTGATAAGCTTTATTTTAACGAGATATGAGATCTCTAATTTATTTTAAGATTTTTTATTCAATAGTAAAAAAAAAACGAACTCCGAAAAGTAAAAAAGTCACAGTCACTCTTTGTTTCACAGCATTCCTCATCACATAAGCACAGTATTATATAATTAAACTCTTCACGAGAATATGTACATTTCTTACTACATATTAACTTGACATTTGCAAAAAACAAGCTCCTGAGATGTGATCCAAATCTAATGAGAATATGTGGTCCTCTAAACATTTATATAACGTTAATTAACGTTATATAAACGTTTAAACAACAATGTGTTCTCATTCCAGTTGCCACTCGTAAGACTCAGGATCTGGAATATTTGGGTTTGAAATCAAACACATTTAAAAGCTCCCTGAAAAACTGCCCGCTTTACATGCTGAACAGAAGCTTCTTTTGTCAGCGGTAGTCAGTGAAGGGGTCTCTGCTTTTTAGTGAAGAGGTGTTTCCTTGCCTCAACTATATCATAGTTAGTGCTCAATTTTTCACATAATAAGTATCAGAAAAGCGTCAATAATCCGCAACGCACCGGATTCCACTTCGCGTTTCTTATTTATTTGAAGTAAAGCCACAGTTAAATTATCGAAACCTTTCCAAAATCCCAAGCTGTTTACGGGTTAGTGTTACATCTTGTTATAGCGTGGAACAATGGCAGCGAATGTAATTTCCTTCGTAATTTCGTATGCAAGTAGATAAAAAACATGCCGCTTTCCTCTGTCATATAAATAACTATAAGATAACAGCAGTTACCAAATAGAGCTGCAAAGTTGTTGATATATAAAATGAATAACAGCAGTCACAGTATACTTTCCTGTGGTACCCCAGCATTTATACCTTGGTACTCGACACATACTGATGATACTTCACTTTCTACATTCTGCCACACAAATAATTAATTAACCAAATATATACAGCACCATTCATTCCATATCCTTTCATTTTTTTCCAACAATTTTTCTCCATCTATCATTTCAAATGCACACACATCCAAAAAAATTAATCGATCACTTTCCCGAAGAAACAATTTTTTTTTACAACTAACCTGAGAAATCACCACTATTTACTCCATTCCTCTAATGAAAAGTAGTATTTCTCTCACTAGGTAAAAAATTATAATAAAAAACCACCTAGGTAAATAATGAAAAATTTTCTATATTTTTAATGACATTAATAGAGACTTGTTAACTTAATTCTAAGCAGAAAACAAAAAAACTCGGAAATTCAACACCGGTGGTATGAAGAAAATTATAAAAAAAATTATTTAAAATTATAGTTAATTGTACAGTTATGGCAAATCTTTTTGATTTTTCTGGCAACAAATCGCTACTTACACTAGTTGCCACCTCTCTAAGTTCAGGCGTGGTACACACTTCCATCTCTAAATCACTGTCACTAAAATGTTTACCAATTTCACAATTTTATTCACACGTTTTACGTAGGATTTTTAGATATCGTCCATTTTCTGGAAAATGACATCTCAAATTAAATTCCATTAATTTCATTTTGTCAGTTTGACAAGTAAACTCCCAGGCTACTTGATATTTCGAAATTTTGAAAATAAGTGGGAAATGACTAATATCAAAATCTAATCAAATCAAATATGGTAATATGCCAATTTTAGTAGTAAAAAAAATTCTATATATATACTTGGGATGAGAAGGCCATTATAGATCTCGTACATTATATCCTTCGGCGCTAAAGTGCTCGGTAAATAACAGATCACTTTTCAATCTAGGTATATAATATACTATTTCCAATCCAGGAACTTTGAAAGTGATGTTAAATAAATACATTAAATTCAAAAAATTTTGGTGGTTTACATATTTTCATTCAGGAGTAATTTAAATTTCATATTTTTCTTAAAGTACCGCCTTCAAAATTAATGGGGGTTGAAGATAACTACGCCAAAGGCATCATTGTCTCCGGCTGTTCTTATTAATGATTAAAGATTCATTCTAGCTAGCCTAAAGCTGACTAGCCTGGTTTGCTATTAATATTTGTCTTTTTCATTACTTATGGCATACTGACGAGAACATAAAAAGTTCGAAACCGGTATATGTCTAGTGAGGAATCGACAAATGATCTTAGCTACCAAACAAGATTTGCAGGTTTAATTCAATGCAGGTCGGAGTTTTTGTCCGCTGAGTAGTTGTTTCCTGCAAATCTTATTCAGTAAAAGTTTAGCCCACCAGGGTTAGAGGTCGAAGCTCTTGGTACCTGCTTTGCAGGTCGCTATCAGTCACTAAGACAACAGTGATGCCTGACTGGTAGTAACACTGACCACCAGAGGGATACACTTATCACTCACTATGTCTAATATGCCCTAGTTATCAATTTGATGAGCGTCAACAAACAACCATAGTAATATTAAAGCTGCGATACCTATGAAATGTTATAACATTTTTAGTTTTAATTATCTCTTAATAACGACGACTTGATTGGCGAAAAGCAATTTCAGAAATAAATTTTCTGTTTAGTTTTAATTATCCCAGATAATATTATTCACCTATACTTTTAAATTAAAAAATCTTTAATATTTCAGTCACTGCATGTTACTAGGATATCTAAAATACATTTTTAATCGAATGTGGTAACCTGGAAATATATATGGAAATGGCACGTGTTACTGCGGTCACATTATTATTGTGTAACTGTCAAGTAAAAACTTGATGGGCGTGGTGTTAAATCATTTAATTAAATTTATTGATTTTACCTGGAGTGGTGTGGTAGGTAAAAGGTGGTCAACTAATTGTGTAATTTACACAACAATGGTTTTGATGATGGTTACGCATGTATTTAATGTGTGGCTGGTTTGGCCCATTTTAACAAACAACAATGGGTTTGCGGAAAAGTCAAACTGTTATATTGCCAGAAAATGACATAGCATTTTTTCACCTCAATTAGGAAAACGTGTTAAAGTATGGCAACCGTAATTTATGTTTTTTTTTTTTTTTGGTGAACATTGTATATATGTAAATACAAAAAAAGAAAATAAATGGTGCCAATTCTAGGCATTTACATATACCGCATTAGCGCAAGCCAAGTGACGTAATTCTTCACACACCAGCTATGAGTTTTCATGGGTGCTTGGGGAATTGGTATAAACAATATTTTTTATTAGTATTATAGATAAAGTTAAAGAAGAACACTTAAGAAAATAATATACACGTCTTTTATATAAACTTAAGAACTGTTGTGCGTTTAATCGTTGATTAATAATTGAAAAATAAAGTCAAAGAGAATAGAAAGTAAAAAGTTATATTTTAATATTTTAACACCGCGAAGGTGTTGTGGACTGGCTGTAATTTATTTAAATTAATAAATTCACCATAGACTGCTTGGCTTGGTATGTGAATGAATTACCATTAAAAAAGACGCGATTATGACGTAAAAAGGAATAAAAAACGGGCTGGGCTTTTCAACTTCAGAGATGAGAAGAGTATCTAAAAAAGGCAAGTTCCTATGTATTAGTCCTAAGTATTAGATTTATAGCCTGCCGGAAAAATAAGGAGAGGTTCTAAATAATAATGTGTAGCGAGCGAGCTGTCATAGACTACAATTCTTATTGAGGCATGCATAAGCTTCGTTTAATAGAATTATTCTTCCTCTTTTGAGAAAAACACGGAAGTACATAGAGAAGAAACAAATAAAAATTTGCGCGAAATGAGAGAAAAAATTTCTAAATCTAAAGAAAATTTATTTGACTATGACAAATTCAAATTAATCATGAGATCATTTTATGTTTTTACAGGATGATGGCTGATTCCAAAATAAAAATAGTATTCCTATGAACATGGATCTGGAAAATCTTCATTAGTCCTTACTCATTAGGAAATAAACTGAGTGTAGTTTGAGTAAAAAAAATTCCATCATACCGACTACCTTTCGTTTATGCAAATTTTTACAATCGGAAATCTTGCAACATGAATTTGACATTCCTACATAATTTTATACAAAAAAGTCTCTTGTTTGATGTAAGATGACCTTCACCTCTATTTTATTACTCGAAAAAATTTGCTATGGTTCCTGATAAAACGTATTGATATGTAATTTTTTTTAAAGTGTTGTTCTCTTCATGGACGAATCTGGTTTTAACAGAGGTCGGATCTTCAATTTATATAACAATCATTTATGGGCAGATGAGAATCCGCATATAATTATTCAGGGTCGGCACCTGCATTTCAATTTAAAAGTTAGAGAGTTTTTGAACAATTATGAAAACACTTATAGGCCGCTGATGACTCAAACATTGGCCTCCAAATTCGCTGAATTGAAATTCTTTATATTTTTGTCTATAGGGACAGTAAAATCATTGGTTTATCAAAACCAATTAACGACATTGATGTTTTAAAATATTGAGTAGGCAATGATTTTCAGACAATTCTTAACAATTCTGCCAGCAGATTAAGAACTCTAGGTACGAATTGTATTTTTGTCGTATAGTAAATGAAAAGTGTCTAAATCATAAAGTACATTAGGGTCATATAAATGGCGATTACAAATCATGTTTCATAATCCGGCTGAAAATGAAAACACTTATAGGTCGCTGATGACTCAAGCATTGGTCTCCAAATTCGCCGAATTGAAATACTTTACATTTTTGTCTATAGGGACAGTAAAATCATTGGTTTATCAAAACCAATTAACGACATTGATGTTTTAAAATATTGAGTAGGTAATGGTTTCCGGACAATTCTTAATAATTCTGCCAGCATATTAGGAACTCTCGGACAGTAAAATCATTGGTTTATCAAAACCAATTAACGACATTGATGTTTTAAAATATTGAGTAGGTAATGGTTTCCGGACAATTCTTAATAATTCTGCCAGCATATTAGGAACTCTCGGTATTTTCGTCGTATGGTAAGTGAAAAGTGTCTAAATCATTAAGTACATTAGGGTCATATAAATGGCGGTTACGAATCACGTTTCATAATCCGGCTTCTAAAATCTTTGAACGTGTTCATAGATTCTTAAATCGTCGAATATCTGCATGTATCGTTTCTAACTGTGCTGTTTTCTTTATCACGGTTGTAAACAAATATCATTAAAAATTCATAGCTGGTTTCAATAGCCGTTTTCATTCAAATATAAGTGACTTGCAATGTGCTCCAATCAAACCGAGAAACATATAACCAAATTTCAATAGAGGCAATTGTTTTAAATACCTATCAAATTTTAAGTAAACACAAGTTCTATTGCATATTATAGAACAACTGACAGAGAAGCGATATATGAGCTTATTTTCTCTAAAACTGTAAGACATATCAAAAAAATGTACGGGGCAAAGAGAGTCATTCTCTATTATAAAATATTTTGTCTTTTTTGATTGCTTAATTATGTATTCAATGAGTTTTGATTTATTTATAAAGATGTTCTCCATGACACGGTAGCATAGTTTAATTAATTCAAACCGGCTCTGTCACCTTCCAGCTCTACAATTGCTGAGGTGCTCAAGGTATCTGGATGCTCAGCAGGCTCTGGGAATGGATGTCTAGAAAGAAAATCCTGTAACGAAATTGCAAGCCATTTCATTCCAGTTTGTAGTTTTCCGCGAAAAATTGTTTCTGCCAGTCTAGTCCAGATGGCGCCACTGAATTCTACTGGAACAACTGGTTTGGTGGATTTTGTACTTATAAAAAATGACTAAATATCTATTTGTCTTTATTGCTCATACTGTACTCTCAAATGTTTCTCTCTTTCCAAACTATAATCGAGTTTACCTAGCAGAACACGACGGTGCTACTTTCTTCTTACTAGTGTATCGCTCTGGAGACAACACCTGTAGTTCAGCGGTCTGGTAAAATTTATATGTTTTCTGATATTATCGTTTAATTTTATGATCATCATTATTTAAAAAGTTGCTATATTGATTTAACGTACCTTTGAGGTAATTTTCATAATAATATTGTACCGTATTTATCTTAATTTACGCCTTTGGCAAATTTGCTTTTCGATGATCAGTTCACTTTGGTTGTTCTTTGGAATAGCCATCATTAATACTGATTAGTATCGATTTATCGTGCCTTGTTGGCAATTTATCTAATATCTCTTTGATATTGTAATAATTTCGTGTGCTAATTTAAACTAACTTTCGGTTATTGTAAATTTTAGATTTACCCGGTAACGGATGTCGCCATTTTGTATCGTAGTTAGTTGTGTTCTGTATGATGTATGATCTTTGTCTGTTGATGTCGTAGGTCACTTGGCTATGTTGGTAGATCTGTGAAAAGTGGGGACTGGTGATATTTGGAGATTGATACCCCTTTTTGGAATAAACCTATTTGTTTATAACCTTTGTGAGAATTACCTAATGTGGTGCATTTGTTTTGTGGTGGATCATTTTATACCGGTGCATATATTTACCAACCAGACCTCAGTAACGTAATGTTTTTTTAAATTTAAAATATCGAGTGCTTACTTGAATGATTACTCAGTATTTATTCAGGAACGCTGCTCTAGGGGAGCCTTGCCTAGTTCTCTGTCAAAGATACCTGCCTAGTGTTCTGGCAATTGATTAATTTTTGATTATCTGCACTAAACATATAGTCAAGCTATATATCTTTATTTAACTTTATCTAGAATTCATTATTAGCTCTCTACGAGGAACTAATAAATAATTTAATTTAACGTTACCTTTAATTTGAATATTATCATATTGTTTTATATTTAGCAAATATTTATTTACGTTATCTTTTCTAGTTGTCTGTCTGTATACAGACATTCTAAATTCTATTTTCTTGAAGATTACCTTCTTTTAGTAAAAAATATCTTAACATATAGTGGATACCTATTTCACTTTGTTTATTATCATTGCTATACCTAGTTTATTTGTTGGACTAGTATTTTTTCTATTTAACGTAACTTTTATTGATACTTAAGTTAGTTGAGGTATTCAACTTCCTAAAACATTGTGGGATACCGATCCTAGTTTGTTTATTCTGTAATTTTTCCTTTTAACGTAACTATTATTGACACTTAAGTTAGTTGAAGTATTCAACTTCCTAAAACATTGTAGGATACCGATCCTAGTTTGTTTAGTTTGAAATTTACTCGGTAAATTTGTGTTAACTCTCATATTTTGTCTACGTAGCTGGACAATTCAAACGTCACAGCTTTTTACATTGTTTTGCCTATAATACTGATCTCATAAAACTCTCCCCTTTTATGTAAATACCTGGACCAAGAGAAGAAGATAACTGGTGGATCGAACTTATCATTATATACTGGGTGGAGCAGGAAAACGATATTTTATACAACTGGCATTTCGTCTCAAGGCTAACTGCAGTACTGACAGTGGTGATTCAAACAGACATCGAACCTATTAAGAGCTTAGCCGTTGGTGGATTCTTTGCTGGACTAACCCATTTGAAGTTACGTAAGATCTTCGTCCCCAGTCAACGTTTATATTTGGTCAGAAGAATTTTTGTAAGAGATCAGTCACCTTTTTTGTTTATTTCTTGGTCTTCAACAAGAACTAGGTTTTTTTTTACTAAAAGAGGCCATCTTAGCCTATGTAAATTTTTGTATATATTCCTACAAGTTTGTTGTACTTATTATTAAACAATATCTTTTTATTCGACTTTCTTCCCAACAGAATTCAAGTATTAACGTTATCTTTACCTTTTACAGTAAACTTTTCATTATTAAGTACTTGCAAAAGTCCTGGCGCCCAGCCTAGGTTTTGGTGAGAACTCAAATCAATCAAAGCCCTTATTCACAACCTGCTAACTGAGCTACCGGTCAATAAGTACAACCTCCAGCTAATTGTGTTATGCCAGCAATTAGACGTGGGGTGTTGCAATCCGTACATAATTAATTTTGATAATTCTATTATTTGTGTTATGTTGCAAGTGCGACTATTCACTTCTAGACTCGAACCCCACTTAGGACAGTCTGATTATTGTTGATTGATGTATTGTTTTCATTTTTAATACTGATAGTTAGGTCAGTTTATTGTTTTGGGTCCATTTTTAATAAATATTGACTGGCCCTAATCTATAAGAAAAACATATCCTCAAAGATACATGGGCATTGAGCATGGACGTCTGGCTCCCCGACTATTATAAGGGTTGCATAACAAAATTTTATCCAAAGAAATTATTACTGTGTCATGATGACTTCCCCTTGTTAAGCGTTATTTTGAACCCACCTAAGGAAACAATAATTACAACTGTGACTAAAATTAATTTACAATCAGTTACCTCAAGTGCACTACCCACAGGGGGGTTTCCTCTTCCGAAACACAATAAAACAAAGCACAGCACTCAACACCACAATGCGATAAATACAAAAGGTTACATTCACAGGAGTATACTGCAAACTAAAAAGGAATAAGAGTTTAAATAAATGTCCAATAAACCAATAAATACATTTGAACAACCACTAATACCAGAATGTATTTACGTAATGGAACTAAAATATTTTAATTTCATTCAACGTTGATAAGTTTTTGTATAGCAAATAAAACAAAAACTGATACGTTAAGTAACAATTTTACGATAAATACTTAAATTTATTAACTACATACTTATTGCAAAAGCTATAAGAACTATCTATAACACGAAAGTGGTACACAATTGAAGTGAATAATAATAATAATAATAATAATAGGTGTAAGGGGTGCAAAGGACCGGCAACCTCCACGTTGGTGCACTCTGGACAGGCAGAGGCAACTCTGCCTGACTAATGCCGGCCGGAAGTACCAGGGCTAACTACCCTGGTACTCTTAATGCTATGGTTCCATATAACCTAAGAAGGCCCCTCACATTCGACCTCAGTCGGATGGAGGTCAAGGACAGATGGGAGGGGCCTTACCGGACGGTCCTAACGATGACGAAAATGCAAATGTACATGGCCGCTTTAAGTGGACGAGGGAACTTCGGGATGATTTGCTGACCTGCCGCGAGAGTAGCGAACCTGAGCGAAGGGGATACATGGCGCGATTGCATGCACTTTGGTGCGAAATGCATCCAGAGTATCGCCCCTTCTCTCAACAACATCTGAGAGATCAAGTATCCTTTCTGCTCAGGACAGGTTACGTAAGGGCACCCCGTCAGCTGGAAGAACTGCCAGCCGCAGTATCACCGCGGCAATTACCAGCTGATGGGGAACATCCTTTAGAGTTCACCGACGTAGACTTAAGGACGAGGGTTAGCCTTAACACCAGGGCTAACCTAAAGCCACAAGACCTGGCTAGAATGGACGCGGTCATCGATGAGGAAATTCCGGAAGATGCAGACATCTGGCAAGTCAACTGTGCCGTGTACAACGCCGCGAAGCAACTCGTCCCCCCGTGAGAGGTCAACCAATCACGGGGTCGAGAAAGCCAAGCGACGTGTACAAAAAATCGAAGGCAAGATACAGTCGGCCCGACAACAAGCTTCTCGGATCCAGAGTGTGGTGGAATATAAAACGTCTGGTAGAGTTTTTACTCCCAGAATTCGGCGCATAGCAGCCGGATTAAGACGTCAACACCATACTCTAAATCTGACAGTGATGCTTACCATCAAGCAGCACTGTCTAGATAGGATCCGAGCGCTCATGGCGATAAAGAAAACATTAAAGAGGCGAGTGAGGAGTATGGAACAAAACAATTTGTTCCGTACGAATCGTTCCCGCCTCTTTCAAGAGCCACAGCGTGTTGTCGACAATCCGCCGACTGTAGAAGGTGTCGAAACCTTCTGGAAGGGAATCTACGAAACGACGCATCCATTCAATAGCGACACTCCATCAATTGCACACTTCGAGGCTCTGTGCCACAGACATCGTCAAGAGCCAGAAGAAGTGTGCCCGGCAATCAGTACGGAGGAAGTTCAACAAGCACTTGTTGGTACCAAGAACTTCGCTGCCCCGGGCCCAGACGGCATTAACAACTGGTGGTGGAAGAAATTTCCTTCCACTCACCGCCGTCTGGCGCGAGTTCTCAACTCATGGTTGAACGAGGGGCAGCAGATTCCGGACTGGTTCGTCGAGGGACGTACTGTGCTTATCCCCAAAAAGGGGGATCTTTCCGACCCGAAGAATTATAGGCCCATCACTTGCCTCAACTCCTGCTACAAGATATTTACACGTATCTTGTATGCTAGGACACTGAGGTTTGTTGATCCGGTTTTCCAGCAGATACACGAACAGCGTGGTGCCAAGAAGGGCATGGCAGGTTGCAAGGACAGCCTGCTGATAGACCGCTGTATTACACAGGATTCTGTGCAATACAAGCGGGATCTATCGATGGCCTGGATTGATTACCGCAAGGCATTTGATACAACATCGCACGAGCTATTGCTGTACTTGCTCGAATGTCTTGCGGTACCAGCACCACTAGTGAGATGCATAGAACAGCTGCTGCTGCTCTGGAAGACCCGCTTCACCATAACATCAGGTGCCCAGCGGGTCACGACAGAGCAGGTGGCATTCAGGAGAGGAGTTTTCCAGGGTGACTCCCTGAGTCCTCTCCTCTTCTGCATCTCACTGCTGCCGTTGTCTGTTGGGCTCCGCCAAATCCGCGGATATCAATGTGGGCCACCCAGCGACCGGAGGCATAAGGTCTACAAAACGCTCTTAGGGTGGTCGAAGAATATACGCGGGCAATTGGTATGGAGTTCGGGTTGGACAAATGTGCAGTCGTCCACCTCAAGAGAGGACGATGCGGGGAATTCTCTGAAAATGCGCAGCTCGCAGACGGAAGCATCCTAAGACATCTGGATGCCGGAGAGACCTATACATACCTGGGTGTGCAACAAAGGCACATCCAAGATGTAACACAAATAAAGGATTCTCTCCGCGGCAAGTACAGGCACCGCCTCCGAAAGATTTGGTCTTCCGAACTTTCGGGGAAGAATAAGGTGTCTGCAACTAATATGCTTGCCGTTCCGATTCTGCTCTACTCCTTCGGAGTAGTAAAGTGGAGGGTAGATGAGCTGCGCCAATTAGACAGAGATACCCGCAAGATGATGAATATTCACAGAAGTATTCATCCTAGATCGTCCGTTCCTCGTGTGTACCTCCCACGTCAACGGGGGTGCCGAGGACTCTTGAGCTTAGAGTGTACGCATGGCAGAGTAGTACTGAGTATGGCATGTAACATACTCAGCAGCTCAGATCCCCTCTTGCGGTTCGTAGAACATCACGAAACTGTAGGAGTGGGAGCAGGATTGTTCAAGGCAGCAAAAAGAGCCGCAGATGAACTCGGTCTCGCATTTGACATCAGGCGAGGAGGCCGGCGAGGTGCTGATGTTGAGTCAGTCACCGAAATTCAGCCAAATCGTCTGAGAGCCCGAATTAGAGCTGCCGAACAGGAAAATCTGTTTCGGCAGCACGTCGATAAACCCCAGCATGATGTCTTCTATAAGAACATAGAAACACTGGGTTTATCGACCAGGCTGACCTTCTCCTTTCTAAGGTCAACAGGGCTTAAGTCGGAGACCGAGGGATTCATTATGGCCTGCCAAGATGGTGTTATCAACACCTTGGTCTACCGTAGCCGCGTGTGGCGTGTAGAGGTTCCTGATATCAACTGCATTACCTGCTATCAGGCGCCGGAATCGCTCATGCACTTACTTTCTGCATGCCCCATGTATGCGATTTCGGCCTACATCCACCGACATAACGCGGCATTACGAGTGCTATACTACCATCTAAGGCACTCGTACGGGGTAGACCAGACACCAGTGCTGCCTTACGTCCCCGGAGATATTGAGTCCGTTGTCGAGAACGAGAAATGCCGGATTTACTGGAACTACTCGTTCCCGACTGTCAGGCTAATCCAAGCCAACAAGCCTGACATAGTCCTCCTCGACCATCAACTCAAGGTGACGTATGTCATCGAGTTCTCGGAACCTGCGGAGATAAACATCACCTTGAAGGAGGAGGAGAAACGGACCAAATATCGCGATCTCCGGTACGAGCTCCAAGTGCTGTACCCAGGCTACTCGGTCAAAATGGTCGTCCTTATTATCGGTGTACTCGGAGGGATAAAGCCTACGCTGCTCTCGGAACTGAAGATCATACCGGCCTGCCAAAAACCAGCCGAGTGGCTGGCAGGTCAAATGCAGAAGGCGGTCATTCTGGGTTCTCTCCGTCTGCTTAGGGCACACGATTCTGGTATCTACAGTCACTAACCCTGCGGGATGTGGGGAGTGGCTGTAGTTGATGTGCCGGCGCGACTCCCGTGAGGCGTCGGAGACCACGGGAGGACTGACCGGCATCGGGAAACCGAAGAAAAAAAAATAATACTAAGTTATCAACACCTTGGTCTACCGTAGCCGCGTGTGGCGTGTAGAGGTTCCTGATATTAACTGCAGGACCTGCCATCAGGCGCCGGAATCGCTCATGCACCTACTTTCTGCATGCCCCATATATGCGATTTCGGCCTACATCCACCGACATAACGTGGCTTTACGAGTGCTATACTACCATCTGAGGCACTCGTACGGGGTAGACCAGACACCAGTGCTGCCTTACGTCCCCGGAGATATTGAGTCCGTTGTCGCGAACGAGAAATGCCGGATTTACTGGAACTACTCGTTCCCGACTGTCAGGCTAATCCAAGCCAACAAGCCTGACATAGTCCTCCTCGACCATAAACTCAAGGTGATGTTTGTCATCGAGTTCTCGGCACCTGCGAAGAAAAACATCACCTTGAAGGAGGAGGAGAAACGGTCCAAATACCGTGATCTCCAGTACGAGCTCCAAGTGCTGTACCCAGGCTACTCGGTAAAAATGGTCGTCCTTATAATCGGTGTACTCGGAGGGATAAAGCCTACGCTGCTCTCGGAACTGAAGACCATACCGGCCTGCCAAAGATCAGCTGAGTGGCTGGCAGGTCAAATGCAGAAGGCGGTCATTCTTGGTTCTCTCCGTCTCCTTAGGGCACACGATTCTGGTATCTACAGTCACTAACCCTGCAGGATGTAGGGAGTGGCTGTAGTTGACGCGCCGGCGCGACTCCCGTGAGGCGTCGGAGGCCACGGGAGGACTGACCGGCATCGGGAAACCGAATAAAAAAAATAAATAATACTAATAATAATAATCCAGGCTAACATTCGCCTTTTTAAGGTCAGCCGGGCTTAAGTCAGAGACCGAGGGATTCATTATGGCCTGCCATGATGGTGTTATCAACACCTTGGTCTACCGCAGCCGCGTGTGGCGTGTGAAGTTCCTGACATCAACTGCAGGACCTGCCGTCAGGCGCCGGAATCGCTCATGCACATACTATCTGCATGCCCCATTTACGCGATTTCGGCCTACATCCACCGCCGTTCCCGGCACCTATGGAGAAAAACATCACCTTGAAGGAGGAGGAGAAACGGACCAAATAATGCGATCTCCTACTTGGTCAAAATGGTCGTCCTAATTATCGGTGTACTCGGAGGGATAGAGCCTACGCTGCTCTCGGAACTGAAGACCATAGCGGCCTGCCAAAAAGGCGGTCATTATGGGTTCTCTCCGTCTGCTTAGGGAACACGATTCTGAAATCTACAGTCACTAATCCTGCGGGATGTGGTTAAAGTATTTGCGCGACTCCCGTGAGGGGTCGGAGGCAACGGGAGGACTGTCCAGCGTCGGGCAACCGAAAAAAAAAAAAAAAAATGCCTTTATTGATTAAAATTGTACATTAACAAAATGTGTACCCCTCTCCCACACAAGGTACCTTGAAGTAGGAGGATACATGGAGTTGTATAACCTGTGCTGTTTAATTTTAATTTTTATTTCATTTAGGTAGATGGGTTCAATATAAAATGAGAACTCATAAATATTTGATCAATAACACATATTAAAGAAGTTGCATGCTTCCAAAGAAGGAAAAAATATTGTCTGTGCTGTAACTCAAAAACCATAACAGATATGTACATCAATGGTGAATAACACACACTACGCAGCATTTTATTATTTGCATCAAGTTGGCCTATATCATACTTAACAAGATAGAATTTCGGTAAAGTGCTATTGTTAATATTGTAAAGTAAATAATTAAGATACCACGACATACCCATATATTTTTTATATCTTATTTGTAGTTTAAGAATGGGTAATCCATTAAAACAATGTGTTGTTTCTTTTAAAATTTTATTTATAATACAGTAATTTGCCTATTTGAAATATGACGTAAGCCTACTTGATGCAAATAATGAAAATTCTGTGCAGTGTGTAATATTCTGTTAACTTATAATAATCGTTAAATATCTCGAAAATGGTTTAACTTAAGACAAGTATATCTTTTTCACTTAGAATTAGTAAAATAAAAATGGTAGTGGAGTTGTTCTGAAAAAAAATATAACACAATTTTTTCACTAAACATATTGTATGTGACGTCCTGTAAAACTGAGATTTAAACAAATATGAAATTATGTGTTCTCACCATAAGAACCTACTTGTACTGATTTTGAGCCTTTTACGTCAAGTAGTTTTCTAGTTACACATAATAAATCATTTAAAAAATTACTTTAACACTCTGTATATCAATAACTAGGGACATTTTACTTAGGCATGTGTGATTAAATATTCATATTTTGAGCGAGAGAATCTCCAGTTTCTCTATGTGGCATTCTTTATAACTTTACCATATATAAATTAAAACGATATATTTTAAATTTAAATTCTGTTTTTTTTATAAAAATAGGACAATTTTTCCTCAATTTAGTAGTAAATGATATCTTATATGTTTTATCGTTTACAGCATTATCCAATTTCGATAAACCATAATTTAAACAAATTCGAGGATAACGAATTTCTTCAAACATTTAATTCAAGAGAAATCTCCCTAAATAGAAATCAAAGAAAGCAAGTATCAACATCTGCAAACAACTTCAAGAGCGGAGAAGCCTGCGAGTAGATAATCGAAATTCTGATTTTTATTTCCATCGTCTATCCTTAATATGTTGCAAAAACTTAAAAGCGTTGGGAGTTTCAAAGTCAATTTAACTGTCGGATTCAACAGGAAACGATTACAAAAGCTTTGAAATTGAAGAGCCCATGGGTGAATGCCGAAAACTACTTGAAATGAAATACGTAACAATTTATTTATATGTCCATCATTCTGGAAAACCTTCTCTAGGTGTGTATTGTAAATAAGTATTGATTAAGTAAGCTAGAAGAAACATGACTTGCTGCTGTCATGTCTCCTATAAACAGACAACTGTGAAAAATAGAACAGTGACCAAGTTTCTATCTGGAAATTACATCGAATTTAATGTATGGAAGAACAATGCCTATACCTGAAGCTATACAGCAACACGAAACCAAGAGGAACGTGAATATGTAGTAGAAAAACTGTATGTTTGTTTACAATAATATTTAGAAATTAGTATGCGCATTCTTATTGGTCACTCTGGCGGTGCGTGGTTAGATTGTGATACATGTAATTACAGCCATATTGTTTTGAAATATTTTTATAACCGATTTTAATATTTCATTGCGCATACTGAGAATAAAAACGATACGAAAATAACCGACTCTACTGCAAACAATGCGTCGAAGGTCGAATCTTAGAGAAATACAGGTATCGGAAAACATCAGGCTATCGACATAAATACACCGTGAGCGAAATAAATGAATAAAAATATGTTTTTCTTAAACTAAGACCCATATCAAGGGCATATAAAGGTTCTAGCTATACCAGTACCCTTAAACAACACTGTATACAGCTGTAATCTCTAATCAAAATGATTTTGATAACAATAAAACACATTTGCTGAATACCTAAGTTCAATAATGGTATAGACGAAAGTATCAGAAGAGAACCAGTCTTGGCGCACACGAATACGATCCGTATTTCTGTACCTCTAGGTAAGTATCTATGCATATTTCAAGCTGCAGCAATTTTCCTATGCGTAAACGAAAATCTCACCAGGCGTTTCGCACACAATAATTAAACGGCTTTAAGGGCTCTTTAATCAAATATGGTGACCTCTAAGCTGGTACTGAATTGTCGAAACAGTTTGGCTGAATTGTGTGAGCATATCTCATTCAAACTTATATGGGTGCTCCGATACAGTGACGTAGAAGATAATGAAGAAACGGGCCGTTTGGCAAGGGAAGGTGCTAAGCGCCCCTTTCCTGAACCCAAGCCAGCTTTTTCCATACCAAGAAGTCTGATTATATTAGACTTATCAAACTTGTCTATGGCAATCGGACTCGAGCCCCCGGAGTGATACAATCAAGGCTCCATACAAATGGACCTTCAATCGACTCTACAGTAAAGTGGCTGCTGGAATGCAGCAGAAAACAAATGAGATAGATAATAGGGCACTGTACTCTAAATATCAATAAAGTATAGGATTCTCTTATTTATCAGATGTGCAGTTTCGAGGAATAAACCCCCATTGATATTTTATGCACCACTGGGGGCATTAAGACATAGACACCTCGGAAGGTAATTTATAGAGCCGAATCAGTTACCTCCGCCCTAAAACAGGCCGCTCTTTTTTTGTAGAGAAGGCCGATCTCGTTCAAGTAACAAATGCACAGTGGGGCCATAGGTCCGAGTGCGAGGACATGTGTTTTTATTAAGAATCGTTACTCCTTAATTATTACTATTATTATTATTTCTTTTTTTTACTTTTTTGGACTGTTTCATTTACGCTAAAGATTTAACAAAAAAATCTCTACTCTCTCATTCCCTTACCTACAAATACACTGCTTATGTGATTCATTCACACATAGCGATTTGTTGATTCAATGGTCAAAGGACTCGAAAACATTATTTTATTGCATTTTCTATTTGCTATTTCTCGCTCGTTATTTTAAATAATATGTTTTTAACAGCATTTTTACAAAATCACATTTATGATGAATGAACATTTGGAACATCAATTTATTGTGTAATTTTTGAAACAGTACTTATTGTCATATATCCATTTTTCATATTCAATTGATACGGTATAAACTCGCATGTTTTCATTGATTTCGACTAAATGTACGTGAGTAAATCATTTATTTGCTGAGTGATTAATATTTTATTTAAATTCTGAATCTTTGATGTATGAAATCACACAAATATGAAATATTAATGTTTGCAATGAAACAAAAAATAAACCTCGGGTAAAATATGGAATTGGATAATAAAAAAATATATTTAGTCCATACAAAAACCAGTTAAGGTATTAAAATTGAGGATAACAGAAATAATTTGATTACTGTCAAAGTCCTACAGATAAATTTTAGCCACTAATAATTTACCACGAAATATACGTATGTAGATACAAACGAATTTTATAATTATTGAATCAGCTATGATTCTACGACAGTTATTGTCGAGGGCATCACATTAAAATTTCTAGCACTTTTGGGAAGGGGAAATTCTAATTTCGCTTCTAAAAGAGGGTGAAGGCACCCGTTTGATTTATTTTTAATACAATCAAACTATATTTATTAAACATGATTTTCCCAAATTAAAATTTGTTAATCTAATTGTCTTTTGTGAAATTATCGACTTAGCTGAATTGGTAACTCTAGCGTGCTTAAGGTTTTTCATGTAATCATTAATAACCAATTTATAAATTCTCATTTACAAGTAACTGTAACGTATCAGAATAATTTTCGATAAATAAAAGTTTGGATATTAAGTTAAAGCAGTAAATGAAATACAGTTCAATAGTGTGACGTTACTATGTAGAGGTTACTTGAAGGCACACTTCAATTTCTTAATTATTTTACATGGAAATATGAATCTTATACATGATGACTACTCCTGTCGGGAAATTTTCTATATCTCCGCAAATATATACGATACAAAAATTTGGTAAAGGAAACAAGTTGGACAATTTGATAATGCATCTTTTGTTTTTTTAAGACAAAATATCACACGGCAACCGAGATACTTTATTTTATTTCCAAACAACGAGCTTACTATTGATTTCTTTAAAAAACTGAAAAGGAAAGAAGTCGACGATATTATACAAAGAACATACTGATTTTACTATTTTTAAATTTGCATTTCTGGTCGGTGTTCTGTACACATGGGTAATTTTTTTATCTCCTATATTGTATTTATTTACACGGTACGTTAGAGTTATTCTCTCTGATTTCAAAAATATGACACAAGTCGTAGTATTCATTTCTTAAATAAGTTAAATGGCAATTATAAAAATAAATGTTTTTCTTGAACATCCTGTTAAAAATGTAACAGAGTCCATGAGTAATCCATGCAAATTCAGCCGTTTATCAAAGTTTGTTTTCATTTCTTGCTTTAATAATAAGATACAGAATGCGAAAATGTAAGTAAATAATTACGTTGTTGAAGAAAATAACAAATCCAGAACTAAACAATTTATCACGTAGATAGATATAATTTTAATAAACATCATTACAACAACGCAGAAAAAAACATAGGAACAACATAAGACGCATAAGAAATAAAGATACCTAATTAAATAAGGTGTTCAAATTGTGCTCCATTATTATTCAAACATTCTCTGCATCTGCATGTTGTGATTGAGTGAACATTGAATAATATCTTGTGACTCACAAGTGGAGATAAAGCTTACCTTTTGCATAACACCAAATAAAAAATCTAGAGGTGTTAGATCTGGAGATCTTGATTGCCATTTAATAGATCCATTGGTCCCAATTCAAAAATTGGTATATAATATACAAATACAATAATCTTAATAATAATAATAGTAATAATAATAATAAGATTTATTTGCAGTTATATACAATTACAAAATAGAAAATACAGTACAGAAGTATACAACCACAAAAGAGACTGGAAACAACATGACCATTTAGACCTGCTGATCAGAGTTCCAGCCTCGGGAAAAATTAAACATTTTTGCACTTAAATATAAAATAATATCCGTAGGGTGAGACAAAAATAAATATATAAACAAAAACAGAAAGTTAATTATAATATTAAAGTGATTATTAAAACAGAAAGAATATAATATGTATACATGTACATGAAGGAGCACTTATTATTACGTGTTTTTTTTATGGTGTCCATTAAGAATTCAAGAAATGATGCTTTAATTTCAATTTAAATTGGCCTATCGATAATTTTTTTAAATAAGAATATATGTTAGTTAGTGTATAAATTATATATGTTATATGTAAAAGATCTACGCAATATTGCAGTTTTATGAGGATGTGGTGATATCAGACCCTTAAATCTCAAATTTAAGGCATGTACGTCAGTGCGAAAGTCTTATTTTGTTGTAGAGATATAGTGGACATTTGTTTATTATGATACGATGGTAAAGTACTAACGAATGGTAATTGTGCCTTGTAGCCATATTCAGTCATTTTGTTTCTTTCAGCTTATGTGAGACACGTTCATATTTACGTATGTCATAAATAAATCTTAAACATGAGTTCTGAACTTTTTCAATGCGATTTTTATCTATATTATCTAAGCAGGAACCATAAAGTGAATCACAATAGTTGAAATGACTTAATACCAAAGCATGTGTTAATTTAATTTTAATTGAAGTGTTAAGTAGATGTCGATGTGGATACAACATTTTTAGATTTACATACGCTTTTTACAAAAACTTTGAGATATATTTTTTAAAACGTTGATCTGTGTCCAATTCTACTCCTAAATTTTTGGAAACATTAGAACAAGGTAATTTTGTATCATTTATTGTTACATTAATAATTTGTTCAACAAATACACGTGACTTGCCAAAAACAAGACCTGAAGATTTGTTAGGATTTATGTTTAAATTATGTTTCTGGGATATTTCAATCAATTTTTGTAGTTCAGTATTTACAATTAAATTAGTCATCTGCAAATTAGTAGAATCAAAATGTATGTATAACTAAGTGTCATCTGCATAGCAATGAATGTTTACATTTTTCAAATTAGAAGCTAGGTTACAAGTATAGATACTAAACAGAAATGGTCCCAGTATAGAGCCTTGAGGTGCACCACATAAAATATTCCTAAAATTGGAAATCCCTTTGGCCGTTTCTACAAATTGTAACCTAACAAATAAATAGTTTTTTTATCAAATCAACTGCGTTATGTGAAAATCCAATGAAATGTAAAATCGCTAATAATATATCATACCTGATGGTGTCAAGGGCCCTAGAATAATCTAACAATATCAGGACTGTCGTTTTTCCCTGATCGATCTCTCTTAATATATCATCAGTTGTATTAAGTAACGCTGTTGTACAACCATATCCACTACGAAAACCTGACTGGTAACTGAGTAAAATGTAATACTTTTCAAGATGTGTTCGGATTTGAAAATTCATGATTTTTTCTAGAACCTTTGACATAACAGGGAGAAGACTTATTGGGCGCAGATCATTAAAACTATTTACATCATTCTTTTTAGGTAAAGGTAGCACCCGTGAAATTTTCCAACAATTAGGAAACACGTTATGTTTTAATCAATAGTTAATGATGCTAGTAAAAAATGGTAAAATGTACGGACAACATAGGTGTAACATATCAATGTTAATTTCATCTGAACCTGCAGCTTTAGATTTTATATCTAACAAATATTTATAAACAGATATGGTCTCAAATTTAAATAACAGATAGAAATTATATTTTAAATTATTATGGTAAAATTGTAAAAGATCATTATCGTCAACAACATTCGCAAAGTTATCATTAATATCATTTGGCTCGTTTAACTGTTCTGGAATTTGAATATTTTTAGATTTGCTGTATACATCTAATTCTTTTAATTTTTTTCACAAAACGTTACTTGAATTAATATTGCCAACATTATGTAACCATCCTTTTTTCTTATTTCTTATGGCAATATTAGTTTGATTACGTAGACATTTACAGTAGTTCCAATGCGCTCTATTATTGGATACTTTATATCTGTTTAAGGCTTTTCCCTGTAAAGTAATTAATAATTTATTATTATCTGTTAACCATGGTGGATTTATTTTCTTAATTACGACCTCTTTGACTGGTGCAATTTTATCATATAATATTAAAAGTAATTTATTAAAGTGACCAACTTTTTCATAAATATCATGTATATAATAAATTTCATGAAAAGGAGTAAGCAGTAGCAACTCTTGTAGCAGTTCCATATCGATACGCTTAAGGTTACTAAATCTAATTGTTTTTTCTTATTTAAGATCTTTTTCATTTCTAAAAGAACAAGAGACAAGAGAATGATTCGACTGCTCTTGAGGCATATCAACAGTACCGCATGCATTATACTCCATATTATTTAATATTAAAATAACATCATTTAATGTAGAAGTGCCTCTGGTAACACGTGTAGGATAATTAATTATTTGTTTCAAATTATAAGATTCAATCGATTCGTTAAAAAGTACTGTTTTGCGTTCGTTCAGATCAAGTAAATTAATGTTTATATCACCACCATATATCAACTTATCATACATCGGTGTTAAATCAGATAGAGAATCCTCAACAATTCTAAAAAATCTAACAAATTTTTTTCGGTGGCCTATATAAAGTACCAATAATATAAGTATTATTTAATAAAGTTACACTTACCCAAAGCTGCTCTAGAGCTTCTTGACAACTCTTTCTTTACCACGACATACCTCAAACTAGACCTCAGGTAAAATCCCACACCACCACCTGCTATATTTCTATTATTACCAATAAAATTAGAACCACCTATTTGTACTGCGGTACAAGGAATGCAATCAGATAAGCGCGTTTCACATCATATTGTTTTTGAAGAAGTAGTTGTTTAAAATCTGAGAAATGCAAAATTAAAGACCTTACGTTAAAGAAAGCTATTAATAAGTCCCTCATTCATATAATATACATACAATTCTATTAAGACAAATCAATTACAATACAAAAATAGGAAAAAAAGTATATTAATTATCAATTAAACAGGAAAAAAAATTATATGCAACTACTTCTATATGTGGAAAGTAAAAAAAAAGGATAATAAATTAATAATGAACTTTTCCTTGAAAGTCTTAATGCAGTATTTTTTTCCTCAATTTTTGTATAAATGTTTCCCTCTTTCGTCCACACATTTTCCTTTCAACTTTTCTTTTGTTAATTGTAACAACTTGTATCTAGAGTAGATTAATTCTTCTGTTATGACAATCTTTTGCCCTTTTAACTTCTTCTTGTTATAAAACACGTTATTATGGTCTACCATATTTAGAAATTTCACTACATGGGTCTAGGTTTTTTATTCCTTTTATTTAGAGTACATGCGAAAATATTGTCTCTAAAGTAGTAATCGAACATCTATTGGAGGACGGTGTAAAAAAATCCTTAAATTAGTTTCCAATAAATTGAGATACGGTTCTTGATTCATATTCCCCTCAAAAAAATAAGGTCCAACGATTTCTGTCAAAACATATAGAAACCATTGTTTGAAAATCTTGACTCGTCAGTCATAAAATTGAATGGCATATCCTTGGATTTATTCAAAATTTTTGTAAAATCCGCCTACATAATACTCTTCGTTTCAGAAAATCAGTTTCCCGTAAGTATTATATTTTATGGGCATTATCTTTTCTAATACTGCAGTGTGTCTGATCTCCTTTAAAGATACTTGCTATCTTTGTTTCTTTTTATTTTACACGTATGTAACTACTTTACCTATTTTTGTAATATTTGATGACACAGGACACTTTTTTACTGGTTCCTACGTAAATAAAGTTCAAATTTTCTAAAATAACCTGAATGCGGTTGTCTTTTATCAGGATAAAGTTTTTTGTAATATTTTTCAAAGACAAATATGTAAATTCTTTCATCAAATCAATCTTTTCATTTTTTAAGACATTAGTTAAGAAACTCGCTCAAATTAACGAAGGACAGCTTGTAGTCAATAACAGTTTTTATACTTTCAGAACCTACTGCTTATGAAAATTGTTACATTTCTATCTGGGTTTTCAAAAAATTCATTTATGTTATTTTTAATTAGTTGCTAATGAAACAATACAAAACTATGACTTGTGTGTCATGTTTTAATTTATAAAGAAACAAATATAATGGAGCTGAATTTGCATGGCTTACTCATAAACGTTGTTACATTTTTATCACAATGTTCAAGAAAAGCATTTATTTTTAAAATAAATTGATTGTTAACTAATTTGAGAAATGAAAAATTTCATTTGTTTGGTATTTTTGAAATCAGAGAGAAAAATCTATCGTACAGTGCAGTAAATAAAACATAGGACAAAAAAATAATTACCTGCATGTAGTACAGCATAGAAACCGGAAGTACGAATAATAGGATAATATTGTTGACTTTTTCCTTTTCAATTTTTTAATAAAATCATTAAGCTCGTTATTTGGAAATAAAAAAAAACTAAATTTCGATTTTTTTTAGTAGTAACGCATTTTTTGAGCCTTAAAAAACCAAAAGATGCATATTCAAATTATCCAACTTTTTCCATCATCAAATTTTTGCATCGCACCTATTTGAGCAGATATAGCAATTTTCCCGAGTTGAGTAAACATTATGTATACAATGATCTTAAAGATGAGATTTAACAAATCTATTGTAGTCGCTCTCGAATCTAAATCGATTACAAATTGTTTTCAAATGGTGAGACTATTTTTGATTTAAACTATGTAATGTGGCTTCAGAAGTTGTTGCTTATTTTTTTGAATCAAGAGTGAAAAAACGAGCAGGCGTTACCTCATGAATCACTCTGTACAAATATATCACTTCTGGTATATGTTCAAATCAATAAAATATTATGTTACACCATTTTAATCGCACATTGAAAATTACTAATTCATTGATTCTCTCCTGGTTGGAAAAAGTAAAACTATAATTTACGTTTTATAGTCAGAGTTAGTGAGTTATTTTAGAGATGTAGGTCAAGTTAACTGCAGGAGATAACCGATATTTTTAAAAGAACCCTCCAAGGCATCTTTAACTTGTTGAATATCGGAATTATGCGTGCTTCTATCGTGGTTAATCTGTGCTAGGCTTAATAATTTATAGGGAGGCGTCCTGCAAATAGTTCAGGGTTGTTTTCCAACCACTACAGGACTATTCAGGATACTCGACGGTGATGGTAATGAATGGTCTCAGTGTGGCCCTCACGGATGAACTATGAGAGCCTGCTAGGGTTTTTCGCCCTGGAAAAACAGCCCAGACAGTGGCTTCGAAGCAAACTGGCAAAGGGATAAATTAGCTTTAATACTAGTAACGTTTTTATTGTCGAAGTTAATTTTTATGAAACCTATTTAGTATTTCCATACCATATTTATTTGATACAGGCAAAAAATTATATTATAACCAATAAGCAAAACCGTTTCTAAGCAGTTTGAACTAAAGATCGAAAAAAAGATCTGTGTGTCTCCATACACTATTGGATTTGGTTTCATGCGAAATCTACGTTTAATATGATAAAAAGTCAACCTGTCTTGTTATCATCGTTAGAATTAACATTGTATTTGGTTGTATTTATTGACAATACATATTCGTTGCACCAGTTATTGGATATTGCCTACCTGCAATTTATCACTTTCAAACAAGCTATTAAAAGCTATTACAGTTGCCTCATTTGAAATACAATTCAAGTTTAGTAGAAATAACAAGAAAAACTAACGTATGCATTTCAATACGAAATAAAAGAATTTTGTGTTTTTTTAATTAGTGTCATTTGAGAAAATTACTTTTCGTACTTATGAAAATATGTAGACACCCGATTTCATGTAATTTAACCTAATCAGCACTTTGTTTAATATAGGGTAATCGTCTTCATTTTTGTTATAGAGTGACTTGGGGTAATTAAAGACTCAGGCATCAAGTTGTGACTCTGTTTCGACTTCAACATTACCTTCAACTATAGAACCCTTTGAAGTTATCCTGCTAAAAAAATCAACAAATAAGCAACAAAAGCAGTCAAAGAGACACCTCAAGTGGTGTTGTTGTAACTAATCAGGACTTTTAACAATTGCAGAAGAAAAAAAATGATTTAACAAATAAGAAATCTTTAACGGGAAAAAAGAAAGGCAAAAAATTCTAACTATGAAGAAGTAGAATCTTCTACTACTGGTGAGAAATTTTTAACGACAGTAGAGGAAAAAGACGGTATAGCAAATAAGAAAGAGGAGAAACAAAGAGGACAAAGAATTGTAACTCTGGAGAAGGAAAATCTGCTCTACAGTAAATCCATAAAAAGAAGATAGTAATAAATGCACGTGATCAATGCATGCAACGAAACCTACTGGCGCTTGAATTTAGAGGGGATGAAATACAAAATAAGATTTACAAAGACTTATCAAATCAACGTCGCTGTTATGTGCCGCGTAACAGTTAGTTTACTGATATTTCTCGATTTAAATTCTTTATATTTTTCTCGATAATACTGTTGATTTTTAATAATTGTTTATTATCTGTTATTTTACAACTAATCTCGAAGAAGAAAAAAAACACCGCCATTTAATGCAGTCACCGCCGAAGAAACGCATAAAACACATTCCCCTTTTCGGTTCAAGAGACGCAGTGCATCCTGAATGTGACGAAGCATTTTAAAACAAACCAGATATTTACTGTAAAAATTATTTATTTAATATACTTATTATGCTGTTTAACACTGCAAATTTTGATATTTGATTGGTACGTTATAACACATAATACATACCCAATACTTATTATATTCATAGGTGTTTCCAATGCAAGTATTTATAAAATCCCGGAAAACAAGGAAAATGCTGTATGAAGTCACCAGTAAAACCAACTGGCAGGATTTCGGTTTATAAAAACATCAAAGAAGTTGAGAAAAATGCCATACGCCGATTAACAAACAATTTTTTTTTTTTCAGAACACGAATGAATTCTATTATAAGTTATTGAATCTTTGATATTTGTATTTTTATGAGTCTGTAGATAAAAGACATTTCTCTCCAATACCAATTACCCTCTACATAGAGACATCTCGATCTGTGAGTGCCTGTTAGTGTCGAAATTTTTTGGCTGCGTGAATCGTTCTTACAACAACGATTCTAATAACACGCTCACCCTACATCATCACTATCCTCCTCTTACAGATATAGTATAAGTAACTTCTCAATAAGCTACAGTAAAGAGACACACAACAAACGGGGTTAAGCAAATGCAGAAGATAGAGAAACTTTTGTCCAAGAATACTTCAAAAACAACTTACCTCGAAAGTTCTTCTGACTCAGATTACTTCATGGACACATCCACTGAACATATTGTTGAGTCCACCTCAACTAAGATAACAGAAAAGGACACACTTAGAATTGAAAAACTAAAACAAACACATGCAAGCTATTCACATACGTTTGGATGAAGAACATTATTTTGTGTGTTTTAAGACACTGGATTTCATATTGGCTCAATTGTTAATACTGGTATGAAAATGTCCATTTTTTGGTGAAATTGCTTATTAGCAAAACATGGCTTATTTGATTGGCCTCGAAAAGATGAGATGCTTTATGGCCCTATGGAAATAATCGGATATAGCCCATTTGAAGTGACAAATTTAAAAGTCATCGGAAGGCGCTGCAAGCATATTAATAAATACAATAGACTTATTTCTATGACATATTCCAAAATTAGAACTAGGTACTTCTTTTCTTTTTTTGTTAATATCGTTTTCTTTTTGAGAAAAATAAATTATATGCTATATGACTGCTGACAGAAGTGTGTATCAACAACTTACCCACTTAACTAGCTTGGTTTTCACAAACTGGAGAAGAATTGTGAAAATTTAGCAGCATCAGGTATATTTCTATGGTTCTCTCCGTGAGTGATGTTCGCTGTGGTGAAAACATATGCTTATATTTGCGACATCTATTGATGTAATACAGGCATGATTATAATAGTTGAATGGATCTGAAGATGTACGATCAGTACCATCACAAATGTGTTTTAATCTTTTAAAACCGGTGTCTTTAACATATGTGAGAATATTTCTCTAACGCGCTCATTTTTTGCGTCACTTATAGCGTGTAGCAGTTGATTTACTTTGTCCACTATTTGCAGTGACTCCCCTAACGACAATGTACTGTGTTGTATGATTTTTATGGCGTTATGAAATCTTTAATAGCTTTTGTGAATAGTTTTTAAAGCTGTTTCAAAGGAAATATCTTCAAATTTTGTCTGGCTTTCCTTAATAGCTGCAGTTTCGTCGTTTTTGAATTGTAGTATCATAGCTTTTATTTGTGGTAACTATTCAGCATAATAAAAAGCTGTCTCAACCATGTTCTTTAACGTGTAAGAATCGGCTGTGGTGGTGAAATGTGCGAAAACGTTTAGGAGATTTAAGAAACATTTTTTTGTACTTGCTGTTAATGCATCTACCTCTGGAAAACATTGTCGAATAGTTTCTGCCACAAGATGTAAAGCATGCACTTTACACGTAACATGTACAACCTACAACCGTGTTCTTGAAGAGAGCGGCCTACCAAATACATTGTCGCGGCACCATTGGTCACAAACATCCACACTTGACTTGGTGAGAGACCAAATTATTCTAACGTCTCCAGCACCACCCGCGTAATTGTTTTGCCAGTATACTCAGTTAGTTTTTGCTACCTGTTAATAATGAAAATGTCGGTTTAAGAGGGTCCAGTATACGTACTATAACATTTTCAATAGAATTTTTTTTATAATCTGTCGTCTCGTCAACACATACTATCGCTGCTCGCTTAGGTATTTGGTATTTGTCCACCAGTCGTTGCCCCTAAACGCCTGATATCACCGCACGACTTGCCAGCTTTACAACGGCTTTCGCATTAAACTCCTTGTTAATGAAAATAGAAACCTGTTTTTTTTTAATTCTATTTGTCTCTTGTTGAAGAATGCCACATTTGTACCATATCGACACTATCAGTAACGCGTATGAGGAATATGAAGAGATGCAATTTTTGCTCCATGGTATGGGGAGAAAATGGCAACCTGACATCAAATTATTTTTACGTCTCCCAGTCAAACCGCCGGGAGATAAAATTCGCGTTAATACAGACTTATAGTTAAAAGGACAAGCTATAATTATATAGATAAAGAACGCCAAATTCTTAAAGATAAAGCCACGGTGCCGGCGTTTGGTTAAAGTTCATATTTACGTTTCCCTGTCATAATTACCCCCTAATCAATAGAAAAAATTAAAGACGATTTACGGTTTAATGTTGAGCACATCCTCAATGAACTTGTGGATAAAGTTTGTTCAAATAACTTACCAAAGTTATTTATAATTGTTGTGGGATGTTGAATTTATGTATGAGATTTACTGCCTTTCATGAATATGGCAAATTTTTGAGAGTTTCCATTTATCAAAGCGTGTGACAGTTTGCAGGGACAGATTAAAATATGAGTCAGAGCTGCAGCTAATACACTTGAGCAAACTTTAAACAAAAAACGCTGACAAATCATCAGGTATGCAGTAAAATTCGGTTTAATTTCCTTAAAAGCATTTAGTACATCTTGCCGAGTTGCCGCTGAGATTGTCTTATTAATATTATCACTCATGTCTGTGCAATGCCATATTACGAATTAAACAGATATAAAAAAAGCAAAGAAATCAGCAAATAAGATGTTTTGGAATGCAGTCTGATTCCGTTGTCAAAACTAATAGGAAAATTGCTTTAGTAGTAATTGACTTTACATGAAGGTAAAACATGATAGTTTTCTGTTTACATAGATATGTGAAACATTATGTTTCGTTATACTGATATTGCTTGTACTTACCTCTTCTCTAAGGATTGTTAACTAGCTGCTACAATAATATACAGAAATATGTAGAATTAGATACACATTTATAACCTTTTAATAAGAAATACCGGATTCTTTAAATTTCTTTCTTGTAGTATTATTTTATTTTCTAAAATTTTTGCAAAATCCCATTTAATAATACGACTGTTCTTCCATGTGTCTTCACATATTTCTAATTTTTCAAATTCTCTTTTCCAAGTATAATTCTTGTGTTCAACGAGCCACACATTATAATAATAATAATAATAATAATAATTTTATTTACGAAGTGAAAAATATGATATACAACATACATAGTATAATACATACATAGTTTGTAAATAAACTAAATACTTCATATTACTGCAGACAAGCACTGTGCATGAAGATAATGACAGACTGAAAGTTTAGTTATAATGTATTGGGAAAACGATATGTGGTTATGTAAAACAATAGATAATTAAATAATCACAGTACGCAACACTTTCTAACGTACATAAGTATATGAACAACTTTTTAAGACAAAAACAATAGATACGTTTACAGTTTAAATATGACACTTATGTGAAGTAAATAAAAAAAGTAGTAAATAATTAAAATAATAAGCAGATATGTATTTACACATAGCACACGTATAACCTATTTACACACATATATGCACCTATACCTACATATACACATAATCTAGCATAGGAAAGACGCAGACATATTTATTTTGATAAGCTAAATGCGAGGCTAAATGAAAGAAATCGAAACCTAAAATAATCTGTTATGCAGTTGTTTGGGGTTAATTATATTATGAATCACATCCCCGGGTGTTTCTAGAATGTATTGCTTTATTTTCACCTTTGCCCTATTTACAGTAGATGTGTTTTTAATACTATTTGACAATGTGTTGTAAGCTCGTGGGCTCAGGTATATGAAACATCTTTGTCCACATGTGGAATTCGTTTTAGGAATTTTTCGGTTATTATTAAGATTTCCTCTTGTTCTTTGCGTACCGCTACTTTCTTGTACATTTGATTGACACTGGTGTAAGACACACTGAAAAAAAGAATAGCGACCTAATGTCCATTACACTGGCCTCTTTAAACAGACAATTAGAGGGATAGGTAGGTTCTTTATTTAATATGATTTTTAGTAGTCTTTTTTTGTAGTGTATCTAAATATTTTAAATGTGAATCGAGCACCCCTCCCCAACCTAGAATACCATATGTTAGGTGGGATTCAACAAGTGAATGGTATATTACTTTAGTTTGTGGGTAACCAAGAACTTCCTTTAAACATTTAAACCTATATATTAATTTTCTTATTTTCTTTGATACGTAATTAATATGTAGATCCCATTTCATTTTAGAATCTATAATTATACCTAAATATTTAATTTCTTTTGCTGGTGCTATTTTTAATTGATCATTAATAACAAGTTCGTTGAAAGGAGGGGCTGATGTTTCATATAGATAAAAAGGTAAATAATTTGTTTTGGATATATTTAAGTAACTTACTATCGAAATAATTCTTTATGTTTCTTAAGTCTTTCTCAACCTTAATTTTTAGGTCTTTCCAGTTGGAGCCTTTATAGAAGAGAGCAGTGTCGTCAGCATAGCTTATTATTGAACCGCATGTTTGCAAATCAAACAAGGAGTTAATATACACAATGAAAAGTGTCGGCCCCAGTACCGTCCCCTGTGGTACACCATACTCGACGATAGCAGAGCTGCTTCTTACCGAATTTATTTCAGTGTATTGTACTCTGTTAGTAAGGTAGGACTTTAAGAGATTTAAACTATTATTTCTGAATCCCAAGTTATTTAATGTAGCTAGTAGTTCAGTATGACAAACCGTGTCAAATGTTTTTTTTTAAATCAATGAAGACAGCTAGGCTTTTATCTCTGTTGTCTAAGGCGCGGTAAATCTCATTAACAAGATCTGCGATTGCATTTTGAGTACTCTTGCCTTTTCTGAAGCCATATTGTGACCTAGATAACAACTTATATTTTTCGAGGTAACTTATTATTCTAGACTTAATGACCTTTTCAAATATTTTTGCCAAGTTACTAATTAATGAGATAGGTCTATAGTTTGTTACTTCTTCCTTGCAGCCATTTTTAAAAATGGGCTTTATGATAGCTACTTTAAAGGCTGATGGACACTCTCCCACCTCGATGGCTTTATTTATTATGTAGGCTAACGGTATTGCAATATATTCAGATATTTCTTTTAATGTGGTTGATGTAATCCCATCTATTCCCGGCGATTTTTTTTCTTCAATTCATTGATATTTTTTATAATTTCTTCTGTTGTGGTTGGGTGTAGAAATATTGAATTTATTTACACTCTTGTTTCAATTTGTTTATCCGGTTTAGTGATTGTATTCGCTAGTGACTTCCCAATATTACTAAAGAATGTGTTAAACATATCGGCTTTTTCATTGTCATTTTTTATCTTTCCACCTTTATCATTTTTAATTGTGGAAATACTAGATTTAGTTTTGTGTACTCCGCAAAATTCATTAGTGACTTCCCATAAATTTTTTGAGGAAGATTTATTTTCGTTCACCTTGTCTTTAAAATATTTAGTTTTCTCTTTTCTAATTAAGTTATTTAAATCGTTGCTGTATTTTTTGTATGCATTTTTTAGTAATAAAAAGCCAAAGTTTAAAGTTTTTAATAATAATTGTAGGTTTTTCTCGTTTCCAAAGAAAAGGGAAATATATAGTATGGGCACAAAAAGTTTGCAACGTGATAAATTAAACATCGCTACTACAAGAATTTGCTCTGGGTATTTCAAGCAAAATGACTATTATTTGCAACATAGGCTCTTAAATTTGTCACCATATAAATGGAAATAAATAAATCTGTCAA
Organism: Rhamnusium bicolor; assembly: GCA_029963845.1. Taxonomy (NCBI): domain Eukaryota; kingdom Metazoa; phylum Arthropoda; class Insecta; order Coleoptera; family Cerambycidae; genus Rhamnusium; species Rhamnusium bicolor. Next base: position 5,165,021 of record JANEYF010000851.1, on the reverse strand, counting down.
CTCTAACCCGATGTACCAATACATTTCTTTGGAATCAAAATCTAAACGAGGTGATAGAAACGTAATTTACTTAAAGATATTAACCAGTAGGTTTTTTTTGTTCTAAACCTATACATCTTTTATATTTTGTAAATTAAAATAATCGAGAGAAGTATAATAATTTTAAGATACATACGTTAAACTTAAAATAGATACCACATTAATTTGAAAGAGAATATACATTATTTTTATAATTTAAAAACAAATTAAGTTCCTCTTCTTGATAAAAGTTAAAATATAGAGTGGAATGAAAAATAATATTAACTGAAAATTTTTGTAATCCAAGTTTCAGCGTTTTGGCAAATAGCCGGGAAAATAATTGTTTAAAAAGATATATGTTATACTTATCTGTGATAAGATTTGTAAAAGTTAGTAAATAATAATTAACAAAAAATTTTCAGTTAATATTATTTTTCATTCCACTCTATATTTTAACTTTTATCAAGAAGAGGAACTTAATTTGTTTTTAAATTATTTCATTGACCCTAAGGGGTATTTCCACTATATAATTTCAATTATTCTGTTTTCTAAAGCCATTAATGTTCATTACATTAAGGTTTACAAGTTTCCTTACTTTGGATTCTTTAAATGTGCTGGCTACCCTGATGACGCTATGGCAAGCAGAAACACGTGTCGGTAGATATTTTAAAGTTTTTTAAAGTGAGTATCAACTGGTGAGTACCTTGTGTTTTATTTATTTTTGGTTTTACTAGACAGAATAGTTGAAATTAAAAATAATATTATTGAGTCTGTAGTACTGAACATAATGTGCATAGTATCTTTTTTGTAATCCAAGTTTCAGCGTTTTGGCAAATAGCCGGGAAAATAATTGTTTAAAAAGATATATGTTATACTTATCTGTGATAAGATTTGTAAAAGTTAGTAAATAATAATTAACAAAAAAATTTTCAGTTAATATTATTCTTCATTCCACCCCATTATTTTTAATCAATTTAGTATTAATTCAAGTACATATAGATATCGTAGGTTTCAAGGTGGGATAATCGGAAAAATGTATAAAAAACAATAGCGTAGCTGTGAGCGATGACGATGTTTGTCAAAGAATGACGTCATGCGCAGAAGCGACGGAAATAAGCATTACTAGCGATCATATCTTGTTAAGTCTTAGTAACATGGGATACTACGAGTATAATAGTTATTAACAATACAAATTTGAGCCGAGTTCTGCGGCAATCAAACAAGTTTGTTTTTTTTGCTGCTGAAAATAATAAGTTTCCATTTTATCATTATATAGAAGACAAATTTAGATTACAGATTCCAAAAAATTCAAAATATATCAAATTATTTTCAGCTTTAACAAAGCGTTCGCTGTACGTATTGCTGCGGTAATTTATATAAAGAATAAATGTGGTTGTTGTTATTATTTTGCTTTTCAGATTGTTAGGTAGTGGTAAAAATAAAGAAGAAAATCATATTTTAAATGGTAGACGTTTCATCTTTATTTAAAGACATCCTCAGGGCTATTTAAGTTAGGTTATCCTTGTAAATATTAATAATGCATGTTAAAATGCACAAACATAAACAGGTATAAACAATTAAAAGAAACGTTAACACGGAACTAACAAACCGATACATGGACTAAACTCATATGAATCAACCGATACATTGAGTAGACACGCTCGCTGTATCGCTGATTCAACTCGAACAGGTGTTAAAAAAGGAAAGCAAATAATAACGTATATAGATTATGTCCTGTCCAACTGTAGTGAGAAATTTTATGACGCGTCATCAACACTGTTTATTCTGTGATCAATATTCCACATTAGAAATCTCCGCGTATATCATTTGATTTCCTTTAACGCCTGTTCGAGTTGATTCAGTGCTCGCGAAAAGATACCTAAAAGGTATAAGGTTACAGTTCTATCACTCAATTCAATTAGAATAAAAATTAAGTAAAGTAGTCACACACATAGCTACAACTATCGTAATAGACTATACGTTTCTTTCTGATTTATAAACTTTTATCATACGAAGAAGTGTTAAAATTTAATTGCGATTGACCACCAGTAAAGGATTTATACTTAATGAAAGGAAATTCTTCTTGAGGCCATCGTGAACATCATTCGCAGAGTGGTTTCTGGTTTTTGCCTTCATCAGTACGATGTAGGTGAGCGCAATGTCAACAATAACGATTTCTATATGTCTCTGTGTGACGAGTTATACGGTAATATAGATGGAATTACCTTAGAATATTTACCTGTCATCCTGAGGTCTTGAGTTCGATTTACTGCCAAGGAGCTGGGATTTTTTCAGAGGAAGAAATGAAACCCGACATACTTGGATATGTGTGTCCGTTGTCTCCACATGTGTAGCCTCTCCCACACAACATTACTTTAGGGATCCAAGAGTTGTATGTTTGCAGCTCAGATTCATAATATAAATATAAGTAACAACCATAAGAGATAAGCTGATTATTATGACTGATACATAAACAACAATTTGCATGTTTACATATCAACGTTTCCAAAACAAACCAGGGGCGGCTCCAGGCCTCATTGTTTATTTGAATGCTTTTGTATAACTTAAAACTTAATAGGTATACAAAATTTTTTTGCTTGAGTAATGCATTTTTCAATGCTATTCTGCTGTTGTTATTTTAATCTCCGTTGTTTTTAAGTGATAAGTGATATACTTTAGTTTTGTGTTATTGGGTACTGATTAATAATCGATTTTTAGTTATAAAGATTTATTTAATGAATATTTATTGAAAAACAGTGAATAATAAATGTGTAGTGTGTGGCCAGAGAGTAAAACAACTGGGTTGTTTATCTTTTCACAGATAATGTAAACAAAATAGATCAGGGTCGGAATAACGCATGAATGCGACAGTGTGAAAGCTCAAAAATGACTAAAATTAATGTTAGCTTTACAAAAAATAGAAAACAACATTTGATTCCATCAGTAAAAAATCCACATTTTATTAAAAAAAGATACTTATACAAAAATATTTATTTTAACTTGCATGGAAAGTTCATTCTTAAGGTAGCTCACAAACTGTAGATGTTTTAAAGTCTGTTGATATTTTTTTAAATTCAATTTTAAAGGTTGTTATTACAAAAAATGTGTTTATTTTCAGATTTCCCGAGAATTTGGTAAGAAGAAGAAGTTGGCTGAAAGCTCTCAAAATGGGAAATGCCAGTGAGTGGCACTACGTGTGTTCAGAACACTTAAAAAAAGTGATTACTTTTTATGTTTTGTTACTCATCTTCTAGTATTATTAATCTGAGGTTTGTAGTGTATAATAATATTTAATAATCAAAATTACATTTCGAAATGTCTACTGTCTGTCACTTGATCTATTTACATTATGCATTTATCGAATAGGGGTAATGTGAGGTAACACATTACCCCTCAATCTGATTGAGGGGTAATGTGAGAGGTAATATAGATGCTTTCCTTTAAAGAAATCATCCTTATTAAGACTGTAGTAATTATTCGTCAAATTTAACCATAATTTCATCAATAATTTATTTAGAGCTGCCTAAATAAAATACAATCGTTACTTCATTGTCTGTGTAAATTAACATTCCAAATTGTGTAGATGCCTTGTCTGATTTGATTTCAATCAAATTATTTACTTCCTTTGGGTTATCTGAATTTCAAATTTGTAACTAATTTCTAATTGATAATTTACATTTCAATTTATAATAAATCCGTTTTTCTAATATTTTATCATTACTTACATACATTTTACGGTTTACAGTCGCTGACATTTTATATTTTTTTTTGTATAAGGTGAGCAAGTTATGTTGCAAACTCCTTTACTTTGATTAGTTTTTAAGACATGGATTGTTTTCATAGTATACGAAAAGTTACATCAGAAACTAACCAGTAGCGTCGGAGTTAGGACGGGTTGACTGATAGAATCTTGCACAAAAAAATAAATTTTTATTTTTTCCAGACTTTCTAACAAATTAAACCCATTTTTGTTTTACAAGCATTTACTGCAGTCTCTGAGGAATTACAGCAAAATATTCATTCTAACGGTGTTAACGACATTCCTGTGATTTTTTAATATTTGCTCGTGAATGGTATCATGTATGAAAAAACTGAAGGCGGGCAAAAGTTTTAGTTAAAAATAGTGCATCCAAAACCACAATTTGTGGTTAAAAGTAGTATATTCCAGGTCTGTACACATCGTATAGTAGAAACGTATACAATATGGTGATAATAGACGTTTTTGCAGAAGCACAATGTTAAAGCATGTTTTCTCGATATTTTAGAAAAATTGCCGGTACAGCGCTTCTACTCACTAGCTTGGAAGAGAAATAGATTAAAATTTAAAAACGCCAATGCGAGCACGGTTAATTGCATCAAAAGTGCACGAAGCACCAAATGCAGGGACAGTAACTGAATGTGTGGAGAGCCATCTAAGAAAAATATTGAACTCCGATTTGGAGAACAATAAAGAACGTGTGTTACTCTATGTAACCGGCAACGCAGCTTCCTATATGAAGGCATCTGCAGTGCGCTTAAAAAAACATACCAAGTATGTAAATTTATTACATGTAACGTGGCTTATCACACGCACTCTATCGCATTGCAGAAACTGTTAGAGACTGCTATCCCAAAATGGATAGATTAATAGCCAGCGTGAAGAAGACATTTTCAAAAGCACCGTCTCGCAGAAAGTTAGTCGAAGACGAACTAACGAATACGCCAGTACCACCATAGCCAGTTGTGACACGTTGGGGCACGTTTAGAGGCGGAAAGCTGTTTATTTTGAAGGTGTTAAGTAGCCCATCTGTTCAGGAACCAGAGTCGTTTTTCAAGAATTTATTTACCAACAAGGAACCTTGAGTTTACAACTACTTCGCCTGGATATGCAATAGTTAACGCAGTAAACATTATATTCGATATACGCCAGTTTTCAGTTATCAGGAGACACTACTGAACGTGTGAAAAATAGATTTGAAAGAGTTTTACAAAGCAATTCCGGGTTTCGTACACTAGGTGCTATTGTGAACTTGCTTGTAGTTAAAGATATGGATTTTTCTCAACCCAATATAAACTTGCTTTCCTTGAAAAACTTCATATACATATTTTAAATATGCCCCTGTTGTCTCTGTAGACGTTGAAAGGTCGTATTCCTCGTATAAATGGATTTTGAGCAATAGGCGTCTAAATTTAACTCTTGAACTCTAGAACAGATGCTGCTAATTTACTGGAACTCTAGAAGTTACTAGTGTGCAATTTTGTACGTTCAGTGAAATGTTTATTGCTCCTGTTATTTTGGATACTATGAAATCGCCAACTAAAAGGTGATATATTATTTATATGTGTATGCAGAGCTGGGCAGTACTCGAGTACAAGTACTTGAATTGGGTACTTAGGGTACATTTCATGTACTCTGTACTCTGTACTCGAGTACTTTCTTAAAGTCTGTACTTTGTACTTGTACTCGTAAAATTAAATCCAAGTACTTGTACTCGAACTTTCATTCACAAGTACACAAGTACATATACATTTCAACTCGTATGAACCTGTCAGCAATCACAGAATTGCCATGGTATGCTGTGGCCTGTGATCAGTATTTAAATCATTTGTATGTGTTTATTAGTGCTTTCAAGAGCTACCATTCGCTAACCTAACAGTATTTGCTAATATTAGTTATTACTATATACTATATTATAGTTTAGTTTGTTGTTGACATTTGTATGTGTATGGTACAGTGATTAGGCTACCAAAATACCAAGCAATAAAACATTTTGTGTTTGTGTTGTGACTTATAATAGATAGCAAAATAAGGTAAGGAACTTTTTTATATTTTGTAAATTGAGAATCATAGACATTTTAGTTTAAGTACTCAAGGCTGATTTAGTCAACAACAAATATAGGGTTAATTTTAAACTTAAATTTAGCAGTATTTTTAATTCAAGAGTTGAAAGTACACAATCACATTCACATATGAATGTTTAAATAGAAATTTCGAGAGAAATTTAGTCTTAAATTTTATTTTAAGTAACATTGAAAAGTTGTAATTTAGCTGTACTTTAACCAAAATATGGGCCTTACTCCCGTGACATTTGTTTACGTGTCTAATTTTTTATTTTTCGATTATAACCATAAAAGCCGGAGGCCTGCTACTGTAGAACTGTGATAGAAAGATATTAATAGTAAACTATCTAAAATTTGTAGGAGCAGTTCTTATAATAATTAGATTTTCTGAATTAACGATACATTATTATTAAAATTAAAAAGTTTACAGCTAAATTTTAAATTTAAAGTTGATACTAAACCTGCTGACTAAATCAGCCTTTTTAAATTCAAGTAAAAAAGTCACAACCCATATTATTTACGAACTAAAACATCTAAAATAACCTCAATGTTATTGTACAATTGGCAATTTTTAGACCTAGTATAGTGTCAATTTCATTACATTTAAACTAGAATATGCATATTATTATAATACACATCACATAATATATAGAATATAGAAATAAAAAATTATATCAATATAGAATATAGATTTCTTACGTTATTCATTTCCTCTTTTTACCATGAATCAAATGTACTCGTATGAAAGTACTCGGATGGTTCAAGTACTTGTACTCGAGTACTTGTACTTAAGTACTCCAAATTTATGGAAGTACTCGGTACTTGGTACTTTGTGAGAAATTATTTCTAGTACTTGGTACTTGGTACTCGAGTACATTTTTTGTGTACTTGGCCCAACTCTGTGTGTATGTCAACACGGTGTCCTGGATGAGCCCCTGGCTTTTACGTCATGCACTATTTACTCGAGGTCCTTAAACGACATCATTGAAACAGTCTGTATATTAATAATCTAATACACAAATTAAAACCATTCATTGTTATTTGCATTTAAACTTTATTGGTTATTATACAGATATATGAGGAGTAAATATCATATAACAATCTTTAAAGTTGGCCGTTTAAATATGAGATCACTATTCACTGGCTTTGATATTTTAAAAGAATTGTAATTGTGTCAGAAACTTTTCAATTGTTTGTAGTAACCGAAACCTAGTTTAATAACGATTTTGATAAAAGTTTAGTTCAGATTCCAGGTTTCAATATAATTAGGAAGTACAGATTGGGTGTTGCATTATATTTAAAAAATTGATTGCATGTAGTATATACAAGTTGATAGAGACGCATTTGAGATAAGCATCAAACAATTATGGATCAAGTTTAATTACAGAGGTACGGTGTATGGATTAGGGGTAGTATATAGGTCATCTACAGTTAATATTAATAATGCTATGCAAGCATTAGACAATAGTGTAACTTACTTATTACCAGAACTAGAGATATGTAATGTAATGTTTATTACCAACTCGAAATATTTACATGTATGGGTATTGTCAATATAAACTAATTACTAGACTAAATAAATATATAAATAAATAAACAGAACATTTAGTAGATGTAGCTAAACATAATTACATCCAGTCGAGGGTTCACAAATTTAGATACAGTATAAAAACTGTATTTTAATAAAATTTCCTTTAGGCTTTCTTTGAATTTGCTTAACTTGTTTATTGATTTTAAACTTAGAGGTAGGTGATTATAAAGTTTGGGTGTCATAATATGAGGTCCATTGGAAGTTTCAACTAATCGACAAGAATCAATAAACAAGTTTTCTGCCTGACTTGTTTTATGAAAGTTTTTATCTTAACACTGGGGAAACTGATTTGTGTTTTGTTTTGCATAAATATAGCACGCAAAAATATACAATGATGGAACCGTGCGTCGGTATACTGACGGCTCTTAATTAACTATTTACACAAAATTTTACTAAACTCTATTCATTTAAACTTTGCAGTGTACGATTGGACTTAAGTCCACTACGTCCACTACGACTGATGCTTGCTACAAAGTTGGAATATATGCGTAGTCCAAGTGCAATGTGAGTCCATATTGAGTTAACTTTAACGAAAATGCTTTTGCCAGCGTTAAGTCCTCTGATAGTAAACATTACAATGTGTGTCTTAGAGTTATTTAACGCCAACTCATTATTACTGCACCATAAATTCATGTCATTTATGGAATTCTGGGCCAGGTTTGGTAAGAAAAGAAGCGTGTTATTACTTAGAGTGACTGAGGTATCATCTGCAAATCGATTTAGATGTTGGTGACTGACATTAGAAGCTATGTCATTTACGACAATAACGAAATGTAGAGGCCCTAGGACACTACGTTGAGGTACTCCCGTATTAATATTTAATATAGATGACCCGGCTTGTCTATAGTTCACGTTTCTTGAGACATACTGCACTCGGTTTGATAAATACGAGTTTAACCAATTATCTGCTGGACCTTTGACGCCATATCTGTAAAGTTTGCTGAGTACAACCTGGTAGTTCAAGGTGTCAAAAGCTTTTTTTTAAGTTATAAAAAATCTGGCTGTATGGACTAAGTCCTAATGCCAAAAAAAAAAGTTATAGAATATAGTAATTGGTTTATTTTTTTCATCAATCGTATTTAAAATATGCGTATAGAAATGATAAATCGTATCTTGAATTGATCGGCCTTATCGGAATCCAAATTGATTGTTGCTTAAGATATTGTTTCTATTGAAAAATGATACTAGTCGCGAATAAAAATGTTTTTCATATATTTTGGAAAATATCAACAATAATGAAATAGGCCCATAGTTACATATTTGCCCAGAGTCTCCTTTTTTTATGAATTGCTATTACTTTTGCAATTTTCAGTTCTTCAGGGAAAATACCATGTATAAAAGATATATTTATGAGGTAAGCTAGAGATATTGATATTACACTTACAATATTTTTCAAAACAGGAAAATGTCATCATAACCGCACGAAGTTTTCTGAGTTACTTTTATTATATTAGCAAATTTGGATGGAGTGGTAGGGTATAAAAACATGGAATTTCCCTGTAACGGTACTTTAAGAGGAGCGTTAGTATCTATTTTTGTATGTTTAGTGATTTTCTCGGCAGAATCAAAAAAAATATATTAAATACCTCTGCCTGCTGTCCACTGTCAGTGACAATATTATCTCGAGAATCTCTAATAGCTTTACATTTACTAAATGCCGTATATAACTTACTTCTGATTTAATGATCATTTAGTTTTACATTCATTATTAGAATTATTCATCACTCTATGGTTATGTGACATTACTATTTTTATTTAAATTTTTGTGTGGTTCCTTTAGTACGTTGTATTTTTCTTTTAAGTGAGGGTCAGCTGTGTCTTTCATTAATTTGTGGGTATTTCTTAATAAATTTGCATGGTCGAAAATTTCTTTTGGTTATCCAATTATCATTATTGTTGCTGTGGTTAATTTTGTCTCTAAGTTTTGGAAATGCCTGATTGAAAATATGCGACATTTTGTTAAAAAATACTGTAAAATTTTTTATTATTATCTAGTTCAGTTTCAATATTCTTCCAAGTTTCCTCATATGCAAGTTTTATAAAATATTCTGTGCTTTTAGAAGTGTATTTTCGTATATATTAATATGTACTAACTTTTAATTTCGCTTATGACTTTTTGCGCGTTGTGATCAGAGAAGTGTGTACAAAGCAGCCTAAAAGTTTAGTTATCAATTTCCTTATTGGTGAATATGTTGTCAATTATGATCACCAATTGCACTGTGGTTCTTGTGTAGTCATATATATATATATTGCTGAAACCCATGCAATTCAAATAAGTTTTTTGTTAAAATTACATTTTTATTAGCGGTTGTGGCAAAATCAATATTATAGCCACGACATGCGGTACCTTGTATTGTGCGGCGTTGTTCAACATTGTATCCATTAAAGTTAGTACAATTTCAAAATCTGAATTTGGTGACCTATATATACAAATGATTCTAGCCAAATTTAAATTTGAGTAGGATTTTAAATCTATACAAGCATAATCAAACAGTTTCTCGATTACTTCTACATTACTAAAATGTTTACCATTAAATTGAAATTTATTCAGAACAAATATAGCGACATGCCCCCTCCCTTGATAAAAATTACGACAGTAATAATGGGCCAGTACATATGTGTCCAAATTTACATATTTAAGTTCATCTTCATTTAACCAAGTTTCTGACAAACATACAATATCAGAATAATCTATAGAATTTAATACTACGTGTAATGCATCAATTTTACGTCTTAAAATTCTAATATTTAGATGAAAAAACACTTAATTTCTTGTTTGTCACTAGCACATGTCACGTTTGATATTTTAAAAATTAGGTTTTCTTAAGGAATCTTGGTCACAAGTGAGGCCTTTTATGTTTAAGTTACTGGATTCTTCCGAATCTGTTGATGATTCACTGTATATTTGTGTGATACTTTTTCGTTTTTTTCGATGTTATTGTGTCATTTACTTCATTTGTATTACTTACGACGGTACTATTCTCTGATGATGTATGTGCAATTTCATTGTATTTCATTGGCAGATTTTTATTATCTTTATTTTCACTTTTTGTGCAGCTATTATTGGTATTGCGTAAGTGATCGCAGGTAAGTCATTGGGGAACATGTATTTGACTAAATAAGTGAATAGCTCTTTTTTTCCGCTATGTTAACTGTCCCAAATTTATTGGTTTGATATTGTTTAAAGACGTAGTTGGAGTCAACATACATAGCTTTACTATTGCCATTTTGTATTGCCGAAATAATTTTGAGGTTCTCTACACTTATATCAAATAGACTAATAATATGTATTCTTAGTTGAAAAACAAAAACAGATTTTATATTTATAGGGAATTTATGTATTTAAATTGTAATCATTTCTTAGTAGATTTGTATCAAGTACCTTGGGACTTAATTTATAACATAAAAAATGTGGATATGGTAAAATTTCTCAATAGTAATATTTTACGTTTATTTGATATTCATGCTCCGTTAAAAACTGTCAGAATCTCTAAACAAATAGCACGTTGGTTAAGTGTGATAACATTAATCTTATGATAAGCAACAGAGAGAAAACTCTAGCAAAGCCTAATAAAAGTTAATCTAGATATGACTGGATATATTATAAAATTATCCGTAATTTTACAACCTCTGTAATAAGGCATGAAAGGAAGCATACCTTCTACAAGTTAATATTTATAAAAGTAGTAAAGAATTATGAAAAACAATTAAAACTTTAAACATTACTTTCATCAAGTCCTGATCTACTTCATACTTTTTGTAGCTGCCAGTTATACTAATCTAAAAATCGACACGGAACTTATAAGTGACTATGAAAGGGAAATTTTAGAAAATGGGGAATGGTTTGATTTCAGGGTATTTACGGATGATGTATCTAAAGCAATAAACAATATAAAATCAACGCCTCAGAGCATGATTGTATTTCGAAAAAAATGCTTTAATTTGTATGCCTCATTTACTTTGCTTATTTATTTAATCTGCCGTTTGCAATGTGTATTTCCTGAATCATGGAAAATTACAGTGGTTAAACTATTGAATAGAATTAAATAAATACTGTAATTCTGTCAGATTTATGACCAATAAATCTTTTTTCAATATTTTCTAAAATTTTAGAACGTTTGATTTATAATGTTTGTTAAAGAACATGACATTCTTCCTGATACTCAGTCAGGTTTACGATCAGGCCAGTTCAACAGTGCTCTTCTGAAAGTTACGAATTATGTAATTAGTGGTATTGATAATAGTGATAATTCATTTTAGTAATGTTGGACTACTCTAAAGTTGTCGATTTTCTTAATCATAGCTTAATGCTATCAAAATTAAAATTCTGTGGTTTTACTTACAATGCATTGAAATTCACCCAATCATATTTTTTTCTAGGATTCAGAAAGTAATGATAAATAATTTTGAATTGGGCTTGGGGATGTTGTAACTTCTATTTTTATATAATAATAATAATAATAATAAAAAACTTTATTTAAACTGGCGGGGTGTCAGCAGTTGCTGGTATCAATCCCAACCAGTATGACAAACAGTAAATACAACAATAAAGAAAAGGTAAAAAACAATTATCGATAATATAAAAAAAGATAAGAATAAGATACGATAAAATAAAATCAGAGGTCATAAGACACAATTTGCTGCATTAATATGCATCACAGCTTTCTAGAAAGCTGTGGTATGCATGTAACATAACGAAAAACATTTTACATACTTAAAAATATTTGCTTAACATTTTTTTTAAATCCTTGAAAAGGCAGGCTTTTGATGTGATCAGGGATTGCATTATATAAAGAAGCAGCTAAGTAAGTGAAAGAGGATTCATATTTTTTGGAGCTGTGACTTGGAATATTTAGTGTGGTATCTACGAAACGTAGATTAGAACTATGTAAGGAGCCCCTGAAAGTTAATTTCTTGCTAAGATATTTAGGCTCTTGATATTTTAATATATTGTGCACAAGACAGACCAGGTGCAGTTGCCATTTAGATTTAAGATTAAGCCAATTAAATTTTTTAAAAAGAGGAGTAACGTGATCACGCCTAGATATCGCGGCAGAGAACCGCATACATGAATTTTGTAATTTTTGTAGTCTATATTGTTCTACACCGGTAAGACATGGTCCGTAAATGACATTTCCATACTCAAGTTGAGATATTATAAGCGACTCTGATAGTTTTAATTTAGTGGATGTTGGTAAGACATGCTTAAATGGATATAATGATTTCAGCTTCGCATAACATTTTTGTAGTAGCTTAGTAACATGAGTTTCAAACGTTAAATGGGTATCAAAAATAATTCCCAGGCTCTTTGATTCTACGAAAGATAATTTGGTGCCATTTATGTATAAATTACAAGAGTTTTCAAATAATTCAAAACGCTTGGATTTGAAATTAATTGCGACGGATTTCTGAGCATTGAGCATTAAACCGTGATCTTCTGAGTATTTACATATGGAATTTAAATCTCTGTTAATATTAACGATTGCCTGTTCTACGTCAGCTCGACTGTACGAAATATACATTGGACTGTCGTCTGCATATTGATGGACTTTACAAAACTTTATTTTCTCAGGGAGATCAAACATAAAAAGCACAAATAGTATAGGGCCCAAAATGGACCCTTGAGGTACCCCTGATGTGACAGCGCTTACTTGAGACATCAGCTGTTTTTCTGAACTGTATACTTTGACCTGCTGAGTTCTTCCGGATAAATAACTTCTGAACCACTTTACCGACTTAATTCCCCAGTGCTTGAGTTTACCTAATAATAACTCATGATGTAAACAGTCAAAGGCCTTTGTATAATCCAGCATAACGGCGGTTGTAACTTGTGAGTCGTCAATAGCTTTTAAGATGTCATCTGCCATGTCTACGAGTGTAGTAATAGAGCTGTGACGAGCACGGAAGCCCGACTGATTTTGTGGTAATAAATTATGAGAGCGGATATGTTGTAATAATTGCTTGAGTATAATTCTTTCTAGAACTTTTGAAAGAATATTTAAAAGGCTTATAGGTCTAAAATCACTATAATTTTCTGGTGGATTTTTTTTTGGAAGGGGTAAAATTATGGCCTCTTTCCCAGTTGCTGGAACTACGTTGTTTTCTATTGAGAAGTTGATTATATGAGTTAACGGTACGACTAAAAAATCTAAGCAGAGTTTTAAAGTATTCAAAGAAAATTGATCACTGCCTGGTGAGTTAGATTTAATTTGTGAAAAAGCTTCTAGTATATCTTTTTCTTCAACACTGTGAAATTTTAATTTTGTATGAATGTCGGGGTGAGCACTTGTCTGATACGCATCAATAGTGTTATTTTCTACTACGATAGTGGGGACTGAGTCAACAAAAAATTTATTAAGGGCATCCGGATTGTTTAAATGTTCTGGTATAAGTATGCTGGCTTTAGAGTGCACATCTAATGAGTTAATAGTTTTCCACCAGTCCTTTGAATTTTTTTGCGTTCTTAATCTATATTCAATATATGCTCTTTTTTCTAACCTGATTGACGATGTGACTAGATTGCGAAGTTGCTTGTAATAGATCCACTTACTGTTCAACACGTCTATGTCGCAATTTGGTCTACGCCTATATGATTTATATTTTGAAAATGCACGATTTCTTAATTTGATCATGAATTTTATGTTGTCCGTGATCCAGGGAGGCGATTTCCTAGTAATATTGATATACTTATAAGGAGCACATGTGTCTAATAAGAGAGTTAAAGTGCGGTTTAACCATAGAACTTTTGAGTCTATATCGTCTATCAATAATACTTCCGACCAGTCAATTTGTGACGCCAGATATTTTAGTTCATCGATATTAAAATTTTTAAAATCACGTATTCTTATTTTTTTAGGAATTTTCTTACACGGAGGACAATCGATGCAACAATATGTGAGCAGATGATCACTAATTGAGGGTAGAATTACCGTACCAGATTTACATACTTTTTCAAAATTACTTACCGCGATTATATCAATGAGGGTCGCAGAGATAGCGGAAACGCGAGTTGGATCAATGATAATTTGTTTTATATTATAGCTTTCTAATATGTTATTTAAATATTTGCATTCAGGAGTGTTTATATTGAGCATATTTATATTTAGATCACCTACGAGTAATAATTCGTCGGAATTTGGATACAAAACTGACAAAATATCGTCTAAGTGACTAAGACTATTATTACTTACATTAGGTGGTTTGTAAATTACTCCTAACGTAAATTTTTGTCTATTGTAGTTAATTTCCACCCAAGTATGTTCAAAAGTTTCAGGGCTTTGGCTTTCTGGGATTTTTTCCATGAGAGAAATATATTTAATTCCTTTTTTTTATATATATTCCAACTCCCCCTCCTCTTTTATCAATCCTGTCATTCCGTAGGAAAGTGTACCCCGGAATATACTTCGAATTTTAATAAAATATGGATTGAAATGAAATGTAATAAGCTAAACATTTTTTGCTAGTTACTTTTTTCTAATTTTTACAAAAACTTATCGCAGATAAGTATGACATATTATTTTCCCAGTTTTTTGCCAAAACGCTGAAACTTGGATTATAAAAAAATAGTATGTACATTATGTTCAGTACGATTGATTCAATAATGTTATTTTTAATGCTAACTACTCTGTTCAGTAAAACTTGGATTATAAAAAAATAATATGTACATTATGTTCAGTACGATTGATTCAATAATATTATTTTTTATGCTAACTACTCTGTTCAGTAAAACCAAAAATAAATAAAACAAAAATACTCACCAGTTGAACAATTACTTCAAAACTTTAAAACATCCACCGACACGTGTTTCTGCATCGCTGCATCGTCAAGATGGCCCTTTTGAGAGCCTCGAAAATAACTACGAATCTTAGTAAATCCTATTGTAATAAATATTAATGGCTTCAGAGAACAGAATAATTGAAATTATATAGTGGAAATTCCCCGTAGGGTTAGAATAATTTAAAACAATTTAAAACATTATTGAGCCAGTCATAGTTGAACATAATGTTCATATTAATTTTTTTATAAACCAAGATTCAGCGTTTTGGCATATAGCCGGAAAATAATTGTTTAAAAAATATGTTATATTTATCTGTGAAAAGTTTTTGTAAAAGTTTTTAGCGTTATATCTCATTTCATTCCATATTTTAAACTTTTACCAAGAAAAGGATACCTAATTTGTTTTAATAAAAGATTAATATCATATTAGCCTCATTTTTGCGCCGACGATACCTAGATCTACAACATTTTTAAACCCGAGTCAGTATTTCAGACAGAAGAAGAAATTAATAATGAATGAACACCTAGTATAACTTTCTCATAAATATTAAGGTTAGTGCACAAATATCGGAGAAAACAGTATTTGGCGAAAATAAAGAGGTCATGTATGATAATTTTAATATTTTTGTGGAAAATATTAGACAGAATTATCTTTTTAAATTATTGTTAAAATGTTAGGGTTTTTAATAGACGTAGAATTTACTTCACAAGTAAATAATGTATTGAAGAAAACATTCAGTTCGATAATTAATATTGTTTGCCCTCCAGCACTGAGTATATCGAAATGCTCACATATTTTGTCAAATTTAACAATATAACTCTCTTTTACTTTTTTTTGACTTAATAATAAAAATTCAAGGAAATGGTGTAGATTGGTCTAAATGGCTTTACCAAGCTCCTTTCAGGAAATGCGTGGTGTCGGTAAATGTATGCGTTGACTACCGCATTCAATTTGAATATTTTCAGCGTTATTTTTATTTATAAAAACACACACGCACAAAGTGGTAGGACAGTTTTAGTTCTTGAAATTGGGGGAATATGCTGACGAGTTTATTTCTTTACACCAAGACGTCAATTTGAAATAATTTTGTGAGGACAAACAATAATCAATAGCTGCAATGTTAAAATATAGACATACAAAACAAACACATGTGAATTTGTCTAAAATTCAACTACATTAAATTTTTGGATACTGAATAAACTACATAGTAATTTAAATTTATTATGCACAATATTAAAAATCAGTGACATATTATAATGCACTATAAAACCCCAGGCATTATATTACATCTCTCACACGAGACGGTGTAAGCTCAAATCACACCTCTACAATTTGAGTTGATGAAGAAATCTCGCGATATTTCAAAAGAAATGTAAGAATATACATTTCATGTGCTTGCGATGTGATGCATATTAAAAATTTCTACGCACGCCAAAGCGGAAAGTCGGCAGAATTAAGCGGGTTAGAGTCTCTCATCTCCTGACGTCGATGACTGGTTTTGGTAACCGAAATAGGCCAAGTTGTTTGAGTAAATTTATATAACGAACAAAATGTTTTGATATTTTGAGGAACTTATACATTTGAACAAAATATGCAACTCAAATTAACGGTTTGAATTTATAAAGTTTGCTCTCCACTGACACACTTTGGAAAGATATGTAGATAATTTATTACTCTATTCGTCCACTGCACTGAAGTCGTTTGCTTCCCCTAGAATATAGTAGTGTGTACAGCTAATCTGTTGTTTTTAGAATTTGGCGAAATTAAACAATACAACCTATCATACCAACTTTTTTTGTCAAATTAAATATTCTTCTATGTATTGAGTACCAAAGTTGCCCGCACGGCGCAAAAAACGGATTAGCCGTGGATAGCAAGTGTCGAAGTGACAGATGTCACATTTTATTTTACATACACCTAATTGTGACAAACACTAATTATGTTTACACTGTACAGGGTGTTTCATCTGAACTAAGCCAAGCGGTAATGGTAGAGTAGTTTGTATTCTTGGATCATAACTCCTAATATGGCGCCTATAATTGTCCTGGCCAACAGATGCTATCCTGACAAGCGCAATAGCTGTGCGTGTAGATGAAATGACTTAGTTCAGTGTTAAACCCTGAGATACGTGCAATGTTTCGAGACTTAAAAAACATGAAACACCACATAAATTAGAGAATTAGACCTTGTGGCTAATAATTATTAATTTATGACAGTGTGAACATAGCAGCCTTTATTCCATAGAAGTATTGTGGATAAGAATCATGTACTGTGCAGTGATTTCGTTCCCTGCACATGCTGTTATTAATTACATGACTTATTTTATGGTGTAGTATAGCAACGGCGGTTCGTGGGTCAAGAGATAGGGAGGTCAATGAGAAAAGTTTACTGTATTACCTACCTTTTAAAGTGATTTAAATTCCAAATCCATCCTCCGGTCTTTTTGAGATGCAAAGTGGTCAATTACTTTTTCATTAAAGTCTTTTATCTCTTTGTTAATGCCCTTTCTATGGTAAGCATAGCTAAAGAAGATAACCTTTCCTGACCCACGGTATTTCTTAAAAATGTCTTTATTCTTTTTAAGGTGGAAAAACAACGTTCACTTTCGACGGTAGTGATAGGGAGAGTACACAAGATTTTTAACAGTTTGACACTTTCAGAAAAAGTATTTCACAAATTATTGTTAATAAAAAGCTGTAACAAAGCAACTGCACCTTCACTATTGGAAAAATCTTCTCGGCTATATAATACTTCTAATTCAGTTTTAAGTTTCAGATCATTTATGATTGGATACTCCGTTTTAACTAATTTAAACATATCTTGAGGAAAGCTTTTTTTATAATCTTTAAATCGATCTGCGTGAAATGACTGACACACTGCTAAATGATTACTGAAGCCAAACCTGTTTTTGATATCAGATGTAATTATATCACAAACTTCTAATGAAATTCTCCTTTTTGGTTCTTCCGTTTTACATCTCTGGGCAGACTGCATGGATGTCTCCTCCAAATAGTTATTTAAAATTTTATTTCTGACGTCTTCAATTTTACTATTAAAAACGCCAATACACTTATATACTGTTATGACATCGACATTACATTTTTGTAATTGATTGAACAATATATCACAATGAGGCATAACTAAATGAAAAAAATTTAACCAGTAAAGAACACGTTCATTTTGTAAGTAATTTTTTAAACCAATAGCTTGGTTTGGAGTGTTGTTTTCTGATTCATTATCAATGATTTTTTCTAAACAATCTAATAAATCTGTTCGATAGGTATAATCAGTCTCTCTGCACTTTGTATTAAAATTCCATAGTAGAGCCGCTTTAGGTAATCTCACCTTAACAACATTATCTAAGATGGCTGTTATTTTTGGCGAATTTCCAAAGAATGAAGAAAAGCTATGTAAATTAGAAAAAAAAATTTTATGCTTTTATCCTGACTTGAAGCTTTTTGTAAAATTAAATTTAGTTGATGAGCGTAACAATGAATAAAATTTGCTGAAGGATAACTTTTTTTAATTAAAAATACCTATTAACTTTTTTTCTTACAAGAGATGTTTGCTTTATCGTCATATTAGGTTTTGGACGGCCACCATCTTTGAATTTCACTCGGTCTTCATAACCCAACTTATGTCCATCTTTCAGTTTTAATATATTTTGTACAACACTCATATTTAATAGTAAACACCAAAAACACTATTTTACTTAATTTCACGACAAGTAGAGATTTACTAATAAAATGTTCACAAATAAAAACATTAAAAACAACGCGACAGAATTTACCGACCTACGCGTACCTAGTTATCATTAAGACTGCTGACTGGCGACTGCTCTACTAAACTTGCGTACGTTACTGTTTCCGTAAAATGTCAGAGGCTTTGTCCCCGCCAGTGTTTTCTATCTCTTTTGCTTTCTGACGATTCGCGCATAAGTCTATTTCACTACAATTCGTTGTAAATTCGGTCCGTAGCTAGCTTTGAGGACACGTTGTGGGATTGACCCAAAATTTTTAAATTCTATAAATGAATAATGTAATGAATATGACTGTAGCGGCTCGGTGCTCGGTGCTCGGAGGGGATACGAAATCCTGCGATCTAGATATTTAAATAGTATTGTGCATAAAATGAACTAAAAACTTTAATATATTTTTTTAAGAATATTAAAAATATATATATTATATATTTTTAAACTTCAGCAAATGAATAGCTCTATTTTACACTTGTATGTGGAAGGTCATTGACCAAATGACCCTATAGAAGAACCGCCTGTGTCGTATAGTGCATCTTTGGGATGGTAATCGTGTCTCATAGATGGACCATCCAAGGGGTCTCTCACGTGCCATTTTTTTTTGTTACATTGCCTTCCTTTTTAGATGTTTTAACATTTGTCGGTTGTAACACCTCACCAATTTAATATTGACCTAATTCAGATGAAATACCCTGTATATTGCATACATCTAATACTCCAAAGATAACTTAAACTGCCTTAAATACTAAACCAATGTAGGCATTCGTCCCTATTAACGAATACATTTAGACAAAAACTTTGTCTCAAAACGACTTGTCTTCCGTATCTTTATTATTACCATTTTGAAAATTATGCTCATTATAGGAAAGTTTCCCAATCTTAACAATCTTAACTGTAGTAATAAAACGGTTCAGTTTATTCGTAATTATTCAGTTATTCAGTTCATTAATAATTATTGGCTTTCGGAAACAAAAGCAACGAAAATAAAATAATTTCAAATTTTTAGTTCACCTGTTTATTTGCTAATGTTTTTAATGATCATGTGTGTAATACACACATACTTATGGGACACTGAGAATAAGGATGTTCAACATGTTAGGGATTATTAATGAGTGGAGACCGTATCTCAGGTAGTCATTTCACGAATATCAGGGGCATAATCACTCGTGTGCGAACACATTAATACTTTCATGTGCAATTATGATGTACAATACAAATATCTTACCTTATGCTTTTGACGGATGATTTTTGTAATGTCAAAAATTAGATGAATTCTGAACATTTAGCAAAAAACACTATAACACCATAACATTTATTTTTGGAATAAAGGTATAATATTAAAAATTGTTCTAAATGATTTAGAGTTAAATTCCAACACCTGTCTCTAAAAATCCGTTTGTAGTCTGAAAACGACCGTTCCACGTCTACAGATGTGTATTTAAAATACCTGAAAGTTTCTCGAACAAGTTACATTTACATTAAGGTTAGAATTGTCCATTCTGTTGCCTGTAAAAAGGTCCACTTTAAGATACAGTAATAAATCCCCGATTACTATTATTCAAAACTGTTTGAAATTTTTGTTTCACATGGTCTACAGTGGTTCATGATAACTGGAAAATAAATTGGCGTAGATCGTACACAACATTTATTGCATCAACTAAACAAAATTGTGATGTAGACTGGCGCTCAAGACTGTATGGCTGGGGAAATTCGTGAAAAACTTCCATATATGTATGTCAAATTTTCATGAATAGTTAGATCCGTAAACGCTCAATTTCGATGTATGTGGGTGGTGGAGGTTTTGTCTTATACGTATGTCTGCTTGTATATTTATTTGAACTGCGACATATAGGCGTTTTCAATTTATAATAGACCTGTTACGATCGTATAAAATCTACATTTAATTCAGTGCTTTATTATTTACTTTTAGGTAATTCGTATGGGTTTAATTATGAAAAATTTATTTTAGGCAACATTTAAAATATGACAATACAGCTTATATTTGTAACATGACGACACCCACATTTAAAATACAGTTTTTTGTTTCTTCGCTCTTTTCATTTAATTACGCGAGTACATAACTGTTGTTTTTCGCAAGGTATTAGCAATATACTATAAAATAATACGAGAGAAGTTTATTATTAGTTAATTCGCAAAAAAGTCATGTTACATATTTTTTGTAATTTTATTAATGTACGAGAGTTGTACGTAAGTCCGTAACTGTAATGGCTACCAAAGATGCGGTCTCTATTAATAAAATAAATACGCTGGAACTAGGGACACGTTAGTGAGCTTAAATTTTATAATACTATCGAATAAACAAATAAAAAAATGTGGATTCTGTTTCCTGTATCTGCATTTCTATTCGCATTTCAATTAAATTTTATAAAAATTCAAGATCTAAATCTTTTTGGAGCCAAGGGATTCGATTTAGATATATCAATCAGATCCCGAATTTTGGCAGATCTCTTTAGAGCACCCTGTATAGAACTTACACTAAACATTATTAATTGAGCTAAGCTCATACGTATTCATAATACAACACTTCAGGCGGTTTATGTTTTAAGATATCGCATCGATAAGATCTTATAAATCCAAATGAACGTGTTTCAGAAAATATAGTATTTATTTATACAACTAATCGAAGAAGAGTATATTAACAGATGCCACGCTTGGGTACCTTATTCTTGAGTTATATTAAATATGTGACAGCTTTTGTCCCTTTCTTTTTTAATCTTTATGTATACTTCCCTCTCTCTTATTCTTCTAACGATTTTGCTTCCTCAACTCGAGAATCATACCCTCAAATCTAAAATATGTGCACACATCTGTAGTTCAGGCGATCCATGTAAATATTTTATCGTAAATTTTATATTTTCACATTATGACACGTTTGATATCTGATTGTTGCTCGTGCACAGGTCTACTGAAAAATTAAGATTCGTTTGTTAAAAACTAAAACCTTTTGTTATTTACAAATAACTTAAGATTATCTGGACAAAACCTGTGTTCCACTATGATACACGTGTAAATGATATAATTTCAACAAGAAAAAAAATCATTACATCCGAGTGGTTGGGAGAAAGTCAATAATAATACAGGAGTAACAGGAGGCCACAAAAAGGTTTCAAAAAATCACCTGATATACATGGCATTTTATGTTACTTGACCTTGTAGTATCGTCTTGGCTCACCCTGTATATTCAAATATAATTTCTGGTTATAGACTTTTTTGTCTAGTTTGCTTATCTTTTTAAATCAAGTTTCTAGCTATAACTCCAGATATCGAAGTCGGACGCACTATTGCTCCACCCTGTATATACACAATTGTGTTTTGACAAGTCAGAAACATACAAAATATAATAAAAATAGTATAAAATCAGTCAAAAAAGTAATAGATCGTCCTAGATAAAATAACAATAAGAAAAATATAAACGCAAACACAATGTAAAGTACTGTTACATGAAGACAAACAGGAGTATAAATAAAACAATAAACATATATATTAAAAACAAAAAAGAATCATAATTTTACATGAGAAAAGTCAGTTATTAAGAATTCGTTAAAATTATAGTATGCATTTTCTAGTAAAAATCGTTTAAGTACAAATTTATATCGCTTTCGTTCAAGTTCCTGGACGGCCTTCGGCAGCACATTGCAAAACTTTATGTAATAGCCTCTCCCACTCATAGTCCTCGCTAACCGCAAAAACTCTAAGTTTTATTACGTGTTGAATATGAATGAACACTATCATGTATTACGTAGTTATTGATACTTTCTTTTATGTACAGGAGACATTGCAGAATGTATGCACAAGACAGAGTAAGTATGTTTAGATTGATAAAAGCGTCTTTGCAATCCTCTCTATATGCCAATCCTGCAATGATCCGCATAGCCTTTCTCTGAATTGAAAATACAGTTGTAGTATGTGCCAAATGACCCCACACCAAGATAGCATACGTTAATAAAGTCTGAATGCATCATACTATGCTATTAAAATTGTTGTTCGTGTTACACTATTTGCTAAACTGCACAACAAGAAAATGTCACATTAATTCTGTGTTTATCCCAAGTTAAATGTATTGCTATTTGGCAAGTCATTGACATTAATAAGAAATAATACTGGCCCCAGAAGAGATCCTTGAGGAACACCAAATTTAATATTTAACCAATCTAAATTATTGTATTAAACGCAATAAATTAAAATCTGTCGGTGAGATATAATAAGACTAAATGAATGCTATTTTTAAAAAAATTATAAAAGCTTGATTTTCTTCCTAAAATATTGTGCGACACACAATCAAAACTTTTGCTTAAGTCCAAGAATTGAACATGTACATGTAATTCTTTCTCTTCAAAGCCTTTATTTATTATATCTATTAATTAATTGATTGACAAAGTCGTCGACAACTTTTTTCCTGAAACCATATTAACAGCTAGTAAATAATTTACAATTTTCAAAATAATTCGTTATCTGAATTTTTATTACAACTTCGTATTTTTTTGCAAAAATAGGTATAATGTAAATTGCTCGGTAATTTGCAGGGTCGTCAGCACCATTTTCTTTTTAAACGTGGGTAACACTAGACTGTTTTAAGAATTTTGGGGAAGATGTTATTTATAATGCACTGATTAGCAAGTTTAGTGAGAGGAATGAGAATAGTATATTTAATACAATTTAGCACTTTTATATTAATATCACATGCATCTTTACTCTTAATATTTTTCAGGTTTTCAATTAGAAAACTTTGTAAGTATATTGTCTAGACAGCTAAGCTGACGCGTTGGCAAATTATTACAAGCAGTGAAACTGAACAAGTTGATTAAATTAATAAGTCCATGTGTATGTTTGTCAGGATTTTGAAGCTGAAGTAAATATTATGCTTTTATTTTTGGTGTAAAAAAAATCTAGAACGCACATAAGTTCCTGCAAAATTCCCTGAAAGCGATCTGTATGTAGTTATAATAATAAAATGTTCATAGACAACACTAGCATATTCGCAGTGTAAGTCAACATGGAATTTGTTAATATGTATAATAGTGGAACATTTATCTTCTTCGACAAAAAAATGGCAACGCCACCATGAATGGTGGTTTTCCTACAAAAGCTTGAAACTAAAATATAATCATCCAAATTTATAAAACTTGCCTCGTCATCATCTAGCCAATGCTCTTTAATACATAAATTATCAAAATTATTTTCCACTAGAAATACTCTAATTGTTAATCCAGATTTTTTTAGAAGTACCACCAACTGACTCTTACAGGTAATTTTTTTTTCATGCTAGAAGGGGATATTTGTGAGAGTCGTGGGTGTAAAAACGTAGAGGATGACATTTCTGAACTATCGACACTATCATCTCAGGTTACTACATTAGATATAGTGATTTCTGGTTTTTCGCTGAGCTGGAAAAGTCATGATTTACGTCACTGGTAGAAATGAATGTTAACGTTTTAGATAAACGTTTGGTAACAAATATAGAATACACAATATAGAAGCAGCTCTGCGGTTGTTGAATTTTCTTGACTGTTGAGTATTTATCTCAACAAAATTAAAATGAATTAGATTTGTTGATTAACTCCTATAATCTTGTATTAAACTTATAAATATGTTCGTTTATCGGAAAATACTTGTTACAATACGGAACAGATCCGAAAATGACATTTGTATGAGCACATAATTTTAGTTTGTCACAGATGTAATGAAAAGAAGGGATTCTATTTTTGTGAATATCATTGGGTCCCCTTCTACAATAACGTAATCTTGAAAAGTAAAATTTTTAACTAATAGTTTAATATTTTCGATTACTTGGCACAAAAGTGCCCCGGGTTTCTTCACTGTTGTAATTCCATATATAGATTTGAATCTAAACATCTAATTTTAAAATTTAAGTTAATACCATCTGTGAGTAACAGAATTTGTCTTTTGCCTGAATAATTTCTGTTTTTAGAAAAACATTTATTCACATTTACATTTTTATTGTCACCCTGTATAACTTGTGATTTTCGTGATTTATATTCTTTTGTACGTTATTAACTTTACAATGTGTTTCTGTTTTTATTACCAATATATTTTTTTACATGTGATACACTGTAAGAGTGGCAGCGTTTTTATTTATTTTAAAAACTGTTTGTGTACCAATAGTAGTTGTATTAATTTTTACGTTTACAATATCCAACTTTCCTTTATATGCTTATTTAATCTTGGATGATAAGTTCTTGTCGTTTAATAACTCACCCATTTCTTCTTCTCTTTTAATAACCTCTTGATAAAAAGCTTCACGGTCAGCTTTAAATTTTTTTATATAATTATATTTCATCTCACTGTCCTCAGTGAGGTCTTGTGTTATTTTTTCTAATACATCCTTTTTCATTGTCACGGTTACTAGAGTAACTCTCATCTTCACAACAAACAAGCTGACTGCCTTTAACTAAACGTATTTTATTTTTAAATTTTGATGTGCAGATATATACAATAACATTTTATGCACATGAAATATAACAATTGTGTTGATTTACAACATTTAGAACTATTATTGTTGGAGCACTCTGAAACCACATTGCTACCTGGCGACATCATGAATAGTATGAAAAATATTTACAATATGTTAACTAATATTAACAAAATTAATAGAATCAAAGACCTTATGATCATAGTTATATGCTGCTAGTTTATGATATTTGGGGCAGAATAAATAGTTTGAAATTGTAGTATATTATAAGCTGGCAGGATATAACACTATGACACATAGAGCTTTATCACTGCCTCTTTCAGAAGAACATTTAAAAATTTAATTAAACACTATAAAAACAATAATCTTAAACAACAGTTTTTAAGAAATTACTATAGAAAATTTAATTAACAAAAAACAATTCAATTTGTCTTATTATAGTTTTTAGCAGTACATTAAAGACCACGACACTAATAAATATGTATTTTTAACATACTCAAAAAAATTGCTGACATATTGTCACAACACAATCTAAAAGTTAGTTTTACTATCGAACTTGTGTGCCATTAAAACTCTATGCCCGGGAAATCGTTTATCCATCGTTAGTACTTGATGAAAAGGACGCGATATTTTTAAAATGTTCTACGACAATATTCTCAATGTACCCCTCGGAATCGGGCTCTACTTATCACCTCTATGCATCTGTTTTTATAAAAATTGCTCAGTTCAGCATAGTTAATAGCCCTCAACATTGTAATAGTAAAATATCACCGAGACTACCCTTAGTTGTCAATTCAATTTGCACTCATATATCGGAATTATTTTTTTAGCCTGTCCTTATCCCCAAACAAATACATACGAATATATAGTAACCGCCACAAAGAAACTATAAACAATATTTTATAAAACAGTTAGTTACAAAATCATGTAAACTTGTCCAAATCATAGATTCTGCCTTCCTAATCATTGCTAAATACGAAAATTTGTCGAAAATATTTGCAAAACTTTGAAAAAATCGGTGGCGAACAAACAATATTTATTAATACTTTTATTGTCACAGAATATTTGATTCTTTTTATTATGTCAATCATAATATAATGTATAATGAAGTAAATGTACTATTACTGTTATGATGGATGTATTCAAATATTAAATAAAAAAATTAATTATACTCTTTACACCATTGAACATCCTATACTTAATTTCCTTTTTCGTTTGTAAAATATGTATTTTGACGACTGCTATATGCAAAATTGTTATTAGCATTCACTTTAAAGCTTAAAGAATTTCCTCCAATGTATAAACACCTTTGAAATACGAAGCAAAAACATTTAGGTACTATATCCTGTGGCGTCTCAAATGTATTCCCACTGTTTGAAAGAGCTTAGGGAATTCTGGAAGTTGATTTTATAAATAAAAATAAATAAAATTTGGTTTGTGTATTTCTGTAAGTAAAAGCCATCATCTTACATTAGCATATTAGGGCCGCCTCTAACAGGGCTGGGAATGGAATTCGTAGCTATTTAGACATTAGATTTTTAGTTAATCTATATCAAAAATCTACGATAGTAGAACATTATTGTTTCGTCACATGCTAAAAATAAATTAATATGTACTGTTGTAATAGCACAAAATTAAATAAAATGAAAATAAATTAAAAAAGCTATTTCTCTGTTTTGATTGACATATCCCAACTAAGTTGTAATATCAATATAAATATAGCAGGTCACTAAATATTAAAAAAATTAAATAAAACACCATATCCCTTATGAAAAAACGCGAAAATATAACCATTCCCGCCGACATTGCCAGAGCCGATGACGGGATTCGAACCCACAGGACGATTGAGAGACTATCAAGTCACACTTGCCATCGCGTGCTCTAGCCAAGCCGGTGTAGTTAAATCATCTCAAACATCACTTTGTCGTTCTTTCTATTAACGCCTGATATAGGTCACCTTTTTACCTTTTTAAAACAGGTTCCTATCCAATTCTAAGAAGCCACTATAATACTGATATATAAAAATGGTGATGAGCTAATTAAAGAAAACTGTAGACCAATTTCATTTATAAAATCTAAGAAAAAAACTATTAAAGATAATTGATATAGTCTCCCTTAGGTACCTCTTAATAAACTTGAAGGAACTGGATTTAGATGTGTGGTGTCAAAAATATTTAGAAGCTACCTGGAAGAAAGAAAACAACATGTCAAAATTGAATAATGAATGCATTGATGATTATCCATTAGTTGAGTACGGTCTACTGCAAGGCACAGTATTTGGACGTATATTATTTGCAATTTAAGTAAACGATAAATACGCCAGTTACAATGTGGATGATATCACTATGTGAAAGGCTTATTTGCAATCACAAATAATAAAGACCTGAACTTATCGGCTTAGTGGTACAACGAATGTAACGCTCCTTCCTCTCAAACGATCTAGGTTCAAATTCGGGCCGACCAAGCCAATAAGATATGATGAGATATAATGAATGAGGGGATCTGATTTTATCACCATCTTTCGAATGGGGAGTAAAACTGTATGTTCCGTTTATCTGCGATGTGAGAATTACCCAGGCAGCAGTGAGCTTATCTCCTAATATCCGTGATTGAGCTTGGTAGCAGAAATAGGCCGATGATAAAAATATGACGAAGAAAAGCACTTGGACTTGTTGAAAATATTTAAACAATCAACCATTGAGATAAACATATAAATATAACAGAACTCCAAAAATTATAAATACATTTATGATATTAAAATATTCTTAAAATGTCCTCTTAACTGCCTCGCAAATCACCGAAGTAATCCCCAGAAAATCCAAAGATTTTATGTTAATGTAAAAAAAAACTAGGTCCTACAGTCTACTGTGGAGTCCGAACCACGTTTAGGGCATTGAAAATCTCCCATCTTAATCCGAAACAAATTATAAATAAAACTTTTAATTTGCTCCAGGATGGAATCGAACCATCAACTTTCGGTGCCGAGTAAGTAGCTATTAGCGCTTTATCCACTCGGCTATCATATTAAACCGTCAGAATTTAAGGATCTAAGACCAATAAATATTTTACCAATTTTCTCTAAACTACTAGAAAAGATTGTTGCAGATCAGTTGAAAATTTATATCAATAGTTTTAATATCTTACCTAAAAACCTATCTGGATTTAGGGAAGGTTGTAGCACATGTACCGCACTCATGAAAGTCATTGATGATATTAGTCATAACATTGACAAAACTGAGCTTACACTATTAGTATTACTAGATCAAAGCAAAGCTTTTGATCTCGTTAACTTTGATTTATTATTAGCAAAATTAACTCATTTAAATATTAATAACACGGAGTTATATTGGTTTAAAAACTATTTACAAGATAGGCATCAAGCCGTAAAACTTGAGAACACAGTATCTAATAAAGTAATGACTAAGAGTGGCGTTCCGCAAGGGAGCATTCTTGGCCCAATATTATTTTCAATTTTCCTGTTTGATTTAGAGACAGTATTTACAACATGTCAGATACATATGTATGCAGATGATATACAAATATATACCGGGAGCAAAGTCAATAATATAAATGACGAAATTAATATATTGAATTATGAAAGAGTTCTCAAATTGGTGTTGCAAAAACGGATTAAGAATTAATCCTAATAAATCAGTGGCTATTTGTGTAGGAAATGAGGGATTAATAAATCAAATCAACTTTGATGACATTAAAATTTTAATAAATAGCACCGAAATTCCATGGGTGCAGTCCGCGAAGAACTTGGGCTTATATATGGATAGTTGGCTTAACTTCAACGAACATGTCACAAATATATTTAAACAGTGTTTTATGGTGCTCAAATCTATATATCAATTTAAATTCTCATTGCCGGAAGAACTAAAATTGAAAATAGTTAAATCTTTAATTTATCCTAAAATTGATTATTGCTGTGTTGTTTATTATAATTTTCTTACGTTGCTAAATAAGAATAAATTACAGAGAGTACAAAATGCATGCTTTCGATTTATTTGTATAACAAACTATCGTGAACACATTACTCCACACATAAACAGACACTGTGAATTTAAAATTGAAAACAGAATTAAATTATTCTGTCAATTTTTGTACAAAGTAGTGAACAATAATACCCCTGACTACTTGGTAGAATTGCTCTCAAGACGATCTGAGATACATAATATAAACGTTAGAATCAACAACTATACGATACCTCAGCATAGTACCAGGAAGTTTGAGGGTAGTTTTTCATACTGTGCCCCCTCTGAATTAAACGAATATTTCGATTTTTTAAGCTTGTCTTATGGTATGTATAAAAAAGAGGTCAAGACTATTCTGTTTAATTCTCAGCTATAAGTATTGCGCTAATCTGTGGTTACTAGTTCGTTAATTAAATTGTCACTGTCTGACTGATACATTATACTATGATATTACTTGTATACTATTATATTATTCTTATACATATATTATTTGTTATTATTACGTCTATTTGTCAATGTTTTTCTAATATCTTATACTTACTTGTAAATTATTATGTTTATTGTCATACCTGTATTATTTTTATTATTAAGTGTATTTTCGTTCATTTTTTACGGGGGAGGGCTGAAAATCAACTATGTTGAGCTACCCTTTGTGTAATTTATTGCATAATTTTTTGCACAATAAATTTTTTTTTTTTCCGGTTTCCCGATGCCGGTCAGTCCTCCCGTGGCCTCCGACGCCTCACGGGAGTAGCGCCGGCGCATTAACTATAGCCACTCCCCACATCCCGCAGGGTTAGTGACTGTAGATACCAGAATCGTGTGCCCTAAGCAGACGGAGAGAACCCAGAATGACCGCCTTTTGCATTTGGCCTGCCAGCCACTCGGCTGATTTTTGGCAGGCCGGTATGATCTTCAGTTCCGAGAGTAGCGTAGGCTTTATTCCTCCGAGTACACCGATTATAAGGACGACCATTTTTACCGAGTAGCCTGGGTACAGCACTTGGAGCTCGTACCGGAGATCTCGATATTTGGTCCGTTTCTCCTCCTCCTTCAAGGTGATGTCTTTCTCTACAGGTGCCGAGAACTCGATGACATACATCACCCTGAGTTGATGGTCGAGGAGGACTATGTCAGGCTTATTGGCTTGGACTAGCCTGACAGTCAGGAACGAGTAGTTCCAGTAAATCCGGCATTTCTCGTTCTCGACAACGGACTCAATATCTCCGGGGACATAAGGCAGCACTGGTGTCTGGTCTACCCCGTACGAGTGCCTTAGATGGTAGTATAGCACTCGTAACGCCGCGTTATGCCGGTGGATGTAGGCCGAAATCGCATATATGGGGCATGCAGATAGTAAGTGCATGAGCGATTCCGGCGCCTGATGGCAGGTCCTGCAGTTGACATCAGGAACCTCTACACGCCACACGCGGCTACGGTAGACCAAGGTGTTGATAACACCATCTTGACAGGCCATAATGAATCCCTCGGTCTCCGACTTAAGCCCTGCTGACCTTAGAAAGGCGAAGGTCAGCCTAGTCGATAAACCCAGTGTTTCTATGTTCTTATAGAAGACACCATGCTGGGGTTTATCGACGTGCTGCCGAAACAGATTTTCCTGTTCGGCAGCTCTAATTCGGGCTTTCAGACGAGTTGGCTGAAGTTCGGTGACTGACTCAACATCAGCACCTCGCCGGCCTCCTCGCCTGATGTCAAATGCGAGACCGAGTTCATCTGCGGCTCTTTTTGCTGCCTTAAACAATCCTGCTCCCACTCCTACAGTTTCGTGATGTTTCACAAACCGCAGGAAGGGATCTGAGCTCCTGAGGATGTTACATGCCATACTCAGTACTACTCTGCCATGCGTACACTCCAGGCTCAAGAGTCCTCGGCCCCCCCGTTGACGTGGGAGGTACACACGAGGAACGGACGATCTAGGATGAATACTTCTGTGAATATTCATCATCTTGCGGGTATCTCTGTCTAATTGGCGCAGCTCATCTACCCTCCACTTTACTACTCCAAAGGAGTAGAGCAGAATCGGAACGGCAAGCATATTAGTTGCAGACACCTTGTTCTTCCCCGAAAGTTCGGAAGACCAAATCTTTCGGAGGCGGTGTCTGTACTTGCCGCGGAGAGATTCCTTTATTTGTGTTACATCCTGGATGTGCCTTTGTTGCACACCCAGGTATGTATAGGTCTCTCCGGCATCCAGATGTCTTAGGATGCTTCCGTCTGCGAGCTGCGCATCTTCAGGAAATTCCCCGCATCGTCCTCTCTTGAGGTGGACGACTGCACATTTGTCCAACCCGAACTCCATACCAATTGCCCGCGTATATTCTTCGACCACCCTAAGAGCGTTTTGTAGTTCGCGTTCTCCGGAGGCATAAAGTTTAAGGTCATCCATATAGAATAGATGGGTGACCTTATGCCTCCGGTCGCTGGGTGGTCCACATTGATATCCGCGGGTTTGGCGGAGCCCAACAGACAACGGCAGCAGTGAGATGCAGAAGAGGAGAGGACTCAGGGAGTCACCCTGGAAAACTCCTCTCCTAAATGCTACCTGCTCTGTCGTGACCCGCTGTGCACCTGATGTTATGGTGAAGCGGGTCTTCCAGAGCGGCAGCAGCTGTTCTATGCATCTCACTAGTGGTGCTGGTACCGCAAGACATTCGAGCAAGTACAACAATAGCTCGTGCGATGTTGTATCAAATGCCTTGCGGTAATCAATCCAGGCCATCGATAGATTCCGCTTGTATTGCACAGAATCCTGTGTAATACAGCGGTCTATCAGCAGGCTGTCCTTGCAACCTGCCATGCCCTTCTTGGCACCACGCTGTTCGTGTATCTGTTGGAAGACCGGATCAACAGACCTCAGTGTCCTAGCATACAAGATACATGTAAATATCTTGTAGCAGGAGTTGAGACAAGTGATCGGCCTATAATTCCTCGGGTCGGAAAGATCCCCCTTTTTGGGGATTAGCACAGTACGTCCCTCGACGAACCAGTCCGGAATCTGCTGCCCCTCGCTCAACCATGAGTTGAAAACTCGCGCCAGACGGCGGTGAGTGGAAGGAAATTTCTTCCACCACCAGTTGTTAATACCGTCTGGGCCCGGGGCAGGGAAGTTCTTGGTACCAACAAGTGCTTGTTGGACTTCCTCCGTACTGATTGCCGGGCACACTTCTTCTGGCTCTTGAAGATGTCTGTGGCACAGAGTCTCGAAGTGTGCAATAGATGGAGTGTCGCTATTGAATGGACGCGTCGCACAGTGGTCATTTTATTTAATCTAGGAATTAATAATACTAAAAATATGAAATCACCAATGTCATTCGTTTTAACTTTATTTCAAAGAGGGATGGTTGTGTGATAAGTGGTGTAAGAATAAAAGAAATCAGCAAAGGCGTCTACTAATCATGATTTCATAAACATGTTTCAAATAATAGGGTAAATATTTATTTAATTCAATCGTGCTTCGTGCGTATTACAATAAAGTCTATAGTGACAGTTTGTGTCTTACGATTTTCATTTGTTCTGTCAAATACTGACTTAAAGGTTTGTAATTACAATCTATATTATAAATAGTACTTTTATTTCTTAACAAAATGTAGAAAATTAGCTATTGCATATCCTACCTCTCATAATTTTTTGTTTTTGTTTTATTTGTAACTAAGTTGACTTGCAGTACTTGTGTTCGTATTTGTTTTTAGTAAAATATTTTTTTTCAGTTAGGTAATTTTCTTAGCTTCTCATTCAATTTAAAGCTAGCTGCCAAGAAGTGCCAGGAACTAAAATATTGAATCTTTTTAGGTATCATGTCGATATCGAGGAGAGACCTGTTCAGCATTTGGCGTCAAGAAAGTGTAGCAAAAAGAAAAAATTCGTCAGTTTTGGCTTATGTTTTGTACAAACTTAATTTAATAGAGTATGAAAATGAAGAAAAATATTCCAAAGTTAAAAAAATTGTGGGCAGTTTTAATAGTAAAATTGCGAAAATGTGGAAGGATTGTAAACGTACTTTAAAAGTTTTTGAAGCAAGACATCACCAATGGCTTGATGAGATGTTTTTTAGTGAAGACACCTCCGCCCAGACATCAGCAGAAACTTCACATGCCAAAAAAGGCCGACCTTATAAAGATTTTGGTGAAGTCAGTGACCAAAGGAAAAGAAAAAAATTGCACCTTTATTGGAAAATTATTCCAAGGGAGAGTTGACCTTTGCAGCCCGTAAAAGCCTTGAAATTTCTGGACGACGAGATGCAGCTAAAATGGTGCAACAAGTTTCGGACTTTTCTCCCACTAGAGCAACTAAAATAAAAAGGGCTTTACAAGCACCAAGTTCATTGCCTATCAAATATACCCCAGAGGAAGCCCTCGCATTGTATGTAGATGGTCGATATACGAAGAATTCATATATATTAATGCAGTCCGGAGCAAAATCTAGAAATGCAAATATATATCCTAATTACAATTTTCTACTAGATGCAAAAAGGAAATGCTATCCAGAGGAAGAACATATTATTGTGTCAGATATATCAGCAGAAGTTAACTTGCAAGCACTTGTCAATCATACAGCACATAGAATCGTAGAAGTACAAAAGGATGTATTTTATCAAAGAATGTCAGAGTTGTCACAAGATGTGACTCTTCTATATAAATGGGGATGTGACGGTAGTGCAGGCCAGTCGACCTACAAACAAAGGTTTAGCAGTGAGGGCAGTCAATCTAAAAGTGACACAAACTTATTTGCTGTATGTCTTGTTCCGCTGCAGCTACGTACAGAGAATGGGCTTATATTATGGCAGAATCCGCGTCCATCATCTACGAGGTACTGCAGGCCCATTAAGTTGATTTTTGAAAAAGAAACCACAGAATTGACAAAAAGGGAGATTCGCAACATTGAAAATCAAATAAAGGAAATTCAGCCAACAATTTGTATCTCACTAAACAATAAAATAATTGTAAAACATGAATTAAAAATGACAATGATTGATGGAAAGACATTTGGAGTCATCAGCGATGCATCTACGCAAACGTGTGGTATTTGTGGAGCAAGTCCCAAGATGATGAATCAGCTTGACAAAATTTGGAGTCTCCAACCTGAATCTCATCTGTTTGATTATGGAATTTCAAATCTTCATGCGTGGATAAGGTGCCTAGAATGCTGCTTACATATTTCTTATCGTCTTGAATTAAATAAGTGGCAAGTTCGTGGTAAGAATGATAAGGAAAAAGTTGAGAGAAGGAAAGCAGAAATAATTAATAGGTTAAAAAAAGAGATGAACGTACTGATTGATATACCCAAGCCTGGCTATGGAACAACTAACGATGGCAACACCGCGCGAAGATTTTTCCGTGAGTTTTCCCTGGCTTCCTCAATAACAGGTCTAGATAAAGAATTTCTGAAACATCTATATGTCGTTTTATTAACAATATCATGCGGATATGCCATCAACACAGAAACATTCGCCAATTATACAAAAGATACCGCTAAAATGTTTGTGCAACTTTACCCGTGGTATTATATGCCTTCGAGCATCCACCGCATACTAATTCATGGCTCTGATAATAATCAAGGCAGCTGCTCTTCCCATTGGAATGTTTTCAGAAGAAGCATTAGAATCTCGAAACAAACATTTTAGACTATATCGTGAATTTTATACTAGAAAATTTTCCAGGGAAACAACTATGCGAGATTTGCTAAATGCTCTTTTATTTTCTTCAGACCCTCTTATATCTTCATTATCACAGTGCATAGGAAAACGTTCACACAAAGAACCATTGATTAAAGAGGTTTTAGAATTGCTACAAGAACCACAGTTGGCGAGTACTTTGCTACCGACAAATAATGATCCTGATGGTTCTGACGACTCTGACATCGAATACTAAATTGTATTCCATAGATTAAGCTCCCAGAACTTTACTAATAGTGTTATTGGTTATTGTATTTCAATAACATTGTTTTATGTTAAATGTAAATTAATATTTATTTCAACATAAAATCAAAATGTTTCAATCGAAAAATAGAAATGTTAAAGATTTATTTGTCGCTTTTTTTTATGTATATTATAGGTAAGTACTTTATCTTAAGTAATTTATCAGTTAATCTTAAATAAATGAATTATAACAATAATTTAGAAAATGAAATTTTACACCGCTATTTATTATTTCCTAGAATAATTAAAATGACCACTGTGCGTCGTTTCGTAGGTTCCCTTCCAGACGGTTTCGACATCTTCTACAGTCGGCGGATTTTCGACGACACGCTGTGGCTCTTGAAAGAGGCGGGAAGGATTCGTACGGAACAAATTGTTTTGTTCCATACTCCTCACCCGCCTCCTCAATGTTTTCTTTATCGCCATGAGTGCTCGGATCCTATCTAGACAGTGCTGCTTGATGGTAAGCATCACTGTCAGATTTAGAGTATGGTGTTGATGTCTTAATCCGGCTGCTATGCGCCGGATTCTGGTAGTAAAAACTCTCCCAGTCGTCTTATATTCCACCACACTCTGGATCCGAGAAGCGTGTTGTCTGGCCGACTGTATTTTGCCCTCGATTTTTTGTACACGCCGCTTGGCTTTCTCGACCCCGTGATTGATTGACCTCTCACGGGAGACGAGTTGCTTAGCGGCGTTGTACACGGCACAGTTGATTTGCCAGATGTCTGCATCTTCCGGAATTTCCTCATCGATGACCGCGTCCATTCTAGCCAGGTCTTGTGGCTTTAGGTTAGCCCTGGTGTTAAGGCTAACTCTCGTCCTTAAGTCAACATCGGCGAACTCTAATGGATGTTCCCCATCAGCTGGTAATTGCCGCGGTGGAACTGCGGCTGGCAGTTCTTCCAGCTGATGGGGTGCCCTTACGTAACCTGTCCTGCGCAAGAAGGATACTTGGTCTCTCAGGTGTTGTTGAGAGAAGGCGCGATGCTCTGGATGCATTTCGCACCAAAGTGCATGCAATCGCGCCATGTATCCCCTTCGCTCAGGTTCGCTACTCTCGCGGCAGGTCAGCAAGTCATCCTTTAGTTCCCTCGTCCACTTAAAGCGTCCATGTACAATAGCATTGTTGTCGTCGTTTGGACCGTCCGGTAAGGCCCCTCCCATCTGTCCTTGACCTCCATCCAGCTGAGGTCGATTGTGAGGGGCCCTTCTGAGGTTGTAGGTAACCCAAGTAGTAAGAGTACCAGGGTGGTTAGCCCTGGTACTCCCGGCCGGCATTAGTCAGGCAGAGTTGCCTCTGCCTGTCCAGGGTGCACCAACATGGAGGTTGCCGGTCCTTTGCACCCCTTTTTTTTTTTTTTTTTTTTTTTTTTTTTTTTTTTTTTTTCGGTTTCCCGATGCCGGTCAGTCCTCCCGTGGCCTCCGACGCCTCACGGGAGTCGCGCCGGCGCATCAACTACAGCCACTCCCCACATCCCGCAGGGTTAGTGACTGTAGATACCAGAATCGTGTGCCCTAAGCAGACGGAGAGAACCCAGAATGACCGCCTTCTGCATTTGACCTGCCAGCCACTCGGCTGGTTTTCGGCAGGCCGGTATGATCTTCAGTTCCGAGAGCAGCGTAGGCTTTATCCCTCCGAGTACACCGATAATAAGGACGACCATTTTGACCGAGTAGCCTGGGTACAGCACTTGGAGCTCGTACCGGAGATCGCGATATTTGGTCCGTTTCTCCTCCTCCTTCAAGGTGATGTTTTTCTCCGCTGGCGCCGAGAACTCGATGACATACATCACCTTGAGTTGATGGTCGAGGAGAACTATGTCAGGCTTGTTGGCTTGAATTAGCCTGACAGTCGGGAACGAGTAGTTCCAGTAAATCCGGCATTTCTCGTTCTCGACAACGGACTCAATATCTCCGGGGACGTAAGGCAGCACTGGTGTCTGGTCTACCCCGTACGAGTGCCTTAGATGGTAGTACAGCACTCGTAACGCCGCGTTATGTCGGTGGATGTAGGCCGAAATCGCATATATGGGGCATGCAGATAGTAAATGCATGAGCGATTCCGGCGCCTGATGGCAGGTCCTGCAGTTGATATCAGGAACCTCTACACGCCACACGCGGCTACGGTAGACCAAGGTGTTGATAACACCATCTTGGCAGGCCATAATGAATCCCTCGGTCTCCGACTTAAGCCCTGCTGACCTTAGAAAGGCGAATGTCAGCCTGGTCGATAAACCCAGTGTTTCTATGTTCTTATAGAAGACACCATGCTGGGGTTTATCGACGTGCTGCCGAAACAGATTTTCCTGTTCGGCAGCTCTGATTCGGGCTTTCAGACGATTTGGCTGAAGTTCGGTGACTGATTCAACATCAGCACCTCGCCGGCCACCTCGCCTGATGTCAAATGCGAGACCAAGTTCATCTGCGGCTCTTTTTGCTGCCTTAAACAATCCTGCTCCCACTCCTACAGTTTCGTGATGTTTCACAAACCGCAAGAGGGGATCTGAGCTCCTGAGGATGTTACATGCCATACTCAGTACTACTCTGCCATGCGTACACTCCAGGCTCAAGAGTCCTCGGCCCCCCCGTTGACGTGGGAGGTACACACGAGGAACGGACGATCTAGGATGAATACTTCTGTGAATATTCATCATCTTGCGGGTATCTCTGTCTAATTGGCGCAGCTCATCTACCCTCCACTTTACTACTCCGAAGGAGTAGAGCAGAATCGGAACGGCAAGCATATTAGTTGCAGACACCTTATTCTTCCCCGAAAGTTCGGAAGACCAAATCTTTCGGAGGCGGTGTCTGTACTTGCCGCGGAGAGACTCCTTTATTTGTGTTACATCCTGGATGTGCCTTTGTTGCACACCCAGGTATGTATAGGTCTCTCCGGCATCCAGATGTCTTAGGATGCTTCCGTCTGCGAGCTGCGCGTCTTCAGGGAATTCCCCGCATCGTCCTCTCTTGAGGTGGACGACTGCACATTTGTCCAACCCGAACTCCATACCAATTGCCCGCGTATATTCTTCGACCACCCTAAGAGCGTTTTGTAGTTCGCGCTCTCCGGAGGCATAAAGTTTAAGGTCATCCATATAAAATAGATGGATGACCTTATGCCTCCGGTCGCTGGGTGGTCCACATTGATACCCGCGGGTTTGGCGGAGCCCAGCAGACAACGGTAGCAGTGAGATGCAGAAGAGGAGAGGACTCAGGGAGTCGCCCTGGAAAACTCCCCTCCTAAATGCCACCTGCTCTGTCGTGACCCGCTGTGCACCTGATGTTATGGTGAAGCGAGTCTTCCAGAGTGGCAGCAGCTGTTCTATGCATCTCACTAGTGGTGCTGGTACCGCAAGACATTCGAGCAAGTGCAACAATAGCTCGTGCGATGTTGTATCAAATGCCTTGCGGTAGTCAATCCAGGCCATCGATAGATTCCGCTTGTATTGCACAGAATCCTGTGTAATACAGCGGTCTATCAGCAGGCTGTCCTTGCAACCTGCCATGCCCTTCTTGGCACCACGCTGTTCATGTATCTGCTGGAAGACCGGATCAACAGACCTCAGTGTCCTAGCATACAAGATACGTGTAAATATCTTGTAGCAGGAGTTGAGACAAGTGATCGGCCTATAATTCCTCGGGTCGGAAAGATCCCCCTTTTTGGGGATAAGCACAGTACGTCCCTCGACGAACCAGTCCGGAATCTGCTGCCCCTCGTTCAACCATGAGTTGAAAACTCGCGCCAGACGGCGGTGAGTGGAAGGAAATTTCTTCCACCACCAGTTGTTAATGCCGTCTGGGCCCGGGGCAGCGAAGTTCTTGGTACCAACAAGTGCTTGCTGGACTTCCTCCGTACTGATTGCCGGGCACACTTCATCTGGCTCTTCACGATGTCTGTGACACAGAGCCTCGAAGTGTGCAATTGCTGGAGTGTCGCTATTGAATGGACGCGTCGTTTCGTAGATTCCCTTCCAGAAGGTTTCGACATCTTCTACAGTCGGCGGATTATCTACAACACGCTGTGGCTCTTGAAAGAGGCGGGAAGGATTCGTACGGAACAAATTGTTTTGTTCCATACTCCTCACCCGCCTCTTCAATGTTTTCTTTATCGCCATGAGTGCTCGGATCCTATCTAGACAGTGCTGCTTGATGGTAAGCATCACTGTCAGATTTAGAGTATGGTGTTGACGTCTTAATCCGGCTGTTATGCGCCGGATTCTGGGAGTAAAAACTCTACCAGTCGTCTTATATTCCACCACACTCTGGATCCGAGAAGCGTGTTGTCTCGCCGACTGTATCTTGCCCTCGATTTTCTGTACACGTCGCTTGGCTTTCTCGACCCCGTGATTGGTTGACCTCTCACGGGGGACGAGTTGCTTCGCGGCGGTGTACACGGCACTGTTGATTTGCCAGATGTCGGCATCTTCTGGAATTTCCTCATCGATGACCTCGTCCATTCTAGCCAGGTCTTGTGGCTTTAGGTTAGCCCTGGTGTTAAGGCTAACCCTCGTCCTTAAGTCTACATCGGTGAACTCTAAAGGATGTTCCCCATCAGCTGATAATTGCCGCGGTGGGACTGCGGCTGGCAGTTCTTCCGGCTGACGGGGTGCCCTTACATAACCTGTCCTGAGCAGAAAGGATACTTGATCTCTCAGATGTTGTTGAGAGAAGGCGCGATGCTCTGGGTGCATTTCGCACCAAAGTGCATGCAATCGCGCCATGTATCCCCTCCGCTCAGGTTCGCTACTCTCGCGGCAGGTCAGCAAGTCATCCCGAAGTTCCCTCGTCCACTTAAAGCGTCCTTGTCCGTCGCGGTCGTTATGATTGAGACGTTCCGGTGAGGCCCCTCCCACTTGTCTCTGACCCCCATCCGATTGGGGTCGGTCGTGAGGGGCCCTTCTTCTGAGATTATATGGAACCAGAAGTGTAAGGGGTACTAGGTGATTAGCCTTGGTACCCCCCGGCCGGCATTTGTCAGGCAGAGTTGCCTCTGCCTGTCCAGGGTGCACCAGCGTGGAGGTTGCCGGTCCTTTGCACCCCTCACCCCTTTATTATTATTATTATTATTATTATTATATATTATATGAAAGAAAAATTTGGCGTGGAGTACGTTTACATTTCAATTAAGCATATACCCAGTAATTTCAAGCCTTCTAAGCAAATGAATGAATTTGTCGCTGATATTTGTTGTTATTTTTCGGACATCTTCATAGATTTTTTTCGTAGAAAGAATAATCATTTGCTGGTTTTATAAAACACCCTGTGTATATGCATACACCTTGTATCATTGTGTGTGATATACAGGTATTGTAACTGATTAATGTATTTCCATTAGACTCACAAATCATTATGATATTCAATAAATACATAAAACGTAATTTATGCCATTTATCTTTTAAACAAATTAAGCGACTTTGATACTAATTTATGCCTACGATGAAAAGTTTCCATGAAGAAAATTATCTACCAACCTTATATTTATGTATGATTTATTTGTGATATTTATGTTGATGGTATGTTTGCGTTTTAGGCTTAAAATAGCTTTAAATTAAAAGTTGTATAAAATATCAATAACGAAGATAAACTACACTTTCAAATTTCATTAGAAATAGCAAGGTTAACGAAACGACAAGTTGAGTTTCTTAAATTAATGAATAGCAAGAGTTACATTATAGTTATGTAGTTGAAACTAATGGGGATAGATTAAATTTTTTATAACATTTTCCAGGGGAACCTTCTCTATCTTTGTTTATTAGTTATTGCCTAGACCCAAAATACCTATTTATCTCCATTCAAAATCGTTCTCATAAAGTATAAATGTTGATT
This sequence comes from Rhamnusium bicolor, assembly GCA_029963845.1. Taxonomy (NCBI): domain Eukaryota; kingdom Metazoa; phylum Arthropoda; class Insecta; order Coleoptera; family Cerambycidae; genus Rhamnusium; species Rhamnusium bicolor. The sequence goes on along the minus strand of JANEYF010000851.1, from coordinate 5,123,869 downwards.
TAGTTGATATTTAAAGTTTTTGTGATTATGTTTTTTGTGATTTGTTTTTATGAATAGATTCTCATTTATTTCCAAAGGCAACTTAGCTTATTTGCAAATTATTTTAATGCTTTAGATTAATATCTTTCATACGAGACAAGAAGTTTTAAATTTGCCACAATTCATTTATAATGAAATCCGTCCTATTTACACCAATTTAAAGCTTAAATTATGACGATTCCTACCTATAGGGGAAGGAAAAATGGGCGTTACTATTTATTATTTATCAAATGTATTTAATGGGTGATAGAAAAACTGGCTCTTAAACTAGTTACAATATTTTGTCGGATCTTTTACATGTCTCCTGTACAAAGACAAGTGTTACTCCTTACACGTTCAAGAAACTTCAATAGGGTTTTAAAGTAGCCAGGGACAGAAATTGTACAATCGTGCAAAAGTCACGATGCGGACTGTGTCGAACTCAGTGGCGGTCGGTCCATGGAAGCAAGGGAAGCAGTGCTTCCCCTGGGATTATTAAAAAAACACATAAATAGAATCTAGTTATTATTTATCACATATATTAATCATTAAAATTTACTTTTACCCAATTTTAATAGACACGGCCCTGCTTTTCAGCAGCTGAGATAATGTTGCACGATAAAACCGTAACGATGACGCACTCGATTAATCGAGCCAACACGAACTCGCGCGACTTCGATATATGTAAGCAGAGACAACTGTCTCTGATGTAAGTAGGTAACTTATTGAAATGCATCCCATCCCCACTTCATAATCTTGATATCTGAGCTGTATAGCATCGTAATACGTTTTATTTTATAGATTTTAATCTCGATTTTAATATCGATTTTAATATTATACTTAATATTAATCTTCCTAGTATTATTCTCAGCTTTTGTGCTATATTTGTAAAAATTTTTTGGTGTTTCTAAACCTGTTGTGCGGCGACAAGTGATTTTTAAAACGTTGAATATTTGTGCGCGTGTAAGCAGATTTAGAATTACTTATTAAATTTGGAAGCTGGTTCTAGCACTGTGGAAAATATTATTTGCGTTTGTGTGGTGTGCAATTTGTTGAAAAAGGGATTTTCAACATATTCGTTTCAAGATAAACTGGATATTATTAGAAATGGGAAACCAACACCAGATTTAAAATTCTTAAAAACGAAAGTTAAATCATGCTATATTTGTGTAAATTGTTTTGTTGGCCATGTGTACTGTTCACAAATGAAAAAGGTGTTTGGAATAAAAATGGCTTTTCAGATTTAAACAACATTCACAAAGTGACAAAAAGGCATGGTAAGTGTGAAACTCATTTGCGAGCGGTACTAAAAGAATAAACATTTGGAAAATCACGAATTGAGCATTCATTAGATCAGCAGTTGAAAGAAAGTGTTAAAAGGACTTATTGACATTGTTTGTTTTCTCGGCGAAAATTAACTTAGTTTTAGGGGTCATACTGAATCTCGAAGCGTTGCTAATAGGGGCAATTTTATCAATTTAGTTGATTTATTAGCAAAATACGATACAATTTTAGGTAACCATCTGGAACACTCCACGATATTTCGCGGTACATCAAATCATATTCAAAATGATTTGATTCAGTCGATAAGCAATATTGTTTTAGAAAAGATCAAGCAAGAAATAAAAAAGTTCCTTTTGTTGCAGTTATGTTAGATGAAACAACCGATATTACGAATATTAGTCAGTTGTCAATCGTAGTACGCTACATAAATCCAAATGGGAAAGTCCAAGAGCGCTTTTTAGGATTTTTAGACGTAACAACGCCATGAACGGCCGCAGCTTTATATACTATAGTTTGTCAGATAGTCGATGATTTACAGTGTGGTGCTAAACTTATCGCCCAAAGTTATGATGGGGCCGCTGTAATGGCTGGTGAATTGGGAGGCCTGCAGGCCAAAGTAAAAGAGACTTTTCAGAATGCAATATTTGTACATTGTTTTGCGTATCGATTAAATTTAGTTCTAGCTCAATGTGCAGCGTGTCTTAAAGAGTGCAAAGTGTTTTTTTCAAGTATTAGTGGAATGGCTGCCTTTTTTTCAAAATCAACAAAACGGACACGAGAATAAAAACTTTTTTCAAGAAATTCAACCAGTGAAGAGCGGCTTTCAAAATTGTCCCTGTTGACAATAGAAAGTGACTTTGTGAAGGAGGTGTCCAAAAATTCAAACTTTTACGACGAAGTTATTTCCGACATCGCAAAAATGAGAGGCGGATTAAACTACATTGTAAATAGGTAGGTATGTGCATGTTAACTACTTAACTAGCTGGCTCAATTTATAGTTGGCTAGAGAGTGCACGATGGCTAGTGTGACTGAACAAACTCTCTATTTCGCTGCGGGTTCAATCCTCGCCACCGGCGCTGGCAGTGTCGGTGGATATGGTTGTGTGTCTGCGTTTTTTTCATAAGTGTAACCCTCGCCCGTGCAGCTTCGGCTTTGGAATCGGGGGTTGTCTAATTTTTTGTGGTGTTTTTATGTTTTATGTTTATTGAGGAGTGGCGGTCCTACAAGTGTACTTTTTTCTAGATATCATAACTTTGCAGCTTTCGACATTTGCTTTAAAATGAGTATACGGAAGCCACGTCCCTTTTCTTAATATAATTTTTTGCCTCGCTTCGCTCGGGGCCTCGCGCTACCCATCACTCTATATCACAAACAGGTTCCCCTGTATCAAAACTCACCGCACGCCCCTGGTCGAACTCTTTTATTAAATCATCATTACCAGAGCAGAAAATTCTTTCTAGGTTAAAATAGTTCTCCGCTAGAAGTCCAACTTTGAACAAACTAATGGAGTAAAATCAAAAATGAGTATTATAATATGAACAATATGCATAATTTTACTTTCGGGTATGAGCTTGAAGTTGTTTAACATAAACATACCAAAAGATATCCTTATTATTTGAAACTCACGATTAGGATGTTACTGTATATTAAATATACCACACCCTGTTAGTTATTTATTATTTCGCGTTTCCCCCGCACGCATTAAATTACAAGTGGTGATCCTAAGCAAAATTTACTTTTTCATTTAATTTTGAATTTACCATTAATTTTCATGTTGTCTGCATAATCCCATTTAAACTTGTAATGAAAAACTTGTTTTCCCGATGAAAAAATAACAGACGTTTACCCCATAAGAGATTACATTGTAGAATCGTTCAATAGGTTAAAAATAACTTACTACGAAATATTTTTTATTGTCTGGCACAAGTACACAGTTTGCCTCTAAATTCTTATATAACAAAAGGGATTATATTAAAAAACAGATCTGATGAGCGCGAGGGCTATTGATTGGACATATAGGGTGACTGTGCCTGTTTTCGGCCACGTCCATTCTAATATAAAATGCTGATAAATAGACTAGCTCTTAACTAAATAATCGATCTAATGCAAGTCCAATAGTCGGTCATGTCTTTCCCGCCTTTTTAAGTAAATATCATGAACATAACCTAGAAATAATGTGTGTGAGGCATGGTTGAAGTGATAAATGTGAGCTTGGTCGAAAATAGGTAAGTAAAACAAAATTTTGGCTAAAAATGTCCAGTATCAAATTAGACAATAATTACAGTTCCTACAGCAATATTTCATATCTTAAGCTTTTAGGACATTATTTATACATTTATTGAAAGGTTCTAACCTTTAAAAATCAATACAGATTTTTGTGGCGTGTTATTTTATAGTGGTCGAGCATTGGTATACCAAAAAATACTAAAACTTAAAGCCGACCGCCCGGACGACTATTGGCTGCTTACGTGATTTTATAATTTTAGTCTGTATTTACCATATATATAAAGTTCTTCATGTGTACATTCGTCAATTTAAAAATACCATAATGTTAGTAAAATCCAGTAGTCGACCACATCTAAAGTTACTGGTCGAATACTCATTTCGATTTTGCTCGACCACAAGAAATAGTTATTATAATTAATTTTTATTAAATACCTATGTAATATTTAATAAGACTGGTTGTTTAAAACAGTAGTTAATTTCAATTAATTACTTTCTGCCCACTGTTGATGAAGTTTTTTATAGAACTAATACAACTTTACCACAAATCATAAGGAAGGAATTTCGCAAATGTGGGCTTTTCCCATTTAATTCTGACCTAGTGGATTATAGTAAATGTATCCAAAACCAATTGGAAAATCTAAACAAAGTTACAATTATCACGCAAGAATAGATACAAATCACTAAACATATGCTGACCCAATTACAGAATAAGTTGTCTTATAGGGGAATAGTGAATATCTCCGAAATTATTGTTTGAATTATGAAACTGGCATCTGAAGTAACTTCATCTGTTACAGAAAGTTATGAGGTAATAGAAAATGGAGAACTAAAATTAATCGAAATCAATGACAATAATCCAAAAGGACTGAACTACTTGGAAATACTAAATGATATGACACGGGAATTTAAAGAAGCAATTGGAAAGGAGCTTAAACAAAATAAGAATGAAGCCTATGACAAAAATGCTGATGAAAAAGTATGTGATGATTCTAAAATAAAAACTGATCCAATATTTCAATCTGGGGGAAGTCCCAAAGAAGACGCACAAGAAAATTCTGAAAACCACGCAGAAGACAAAGTTATGCAACAGTGTGATGATGATAAAATGAATAAGAACTTACTAGAATTTGAAGAAATGCGTGGAAATAATGAAAAAGAAAAAGAATCTGAAAAGAAAAATGTAAACGATGTGATGCATAAAACAGACAGCGATAAAATGATAGTGACTTATTAAAATTTGATGTAAAGTGTGAAAATATTGACCAAGAAAATGAAATTGAAAAGAAAAATTAAAGTAATGTGATGCATAAAGCAAAGGGTGATAAAATAAGTAGCGACTTTAATTTAAAATTTGGAGAAAATCATGGAAATGATGACGAAGAATATGAAACTGAAAAGAAAAATGAAAACAATGTGATACATAAAACAAATGGAGTTAGAAATAAAATAATTAGTGAAGGAAAATATCAAAATTTTGCAAAACATTAACAAACCACCAGTAGCTATTTCATCAGATAATTTTAGAGACTTTCTAAGAAATGAAACAAGATGAACAAGCCGAAAAGGAAAAGAAGATAACATTGCGATTGAAACGTACATATAATATAGGAGAAATGAAAAAATTAAAATTACTGATGCTACAATTCTTGATGAGACTGAAGGAATTAAGATTAATGAAACCCTAAAGAAGACAATTTGTTGAAAAAAAAAACGAAAGAAAAGTGTAGCAACTATGATTCTGAGTTGGAAAGTGATACCGACGAGAATGATTTAAAAAATGTAGGGTATGACTAATGTAGCAGATGGTTCCATTTAAAGTGTACTGATTTTTATGGTCAACTGTATGAGGATATCATTAATAAAAATTTTATAAATACATTTTGTTGAAATTCTATCTACCTAGATCTAGCTTAATTTAGGCATTTTATTTTCATCCTGATACCTATTTATTAGTAGTTATCCATATTGTTTTTTTTATGATTTATTTAGAATTAATATATAATGAGAACAATCTCGTGTTAAACTTTACCTTGTCACTACAAAGATATTTTTTATTTGCGTGTTTTGTTTAAATTATTATCTACCAATTTCAGACTGTTGGAAACTAGGCATAGGTATACATATTTTATTTTCAATATTTTATTTATACTGACTGTGTTACTGTTAAATTTATTTAGCTTTGTTTTGCCTATAAAAAATCTATTTCATGTGGTTTTATATTTTATTTTTAATAAAACATTTTAGTTACAATACTTAGCAAATTTTATTTTACAAAAACTATCTGGTACATATTATGGCTAGATTTATGGTCGACTAGTGGAACGTCCTTGGCAGAACATAGGATTGTCATGACCGACTACTGGAGAAAGGTGATAAGTTTTACATTTGATTTTTTTACATATAGTAGCGTCATAATTAAGACCTAAATCGTGATACCTCTCGAAATAATATAATGAAAGGTCGAGGTGAGAAACAAGTTGCCTCCTGGCTCTAAACTGACAAAAATTATGAGGTGTTTAAATGAAGATTCCCACTAACTGGTCGACTACTGGCACATTTATCTAGATCTAATGAGAACTAAGGTTAAATTCGAGAAGAAATAAACATTTACACATGTTTAAACAGCTAACAACAAAGTAAATATGTAAATTAACCCAATGTTAGATCTAGTATCATCTCTCATAACATATAGGAAATAATTTTAATGTCGTTTAAGTTACGCAGATGGCTGTGAAATGTAATCTTGTTTACATTATTTCTAAAATACAGGGTAATTCAAAATAATTTACCCCATTTCAAATGACTACTACTGAACTATCCTAGCTTGGCTTGGGCTACGAACGCCTTGAAACATTAATGGTGATTAGTTGAATACCTACAATCCTTTCTATTCCATCATTGGTTATAAAGTAAAACTGTTTTCTTGCGGTTAGAAAACGAAAAATCGGTGATAAAGTGACAAGGTAATAACAATTTAAATATGTATTTAAGTCGAGCATTAGTTATTGTTTTAAAAGAGGTGCCAATATACAAAGAGTTATTAGACTGTACTGAATCTAGTACAATTTTACTATAAATCGCGACCCTGAATTCTTTTTCACTGACTCGACAGCGGTAACACTGCGATTTTTTAAGTCATCCAGGGTTGTGGACAACAATAGAGTCATCTCGCGGTGACCTTCTGAAACTCGAAGATTTCCCCTTTCATATGGTTTATGACAAGTTAATACACAGTTGATAAGTACGGAATTATGCTTATTTGAAATCGGAAGTAATTTTGAATTACCCTGAATTATGGTCAATTTTGGTACTTAATAAACGAAGGTTGTAAATAAGTTCGATAACCTTAAATTTTGCTATAATGTGTTGATCTTTAGTAATAAATGTATGTCAGTTAATGAACATTGTGTCTCAAATGCAAATATTTTTTACAATACTTCGAATAATAGTCCTTTGAACAATGATGAAACTGTTTAACTTAGGCGATAATTTATCTGAGCTTGAATATTTAGATCCATAATGATAGGGATCTAACTCAATTACAAACAAAGGGACATATTTTGTAATTTTGTTGTGTGTAAACTAAAAATAATAATGATAATAATAAGTAAATGTAAGTGCGAACCCGAATCAGAGCTGCCGAAGAGGCAATTCTGTTTTGGCAGTACGTCACTAACCCCTTCGAACCCTTGCTAATTTTCTAGTCCACGTTATAATCCCAGATTTAGTGAAAATTTTTTATTTTGTTTAGTTAATGATTTGTTACGTATTATTGTCCTACTATACTAAAAACATAATTTTTGTTAAATAAAAATTGTAAAATATTCCACAGGGGTCATACAAGTAAATACTTGTATGACTATGACTATGATAAAATTATCATAGTTATAAATAATGACAAAATTCTTTGAATAAGAATGGTGAGTAAATTGTAACAAAGATTCTTGACATTATGGGTATAGAAAAAGTCTAGAGGAGGCAATAATGAGTTTATCGAGGGAGGAAAGAGGGGGTAATCTTGTAAGTCTGAAGCTACTGTTTACTTTATCACATATAAAATTGACGATTTATTATGCAACAAAATGCACAGATAAAATTGAAATCATTTGTATGAAAAAGACAGTGGCAGAGTTATGATGGCCCTCAGCTATAAAAATAAACATATATTCTGAACAAAGAAATATAAAATAAAACCAAACTAAACAATTAAACAATACATTTTTATAATATGCAAAAGAAATAAGTAAGAAAGTAAGAATAGGAAGAAAAATTATTAACTTAGTCGTTGTAAACATGATATTGATTGAAATGTTCTTTGAAGCACAAATAAATTGGTGAATTTGGACAAATACCGTAAAAGTTAGATGTATATGTTCTTTTTTTTCCAGTCTCGTAACAAATTCTACATGTTCCTCTTTTTCTGCGACTTCCTAATTCCTTGATGGTGTTAACAAAAACGTGCCTTATTTTCTTGGATTTAGATTTTTTAACTTTAGCAGCTAACTCATAATCTTTTTTAATATTTATATATCTAGGTGAAAATTTTGCCAATAGAGAATCAATTAGAATTTTCTTCACCATTTGTGTACAGTACTTTTGCATTCAACACCATGCGTTGAATCATGTATAAACCAATCTTTTTGAACCAGGTGTAGCTCGTTCTGGTAAAATAAAATGGTTCAATATCTTGATCTATCGCATCCACTGCGCCCATATTTTTATTGTAGTACTTAAGAGCACTAGGTTTTTGAATAGGTACATGATGCTTGTTAACGATTTTTGTCTGTAAAACCGGCTTTGAGTTTAGTAGTCAATAGATGAACATCCCTTTTTCCCCATACCTAACAATCAGAATATTATCTTTTCTTACGAAACAGGTTTGGAATTGATTTGTAGCAGTTTCTGTTAGCTCCCTAGGTACACTTCTATGTGCTCGAATGGTTCCAGTCACGTAGGTGCCTCTGGAATGTAAAAATTTTGCCAATCGCAATGACATGTGCCAATGATCAACGATAATTTCCCTACCATGCTCCAACAATTCTTGAAATAAGTAGACAACAATTCTTTCTGGCATGTCTAGACCGGATGATCCTGATATGTGGTTAATTTTATATATGTTTTTCCAAATATAAAGCAAAATTGTAGGTATATCCCCGAAAACGGGGATCGCTGGGACAAGCGCGGAATAGCTTCATTCCAAACCGCGAACGTTTGGTTTTTATATATTGTCTAAAATGAGGTCTTCCTTTGTACAATGCTAAACATTTGTCTATAGCAACTATTACTTCAGTATCAATAATATTCATATCGTTTTCTTTGATATAAACAAAAAACATTGCCAAGTGGGTAATTGGTCTTCCTGCGACGAAAACTCTTGGATTACGATATCTCAAATTTTTAAAATTGAAGAAAATCGGTTCCTGCTCATGACTTCTGAACAAAATATGTGCTGCCCACAAAACAAAAATTCACGGCTCCAATAATCGTGTATTGTGGGGTATCTAATAATATCCACAAAAAATTGTAAAGCCATAAAGATGTACATTTCATGTACTGTAACATCTTTCGATAGTATATCATATACTTTCTGAGTGCCATTTTCGACTAAGTATTTCGCTGTTCGTTCATCTGTCCAATCACAACTGTACTGAATAATTTTTGAGACATTTTCGCTAGATTCACTCATAGTTATACACAAAACAACTAACGACAAAACATCTCAAAACCAATATACATACATACTAACACAATCTGCAGCAAGTTATACACGCAAGCGTGATCTTGGAGGAACCAATCAAATTTAATATTTCACGCCCCTCCGTTGGTCCATACTATCAATTTTTGATAACCCATGCTTAAAACAACATCTACAAAACTATCCCAGCTTTCTTACAGAAAAATAATATGTTGCCACATATGACAATCTGGGTTGTGAGAGTGCACTGGGTTTGTTGTCACCTGTGGCAACATGAGTCTGAAGGGACTAAGCATAATGTCTTCTATACGACCAAAGAAACACTGGGTTTCGTCTTTCGACTGGGCTTAAGTCAGAAACTGAGCAATTCATTGTGGCCTATTAGTATTATCAATACTTTGGTCTATTGTAGCCGCGTGTAGCTTGTAGAGGTTCCTGATATAAACTGCAGTATCTGCCTAGAGGCGTCGGGATCAATCATGTAAGTATATGATCGCATGCTAGAAGTAAGTACTTTTAGCATGTGATCTCAGCCCATATTCGCCGATATATCTATATGTTATTCTATCACAAAATGCCACAAAACATCATCTTTAAGGAGAATAAAAACTGTTCAAACATCGCGATCACCGGTATGAGTTCCAAGTGCTGTACCTAGACTACTTGATCAAAATGGTCGCCCTAATAATCGGTGTACTCGGAGAAATAAAATCAATGCTACTATCGTATGACCACACTTGTCTGCTAAAGATCATATGAGTGGTTGGTAGGTCAAATGCCGAAGGCGGTTATTTTAGGTCCTCTCTAATTGCTTAGGGTACATGAGTCTGAAATCTACAATCTCTAACTCTGTGGGATGTGAGGAGCCGTTGTAGTTATTTTGCCAACATGGTTCCCATGTGAATCGGAGCCATGGGAGGATTGTGCGGCATCGTGAATCTAGAAAATCAGATAATGTACTCATTTTTTTTGGCGGTTTTGGTGACATCTACATATTTTAATGGCATAAAGGAATTTATTAGATGCGAATTCACTGCACTGCACTTAGAAAATCCAGTTTGAGTGTTCCAAAGAGGATTTTCGTGTGTGCAAGAAGTTAACGATCTTTGCAAGAAAACATTAAATGACATTTTCTTTTCCTTTATCAAGCCATGATTTTATTCTGTAAAAAAAAGAATACAAAAAAAATATAACGCATTTACTTTTTTGGTATTCCTGGAAATATTTACTGCAGTATATGTTTTAAAGAGATTAATTTTACTATTGTCTAAATAATTTGAAATATCTAGAAGCTACACAATTTTTGGAATATGTTGTCAAATATACACGTAGTTTTTAGAAAAAAATTATAAATCAATTATTCGGGTATTAACTAACCTAATTCCTTTTGCATGTAGTCATAAAAAGCAGTAGTTTTAATAGTTTCTGCGATAAAATGTGTTTGAAGTGTTGTGTTCAATTTACTGCTACATACAAATTTTATAATAGCGCATTCGGATAAGAATGTCAGTGTAAAATATAAGAAACCATAAGTAGTTTATTATTATCATATTAGGCTTGAAGGAATGCTTACGTAATACCCAAATAATTTATTTATTTTTTTATAGAAGTGCATAGCACGAAGCTAACAAAATGTAAGATTTTTTAAAATACAATTAGTTTCTTGTACACATTCTTATACACACATATAGCAAAAAACAACGACCGCAATGTTTTCTACAATTATTTTTAAATATATGTATTGCGTTTTGTACGAGATTTTTTTAATTTCTGGTTTTTGGTAAAAGATATTACACCTCCTTATCAGGCAAAAAAATTTTTTTGGCTTGAAAACCCACACTACTGCGGAAATTTAATATTTCTCTATTTAATTACAAAGAAAATATAGCCACTTGAAACCTTCAAACTCAGGAGTGGATGGACATGGACATGAAAACAAGGGTGGTTCGTTCCATCACTCTGTGTTGACTCCATGAGATATAGTAGTTGTCTATTATTGTTGTCAGCTTCCTTCATCAACTTTCCTTGTAACCTAAACCTTGTATACACGCGTTTACGCTATAATAATTATTTATACATTAAAATATGCGTAAGTTTTCGCACACAACAAAAATATTAAACTTCACAAAAAAACGAAACAGATTTAAACCTTTTCTTCTATTTTATGTTTATAGATTCAAAACTCCCTAAATACCTACAATTTCAAAACTTGCGTTAATATGTCACAGCACCAATGCATATAAGATTAATTTCGATAATTTGGCTCTTATTATTGAATTCGATACGTACTTCAATGCCTAAAATTTCATGTTCAGTAATCGAACTTTCAATCACATTTCATATTTTTTCTGAAATTAAATATCATTCAAGTCAGTGCCCTTTATTTGTGTTTTTTTGGATGTAATTTAAATAATATTTAAGAAAAATAATCTTTCACATATAGATATTTTTAGAACTAAAATTATACACAAAATTTCTAAAAATCATTTACAGTTTGATGGATTTCAAAATATTTTGTGAAAGTAATAGTAGAGAATACGAATATTCTTAGTTTTTTGCTTTAAAAATGAGATTGTTAAGAAAAAAATATTGCGTTAAGACATTTAGTTGGTACTTTAGTATAATTATTAATATTAATAATTTTGCAGTGAATTAAACCATACAATCTTTTCCAGTGTTGACTAAAACTAGTGTTTAATTAATTTTCTACTAATTTATTTTAAAATGCTGTTTATTAAAATTATTTATTATACAGGGTGTATGTGTATAGACACAATTAGCTGCACGGTCTACGGTCCAAAATAAGTTACCTGAAGTTTCTCTCACCGTGGCTATTAGTTAGTTTTTGAACAACTGTTTTTGCCTGTTCAAAAAAAATGTCTCGCCTAAAGAAATAGTAACCTTAAAATAAAACTAATCGAAACATAATCTGATTCCGGTATAAAAATCTGCAGAATACTGAAATTCACATCGTTTAATAAAACAATAGTGGATTCCTTAAATTTCCTACTTATGATTTATTTAATACATATTTTGAATACCTTAGAGTATATCCCATTAGGTCTAATTGCCACGATATCTAATTATCCCGAAATTGTTTTCCCACGAGATCTAACGCGTATTCATTCAGCTTTTCCAATGTGTTTTATCATGTACACATGTACATAAAACAACGATTTCAAAATCCCATGATATCTAAGGAATCCAAGAAGAAAGTCCCGTGGGATCTAAATCCCACAAGATATAATTTCAACCAGTTCACTCATCACCCTGTATATCTGTTCTGCTTTCCGAATAGATCAAATTAAAATTACCACGAGATCTAAAAATCCGAAACGAATCTCCCACGAGATCTGATTCTCATGAGAACTGATTGTGACGTCATCTCACACATAACGTTGTTATAAATATTAATAATAAATTTATTCATAAAATTTTACATTTTCCACAGAACTATGTCATTTAAGAAAATGTGAAGATAAAATATTACGTTAACACATGCTGCACACGTAATACATTGTTTCAGTATGTAAGAAAGCGTTAAATTTTTAGATCTCAGAGACATATATCATGGGAATTAGATATCGTGGGATTTTTTAATCAGCATTTTTAAGTGTATTGCAATAATAAAACGCATTTGGATATACGGGGTGATGCGTTAGATCACATGGGAAAACTCATCGGAATTTTAGATCTCGTGGGAATTACATTTCGTGGGAATTAGAAATCGTAGGAATTAAATCTCATGGGACTTTTTAACGGTCTATATAAAACTCATTCTGAAACCGAACAGATATACAGGGGACTATTAGAATTAGATTCAATGGGAACTAGATGTCGTGGTAATTAGATCTCGTGGAAATTAGATCTCATGGGAAAGCGACTTAATAGCCATAGAAAGTGCGGAAAGACATCGTAAAATGCTACAAATAAATAATTATAGACAACATAAGTTTACTGAATCTTGGTTTTTGGCAAAATACATCCCTAAAAAAGAGAGCTTTTAAATAGTACTAAAAAAAGTCTTTTTTAATTTCTCCAAAATAGTGTATGACAGGATTAATAAAATTTGGTATGTGGTTCGTGTACATTAGCGTTAAAATAAATCGCCTATGAAATATAACCCCTCCCCTCTCCAAGCGGCCAGTATTTCTTAAACTATTTTTGTCAGAATTCACATAAATAACGCTATTAACAAATAGTAAATAATATATCAAGTTTCACAAACCCATTATACACTCTTTTATAGACTTTTACATAAAAATATTTTTCTTGCGTAGCTTTAAAGGACTCTTTAGTGATGTATTTGTACAGAGATAAGTTAAGTTCAATGGACTTATCTCGGTGTATCGATTATCCAGTTAATGTTTGTCAAACCTTTTCGAGAACACCCTGTATATAATTACATATCCAGAATTCAGATTTCATATCTACTAAATACATTATAATTGATACTACATAAAATGGAGGGATTGATAAATATTAAATACCTAAATTATATTGTTGCAAATTTAATCACAATTTAAAATTTTCTAAATTTGCAACAAAAGTTATTCAAAATTGTGATATGGAAATGAACAGCACAAAACATCAGAAGTAAGATATAAACATAATATAACTCCAATCGAAATTTCTTATATTTTAATAACATCGAACGATCAAGAACTCAAACAACGAATGATTTGGTTATATTATTTAATTTCGAATTTGACTTTGTAAAATACGTTGATGTATTAATATAGTAATTACTAAAACTGCTAGATTTTATATTGTGAAACTAAATAACGTTCTAATGACGATGTAATAGCACGGTTTCCAATTTACAATATTTGTGTAGTCATAAAAAATTTAAGGGAAATTTATGAAGCCTTTTCTCTTCGAAATTGATAATAAGGTGCAAAATGGATAATTTAATATTATCAAGGTTTAACATGCAGCCGGTGAATAAAAAAATAATGACTCTTAATACTAAACTGGTTAACATTTTAATGCGCTATTCAATGTTGTTGGAAAATACCTAATTTCACTAATGTACGTTAAAATGTGCATTTAATATCTCCTCGGTCACACCAAAATGTTCTAATAAACTGTCCTATTTATTCAATGAAGGCATCATATGACCCAATAGGTGATTTATGTGATATACTCAGTACCTCTTTATATAATTTTACAAAATTTGTAATTGTATAGTTTAGAGATGCCAGTATTTACAAAACTATTGTTGCGTTTATCTTCAAATGGTTTAAAACCACAAGCTGCATGTAGCAACTCACCCCCAATATTATGATTAAGTAATCTCAATTCAGCTCCAATTACGACAGAACAAAACAATCAAACCTTTGCTGTCAACATTATCAAAGGAGTGAAGTATGCCACGATATGGAGAATCCTTGTCTTCCAGAAGTGCAGCATCTATGGAAACAAACATCTTATAAAGCATCATAGTGGTACTCTTGAAAGTAAAGAGCATTAAAGCAATAATTATATTATTTGCCATTCCTCATGTGGTAAGGTTGTAAAATAATAATGGGTATTAATTAAATTACAAAAGTTTAAAGGTAATTTTTCTACTAATTACTTTTAAGAGTCTATATCAGATGCAAGTGAAATATAGTCTCGATTTTACTACACCCCGCGCAGGCCACGGTGCATATATACAACCAAACCGAAATTATCGCGGCGAATGTCGAAGGTGGCCGATGTTCTAGTTACAGAACGGCATAGTGGAACATTTCAGATCGGGAGATGTTGAATTTTCAGAGGCGGAGTACTAGAGGTTTCGTACGACATAAACCGACGAAAAAGTTGTATTGCGTCAAGCTTATAAGCTAAGCTGTAGCTAACCTTAACCTTCATGCGTCCTTGTCCTGCAATTAATATGTAAAAACAATAAAAAAAAAACCGAAATTATTTTATTTATTTTGTTTAAAAACAGCTAAAGAACTAAACAACAAAACAATTAAATCGTTAATCTACAAAAAAATTTCCATTTTACCGTTTCTTATTAATGCATAGTATTATTTTAAAAAATTTTCCTATAAAATGGAAGTATCAATGTGTTTCATATCATTCAACTCAGAATGGAAAAGGCGATGAAATAATATGAAAAATATATTTGTGTTATTTTAAATTTAAACTCCAATATTTTTATCAAATATGAAAGATTATGATGTTACATATATTGCTAAATTCAGAAAGAAATTTTTTAAATTGAGCCGAATATACAGGATATATCATTTAGAATAAAAAAATTAAGGCAATTTCCGGACAAACCGGAAGTAAAAGATATGTATGTGACACGCATATTTAATCAGTATTCGGAATGTCATATGTCCATTTCCGCATATTAATGCGGGGTGTAATTTTTTTTATTTTTCAGTTTTTCGGCGTTTTCTTTTTATGTGACATTCAATTGTTTTTAATTTTCGGATTCCTTAGAAAAAAGCACATAAGTATAATTTTTGAAGTTTTTTCCTAGGTTAAAAATACAGCAGAAAAATCGAGTAAGGTGCACTTAAAATGATCACCCTGTACATAAGGTTACTGCGCTTAAAATAAATCTAAAATAAAAATTATCATATTCACCTTTCATTGAGCCTTTCATTCTTCATATCAGAGAACGCAGAGACGGCAAAATGGGAAAACTCTCATTTATATTAGTCTCTCTACAGAAATTACCGGAAATAAAAGAAAATTATTACTTTTATTAATTTACGAAAAAATTCAATTTTCACTAGTACTTACTTTTTATATTTTCTCTTTTGGGCGAATGTTCAATTTTTGGTTTTCTGCTA
Organism: Rhamnusium bicolor; assembly: GCA_029963845.1. Taxonomy (NCBI): domain Eukaryota; kingdom Metazoa; phylum Arthropoda; class Insecta; order Coleoptera; family Cerambycidae; genus Rhamnusium; species Rhamnusium bicolor. Next base: position 5,107,851 of record JANEYF010000851.1, on the reverse strand, counting down.
GGGTATTTACGCTTATGATATGTTTTTATTTTTCCCATTATTCTTTCACTGCACTAATAATCACTTTCAATAACACGTCTACTTAGGTGTACACTTGATTTAAAAAAAAACTGGTACAACTCTTGTAATCGAAAATCTTAATAGTTTAGTTGTGTGCATATGTCTGTAAATAGGGCTGGCCGGGCATGTCGAGAGGGGGTGGAGAAGAAGTGATTTACCCCGGACCTGGGTTTTTTGGAGGAGATCGATTTTCTTTGTGTTTTTAAACTTATTAAACCTTTCTCTTTTATTTTATTCAAATGGAATTTTCAAAAATAATTAGAAAATAACTTTTTCAAAACATTTTCAAGCCTGCCATATTATTGTTTAAAAAAATAATATTTGTTACGGATAATTCTACTAATGGTTGTAATTAAAATACTAACTGAATAATGATAATTCTATTTTTAAAATAAGAACACAAAAATACCACTTGAGATAAAAAAAATGTAAACAATGCAAACTGAACATGAAAATACAATAAAAAAATAAAATAAATGAACTTCAATTACGTAATACAGAATTAACTAATATTTTGTCATTGCTCCATTAGCGTCTAAAACTGCCTGAAGTCTTGCAGGCAAGGACAAAATCAGATTTCTTGCAAGGTCAACTTCTTGCGACAAGTTCTCCCAAGCGTCTTCAATTGTCCCTTCCAATTCTTGGGCATTATTTGTATGGTTATTTAATTTTCTTATATGTTTCACCATTAGTCCCCATACATTTTCAATTGGATTTAAATCCGAACTTTTAGATGGCCACGGTAACAACTCTATGTTTTTATTAAGAAACCATTGCCTGACACGATGGGCCGTATGTATGGAGCAGTTGTCTTGCTGGAAAATAAAATTATTTTCCGGAAACACCTCTATTACTGACGGCAACATAATATTGTCTAATATTTCAATATATTTAATGGAATTGAGATGACCACCACTGTTCCGACACACACCTAACCCATTTAGGCTCATCTAAGCCCAGACATTGACTGAAAACCTTCCTAATATTTGTGGATCGAAAGTATATTTTTCGTCGTATCTAGTAAAAGGAGGCCTATATACGCGAACATGTCCATCGTTACAGGATTTAAAAACCTTTTCGTCAGAAAAGACAACTTGTCCCCAGAAGTTTTCATCATTGATTATATATTGAGTGCAAAAATAATCCTACCCTGCTTCTTTTCTTCTGAAAGTTTGTATTTTTTTAGCCGCTGAACAACTCTTCAAGTCGCTTTGTAGTTTTATTCTTCTGCAAGCAGTAGATACCGAAGCAGGGAAATTTGTCTCTGAAATTGCATTTACTGCAGTCTGAAAAGGGTTTTCTATTAGATAATTTATAAGACTTTCATCTTCTTGATTATTGCTCTTTCTGGGCCTACCGGAACAAACTTTACGGGATACCGTTTGGTTGGTTTCCCATTGTTTTTTAACACTCATTATCGTGGTTTTACTCACATTGTATTCAGCATCAAGTCTTCTTATGTACCAACCATCTTCAATTTTAGAAACAATTCGAAATTTTTGAATATCTGTTAGATGTCGTACCATTTTTAATAATGACGCCACTGATTAACGTCAAAGTGACATTTGTAAGATTGTTAATATCAATCAAAGAACGAATGATTTACATAGCTAAAAGAAAGTGTACCAGTTTTTATTAAAATCAAGTGTACCCACTTTATAACAAATAAGTAAATTTGAGATATCTCTAGAATACACACTGTTGTTTACGCAAATCGCAAGTGCCCGATTGCCCCTCCCGCAAACGAGTCCAGTGTATGCAAGTGCATCCGTGTTTCCGAAATATCATGCGAGATGGCAGCTATTATCGGAATACAGATATGCAGTTTTTAGTTTTCTAATAAATTTATTTTCAACTAATCCAAGAGTTGGGTCACATGAATATAAACGTTACAAACAGTGACTAATGTCGGAATGTTAAAAAATTTTGATACAAAATATTTAAAATGCATGCGAAAATTTTTAGACGACTCTAAAAAAAAAAAATTACATTCCGACATTTTATACATATTTTTGAAAAATCTTGTAAAAATCGCACTCAAATCGGATAAGTTTTAAACGAAATATTCGAGAATTATGATTTAATAGGGTATATAAGGCTCTTAATGAAATGTTACTTAAATGTACACGGGATAAAATATTTCACTCGTTTTTATTGCATTCTCATCCGTAATATATTTTGTTGTATAAATTTTTACACATTACTATCTTTATAGCATAGTTTAATGGTATTTTTTCTAATGATTGCTTTTTACGAGATGTTACTTAAATGTACACGAGATAGAATATTTCACTCGTTTTTATTGCACTCTCATCCGTAATATTTTTGTTGTATAAATTTTTATACATTACTTTCTTTATAGCATCTCCAAACGGATAAGAAAACCCCACAGCCAGAAGTCAATAAAATTCAAATTTGAAATCCTATTCAAATGTAACAGTGGAACATTCCTACAACTTCCATAAGTTCGCAATCTAATGTCCTTTAAAATTACAAGCGAAAGGAAATAGAATATTTCAAGGACGACGACAAAATATCGGAAAAGGACATTAGTGCGGATGAATGGAGAGTATGCCGTGCGTAACTTTCAGCTGTCGCTGTTCAGTGCCTACTTTGTCTTTGTGACACCGTGACCGAGTCGCAACGTGCTCCATATTATTGACACAAAAACAAGTTATTTTTAAATGGAAATATTATGAAGGGCATCAATAATTTAATGGAATTCGACTCACAAAGAAATTTTAAAATATAATTTGCTTAATAGCGAGTAAATAAAAAACGACTAGCACGGCTAAACAAAAACCTATGTATTTATGTACAGGGAGGACCAAATTAGATAGGATTTGATGTTTCCTTTAAAACTATGGCAGATAGACAAAAACCAATATAGGTGTCCTGAGCTAGATTTTCGAGAAACAAACAATGGCGTAAACCGCGATCGTCTATCTTTTTCGATCACCGAGCTACAGAGCGTTTTTGAAAAATTGGCATTTTTGGGTGACCTCTATATCTCAATTACCACGTGTCGAATCGAAAATCGAGTAACACATTCTTAAGGCAATTTTTTGAAGATAATCCTTAAATAAAACACTTTATAAATTATTTCATTATTCGAACACAACTTAAATTAAATTTCCAACGATATATTATACGTCATATTTATCTCTAGAAAAAGTGGTTAATTTTCGAAAAATTAAATATATTTGTGAGGAGGTCATAGAAAAATATTAACAACAACAACATTTCTTATAATATAAAATAATTTTGCCAAAAATACGTACAGCATTTGTTGCATTTCTAATCATGATAGCAGTTATTGTCCAAAACGCAGCTAATGTTTTGTTTTCCAATTCTTCTATGTTATTAAAACGTTCTCTATATATAATGTTTTGTAAATAACCCCAAAGCCAAAAGTCGGCAGGGGTTATATCGGAAGATCTAACTGGCCACAAAATAAGACCAATATTTCCTATAAATTTAACAATATCTAAACCACTTTGGTGTTTATTAATGTCCAGTTAGCTAAATTAATTGTTAGTTATCAATTTAGTTAACTTAGCTAACTAGACATTGATAAACTAGTCCTAAGTGACTTATAGATACCAATCCTCCCTAAATTGAGCACATAAATAATTTCGTATTTCATTTGACGTATGACCTGGGGCGCCATTTTGTTGGTAATATAATCTTTAAAATTGACTTACAGGCATATTGTCTACAAAGGACTCTATTTCCTGTCGTAGAATTTTAATATAAGTTTCGGTATTCAAATTACCGTGAAAAATGAAGACCTATTATTTGGTATCCAATAAAACCACACCATACACCAAACCCAAATCGTCCTTGACAATTAACTGTAGAGGTTACGTGCTGATTTTCATGATCCCAATGGTGATTATTATGTCGATTAAAAATTTCCGCCCTACTTATACGGGTCTCGTCTGTCCATATAATGTCCGAATAATGAAATAATTTACAGGGTATTTCATTTAAAAAAACAAAAATTATGTCCATATCTCGAAAACTGAGGCATGCATAAATTTCTTCTTATCAGCAGCGGATTCTACTCAAAAAAGTGCCTTAAGAATGTGTTACTTGATTTTCAATTCGACACGTGGTACTTAAGATATAGAGGTCATCCAAAAATGCCAATTTTCCAAAAACTCTCTGTAGTTCAGTAGTCGAAAAAGATAGATGATCGCGGTTTACGCCATTGTTTGATTCTCGAAAATCGAGCTCAGGACACCTATATTGGTTTTTGTCTATATGCCATAGTTTTAGGAATACTCCCAATTCCCATCTAATTTGGTCCACCCTATACAGAGTTATGCATAAAAGTGCATGAAATTCTTTTCATTTTTAAAGATACATTTTTACTTTCTTATACGTAATATAAGGAAGTATAGTAATCGTGATTTTTTTTCGACCTCGAGATTTGATTGATTTATACGTTTTGAACCCTCCTGAATTCATTCTGACTATTTCCCGAATAATGTCTGTCGGTGCGTGTGTGTGTGGATGTGTGTTGTGTGTATATGTGTATCCGCGATAACTCAAAAAATACTAATGGGAGACTTTCCAAATTTGGCAGTTAAGATTGTCAGCAACATTTTAGGTCACACATTAAATTTGGTGAATGTGGTACCACTAGAAAAGACATAATGAATGAAAGAAGAAAAACGGTATATTTTTGGGAAAAAAATTTTTTTTATTGCATTTCTCGACGAATCTCGACGAATTATAATGAAAAAATATAACTATATGGAAAAAATCTGTCTACATGTCTATATTATCGCAATAGCAACCACAGTTTTTAAGATAAAGGGGTCCACTGTACCCAAACTTTTTTTGTATTTGACTTTACAAAAAAATTTATTCTTAATGAAAGATCATAAATCAGGTCGACTATATCAAGCCGATAAAATAAATTTTCCAAGTACTTAAATAGAGCTGATGTAAACTGAAATTTTTACACATTTGACCTCGTAAAATGAGGTTAGGATAAATTTATCAGTTTGACATTTGAAATGTCTAATTAATTACAAAAATATCAATGTCAATAAGAACAAATTATTAAAATATATGACATGATTTATTATTGACAGTATCGAAGGAGGCTGATAATTAATTAAAAAAATTTTCGAAACATTTCAAGGTACGTTTTTAAAATTTAGTTGAGGTAAGTGAAGAATTAAACAGAATGATTTTTGTAGATCAGGATGATATATACTGGTATAAGAGAGTTATGTGCTGGCCATATCAGACATTTTTAAGTAGATAAGTTGTAGGACCGATTCGTCATTTTTATATTCATACAGCAAAATACGAAAACATGAATGTATGACTAAAGAGAACTAAGAATAACTCGTACTTTTCAAATTGCTTGATGTTCAGCTTCTCTGAAGGCAGGTTTAGACCTTTTAGTAATACGTAAGGTAGTTGTCGTACAAGTAAAAATCGCAGTTGAATTGGATCATGTTGCTAGTCATTCTGTTAATCTTAGCATATTATGGTGTGAAAAATTGGAGATAAGCGTTAGAGCATTTTAAAAACGTTGAGGAGATGTCTCCGACATATTAATCATATCATATAAATGTTTTTTAAATATTTTTCTAACTGCCCTCCAAAACATCAGAGAATCTCCTGAATCACAAACTACTTGTTTTAGTAAATGGGACGGGATCCTACAGTTTAATAGTGGAGTTAGAACCACTTCTTGGTAACATTTCTAAAGAAAAACCTCCAGCTGGCTTATTAAATGTAGTATTATAATTGTAGACACCGGACAATTTCCGTGAATGCAGGGTCGGCACAGGGGTTAAGAGACAATAACAATTATTTGTACGAAACAATTAAAATACGAATGTTAGAAATTTTTAGTATTTGGCGCTATTTATTACAATTTTTCAATCATATTCAATAAATTTATGCATGCATATAATCCACTAATTAAAAATGTCCGCACACTTTTTGTTCGACATATGTGCACATGCCTCATCCCAAGCGGTTGTAAGTACTTCCTCATCGCAAAACTGTGGGCCTTTCAGCTTATGTTTGACAATAGGAAATAATCCAAAATCACATGGAGAGGGATCCGGACTGTAGGGAAGATGTGGCAACACTTTCAAGTCGGAAGATTCTGAAAATATCTTTGTAGCACCAACTCGATGTATTGGTGCATTTCAGTTGTGGTGGAGGTGCAAATGTTGAAACAAGAACGAGGTTGAATTTGTTAGAGGGCCTCAAGTTAATTTGGGAAACAGACCTCTGGTACTGCGGCGCATTGATGTACAACTCTTCCTCTATCTGTCTATATGCAATATGTGTATTTTCTTTAATAAGATGTTCTACATCGGCAATACTTTTTGGAACAACTTCAGATGGCCTGTGTGCGGATCATCGCCTAGCAAAAACATGTCTCATGCAAACATACATGTTTGACCACAGGAATACAGTATTTCTACCTAAACGATCTTCATCAAATATATCCAACATTTCGTTAAAACATTCTTTTGCAGTTAACCCACGTGTAAAGTTATAGAGCAAAATCACATCGCGACATCACAGCCATTGTTATACATTAACCAATGCACAGTATAGTTAATACTTAAAATGTGTGTGATTTATCTTTAACGGCAACACCACTACGGTAAGATATGCCGCTCAATGAATTCTGCACATTACGGACAATATTTACAGATTTCTGTAACCCTTGTAATCATGTGCATTATCGTGGCAAAGATAATCGAGAGAGGCGCTCCTTAATCTGCTGTCGGCGCGAACTGGCCTTTATAAATACATCATTTGTACTTGCAATTAATCGATTGACTGTAGGGTATTGGTGGCGTACTTCGTCGGCTACGCGATGCAAGGTATGGGCCAGACAAGTTACATGAATCATATTGTGATGCGTGGATCGTATAGGCCCGGCAGATTTACACATACATGCCGTTGTGTCTGATATAAGCAGTAAAATATTGTCACTTTTAACACCAATATTACACAAAGCATTTACCACTATTTAGTCAACTGTTTACACATGAGTCTGCTATATCCGTTTACTACAGTAAGGTGCACTCTGAATATCACTTAGAATACGGGTAATAATATTAATGATTTTATTCCCTTAAAATCCATGGCTTTGTCAAGATAAATCCACAAGTACTGATATTTCGCGTCCTCCGTGATATTGTCCAACACATTATTGTACAATACAGGAAGATACTTTTTGCACATATCGAACTTGAGGGTAGTGTCCACGCGGGCATGTACTTCTCAAAAAAAGTTATTTAATTCAGGGCGCTCTAAGAGTTCCCACGATAAATATAGTGAATAAAACAATATGCACAAATCGTCAAGAAACGTGCTATGCGCAGGTTGTCATGATATGTTTCGCACTTTATTACTACGATGAACTTTTGATTCAAGATGACGTTTGGTGTCGTTAATATGGTGACACATTAATTTTCTATTACACACGTACAGTGCATGACAGGTCCATCGTCCCGAATGTTATGAAACCGAGTAACAATTTACTTCAGTTCAACTGCTGACAAACACGAACGAAAATGTGACGTAGTTGTTACTATTTATTTTTATCCGCGCGCCATCTACACACTGCGTTTGCAGGTAAATTAAATGGTGAATAAACACGATATTAGAGCTGCTTTCGTTCGTAGTGAACAAAGTGATCATGATTCCCTGTCGTACTTTCTATCAAGGGAATACGAGCTCTATGTGCAACGCAATTAGGGAACTGCCAGAAGTACTGGAACAAATCATGATCACTTTGTTCACGAATGATTGGCACGAGCGAAAGCAGCTTAGATATCGCTGTACGTATTTACTGGTGCTTTCCAATGGCAGGTCAGACAGGCCGGTTGGGAAGCTGGTCCGGGAGTCACGGAAATTGTCAAGTGTCTAAGGCTTTTAACATATAATTCCATTTATTTGTTTCTGCCTTTTTGTGTATTTGCTGTGTATTTCTCTTACTGATCGATTTACAAACATTACTTCATTCTCACTGAATCCAACAAATGATTACAATATTTATTATTATCGACTGGTACGCCCGATCGTAGGACTCGGGTTCAAATCCGGACCGGATTAAGTCGATTAAGTATAACAAATGAGTAGACCTGCTCCGGGTTAGAGATACCAGTATTTACACAAATTCTGAACTTATCTCCTGGCATCAACGGTTGGCCTTGATATCAGAAATAGAATAACGTTAAATAATTGACTGAAAAAGATTAATATTCTCATTGGATCCAATAAATGCGTCTTTAAATATGTCATTTACATTACATTTCCGTATTTACTAAATAAATAAAAAAACAGAGAAACGAACCAACTAAGCCTCACACGAATTCGATTCGCTGCCAAGTTTCTACTGTACTATATTTATTTCTTTAGGATTGAGTTGTTGCCTGCCTTTTAAAATACGGAGGTTTCCACATTTACATGCATGTGTAGTCCTCCTAATTCATGTATTAGCTATCCACGATCGAATATAAATTCTTTAAGTAACAAATGGTCTAAAATTTTACATTTTGTGTGCTGTTAGTCGGTTATCTAGTGTTCTACTTTCTGAAATAATATCTTTCAATTCCTTGTATAGTTATTTCGCGTAGAATTTTTGTAGTGGTATTTACATTTAGATAATATGTATGTTTACATGTCAAGAATTCTGTCAAGTACATTGCGGTATGAGAAAAATCTGTTTGCCTAATGCTGCTGGTTTTTGATATACAGGATGTTCTAGAAGTAACACGACATCTCCTAAGGCATAATTCTTATGTCAATTCTGCATCGCCCAGTATAAATATTATACACTTTGAAGTCTAAGAAATTGCATTTCAAAATTTGAAAAATGGTTTGGAAAAATAAATCAATAACTTACAAAATTGCAAATATCTGCTAAACTATTTTTCAGAGAAAAATGTTATCAACAATGTCTGTTTTTTTAATAAATTTGCGTTGTATCTATTTTCAATCGGTGTGTTTAAGAAAGGTGATGCCTGAATTTATTTAAAACTTAATTTATAGTCGAGTCGGTGAAGCCAAAAAATCGTCAAAACCTCGGAACCCGCAAGAACTGATCACACTAGCGTATAGGAAATTTTGGAGAAAACTTGTTGTAAAATGACAAATTATACAAGTAACGGGCTTTAAATTTTTGTAGTGTTAAACAAATGTATTTCGAACAATTATGCAAAATTTTTTTCAATATTCAGTAAATATTTTTAACACAGAAAACGATCTTTGCTGACGCGTGAAAAGTCCGGGGAATAAACTGCTCTAGAATTTAAAATATTAAACTTAGAGGACTAAAAGTTTCAGAATTATTTTGTTGATGAAAATATATGTAATTTTGTTGCTTATTCATTCAAATATTATTTCTTATACTATTTTTTCAAAAGAAAATAACTTTTGATTACAGATCATCGAAAAAAAAAATGTATATATAATTTTTTTTGTAATTGTTTAAAAAATATAAATACTTCAGTCCGACAGTCGGAATGATTCCGATTTCAAATAATGTACTATAACAAACATTTAAAAAATCATAATTGGTTCGTTTCTTGTGGGTTTCGAAGTAAAAACATTCATTAGTTCGACTATTAGGTGGTACTGCAATGGAAGGGTTACGATGCTCATCAACTTAAAAGTCACCATCCTCCGAGATGCTCTCTTTCTGGCACACCCTATTACAAATAGTGCCGGAAAGAGGGCAACCGGCTACCTGTTATTTTTTATTAGTTACTGGAATGCAGTTTTCAAACTGTTTTTGAAGAAAATCTAGCTTCTTGCATCAATTTTGCGACATTTTTTAATAAAGGAAATATCTCCGCTTTTTTACTAAAAATTTTGATATATTGTAAAGATATGGATTGCGAATTTTCTTTTTAACAACGGAAGAACAATCTTTCCAAAGGCGAAAGTTATTCAGCTCCATTTTTTTACAAATACTCATCCTTTGTTGCATTTTTTCAACTGCACCTACAAAGTCACCGAAGCCATAAGTGTTCTTCTGTTGTTTCAAATATTTCCAGTTGATTATGTAAAGAATCAGCTGATATAAAAGTATGTCCTGGCTCAAAGTAATTTATGTGCATACATTGACTGACATTTATTGGGAATTTAAAATTTGTACAAAACACAACATACACATGCGCAATAATAATTAAAAAGTAAAAACAGTTTTGCTCTACGAAATACAAATAACCCAGTTGTATTTACTTAACTCGTATTTGTATCATCTGTACAAACTGAGCATTGATAATAAACAAAACCCCGGGTGTTTTGATTTATTGCTCACATTAGTTCAGGGAATTCCCCGTATTTCGTTTATTCTAAGAACAATGCCGGTATCCAATCGAAGATATCGCGTTTTTGCTTATGATAATAGAAATTCGTCATTTTCTCTAAGGAATGTATGTTGTTATTGAATATACGGGTTATAAAGTTAGTAATTTTATAACGTTTGTAAATACGTGATTTTAGCGTGGCTAAAGTGTTTGTTATTCAAGAGGAAATAAATCACAGCGAAAAATTTTCATTTTTTGATTTTTTTTCGCATACTTAGGACGGCAGTACAGCCATTACAGAGAATGCTAAGAATATAATAAATTGTTCTGTAATTATGGTTGTATGTACTAAAAATTTATCTTTGTTTCCAACTTATTATTTAATACGCCCTATATTGTTTTTCACATAAATAATATAAATTATTAGAATAACACTATAATTAATATCAATTGTTATTATTATTTGATACAGAAATAGAACTAATTCCAGTTCTGCTTGAATATAACAAAAACTAGTTTTTCATTAAGTAACTTTAATTCACCATAACTTTATAACTATATAACTTATAACAATTAATTTAGAAAACTTTATAGTTTCTAGTCTCACAATGATTTTTAATAATATTGCAGTGCCGTATCCAGAGAGGGCTGGCCAGGGCTAAGCCATGGTAGAAAAAACTTGAGCCATGGTAAAAAATCAGGCTTAGATCCAGAAAAAAATGACTATATCACCGACCTTTCACTAAGCGATCTACGAGGCATCGATCTTTCTAAATCGTTCACAAACCATTGCGCCTCGTTGCTTTGGCTGTTTACGTGTTGTTCCAGGTACAATTCAACTTCTCCTATATTCACGATATTTATACGAAACTAAGGGTATTAACAATTTATTGTGTTCTTAACAACAGTTACTGTTGTTGTCTTATAGGAAATACCTAAATTTACATAATATGTTACTTTCCAGGATGATTTTCGTTTATTTTGTACTATGAAATATTATGAGGAATAATAGTCGAGTCGATAAAGCGCTTATAACTATTTATTCGGCATCGAATGACGATGGTTCGATTCCATCCATATATATATATATATATATATATATATATATATATATATATATATATATATATATATATATATATATATATATATATATATATATATATATATATATATATATATATATATATATATATATATATATGTATGTATATATATATATATATATATATATATATATATATATATACATATATATACGTATATATATATATATATATATATATATATATATATATATATATATATATATATATATATATATATATGTATATATATTTATATATGGATGGAATCGAACCATCGTCATTCGATGCCGAGTAAATAGTTATAAGCGCTTTATCGACTCGTCTATTATTCCCCATAATATTTCATAGCACAAAATAAACGAAAATCCTGTTTTTTAGACACAAACAATATTATGAATGTAAGTAGTTAAAGTACAACTCTGTTATTATACAAGAGAACAATAATTGTGTTTTATAAATTGCAGTGAGCTATGAAAATGGAAAAATAAATTTTGTTGATTTTCCCATTCGACCTTATAATCCCACAAAAACTCGAAGATCAGAATTTCAAAAGAAGGTCGCTACACTCCAGTAGTAAAAATGAAATTGGCAAAAAGAAAATGAGCCCTGTCTAATATTAGTTCTGACTATGATCGTGTAGTATTTTACCTAGTAAAAATAACTGTGGGAAACGAATACGACATTTTATCAGAAAGAGACCTCCACGGTCATTTAATTTATTTTTGGTTGTAAATTGGGTTCTTTTCAAATTTAGATGTAGATGATTGGTAGAATAGGATACCGCTTATCTAAAAGGAACCAAATGCCAAAATAACAAAAATGAGTTAATCGTATCAAGAAACCTGAACATCTATTTATTACGTTTGTGTGCAAATAGTATTAAAAAAATGTTTAAAAGGAATCGTACATGAACCCAAAAATTGGTAGAAACAGCCAAGAAATGATTCCAAGACTCTCGCTTCTTTGATAATATTATATTATAATATGTGTATTCTTGCATATTATAATTTATTTTTACTTGCAGCGTGCTCTATTCATGTTTTACCTGCCAACAGTACCGACATAATTACTTATACTGAAAATAACCAAACTTTTTATAATTAATTATATTTACAATATTATAATCGAGTTTACCTAAAATGTGCAAGTGTCGCATGGTTCTTTTGAGATAAGTAGTATCCAATAATAAGTAGGTTCATATATGGATTTTCATTAATTGAAATAACTGGATATAAAAGTATAGCATGAAATAAAATGTATTTGTATGTGAAAGAGACGAAATTTACGCTCATTTTGCAAAATACAATTTCTGCAATTTATTTAACTTTTGATCACAATCTTCTTTTATTAAAATCACTATACAGTCGACTTTATCGGCTTTAGTCACTACCAAATTGTTATTTTTTCCTTTAGTCTGGATTTACTTTGATAATACACATCCAAGGAAACATTACAAAATTACTGTGATCTGTAAATAAAAAACATATGAGTTGAAATTTTGTGTAAATATGTTAATAATGTACGCTTATATTTTCTAAATTATTGGCATATCTGTGAACCGTTACAGTCATTTGCCTTCAAGAACATTGCTTAATTAAACAAAATAAAAAAGATTTAACTCAAATAAATAAGTGTCTAATATCCGCAAGCAAATACATATTTAGGTAAGACAAATATTTACTTTGATTATCAACATAAATGCCTCTTTTAGTCAACAAAATACCTTTTTCCGTAACAAATTATTTTGTTAAAGCATGAGAAATATGATAATGAGTATTTATTTAATAGTATTGTTTTTGAGTTTAGAAAAGATTCATTTAGGTACATCAAACAAATTATGTACAGGGTTATTCATTATAAATTACCCACCCCTTATCATCCCCTTATTATTGCCTATAAAAAAAACAAGTTTTAAATAAAAGTTGTGTGGTTATGACTGAATTTTGTTAAAATGTTACCAAAAGTACAGTATAATATTTTTTTAAATGATATAGCCTGTATATTATTAAATTTTTGGAATGATCCTTTGTTCCTGATTTCAAAAATATACCATATGTTACCCCTCCCATATATCGTTTTTGAGTTATTAAATGTCGAATATCTCAGTTAAACTAGTTACTGTAAATATGGATAAGTTAACATTATTAAAGTGAGCAATGAAAATGACAACTATTATGTTTGATAAGCGACATTTCTTTAATGAAATAATCAAAATGGTTTAAAGTGAAGAAGAAAAATACTAAGGATTTATACAAAATAGATAACAAAGATTTATTTAGGAAATTCAAATATAAATAAATGATTACTTATAAAAGATGTTCGATGTGTCTACCATTATTGTCAATGCATAATTGATAACGTTTTCATATATTTATAATTGCAACGAAAATGGCTTCATTATTTACATTCAGATTGTTTATTTCAAGTCGATTCCTGTCTTTAATGACTTGAATACTATTATTATTATTTTTATTACTGACAATGTCTTTTAGAAATTTCCAAAAAAATTAATCCATTGGGGTTAAATCCGGACTGTTAGGTGGCCATTTAATATGTCCATTATTCCCTATCCATATTGGGAATACATTAGGACACTATGCGGGGTTGCCCCATCCTGCATCCAAATCATATCATCAAGTTCGGCATTCAGAAAATTCTGCAAAAAAATATTTTCTGCTTCTGGGATAATTATTTCCAAATAGGTAACTCCAGTTAAAGTATAATCATAAAATATAGGCCCAAAAATGTTGTTTCTGAAAATTCCACACCAAACACTAACAGTTTTCTCCCTGATTTTTCTATTTGTTTTACCAATATTTTTCTGTTGTGCTTGTTTTCCCACGACCTTCGATTTTTCCTATTAAAAACTCCTGCCGTAGAAAAGGATGATTCATCAGTCCATAACATTTTAGTGAAAAAATCGGGATTATCATCCAACTTTTGAATCATCTGGCGGCAAAAACCCACCCTTTTCCTTTTATGAGCCTCTGTTAAAACTTGTATGGGTACAATTTTATATGGTCTGTAGTTGTTATTTTTTAACGTACGTTGGATTTTTTGAATAACTTTTACCTAGTTGGTCGACTGCATTATTTATACTACATTCAGAATTTTCTAAAAAATAATACAATGTTCCAAAAAAGTCTATTCGGGAATGAATATGGATGGGCTTACCTTCGAAATGAAGCAGTTTATCTAGCTGTTCTTCCTGCTTTGCTTGAACTACAGCTTTTTTCTCCTAAAACTGGAGACATTAGTCACCTTTCGGTAAATATTTTTGAACGTATTTTCTGATGCTGTTGGACGATTTGGATATAACCCTATATGCCCTTTTTGCTGCACGTTTATTTTTGTTATTTTGTATATAACAAGTAAATATTTGGACTTTTCTTCCTCACTGTAAACCATTTTGATTATTTCATTAAAGAAATGTCACATCAAACATAATAGTTGTCATTTTCACTTTAATAATGTTAACTTTTCCATATTTACAGTAACTAGTTTAACTGAGCTATTCGACGTTTAATAACTCAAAAACGATATATGGTAGGGGTAACATATGTATATTTTTGAAATCAGGAACACAGGATCATTCCAAAAATTTAATAATATGTAGGGTATCCCATTTAAAAAGAAATATTATTTTTTATATTCCCTGAAATCTGCACGCTACTGTACTTTTGATAGCATTTTAACAAATTTCAGTCATAACCACACAATTTTTCTGTAAAACTTTTTTTTCTATAGGCAATAATAACGATGATAAGAGGTGGGTAATTTATAATGAATAACCCTGTACCAAATTTAATAAATTGACAAATAAATTATTTAGTTCCTCCTAACATGGATGTTGCTTAAAACGTGTTAGTAATATTGTAAAGGAACAGTATTTTTTTTTTTTTTTAATTAAAATAATATCTTAAATTTACAAATCCATTTTTACCGTGTAGGTTTAACGTTATACAAAAATAAAATTCGTTTTAATTAAAAACAGTTAAAACGACCATTCTAAAACTACCCACCATAAAACGTTAGGTGTACTTTTCCTTCATGAAAGATGTATAATGGGCGGAAAGGGTGGATATGGAAGGGTTGGAACATTAAACCACTTAAAATTTATTTGCAGAATTTGAATACTTTTACCGGGTTACTCAAGTCGCCTAGAATTTAGCCTTTTTATATATTGTCAGACCGATAATCCTCATAATACAGGGTACGTCACTACATATTCCGCGATCTGTAGCTCGAAAATTATAAATATTATAATGCGTATACGACAATTTTCTTTCTATACCACAACGGCGGTTCTTCTATAGGGTCATTTGTCAATGACCTCCCACATACAAATAAAAAAATAGAGCTATTCATTTTCTGAAGTTTAAAAATATATAATATATATATTTTTAATATTCTTAAATATATATATATATATATATATATATATATATATATATATATATATATATATATATATATATATATAATATATATATATATATATATATATATATATATATATATATATATATATATATATATATATATATATATATATTTTTAAACTTCAGAAAATGAATAGCTCTATTTTTTTATTTGTATGTGGGAGGTCATTGACCAAATGACCCTATAGAAAAACCGCCAGTGCTATACCGTTATGCAGATTACTTAATTTTATATCCCAAAACAGCGTCGATAAATTCTACCTGGCATATCTACCTGACTTCAATCATTTAGTCAATTATCCTTTGTAGTTATATCTTCAAAGGCACATAATCTTAAGGTCAAATTAGCGCAAAGCGCGATTTTTTATTTCAGAGTTGTTGGATGATTTGAAATTAAAATTTTCCAAATGAGTTTTCATGGAAACGAACTGATGAAACGGTTAAGAAAATATATAATTATAATTATATTCAACAAGTACAACATACTTTTGACTCAAACTATAATTATAATTTTTTTACTTGATAATAGGAATTTTCATATTAATGAATATTTTGGAGGCGCATGGTTATTTTTCGAAGGACATATGCACGGAAATATTTTCGACGCATTAATTTCAACAACCGGGAATTTCTCAAACTACGCAATTAATTTGCATTTATTTTTTTTCACCGACATTTAGTTATTTTCTATCTTACTATGAATTAGGTGTCTCTTCAATTTTGTAGATGACTGTTAAGAATATTGCTACTACTTATAAAGGAAAATACCAAAGAAGTATAAAATTCTTCTTTCCTTTTACTAGGAGTTATTTGCCATTTGCACACAAATTCGTAGATTTTACTTAAAACTCGATATCACATTGTCGTCGAAATGAAGTCAAATGTACCTAAATGCGCATTAGTAACCAAACATACTGTGCAACTACAAGAAAGATTTATATGTAATTTTACCTATCTTAGTCAATTTAATTAAATTTCGATATCGTCTTATTCCCCACTTATGTCGATTCCACCTCGCATCAATGTAAATTTTACTTAGATATGGTTAAATCCAATTTTGCGACCAAATTTATTATACATAATTTAGGTATTCTCGGTAATTTGCGGTAGATTTTTTTTTTGACTATTTTCCAAAAAATCTCGGGGCAGTGAGTGAAGAACAAGGTGAAAGGTTTCACCAGGACATTGACAGACACAAACAGATGGAGATGAGATATCAAGGAAGATGGAACGTCGCCATGATGACTGACTATTGTTGGTGTTTAAAGAGAGAATCTTCTGAAGGTGAAACTTCACATAAACGGGCTTTAACTAAGCGTTCATTTGAAAGTAAAAGAAAGCGTTTTCATTCGCAAAGAGACATGTAAAAATGTTAACAACTTTTTTGTAATATTATTTTCTTGTAGGTACTTGTAAATTTTGATTTAAATTTTGTAATTAAAAATGAGAAGTATTTTACTGTAATGCATTATTTTATTACATTTTATTAGAAAACCGTTCATGTATTTTTACTTTGTGAAAAAACCTTGCATGATAGAGCAAAATGCAAGTGATTTTTGATTCGGCATGAAACAGTCATACAGAATTACATTAAAATATAGAAACTCCCCACCATAAGTTTTATTTTGCAGGTCTGTGATATTTTTAAATTTGATCTCTATTAAAAATGTTTCTTTAAATTATAATTTTTCAGTCAATATAACAGAAACAAGATATACCTTTCATATTCTTCATTCACCCAGTATTAAAAGCATGACTATTTATACCTATGTACCAAATATCTGTGAAATGTGACTCTTCTAATTAATTTTGTGTTATAACATTCAATTTAAATGTATCGGTTTTTCTGGTATGCAGGTGGCAAAATACCCAACAAAAAAGAAAGAAGTAAAAAGGGTTTCTTTTTACATGTCAGGAAAAAATTATACATTTACATTTCTTTATTTGCTACATCTGTGCAAACTTATGATTCTAGTTATTTACGCTGATTGTCAAGTTGATTATTATTTTAACAATGAGTCTTTCGGTTATCCAAAGAACTGAAATTTTGATATTATTAGGATGTGGTGATAAAACAAGAACGCAGAAGCAGGTGTGCGAAATCTTCAATACTAAGTATCCTGACTGTCGCATTTCTGAGTCTATGGTTAGTAAAATAGAAAACAAATTTCGTGAATTTGGAAATGCCACAGTTATTCCTAAATCTGGTAGAAAACGCATTTTAGACGATGAAAAGAAATTGGATATATTGTTAGATATTCAAGATAATCCACATAAACCTACAAGAGAAGTTGCCAGTAAAACGTCCATATTGCGTATTCTAAAAAATGAAAAATACCACCCATATAAAATTCATTTGGTTCAAGAACTTAACGACGATGACCCTGATCGCCGATTGAAATTTTACGAAATCATGGCAAATAGATGCCAAGATGATCCGTTATTTATAAAAAACGTCCTTTTCTCTGATGAAGCAACGTTCATCTTAAATGGAACAGTCAACAAACAGAACTGTAGATACTGGGGTACAGAAAATCCACATTGAATGATGGAGGCCAATACTCAATACCCTTAGAAGGTGAACGTTTGGGCTGGAATTATAAATTCACAAATTGCCGTCCATATTTCTTTGACAGCACATTAACTGGCGCGCGTTACTTGAATTTCTTGCAAATTTTCTTAGTTCCAGAGTTAAGAATACTTTTCCTAGATGGTGACATCCCTAATTAAATTAATATAAATATTTGGTATCAGCAGGATGAAGCTACACCACATTTTGTATTGGAAGTAAGAGCCTATCTGAATCAAGTTTTTCCCAATAGGTGGATCGGTAGACGCGGTGAAATTGAGTAGCCTGCCCGTTCTCCCAATTTGACCCCGCTTGACTATTTTCTATGGGGTTACTTAAAATCGAAAGTCTACTTTAACAGACCAAATAACGTCGATGATTTAAAAGACAGAATAAGGCAAGAAATTAATCTAATCACGCCCAGTTTGAACATTTGATATAAACTGTTTCTTGTTCTTTTGTTTACTTAGTAATAATAAAAATGTAACATTTTTCAATAAAAAAATTAGAGAAATTCAAAAAATCTTATATTGCTGGACAGAGAATTAAAAACCATTTTAAATGAACTATCACACGCACCCTCATTCTATTTAAAAATTGTAAAGGGGTAGCTGTCACTCCAAGGGGGTTGGAAGGGGAGGTATAAAATTATGCTCAAAAAATGTCATTTTAGAATTAAAAATTAACGTGTTTCATGATTTTACTCATAACTTGTAAATTACGTAGAAAATGATTGTATCTCTTATTTATGGGCCTCCCTGTATAAACCATAAAATATAACTTATTTCAAATTAAAATTAAAATTAATAGAGTAATTTTCACAAATCGAAATATTTGGTAATTATTAATATTTAGTAATCTAAACGTCAAACAGAAATAAACAAAAAATAATATGAAACAGACAATTAAATACAAGGATACCTAGACAATCGAAATAAAATACAAAAGCTCGTGGCCAATTATTATTATTATTAGGTATTCAGTTTTTTTTTGCATTTAATTTTTTTGCAATAAAAATTGTCCCCGTTCGTGCAAAGAAAATGTATGCACTTCGGAGTAAAGTGTGTTTTAGTCCCTCGCATAAATATGCTCGGGAAACACTATTTATGCCGGGACTAAAAACACTCACTTTATTCCCTTGGTGCATAAATAACTATTAAATCACTTTCCTCGAAGTTATGGCTCGTCGAGTTTTTTTACAACCTGTATCTTTCATTATGTTAATCGGAAAAGCATATTTTTACATACATTTTACATACACATTATACACAGTGTGCTCGCTTAAGATGGAACCACCTCAATATCCCCGTAATTATTGATCAAATCGAGCGTGGTTTTTACAGCATAAAAGCACTGACGTAGTTTTCCACGAAACCAAAACACTATATACTGCACTCGATGCGCATTTCGCCAACCAAATTTTCATCATCTGATGATGATTAAAACTAACCTTATACTAACAATGTATCATATTTATACCGAAACTATTGTCACGGTTCGGTGAACCGTGACCCACTAACCAATAAAGCGGGCTATTTGGGATAGGCCCTCTGTCACTATTCATACTAACTTTACAATTTGTGATTTACAAGCTTTCAAATGCATCCAGCTGTCTAGTATTTGTTACATTCCCAATTAATCTTAAATTGCTAATATCTATTTTATGGTTTTTCTCAAACGCATGTTGGGCAACACTAGACTTATCTGTTCTACCATATTTGAGATGGGCCATATGCGCTTTGAATCAAGTTTGAATTCATCGTCTAGTCTGTCCAACAAACTTTTGATTACAGTCCTTATAGCTAATTTCGTAAATCCCCGACTTTTCGTGTGTTTCAATTTTGTCTTTTGGATTGCCTAAAAGTTGTTGTAGTTTATTTCCCAATGAATGAACCACTGTCTTACCTATATCTTTAAAAATCTCAACCAATACCACGGGTGAATCGAGAATCGAATGGAATCGATGCAAATTTCGGATTTTCTCTTTCATTTTGAAGGGTCGAGGAATTTCGAAGTGTCTCTTTAAATTTTCGTTTCCTAATTATTTTATCAATTAAACTTACATTACTGACAGCTATATCCTTAATCAATACCTTTTCTTTTTCACACCTCTCCTTATTGAAGGGAAGCTTAATAGACGATAAGAATAGAAAATTAAAACTCACCATTTTGTGTTGAGCACAATGGTGAGAATCCTTAGGGATATATCTTAGAATACTGTTACCTTTTTTGTTTATGTCAAAATCTAACTTATTTTCACTATTTCTAATTATTAATATATCTAAAAATGGTAGTTGTCCAGAGTTTTCAATGTCATATATGAATTTAACTGACGTGAAACAAAGTTGTCAATATCAGCAATTTGAGTTTACAATGTAAATTTAAAAAATATGTATCCAGTAAAGTGGATGGCGATTTCCTTGTTGTTCGTGCTTCCCATCAAGATCCGTTAACATGGTGCAAAGTTGTGAGTTCATGTTATAGAATGGAAATGTGTACCTGTAATAACTTATTTACAATTATTCATATTGAGTTATTCTGCTGTAGATTTTAACTTGAGTTATTTAAATATTCCTAGGCACACAAATGTATTGTTTTGTTCAGTGACCAATTTATTTAAATGCTCACCTTCTTCGTAATATAAATTAATGAAATGTTATTTGTAAATCAACATGTAATATATTTGTCTATAATATTACACTATGTTTAATTATATATATATATATATATATATATATATATATATATATATATATATATATATATATATATATATATATATATATATATATATATATATATATATATGTACACACATAATGCACGAATATTGCATATGTCTATACATTATATTACAATCTGAAAATACCAATATATCTAATTCATATATTTTTTTTACTTTATTTATTTTCTTTTAATGTGGAAAATCAACAAATAAAAAGGGAAGATTATTTTTCACAAGGACCTAAGTTGCAATTAATCCATTCTTTTGTTTTCTTTTTAAAAAAGTTGATCAACGTGCAAGAGATTTAGTATTTTAGGAACAATATAAAGGAAACATTTTTAGTACGAGGTTTTGGTATTAAATAAGATTGTTGTATCATAACTTGAGTGTTATATTGATGCTCATTTTTGCATAGATATGATGTTTTAAATGCAGATGTTAAAGTAGCTTGAAGATATAAGAGACGAATATGGTGATCATTTGATTCTTTATAAACTAGTTCAGTTGGATATAGTATACTTTTATTTAATATTATTTTAAGAATACATTTTTGTATAGTTACCAATGGCTCTAGGTGAATTTCAGATAACCCACCCCATCCAATAATTCCATATTGTAATAGATATTGTACAAGTGCAAAATATACATTTTTTGGGGCTCTGAAATCTAAAAATTTCTTTTAATTGTTTGAACTTATAAATTAATTTTCTTACTCTTTTGGTCAGTTCTTTGGAATGAACTTCCCATTTAAGTTTATGGTCAATGAAAACACCTGGATATTTGGTTTGATTTACACTTCCAATTTTTTGGGAACAATTACATGGATTATTATCATATGTAACACAATTGGCGGAATGAGCTTTTATTGTAACTATATCAGGGATATTCGAATTGTATAACGCAAATGTTAGGAAATCAGTTTTATCAATATTGAGTTGTAACAAATTCATACATAGCTATTTTGATATTTTAATCATAATCTCTTCCGCAGTACTTTTTGCCTCTTCCCATGATTCAGCACTAATAACAGTATCGTCAGCGTAGGATATTGTATTAGATTTTTCATTGGCAATATTTAATAAGTCGTTTACATAGAGGAGAAATAATATGGGACCTAGTATGGTTCCTTGCGGAACACCAAATTTAGTAAAGAGTTTGCTACTATCACTAGCATTTACATATACATACTGTTGTCCATGACTTTCCAAGAGCATTAAAAGAATACCTCTAAAACCTAATAATTGCAATTTATCAATGAGAATATCGTGCGCCACAGTACCTAAAAATATTGCGAGGCATTTTTTTGACTCATTAATAGAAGTATTTACTAGATTTATCAAATCTAGTATTGCCCCACTGGTGCCCATTTTCTCCCGAAAACCATATTGTTTATTATTAAGTATTTTGTTTTGATTGAGAAAGCCTAAAATAACAATACCCATAAACTCTTGATTTAAAATTTAATTTCATAAATTCGCTAGAGGAAATACCCTTAGAAAAGATGACTACTACACCATTATTGTTTGAAAGAGGTGGCAATAAAAGTTTTGTTAAAGTTATATAAAGTTGAAAAATCACTCCCATTCTCCACCCAATTTAATTGGCAGGTTGCGTTCACGCTTAAAAGTTGTCGAGCTGCCTTGTTTCAAACGTGGTCTCTAGGGTGATAGTACGACAATAGTTATGGTCAAACGCTGTTTCACATTATGCTCTGAATCAATCTGATCAATAAAGATATATATTTTTAAAAGTATATATATAATACAATTTTTCCAGTACTTCTTTCAATGATTGTATGCAACTAATTTAGTGAGTGGTTTAAAATTATACGTCCATAAACTGTTTGTTATAATGTATTAATTAAACTATAATTCTAAAAACATTTAAGAGGTCAGAGAACACAACACAAATAAGTATATATATGGAAAACCTGTAAATATAATTTAAAATATAATAGTCTAATATACTGGGTGTAACCGAATTATGGTACACCCTCCTTTTCTCCTTTAGTTTTGAAGATGATTCAAATTTGGGATATCGTATATACATAAAAAGCAGCACATACAAGTGATTTCTTTTCACTTCCGCTTTCGCCGGAAGTGACACCAACTTTCGATTTTCCAATGGAACACCCTATATATTATAGCATTTTTAAATTCTTCATAATTTTCTGATTCCAACGATACCAAATACCATACTGGTACCGTGATACCATTTATTAGCACTACTAATAAGGAATTTATAAATATGTCGTATTAAAATATGCGATAAAAACAAACAAAATTACAGCTAAAAGAAATTAAAAAGATACAACTTTGTTCTAATTACCTTGTTATACATAAGGTGGCATTGGAATACAAAAAATGAACACAAAACATTACAACAGTTGTTCAAAATGCTGTCCATTAACATCAATGCACTTCTGAACTCGCATAACTGATTCTCGAAGAACGTTCGCCAATTGCTGGGCCGTTATGCTATTAATTGCGCGTCTTACTCGTAGCTCCAGGTCTTCACGGGTTGTAACGGCGGTTTCGTAGACAATATTTTTTAAATGACCCCAAACAAAGACATCAAGGGGTGTTAAATCAGGTGACCTGGGAGGCCACCTCACAGGACGATTCGTAGAAATTACGTTTTCTCCGAATCTCCGTTGAAGGTAATCAATTACTATCCTTGAATTATGGGGATGATCGCCATCTTGTTGGAAATACATTCCCTGTCGTAAATTGAAAGGTAATTCAGCTAAACTGTCCTCAATTTCATTTTGCAGGAATCCCAAATATTTGACACCAGCCAGGGCTCCTTCAAATATTATTGGACCAATTATTTTACTACCGATTATTCCAAGCCAAACACTGAAACCGAACCGCACTTAAAAGTTACCCTTCCGTAATAAATTTTGATTTTCTTATGACCAATATTTTGTATTTTGTCGATTAAATAATCCCAATTTTGTAAACCTAGACTCATCCGAAAATAAAATCATTCCCAAAAATCATTGTTTGGCTGCACGTTATTCTGCAAAATCCAATTGGAATATTCCATCTTATGTTCATAATCATTTTCAAGTGCTGGTGCAATTGGTATTTAAAAGATTTATAGTGGTATTGGTATTTTCCTTAAAGAAACAGTCTTATTAACTTCTACTCGAGCCAAAACATTAATTTCTGTTCCTTCGTCAATAATGAAATTTTCTCC
This sequence comes from Rhamnusium bicolor, assembly GCA_029963845.1. Lineage (NCBI taxonomy): Eukaryota > Metazoa > Arthropoda > Insecta > Coleoptera > Cerambycidae > Rhamnusium > Rhamnusium bicolor. Next base: position 5,083,456 of record JANEYF010000851.1, on the reverse strand, counting down.
GGGATTATTGTTGGGCTCTCTTCGGAACTGATTTTCAAGATGATTAAAATAATTTCTCGCTGGAAATTGTCTCTCAGGATATCGTTCGGCATAAAGGTGTCTAACCGCAACGGCATTTTTTCTATATTGCATATAAATAATTAACATGTCCACTTTTTCATCTCTTGAATAAATTTGCGACATTTTGAACACAATTAACAAGAATTTTAAATAACTTTTAAAGACACAATAAAAACACCGGTAAACCAACAAATGTTTGACATGCTAAATATTTCATTGTTTTCAAAGCCACCAGTTAGTTACTTCTTAACATTTAATTAGTACAAAATTGTATTTTTTATTTTCTTTTAGCTGTCATTTTGTTTGTATTTATCGCATATTTTAATACGACATATGAATAGTTTCTGATTAATAGTACTAATAAATGGTACCTCGGTACCGGTATAGTTCCATTTGAAAAAAATTGAGTTTGGGCCCAAAAACCATTTTGATGAACGTTATTTGCTCAGATATCACGTAATTTAGTATTTTTAACGGGATTTCGATCTTTCCAGCATTACACGGGTCATTTAGAATAAATCGGAACCGTCATGGCACACTTAAATGGAAAATTAAAAATGATTCTATAAAAAATACTGACGTTTGAAATGTCACTTATTTGATATCGTTGGATTCAGAAAATTATATAGATATCAAAAAGTGCCGCTTATTATGTATATAGGATATCCGAAATTTAAATCAATTATCTTCAAAACTAAAGGAGACAAGAGGGTGTACCATTATCCTGTTACACCCTGTATGTAGATTATGACAATGCTGCTACCACTATATTCCTAATAGACCCGTTTAAAAATTTTTATTTGATATTCTGAAAGATTATATATCATTTCTGTTAGATTCGCACCGAGAAAAAATATGAATTATTTTTCAGTGAATTAAATTTATAGTACAGCGCAGGGAAACAGCTGGTCTGCAGCATATCTCCACTAAATCCCTGGGCAACGACAACGTTGGGCTTCATGCTGTTATGCTGCACAGGGCTTGTCCGGTGACTGGGTGAACTAACGGTGTTTCCTTTAATTTAATATATTTTAAATTTAATTTTATATTGTCAAGTTTTTTAGAATTTAAATAATATTTATTACTTCCGCAGTGTTTCCTTCGTCAGCTGGCCACAATATATATGTATCTGTAAATCGCTTTTAATATTTTTCTGTTGATGGTAACGAAAAGCAAAAACTAATATTTGATTTTTTAAAGTAAAATACTTATTTAGTAGGTAAAATAACAGACAAATCTAATGTGTACAAAAAATAACTTGTGTAAAACATTAAACAACATAAATTAGTATTTCGAATAAAAAATTTAGATATTTGTTTTTTCGCACAATATATGCACTACAGTCTCGTCTCCTAAACTATATTATCTTCTTAATTAGGGGTCGTCCACAACTAAGTGTCGAGGTGCTCATTTGGTCTACAATGCTAGTAATTGATTAATAATCCTAAAATAATCCGTAGGTTCTGAATAGTTGTAGACATTGCTTGCCTAATTTACGACTGGGTGAAGCTATGGTCATTCTACTCTACCTACAGCTGTTTAGGTTAATCCAACTTCAGAATACCAGTATTAATCTTAGAATCCACCAGTCAGTGTAATGCTTAAGTATATGATCAAAAAAATTTTGGACCGGTCATGCTCCCGAGAGCGCTATTGTGGATTTTGGACAATGCGGAACGATTTCAGAGCCTTTGCGGACTAAAGCATCTGCTTCCTACACTACCACTTTTGTGGTATATTTACCTAGCGGTACTGTAGAATGTAGATTTAGGCCTCTTCGTAAATATCCGTTCCTATTTTTGACCCATCGGTGTAGATGGATACATCAGATCGGTCTTTTCCTAACTGTTTACTCTTACTTCAAAGTTGTGTTTATTGGGGGATACCGTCAATGCCCATTTGTAGGAAAGGTATTATTGTCGTAGCCTTCTCGAGTATACAAACATATCTCGTAACCCTACCCTTTATTTGCCATACGCCTACAGACTCAATACTTAAAGATACCATCAATGCTACCTGCTCTATGGAGACATTCAGATCGGTAATACAAAGTGTAACTTTCAAGGCAGCTGCAGGCGTCGTTTTCACAGATCTTGAGACAGGATCCTATGGCCTATAAATTTGCACTAGCTTGGATACCGTTTTCTTTTGTCTGACCTTTGACTACCAGAAAACAGCTTTTTAGCAGAGCATGGGTATGATCAACAATGTACAGCCATAGGGATATTCTGGATAAAAAATCTCAGGACCTACCTACCATCCTACGACACCAACAGAAAGCATATACCTTATTTATTACGACATTTGTGTTTCCAATTTAGAGTGTCTCGCCCGGTGGAGTTGTATGTCTGATCGTTTGGGCATTTTCATGTGGCCCATTTTCCTTTTCTTGGTGAATGTCTTTTGGAGATTAACCGAAGAAGAGTATTCCAGGCACTTGTTTTCGAATAACTTGACGGCTGCTTGCATAAGTTCGCATAACCGTTCCTCGAATTTTCCATTCAGCAGTACGGTTATCATCTGCATAACCTATTGTAAAGAAACTAGTCATTGAAATGACATATGAGGCTGTCAATTAGGTATACAACCCATAATATGTGTACTTGAATTAATTGCTACTTCCGAAAAACTCCCAGTTATTTGGCCGGATATTGAAATTGACACCCAAAGGTGAGTGAGAGAAGTATCATACCATCGACAAATAATTATTTATAATGTACGATTTCTCATTGAATATATATTGTTTTTCACTGTGTTGAGAATTTTATATACAATTCGCTTTGAGTGTGGCACTGGCGGTTCTTCTATAGGGTCATTTGGTCAATGACCTACCACATACAAATAAAAAAATAGAGCTATTCATTTTCTGAAGTTTAAAAATATATAATATATATATTTTTAATATTCTTAAAAAATATATTAAAGTTTCTAGTTCATTCTATGCACAATACTATTCCAATATCTAGATCATTACATTATTCATTTATAGAACTTTAAAATCTTGGGTCAATCCACAACGTGTCCTCAAAACTAGGTACGGACCGAATTTATAACGAATTATAGTGAAACAGACTTATGCGCGAATCGTCAGAAAGCAAAAGAGACAGAAAACACTGGAGGGGACAATGTCCCTGATGATCCTGACACGGTAACGCACGAACTTTAGTACAGCAGTCGCTAGTCACCAGTCTTAATGTTAACTAGGTACGCGTTGATCGATAAATTCTATCGCGTTGTTTTTAATGTTTTTATTTGTGAACATTTTATTAGTAAATCTCTACTTGTCGTGAAATTAAGTAAAACAGTGTTTTTGGTGTTTACTATTAAATATAAGTGTTGTACAAAATATATTAAAACTGAAAGATGGACATAAGTTGGGTTATGAAGACTGAGTGAAATTCAAAGGTGGTGGCCGTCCAAAACCTAATATGACGATAAAGCAAACATCTCTTGATAAGAAAAAAGAAGTTAATAGGTATGTTTAATTAAAAAAAGTTATCCTTCAGCAAATTTTATTCATTGTTACGCTCATCAACTAAATTTAATTTTACAGAAAGCATCAAGTCAAGATAAAAGCATAAAAATTTTTGTTGCTAATTTACATAGCTTTTCTTCATTCTTTGGAAAATCGCCAAAAAGAACAGCCGTGTTAGATAATGTTACTCCAACACGATGGAATTTTAATACAAAGTGCATAGAGACTGTTTATACCTATCGAACAGAATTATTAGATTGTTTAGAAAAAATCATTGATAATGAATCAGAAACCAACACTCTATTGGTTTAAAAAACTACTTACAAAATGAACATTTTCTTTACTGGTTAAATTTTTTTCATTTAGTTATGCCTCATTGTGATATATTGTTTAATCAATTACAAAAATGTAATATCGATGTCATAACAGTAAATTGGCGTTTTTAATAGTAAAATTGAGGACATCAGAAATAAAATTTTGAATAACTATTTGGAGGAGACATCCATGCAGTCTGCCCAGAGATGTAAAACGGAAGAATCAAAAAAAGAATTGCATTAGAAGTTTGTGATATAATTACATCTGAGCAAAAACAAGTTTGGCTTCAGTAATCATTTAGCAGTGTCTCAGTTATTTCACGCAGATCGATTTAAAGATTATAAAAAAGCTTTCCTCAAGATATGTTTAAATTAGTTAAAACGGAGTATCCAGTCATAAATCATTTGAAACTTAAAACTGAATTAGAAGTATTATATAGCTGAGAAGATTTTTCCAATAGTGAAGGTGCAGTTGCTTTGTTACAGCTTTTTATTAACAATAATTTGTGCAATACTTTTTCTGAAAGTGTCAAACTGTTAAAAATCTTGTGTACTCTCCCTATGACTACCGTCGAAAGTGAACGTTGTTTTTCCACCTTAAAAAGAATAAAGACATTTTTAAGAAATACCATGGGTCAGGAAAGGTTATCTTCTTTAGCTATGCTTACCATAGAAACGTAATTAATAAAGAAGATAAAAGACTTTAATGAAAAAGTAATTGACCACTTTGCATCTCAAATAGACCGGAGGATCGACTTGGAATTTAAATCACTTTAAAAGGTAGGTAATACAGTAAACTTTTATAATTGACCTCCCTATCTCTTGACCCACGAACCGCCATTGGAGTGTGGTATTATGAACTGATGAACGTAATATTGTAAAATTGGTGTTGCATAAGACTTAGTCTCGAAGGGTGACATTCGAAAATTTTAACAAATAGATCTCAACGCTACAATATATCACCAAATTGTTTGCAAAATATTTATATAGCAAACTTACATTATTTTTTAAATTCCTGTTAAATCCTTTTGGGAAGAGCTTAAACTCTGACTTACTCAATCCTGAATTAGGGTAGGACATAAATAACTCTGGTCAACAAATATAAACTTTTTTTTTGAGTAATTAGTATTTTTTGTGGTAGTAAAAAACAGTCTACTGCAATGATACTTAGAGAAGCTCAAAATCATGCTGGCTTTCACGGAAAGTACAATTTTTTATACATTTCTGTAAAAGATTCCACCCTTTTAATTTTGAAATTAATATCTCAGCTTGAAGTTTTGATAAACTGAAATTACGAACCAAACCCTTTCTGCCTGATTAATAGGTGAGGCTCAGTAAACGTCGTCTAAAAGTCAAGGCTTTATTGAGCTAAGCGAAGTGCATTATGGAAAATACAAAAAATTACAAAAAAAATTGAGGCTGAAAAAAAAGCTTCAGAAACTGCATATTCAGAATCAGCACCTCCAAAAACATAAGAAACAACAAAAAATCAATTCAAAAAGTGTAATCAATATCAAAAAGTGTAATATATAATATACAATTACCATAAAACCCAAAAATTTAATTGCACGTGTTAATTTAGTTAAATCCACTTTAATGGCAAGCCTAAAATGTACCTGGATATAACCAAAAATTTTAATGTCAAATTGTATAATACCTTACTAATGTGATATGAATATTTATTATTAAAGCAGACAGTATATTTTCAGAATATGTTAATAAAATTTATATAATATGCTCCGAACAAAGAGGCTATATCCTTTGGGTTATCAAGAGCTGGGTTATCCGAGCTTGACCCCCAGGGCACAGGAGATTTCGTTAATCTTTCAAGCCTTGTTTTCATCATAAGGCAGGTCAGGGAACTATCTTTTTCGTTGACACTGGCTATATACACTTATATCCCAAATGATATCACATGCAAACAGACCTGTCTAGAATCTTTAAACCAGTTAAATTATTCAAACACATTAATGTTAAATTTCAGTAGGACATTTTTAAATAATTAATACTACATTTTTGAAACGTGATCTTTGATATACAATATAATTATTCAACTTGAATATTAGTTAATTTTTCAAAACTTTATTAAAAATTTCAAATTATTTTTTTATTTTCTTTTAAAAAAAAATTGTACAATATGATTTTATTGTAATTTAGTAAAATAAGGAAACTAACTCGATTATACCGGGTGTATTAAAAGTGTGCAAACTAAATTTGTATTATTTAAATAGTAGAGTCGTGATCAACGGTGTTGTACAGCGACGTATGTACATATGTATCTTCATAAATAAACGTTTGTATTTGAAACATATGACCTTTTACTCCAGCAATGTTTGTTTATTAAAATCTCACACAACACTTTTCTGAACTTTGGAAAATGGTAGGTAAGTTAACAAAGCACAATCGCTGTACAATAGTTTATTGAATACTACTGTACCCTCTGTATATTTTTTATTAAATTATTAAAATATACATTTAAAAATGCAAGTTTGTTTTGTCACTCTTTGCTCACATTTTAATTTGGCAATTCGTTTTTGAAAAATTAACTTTTGAAGTGTTACATGTAGCAAAAACTGATGAAAAACACTGCAAAAATTATTATTTACAGTAAGAACTATTTTTTTGTTGAATAATAGTAACTATTTTTTTATTCTGACACATTTTCTTTGATTAGCAAAAAAATTTGTATAACTTCTTTGTTTCAAACATAATCCTTTGAAAAGTCATTTCAGGATGTCGAACGTACTTTTATTTAATTTAAAAACAAATTAAGTTCCTCTTCTTGATAAGAGTTAAAATATAGAGTGGAATAAAAAAATAATATTAACTGAATATTTTTTGTTAATTATTATTTACTAACTTTTACAAATCTTATCACAGATAAGTATAACATATGTCTTTTTAAACAATTATTTTCCCGGCTATTTGCCAAAACGCTGAAACTTGGATTACAAAAAAGATAATATGCACATTATGTTCAGTATTACTGACTCAATAATGTTATTTTTAATTTCAACTATTCTGTCTAATAAAACCAAAAATAAATAAAACACAAGGTACTCAAAATACGAATTTAATGTTCCTTATTCAGTAAATTGTACGAAAGTTACTTTTCGGACAAATAAAGAAAAGTGCCTACTTTTGTCTATAATTTCACCTACACATGTATTGAATTTACAATGGAATAAATGTTTTGTCTCTCGTTACCATCAACAAAAAAAATTTAAAAGCGATTTACAGATTTATGTTGCAAAAAAAGTGAAAAAGTCTACCTAGAAATTCTGATAGAAGGGTGAAATTTCCGACACATTTTCAAGAAATAAATCTCTCAACTTTTAGGTTTGTACCATTTCTTTTATCAAATTTAAATCAACAAATTTTTATTACATGTTTAAAGTATTCTGCTTTTTTGCTTGTCCTTGTATTTGATAAAAAAATCTGAAATATTAAAATGAATCGGAGCGAAAATATACAAATTTTATTTTCATCTTCTTTCATGACAACATTATAATTGGATGAAATACGTGATGGTTGCCACACACATGGCGGAACATTTTATAGAAACACAATTACATTTTTTAATCGAATTGTCTTTTAGGTAGCAATGAATTTATTTCAGCAATTTCTCAGCTGCCGGAAGTTTTTTCTTGGAAATACGATAAAGTTAATTCCTTTTTTGTATCCAGAATCTGTAGTATATCACTCAATTTCCATTCAATATGAAGTAGTTGTAAATTGGCTGTAATATAAACCACAGCTGGTTCGCTGAAATAAAATGTCTTAAAAAAACAGTTTATTATACTTTTTATTTAACGTTGTGTTTCCTCTTTCTAAAAATGAAGTTTGTTCAATAATGGGCAGAAATTCATAGTGCGGTCGCAGGTGTATAAAACATTTTTAATTAATTCTTTATTTTATTCATTTTGATTATTCCGTGATGTCGTGGTTACATATTCGTTGCTTATTTGTGCTCAGTTGGTCCAAACATTTAGAATAATTGTGTCGCACTCTTCTGTTCTTCCCACAAACGGAAGTGTCACTTCGACGCCCAACACTACGGCGGTGCTCACGGTACGCATATCTTGGGCGCCAGTTTCTGTTTAGAGTGCAGAAATACCACTTTACTCTATCGGCGGGACGATAGAGGCCGGGCAACTACAGTGAAGAAACGGATAAGCCAGGGGTCGGGAAAAGGTAACTTACACACTACCGTTAATGAAACGACTCTCATTCAATATATTTACATTTATTCTACGCACTAATTATTATTTACACTATATATACATATTAGTAACTAGCCTACGGCCAACAGTTATTACACTACTAGGTTATTTACAACTTATACTACACACGGTCTTAATTACAGGCGAACGGGGACAGCAAGCGGGCGTACAAGCGGTACGATACGGTAATACAGTGATTAAGCAGTGAAAATAGGTGACCTGCAATAATGAATCGGCCATAAGCAGACGACAGACGGATACCATGAGGGGAAGCAAGCGTTAATATAAGCACACTATGACTATGACTATGACTTACTATGGCTTTTATGTACTATGGCTTGGCTAATGGATGGTTCCAGACTTATGATATGCCGAACCTAGTACCTCCAAGTCACCCTGAAGAATATGACATACTCAAGTAGCCTGGAGGACGCCCGGTAGTTAGCGGTGACGGTTTGGGGGGAAGGGAGTGGCAAGCCTAACGGTTGGAAATTTAAAGAGACTACAGTAATGTCAAACTGAAATATTCATACCTCCAAGTCACCCTGCAGAATATGACGTGCTCAGGTAGCCTGGAGAACACCCTGTATAACGCGGTTACGATTCCAACCTTCAGCCGCTCTCCCGTTCTACACTCGAAGGGAAGTGTCTCCTGGTTGGGAGCTAATGATAGTACCTCCAAGTCATCCTGCAGAATATGACGTGCTCAGGTAGCATGAAGGACAGCCGGTAGTTAGCGGATACGGCTTTACGCTTGCGGACTCCACGGATGGGGCGGTCGCGTTTTCCAAACTCTAAACAATTTCCGGAAAATGCACACCAGCCAAGTAATACCTTTTATTTACCAAACCTTTATTTATCAAACCTTGATACCTACTTCCGTATCCCGGGGCTGCTTCCTCTCTGGATTTACGGAGCGGTCGGCGTCGGCACGTCTGGTAGGTACTGGCGGTAGTAACGGACTCCTGTTGACGCTTATGCTGGTCGGCGTGGTTCCTCGGGCAGCGGGCAGACGGTAACTAACTTGTTTCCAATCTCGGGCTCCATCACTTTGTGCGGGCACAAGAGTGCCGGGGACAATATGCGCGATTCACGTTTCGCGATCTACGTACTGTCTGGAGCTCGGCATATTTGAATGTTTATTCAACCGGATTACTACTACCTATCTTACAAATATTAATTATACTATTATTAATGAGCAACAGACAATACCACTATTAAGGGCGTGGTACTAAAATGTTTAAAATATATTTTGAAACAGGCAAATAGCACCTAGTTACATATTTTATTTCTATAAAATAATCACTTCGTTACACCTAGTCACATATTTTAATTCTATAAAATAATCACTTCGTTACATAATGAAACAGCTTTTCAAATTATCATAAGTGTGATTTAATATATTATCTCTACACTTTTGACATGTTAACTATTTTTTCTACGACTTCTATAGAAAGTAATATTTTCCTCCCTCAAATGCGGGTAGAAAACAGGACATTCTCTTCCTACGGTGGCAAAATACCTTTCCACCCAAGGGAGAACAGTATTGTTTAATCGAATTTTTGACTATTACATAGTTAACCTTGAAATCTCAATATCTTCTAAAATGTCAAAATAGACGTCAATATTAAGGTAAGTAATTTCACTGTAAGGTGTTACAATGTTTTATTAATTTTAAACTATACAGCTCATTTTAGAAACATAATTATAATTAACATTAACAATTTTTGTTATAATTTCTAATGTTTTGTCACCATGACAAACATCTTTGACACTGGTATTTTAATATTCCACGGCTTACTTATTTTTCTAGTTACTATTAAAACTGTCATAAAGTCAATATACGAGTACATTGGAGAAATGTTATTTCCCTTTAATCCGTTTTTTTGTATTAGAGGTCGTAGAAAAATTTATATGTATAACATGGGAAGAAAGTGACATTACTACTAACTTCATCCGCAGGATGAAATGTTACACTTTCTACCCTTGTTATACAAATAGCTATTTTCTACTCCGTTGAAAAAAAGTAAACTTTTCGTCCTGCATATGCGAATCGAAAGTAAACTATGCCATCTCAGCGGGAGGAAGGATATTTTTTCTGCAACTGCCAGCAAAGGGATAACTTCCCTGACCCAAAATGTGCAGGAACTGTCGTTTTACCTCCCTCATCAGGTAAAGAATTTCCTTTCCTAGTCAGGAAAATTTTTTATCAAACTAATTTTTTAATGTCAAGAACACAATTTTTTATTTTAGAAATAAAATTTTATTGTAAATGATAAGATAGAAATATATTTAGAAAACAATAACATACACGTATTGTAATAACTATTAGTACGAAACATTGTTAACTGTGTTTTGTACATTGGAGTTACTTACCCCAGATAATGCACCAGAAAGATTCTTGTTATACCAACATGGACATCATAAACATTAACTGTAGATCCCTCAGAAATTTCTGATGTACTAGCACATTTTGAAGAACATGGAACCTTACTGGAGTTTTCCTGCAGTTATACAATTAGCAAAACAACTTTATTTTCGAAGGAATCATCCTCTATGTAGCCTTCCGTTATGATTGTAGACCGCCACCCCCCTTGTCTTTTCAAACAGGTCAAATCTCCTCCAGCATCCCCAGCAAAGTAGTCGAGGTTCGATATAAGCATTAACCCAGTGATCGTTATCAGTATTTGGTAAGATATTTACGTTTAATAGGGATAGGCCAAGTTTTATAGGGAAAACAATTTTTATATAGTCAACGGTTCGATTTCTCATAGCAGTAGTTTGAACAATCATTAGGTATAAAAAGGTGGCACATGGTATCATTTTTAATTATTTATCAAGAAAATTAGCCTTTATATTAACAGTACTTTTAGTAAAGTTGTTGAGACTAATTCCATGCTATAGTAAATGAACCGGGATCGAAGAAGTACTATCGATTGTTTCACAAATTATTGAAGATTCAGAAGATCGAAATACTAAATACTTTTCCATGCATATAATCTGATGTGCAATTCGCAGCTTTTTATTCATCGAATACATTCATTGAATTCCGTTAGCTGAATACCGGGTAATTTCAGACATTTTACTATACTATGGTCGTTTTAGATAATGTATTTTTTCCCACATGGACGGAATATTTTTCCATATTATAATGAACAAAAAAACGGTGTTCTGTTTTTGGCGATCGGAGAGTAGCCTATTATTCATAAATTTATAGAATATTCATTCCAGTAATGTTTCGTTAATGAAAGTAAAGGATTGCTGATTTCCTGTTTTGGAATCCAAAAACGAAACGACTATTTAATTTAGAAACAAAGTTGCCAATGTCAGTTAAATCCACATATGAAATTGAAAACTGTTGACAACTACCATTTTTAGAGGTACTAAAAATAATAATAACAAACTTTAGTCCTTTAAGTATATACATACAAAATAGCAGGTAATGGTAATAATTAGAAATAGTGAAAATAAATTAGAATATGACATATACAGAAAATATATCATTACTTTCAGGTATATCCCTAAGGACTCTCACCATTGTGCTCAACACGAAATGACGTTTTAATTTTATTGTCCATCGCTCATTAAGTGTCCCCATCAATGAGGAGAGGTTTGAAGAAGGAAAGGTATTGATTAAGAATATAGTTGCGAGTAGTGGTTATTATATAAGTTTAGTTGAATAATTAGGAAACAAACTTAAAGAGAAACAAAATGAAAGATAAAATCCGACATTTTTATTGAATCCATCGATTTACCCGTGGTATTAGTAAGATTTTCAAAGATATATATACAGGGTGAGTTTTAAATACATAGTTATATTTTAACCCTCAATGTATTTCATCGTGTAAAATTGATTGGCACTGTCAAAAAATTTTTTTGAAAAAAAAAATTTTTAATTTCTGATAATTTTTTCGTCCTCCAGCAACTTACATTTTGATAGTCACTGGATAACTTTGTAAACGCCGTTCACAAAAATGACGTAAGTGAAGGCAGTGTTGCCACTGCTAGAGTTCGTCATCACAATTATCCTATAATTTCATGAATTGCAAATTTTGGATTTTTCAAAAAAATTATTACCCTTTTGTCACGGACATTTTGTGAGACGATATTAGACTTATTTAATATCAGTGTAGACGCTGCACCAAAATAAATGTAATAGTTTATAAAACATTGAGCTCTTTTTAAGAAAGCATGATATCTGTACGCACGTACATTAGTCCTTTGTGGAAAGCGACACTTGTCACTTGTAGCTTACTCTTAAAATAAAAGGTGTTAAAAGTCTCTGTTTATCTATTTTTCTTTGTAAAATTAGGTAATCCTGACACTTCTTTTATAAATTAACAGAACTCGTTACGTAAGCACCAAATATTAAAAATATGCAATACTTCTTCTGTGTATTTTAAATTATTATATTGTCTCTAATTCATAGTTTATGTTTAATATGGTTCATTTTTAAAATGAATCAAAGTTGAAAATAATCATTTTAAAAAGACGCATTAACTTTAAAAAAGAACGAAAAAGCAGATTTGTTTACTTACCTAATACAACAGTTACTACATGAATATATCATATGGGCTTGACGTTTGGATAGCATTCCATAGCCGTATTGCTTGTCTAGCATTTTCATCTACTTGAAAATATGCCTTTAACATATCCAGCAATAGAATAATAAAATTAGTCGCTATGGTTAATCACTACTTTTCACAAAATGAACCACCAAAGGAACAAATTATAAATAATAAATTTCGGTAACATAGTAACTCAAAACTTCGAAACACAAATTTAATAACAAAAAACTATAAATAACGGTATTAAACACATTTTTGTAAATGCTAATGCAGACAGGTACGCGAATACTCGCGAACTACAATAACACTGATTTTTACATGGGGTGTAGTGTTGCCAGATGTGTGAGATTTTCACATAGGTTATAAATTTTATTATAAATAAATCATGATGCTTTTCAAAAAAATTTCTATTGACCTAACTGACGGTTAATTTAGCTAACTGAGCATTGAAAAAACGAGTCTTACCATCGCAACAACAACAGAAAACGGCAAAAGTCTATTATTTATTTGGGCTTGCACAACTAGCGCTGTTTAGGCGAGGTTCCGATTTATAAAGATCTACGTACACGGTATAAAATTTAATTCAGTTTACCCTTTTTTAATGGAAGAACTGACTGAGGTCGGGGCTGACGACCTAAATTTGACTTTTTTTATTAACTTTTGCTAATATTCGTGTAAAATGGTAGAAATTTTTAAATAATAGTGTTATTACTAAAAAAAGTGCAGGTACACAAGGGAAAATAATGGTATAAATACCATGAAAATGGTATGTCTGGCAACACTGATTAGGTGCGTGGTTAGATGTGTGAAGATCATAGGTTACATACGCCACGCTATCGTAGTTCACATTATGGCGTGGTTGAATTTTTATCATGTAATGGCCTATCGCGAATAAAGTGCTGTTTTCTCAAGAAAAAATTAATCTTTTTTATAAAAAATGACGTATTCCTCCTAACCGTCCAGAGTATTATGGAGGAAAATAAATGCAAACTGTTAGGTATGACCAGTGTAAAAAGTGACAGAAATGTGTAAAAATACTGCAAACTATATTCCATCACCTGATTGTTATTGTGTTGCACCTTCACTGTTTTACTATTAGAGGGCAATTAAAATAGTAGAGAGCTGATTTATTCCTTGAACCCCTACACATTTCAAGTTATTGTAATAGCAGAGGGTAAGTACCTACTTCTTAAAAATAATAATCCTTTTATAAACTTTGAAAAAATGAGATGGGAACATTAAATTCCTCTCGAGATTCCCTAAAAAGTTTACTGCTCATCGAAAAATTTAGTTTTAGTTGTACATTCCATATGAAACGCTTAAAAAGAAATGTTGATTGGTGCAAGAAAAAAGTCAAAATTGTACATTTCTCACATTGAAAGGTATTTCAAAATATTTAAAAAATATTTCAAATGGAGTAGTTAATCGTTTAAGTAGGTAATTATTTCATCCAAAGTTATTATAAATTCGGGAATGAACTTAATGCTAGGGCTTGGTTTTTCAATCGTGGGTTAGCTAAACTGACACTTTTAGAATTCGAATTTTTTCAATTTTACATTTGTTTTGGAAGTGGTTATAGCAACAAATATTTTATGTTAAAGTAACTTTTAGTTGAAGTGGTTTGTATTAGAATTAAATCGATTTTTGTGAAAATATAATGCTAGGTAACCTCCAACTTATGTTAACTCACGACTGTAAAATCGCGCCTAGGTGAGAGAATTGCATAAGATATGTGGCAACGTTGCTTCAGACCATTACATCATTTTAGCTAAGATATAAAATGTTTCTAGTAACCAGCAGTTCCAAAACAGTTTCATCATATTTTTTGAAAATCGATAACTCAGTTACACATGGGATGACAGTTCATCATTGGGAAACAAACGACAACAACTTTTAGGTAATCCAAAAGCAAAACTGAAACAAACGAAAGTGGGGAAATTACGAAATTAGGACTGTAATCAAAAGTATGTTGGACAAACTAGATGATTAATTCAAACTAGATTCAAGGAGCATATGGCTCATTTCAAATATGGTAAAACAGTAAATCTAGTAATACCCAACCTGCGTTAAAGAACAACCATGAAATAGATAGTAGCAATTTAAGATTAATTAGGAATGTTACAAATACTAGAGAGCTGAACGCATTTAAAGGCTTGAAAATTAGAAAGTGAAAAAGTCGCATGAATAGTGACAGAGGATCAATTCCATATAGTCCACTCTGTTAACTAGTGCATCATGTTTCACCAAACCGTAACAATAGTTTAGGTATAAATAGAATATATTGTTAGCATAAGATTAGTTTTAATTACCTCCATATGATGCCAACTTAGTTGGTGAAACACGCGTCAAGTACAGTGTTTTAGTGTTTTGTGGGGAACCTCGTTAGTGTAATCGAAATATGTAGCAGCCTATGTGATGTAAATTTGGTGGCAACATTTTGTACCACGAGATAGTCATCAATCGAATACCCTGTACACGTTATTGAAATTATACTATTATATTGTCTTAAACAGAAACGTTTTCATTACTTTGCTCTAGTCGGTAAGGTTGACAGAATTTTAAATATATATATAATATATCAAATTGATTCGGTCGTGTCAGGCACAATGGCGCGTACTTTTACTCACACTCCCCCCGTTCAAAACAGGACCGGTTGAGGTGTAAGCATGAGCGAACCTGCTCTTGTCCACCATTCTTCGAAAGAGATATTAAATTCTGGGTTCCGTTTACCTGCGATGTTAGCACGTTAAAAATTTACCACACTACAAATTTTCTAGATTATGGGGCCCAATTTTTATACAAGCATTGGCGAATTCTTTTACTGTGGGTCATTGGCTGTGAAAGCGGAAATAGGTCAATGTTAAATAAGCGATAAAGAAATAATATATCGTAATTCATATAATTTAACGTAGGTAGGTTAATCCCATATGAGTAATTATTCATGGTAAAGTAAACAGAGAGTGAGAATTTTTCTGTTTACTTTACCATCATATAATTTAGATTAATACTGCGCATGGATTTATATAAGGATACATCCCTTCCCTACTCATTAATTCAGGAAGCGCCAGGTAATTTTTTTATTAAAAAGTGATATCTTTTAATGACCTTTATGATAAATAAACCAAAACAACCTAAATGCTCAGGGTTAACCAATTTTAATAAACAGAATCCCAGTAGAGTACATTATGTATTTAATAATTCTAGTGCGAGGCTTAAAAAATGCATAACAGTTTTGCGGTGAAGGGTGGAACCACGGCACCACAATCATCTGGTATTTATGGCCATTAATCGTGCAATAGAAGCGAAAGTAATAAGGAGAGGGTCGTGCAATTTGCGCCGTATTTGCATACAGATGAAACGCGACTACTACGCCAAGCCAACGCTTACAGACGACTGAAAACGTCGGGGTGCCTAGGGGATCCAGTATTTATTCTCCATTACCTATCACGCAATGTTACAGGGCTGCCGAAAAAACAACAAAACTCTTGTAAATGTACACCAAACCGAAATATATAAATCTATTGAACAAATTTTATGAAACAAAATAAAATAGTTCTGTGTTTGTCCTCTTCTATTAATTAATATTCCTCTAATTTAAATATGTAAATGCTGTATATTTCTTCTCATTGTTTAAAATGTATCCAAGATTATAATATATTAGTCCTCTTAATGGGCTCTACAGGACTAAGGTTTCTATACAGTTCTTAATTGGTAATTTTGTATCCATAAATACAGATGTCCAGAAAATTCTTAAGCCGGCTTAAGACACCATCGTGATCTCAAAATGTAATAGTTTTCATGATTTTCTGTTTATCATTGCTTTAGAATACGTTAATGAAACGGCATTCTAATAATTTTTGCAAAAAATGGATATCAATGTTAGTCTGCTTTCAAATGTACAAAAAAAAGGGCGCCCGTGGGCTCCTTGATGTTGCAAGTATAGGACTGGTCTCATTATTTCCGCTTGACCTTGGAGAAACATCACTTTTATGGTGGCACTCTCAAAAATTATGTATTTTGGTGCTGTACGCGATAAACAAAATAGCCGCAAGCGCAAATACTTTTCTCAAATAACTAAGTAACTGTTCGTTTCATCAAAAAACGTTTTATATAAAAAATGCTTCTCTTTCAATTGTACACAAAAAAGATTAGGTATTACACATTCTTCATTAGACTTACCATTTTTTTTAACAATGTCACTTTTAAGGTTTCCAAATGAAACTAGCTGTACCAAAACCTAAAATTTGTTCTGTGAACAGTAATCGCATTCAGTCAACTCTCAACAGTGGAAACAATAAAGATTATGTTTACTTAAACAATAACAAACATTCATGGAAGTTTTGCCTCTGTATATTGATATATATGATATTGTTTCTAGGAACATTGGAAATTAATTATTATTGGTGACAGCACACATCAATATTTTTTTTAGACATTGGGACCGATTTTGCTCATAAACGAACTCAATCTCTTCCTTGACCTTTAGAATGTGTGTACCAAATTTGAAAGCTTTATCTCAAAAACTATCGCAAACCAAACAGAGACAAAAAATTTTTTCTGCCTGAAATTTTGTGTATCATCATAATTCGTCGAGATTCATCCAGAAATGCAATAAAAATTTTCAAAATTTTTTTCACGAATACATAACTTCCTCACTTTGAGAGGTGAGGAAGTAATTAAAATGGGTTATTACAGTGCTGGACGAGGGATTGATTCCTCGCAAAAACCTGAAGATGAACGTTTAACAAAGCTGGGTTCAGCGCAAATTTTGTTGAAAGGAGGTTCTATATCATTATTTCTGTGTGAACAACAACCATCTTACAGGTCCTATATCAATGAGTATTGTTTTTGGGGATGTGCAGCTGACAAACAAATGCTTTCGAACTAGTCTTGATTTCTTCAGAGCGAGAGAGTATAGTCCCCAATCTGGCTAAAGCTTCTAATGGTTCATTACATACAAATCTTCCACCTCTTTACTTTGCTTTTGTTGGAAAATGATCTTCTTACATCTACTCCTGAAGATGCGTAAGATCAATGGAGTGTAGAGGCTTTCAATGGCCCCAGTGTTTATAAATTGAAGCTAGCTGAACAAACATTTTCATGTCATGGCTAGGGAAAATTGTAAAATCAGTTAGGAACATCACCTCAGTGCTAAAACCACATTAGTATCACGTGAAAACACATGAGTGTACACTACTCTGTTAATATTGAGGACAGATAAAGTTTCAACTTGTTATTGATGGTTTTATTGTCTTATTATTAACATTATCTGGAGAGAACAACTTTTTTTTCTCAAAAAACCATGTAGTGGGAATGTCAAAGCAGAACGGTTTTGCTAAAAGGTTGCAACAAGGCACTGGCCAACCAATCCATCAACTAGTAACAGACACATTAAACAAATTGAAAATATCTAAAGACCAGGTTTTATTGTATGTAACCGATGAAGCTCAACCATGCTTGAATCCGTTCTCTCAAATCGATATATCTCAGTTTTGTTACACATTACTCTATGCCCTGCTAGTAGACACAACTCCAACAAGTTATGCAAGTGTAGATCGTTTCATTGTAAATACAATAGCAGTTTTAAATCATCCAAATGTATAAAAGAATTTCATAACAGTAACAGGTATGTCCCATTTACATTTATTTATCTTACTCTCACTATCGGCAGCACGATTTGGTAACTCTAATAGCTACTGTACAATAAAACTATACCTCAACAGTCTCTACAGCATAACATCAACTTATCAATTCATCCTTCTACGCAGAATACTCTTAATCTATATGTATTGAAGTAAAACCACTAAAATCAGTGATAAAAAAAGATAAAACCAGTAATGCAATAGTAACTCAAAATGGCAAATATGTTGTGTTTTTAGGCGTAATTGGGCGTAATGTTTTACACCACCTAAAAAATTTGGTTGGAAAACATAAATGAGTATCATATATTTTATTCCCATTACACAGACGGTCGTAATTCAAAAGTTCCTACCAATAGAATTGTGTTCATGTAAAAATGGAAATTATTCAGCCCTATTTTTCAACTGTCATAGACTTAATTTCGTAAATGTTATAGACAATAAGAACCTAATTTTGGTCATTGAACAGACTTTTAAAATAATTTAGACATTTTTTTATCGGTCGTTCACATACACTTATATAGCTGTATAAAAATCCAGCTAACGATTTTTAATTACAGTATTTTTTAAAGTGTCCTTAAATTTTTCACGAGAAAGAAATGAGACGGTCATACTGAAAAAATCGTTTTAACATAAAGGACTTGTGTGGAGCGATTTTTACTTTCTAATCTATCTATACTGATAGAGAAATTATTGGCGTGTGTCGTGAGAAAAACTAATTTCCAGATTATGATGAAAACGAACGTTTTGAGACCGGAAAATAGAAAATTTATCCGAATTGGCATATGCCGTCTGTGTGTCTGTCTGTGTCGTTGGCAATTTGTTGTGACCGCAATTTCTGAAACACGCCTCAATGTGAAAATTTGAAACTATGTATTCATATAATATCTGTGATGTCCATGGACGAACCTTATTGAATATCAGTGAAATTGGTTCCCAGAGGGGTAAAATTTGTTTGCGTCTAATCAAAAACTGTTTCAACTAAGAATTGTTCATAATGAAAAAAATGTGCCAAAAAGCACTCTTGAATTTGTTTCGTAAGATTAACCGTTACTGAGTAAAAATTTTCAAATTATTTTCAATCAACTTGTCGCTCTCGGCAGTACATCATCATATCCATTTTGAAATTAACGAAAAATGATTTATTTTATTTCGTTTTATTTTTTTTTTCTATTTCGTTTGTCTCGATTATCTAATTTGTCTCATTTTTCCACCTATGTCTCATTTACCTCATTTGCCTCATTTATCTTATTGGTCTCATTTATCTCTTTATATTGTTTATCATATTTATTTTATCTATCTTATTTATTTTGTTTATTCTCATTTTAATTATTTTGTATAAATAAATAAAGTATATAGAAATGATATTTTCAATTAAAGTAATTTATTTCTGTCATGTCAAATTGACTATGATGATGAAAAAAGTACTGTCCTATAGCCGCAACAGATTTTTTTTATTTTGCTAGTAAGATTTGCGCCAATTTCTGTGAAGAATACATTAAATGAATTAGGTATTTTTAAATTATCTGTAACTACTTCAACTTTAACCTCTTGTATTGATGGAGGTGCATTTAATAAGTTGCGTAACATACTATGCAATGCAACCTATCTCTCAGCATCCATATTAGAATCAGGCTTTTAAAATGCTATGTACTCTCAACCCTCCTATATGGAGTACAAGCGTGGACCCTTACCGACGCCTCATGCAAGCGCATAGATGCATTTAAGATGTGGTGCTATCGCTGCATGCTCAGAGTATTATGGACACACCACGTGTCAAACGAGACGATCTTATAACGCATCGATGGAGAAACAGAATACCTAGCAAATGTCAAACGCAGAAAATTGGAGTATTACGGACACATCATGCGAAACGAAAAGTACCAGCTGCTCCAACTCATCCTACAGGGGAAAATAGAAGGTCGAAGATCAGTAGGACGCAGATGAATATCGTGGCTGCGAAATTAAAGAACATGGACTGGAATGACATCATCAGCTTTGTTCAGACGGGAGTAAGTAAAGTATAATGGACCAATGTGATAGCCAACCATTGAACTCTATCTGTTCGTAGATAGAGTTCAATGTAGCCAACATCCACAGAGGATAGGTACTTCAAGAAGAAGAAGAAGATTGATAGTTAATTTGTTATTTAAATCGTTTACAATATTTCAGATGTTTTGCATGTTATTTTTATTTTTTTATATTTGTTTGTATAATAAGTAGTTTTGGTAGTTTTAATTAATTCATTTAATCTATTTCTGTAATTGATATGCTTATTTTTATTGTAAATTGTTAGAGTCTTTTTTTCAGATTACGGTGGAGTTTATCCTTTTTTATTTATTGATGTTACAAGATCTTTTGTAATCCAGGATTCTAATTTGCAGTTTTTGTGTTTATCACCTTAGTACATTTATCTATGCGATTTTTTATAGTATTAATTAGCCAGTCAGTTGCCACATTTATATCCTTAGTATTGATAAATATATTCCAATCATTTTAAAAAATTTTACATATTATTGCTTCGTATTTATGTATTCCTAGAAATAAAAAATAATATAATAATCATTGGGTATTACACAAACCTAACATGATACCTATAATAATAATAATAATAATATAGTTTCATTCTTTCTGAACTGTTCAGGAGGCCGATACATAAACACATCATTTATAAAAATATTTAAATTACATAATTCATTTGTTATATTTATTTTGACATTTTATATCGAAAGACAATATATAGATTAATTATTGTAACTTCGGTAATCATGACATCTAACCTAACCCATTCTTTTCATACATTTTAAAAATCTGACATATTATTGTTTCTTATTTATGAATTACAAAAAAAAAAATCATAATAATAAAATAATTATTGGGTATTACATAAGCATTCTTTCAAACCTAACATGAAAACAATAATAAATACATATAGTTTTCTATATTTTATACTGGCATTCTTATCTGAATGTAATAAAATAAATTGGAGGCATTATTTTTTGATCAATTAAAACTTTGATACTAATATATTCAGATAAGAATGATAGTATAAAATATAAAAATGTAGGTATTTATTATTGTTATCATGTAGGTTTGAAAGAATGTAATACCCAATAATTATTTTATTTTATTTATTTATTTTTTCTAGAAATCCGTAAATACGAAGCAATAACGTGTCAGACATTTTATAATGTATGAAAATAATTTAATTATGTTTATTAGAAATATTTCGTTTGTTATTTACATTGACTTCACTAAATTTTATAAAACTCATATTAATGCTTTAGCACCTCGAACATCAGCTGAGTTAAATCAAATGTCATTCCTCAAAAAATCTGTCACCACAAAAATATCCACAGCACCCTTTACCACACATTATTGGTTTAAATTAGTAACCAACAATATTTTTTTGTACTAAACTTCAATAATTTTGAGAGTATATACACAGGTAAGAGTTGTTGACAGTACTTACGTGAAAAACATCAACATAATAACATCAAACATCACAAACATGGCAGCCATTCGTGGCTCGTTTTGTAGTCACGTGATATTTTTTAAAATGTTGTGCATTGTAATTAATTTATAATTAATTGTATATAATTTTAAAAAAATCTCTCGTCGATTTTCAATGTTATTTATGATAACGCATTGAAATAAATTTAAAAAATTGATAATTATTTTTTATTCAAAAACCCAGTTTTTGAAAAATATTAGAAAAATAAAAGAAATAGTTCATTAGGACTCTCAGTTTGAAAATATAAACTGATGTGTAAATTACAAGCATAATTATTATCTGATTTACTAATACTGGCCACTGGGTTTGCATTAAATTTTAAAGTACCACGAAAATAAACGAATTCCAGTAAACTACATACGTGAGGGCATAAAATTATTTCCTCCCATAATATGAAGTTATTTGTTTTAATTTAGGAAACTGTGTATAATAACCGGGATAATAATCTTTATCCTCATAATCTATCTTTATGCCTACTGTGTTTTGCAGCTTACTAGCGAATAATAATAATTTAAGTGAAAATGTGTGTTGTTAGCGCAGTTATAGTGCAAATGGAGTCATTAGTGTCAGCAGGCACCCGTGTACATAGACTGCGAGGGAGTATGTGACCAATATTCCAAGTTTCAGAATGGAACTGCTGTGCTTCTGCTTCCTGTAACTGTCGGAGCGGCACGTTTTCAATTTGAGGCTCCCTAGCGTCTCACGTCTTCTATATGTGATTTTCCCTTAGGATATGAGTGTGGCTATTTTGGTTCTCTTTTCTTATATATATAAGGATTTTTTTAAAGAGCCATACAAAATGCCCTCTGATATGAATTATAAATATTAAATGCTTTTTAGGTTGAAAACTTTTTATATTTACCTACTTTCATTTGAAAATGTTTGATTATTAGTCCTATACATAGATAAAACAACAGGTTTTATCTCGTCATCACCCATTTAGCGTTTCATTTAATTTGCTATTCAAAAAATTTTGGAGACAATTTTCAAATCACTTTTTTTCTCAAAAAATTTGCTTCTTTTAGGGTTTAATTCCCTTAAATAAAAAAAATATGCAATTACTGCAATAATTGTAGAGATACAATTTTTTCTTTTTTTGAAGAAAGTAACTTTTTGCGGCATTAATTACTCTGAGTTAAAAATGACACCTATTTTTAACACTGACGTAGTTTTCCACAAAATACCAAAACACTATATACTACAGTCGACGCGCATTTGGCCAACCAAGTTGGCATCATCTGGAAATGATTAAATCTGCTTTAATCACCTCCAGATGATACCAACTTGGTTTGCAACAAAAAAGAACAATATCCCGCAGGATCCTTTGCTCGCAGGAGAGCTGTAGTGCTTCTAGACATATTTTCCAACAACCCGTTTGTATAATTCTTAGGAATAGCTTTCCATTGTTCCTAAATTATATCCAATAGTTCTCTCAAATTTCATCGTCTCTGCCACATAGCTACAGTGTCATTTTGCTTCAGGTACGTTTAATGGGATTCACATCTGAGGAACTGGTAGGCTATTTCATTCTCTCTATTTTGTGTTGTCTCAAAATTTCGACACCAGCCCGCACGTAATCTGTTCGAGCATTACTGTCCACAAATATAAAATCGTTACCTATGTTCTATGTGAAAAGAACAACAATATCTCACACACCTATTTCTATATTTAATACCATCCATACCTATCAAAATCACCAGTTCAGTCCAATTATTTTTTATCTACAAGCAGTAACACTACATACTTCAAAAGCTACCCTAGCATTCATTTTCTTTTTTATTGCCTACATACCAAAATGCGTCCAGTCATCATTATTTCTCTCCATTTCTCCTTCAAAAGCTACCACGTGTTCTCTTCGGCGTACCTCCCATTTCATTGCCTTCATACCAAAATACTTCCATTTGACTGGGACAAACTGAGTCTGCAATCATCCCTAATCAAACATCTACTCTATTCCGGTATATTCAAAAGATATTAGGGGATATCAAAAGAGGAAAATTTATTATATATGCGGCTGACATATACACCATAGAAGAAATATGTGTGTTGATACTTAAATTGTCTCGACAGACATGGGCGAAAAGGAAAAGTTTTTAAAGATAATGTGTGGAAAAAGGCTTCTTGAGCCGTAATGGGCATAAGTTTAACCATAAATAGAAACATTTAAAAATGTCAAGCACAAGTATTTCTACAAATAATAAATGATTTTGGTAGTTTGGAACAAACATTGACAATTCTGGTAAATTATATTGAAATTCATTGTAGTGCAATTTCCAGAATAATCTATTGCTATTTTTCTGGACGCTTTAGACAAATTTTGGAAAACCATAGGTCTTTATCCTGGTCATATAATTATGACAAGACTCATCTATCTGATGCCCACGATGAGGATATGTGTTTTTCAAAAATTAGTCGAAAGCGTTTAAATCAATAATGATAAATTATTCTAGAGGTTGCACTCTCTTATTACCATCTGTTGTTTATCGGTATCCTAATTTATGAGAACGAAAGACATGCATCATGATAATGCCAAATCAGGTTGGAATGGCAGCCCAACGTTCAAGTGAATGGGTTTGCAATTACGGTACCACACTTAGAGACTAGATGAATCATAATTCCCAAAAATTAATTTTCAGAAATGTTAAAGAATTTAATGCTGATAATGGATTCAATTTCTGAATCACCACATGAGTTAGACAATTCTCATATCCAAAACCAAGACTGTCCGCGAGAGAATTTACATTTGGAAAAATGCAGACACATCCCTTACCCACCGACATTGCCAGTGTCGGAGCTGGGAACCGAATTCAGTCCACGATAGACAGTGTGACCAAGCATGGTCACCACAACATGCTCTAGCGCTCTGTGCTGTCGATAGTTAAATGAGAATTTGGAAAATATGGAAAAGTTTCAATTATCCGAAACAAAATTTCAGAGCAAATCAAACTTTATATGGCAAGTCTGAGCAAGAAAGTTAAAGAAAATTGAAGTTGGATGCTGTATTGGTTGCCACACGAATAAATTTGAGTCAAAAACTGGAAGTAGGTACTTCAACCGGAAACAATAAAGAAGTCAAACTGAACTTTATACAGCTATACAATTATTAAGGGAATACTTTTTCATGGTTACATGTGAAGATAAAAAAATTGTGTGCCCTTTTGTAATCATCACAAACTCTTAGAACAGTTTTTCGGTTTCCAGTAGATACTGTCTAGAAGCCGTTTTTGTTTTAAGGCTATTTAAAACTATTTTTGGTTGTCTCACCTTAGTTCTTCTGATCATCTGAAATATTTATTTAACTGCTTTTGTAAATTTCCGAAATAACTATTCATTAATGTGCAGTCTTTTGTATTTTTCATGAGATTTTTTAGTTATCTGTTAATTTTTTTTAAAGATATTTGTATCAAGCAACCAATCTTACTAAGCCTTAGAAATACTCTTTGTACAAAAACAAATACATGTATACTGGCAAATATTTTTATATGTACTGGTATTCTAGTAGACTGAATAAAGTTACAAGAATGTTAAAAATTACAGAACATTATAATGAACTTGCAAAGTACTATATAAAATAAATTTTTATCTCCAACTACATTTTGTTGTACCTAAAAAAAATTACCTATTTTTGTTCTAATGAAACTTTACATGTCACAGGGTATGAAATGGAGTTAATTAACGAATAAGCTCTACTAAAATTATCATACAGTTTTCAGCTAGCCTCCAAGCAATTTGCCCGCAAAAATTACATTAAATATTAATGCAGATCTCATAATGGATCTGTACAATTTTTATAAATCTGCTTTCATATAAACTTGAAACATAGTAAAGTAACTAAAACTCTTGTTGAAGTTACGATGAAGAAACAATTATACGGGAGCAGGGGAAAGTAACGACTTGTCCCCAACTTTTTAGATATTGCTTACATTAAAAAATAATTTTACAGGAACATACTTTTATCACGTTTTGTTCGTCATTTTCTTGCCGTAACAGACAAGCCTTGTTTTAAAAATTACAATAATAGGAGACTTAATATCTGTATCATATAAAAATAACATATAAGCTAATGTACAATGTCCAACATCTGAAATATTCAAATACTGCTAAATCATTTTAACTGAAGACGGTTACACGTGCGAAACTCAGGTGTAGCGACCGCGGGAACCTTGCCAACTCAGCGCACGCACACAAGTTCGCGGTTATGCTAAGGGTTTACATTACATCAATTTACTTTCCCCGGCATACAGTTTATTTATTGAAGAATAAGATGACCGAAAGAGTAAAACGTCTGGGATCGTTACATTTCTCATCGGATATAAATGAATTTATATTAGAATTTCCTGCTTCAAAATATACCGAAACAGTAATATATTGTTGTGATTGCCACATGATCGGTGGAGTGCACATGACTGTAGGCAACCTATCGTAAATATAATTCATATACAGAATAGTAAACTAAAAAATCCGAACTGGGTGTCTTTTTTTTTTTCGATTTAATTTTCATATTAAGTGCGTATACTATTCAGTAGTGGCCATTACCTACGAGACAAGAAATATCGCAATTTTCACATGCTAAAGACAACTTGAGAATGATATAAAAAATGATGTACGTGTTAAACAAATATGGCTAACTGCAGATGAAACCTGATGCAAGAAATTACAAGGTATTAATTCGAATTTTAAATCCAAATCCAAATTGTATTTTCCTAATTTTCTTTTAGCTGTAATTTTGTTTGAATTTATCGCACATTTTAATACGACATATGAATAAATTCCTAATAAATGGTACCACGGTACCAATATGGTTCCATTTAAAAAAATTAAGTTTTGCCCCAAAAACCATTTTGATGAACTTTATTTGCCCATAAATCACGTAGTTTAGTATTTTTGACGGGATTTCGACTTTTCTATCATTATCCGGATCATTTAGAATAAATCAGAACCGTCATGGCACACTTAAATGGAAAATTAAAAATTGTATTATAAAAATTATTTACAGGTTGAAATTGTCGGAACCAGGACAATAGGTTAAAATAAAAACGCTACCTTGCCTACGTTTCGTTTAATATGCTTAAACTTCTTCAGGGCTCAATAGCCAAATAATTATGTAAAGTTCCACAACAGAAAAACTTTTTTTAAAACCAAGTCTGTAGGCATAACAATTATAATACCAATCGATTTAAAAGTCAATAAAATATACATATATGTAGACATTCGACACACAACAGATTAAAATTTATCAGTGTTCTTGGCCAAGGACCGAAATCTGATTTCGGTCCTTGGCCAAGAACACGAAACGTAGGCAAGGTAGCGTTTTTATTTTAACCTATTGTCCTGGTTCCGACAATTTCAACCTGTAGAAGATTTTTCAAGGACACAAAATTCACTTTTTAATAAAAATTATTGACGTTTGAAATGTCACTTATTTGGTATCGTTGAATTCAGAAAATTATGCAGAATTCAAAAATGCAATAATATGCAGGGAATTGCATTTAAAAATCGAAAGTTAGGGTCACTTCCGGCGAAACTGGAAGTGAAAAAAAAATCACTTGTGTGTCAGAAGGTGCCGCTTATTATGTATATAGGATATCCCAAATTTCAATTAATTATCTTCAAAACTAAAGGAGAAAGGGGTGTACCATGATCCTGTTACACTTGGTACATTCTGTAAATGTGGATGTGAAGATATTCTTAATTTGAAGAAAGTGTTATCTTTAAAAATCTCACAGACTGGTCTAGGTCAAAGTATTTACAAAAGCGACACCACAATATTTTTACGGAGTTTTACTACGCCACTGAATAAATGAAAATTTTATATTTTTTTTATTATTACATTCCGTTTTAAAAAGAACACTATTCTATGAAGAAAATGAAATACGTTATATGTGGGTTGGACTGCCGTCTAAATTCAATCAAAACCTAGCTAATTTCTTTGAATTTTCCTCATTGAACTTACTTCTATTTGTCTGGGCTTCATTTTGCATCTACAGAAAAGTTACCCAGCTGTTCACTACTTTTAAACATATGCTGTATTTTATTCCAAGATATGTTTTACTATCTTCAACAATTCCATTCTCAAGAATTGAATGCAGAATATAGAAAATGTAAAATTGTCTGCCATTTATTCAGTGCTGTAAGAAATACCGGTAAAAATAAAGATATTAGAATCCATTTCGACTCCAATGTACATCAACAATAGGCATACCACAAATTACACATTTTTATACTTTACTTTAGAATTTCTTTAACTGCCGTCTTAATTTTAGCAGAACACTGAATTAACGCTTTCTGAGTTTGATGTTTAAATAGTTTCATGTCACTGGTTTCGTCGAAGCTGATAATGCTCCTTCTTCAGTTTTCAGCGTGCACTATTACGGTTTTTTAACTGTTTACTCTCAGAAATGTATCATCTATTAAATCTAATTTAATGTAGTCGGTAGTATTTGAGTGTGGTCTTGTGTATTATTTTTAATTTGAAAAGTTCGATAGTGGCTGGCGTTGTATTGACATACTGTCAATAATCTAGTTGGAAATATGATTGTAACCTAACATTGTTGTCTTGGTGGATAGAAGCAAGTGCATCTCGACAAATATATACAAAAACGACAGACGTCGACGGCTTTATCGATAACAAATGTAGCTTTCGTAGACACCAGACGGGTTTTTGAGAAAAACTGATAGATGGACTGAAAAGAACGCCTTTTTCTTTAGTATAATGAGAAAATTACAGGGTGGCACACTTCGTAGTTTTCGAGAAAAAAATTGTTATTCCTAAGCTGTCGCATACCTCATTTATTGCATATGGCGAGACTCCTACGGGTTTTTGGAAAATTCTGATAGCACGGTTGGAAAGAACACATCTTGTTTAGTATAATGTAGAAATTCCAGGGTGGCACACTTCGTAGTTTTCGAGAAAGAAATATTAATTGTAAGTTGTAGCGAACCCCAGTTTGTATTTTTTTTCATATGGAGAACCTCCTACGAGTTTTTGGGAAAATTTGATAATAGGGCTGGAAAGAGCGTCTTTTTATTTAGAATAATGTGAAAAATTCAGAGTGGCACACTTCGTAATATTCGAGAAAATATGTTCCTTGCTAACTTCACATTTCACTGTTTTGCATATTTTGGGATTCCTACGGTAAGCTGATAGATGGACTGAAAAGAACGCCTTTTGTTTAGTATAATGTGAAAATTACAGGGTGGCATACTTCATAGTTTTCAAGAAAAAAAATTATTATTCCTAAGCCGTCGCATCCCTCAGTTTAAATTTATTGCATATGGCGAGACTCCTACGGGTTTTTGGAAAATTCTTATAGCAGGGTTGGAAAGAACACATCTTGTTTAGTATAATGTAGAAATTCCCAGAGAGGGGATCTCTCTGGGTAATATCCATGACACTTATACCAAAGATATTTGATAAAGCGTCTTTGAGGCTTTTCAATGTTGTACTTATGGTTTTCACCAGCCAGGACTCCATACAACAGAAGCATATTCAAGTTTTTATCTAACAAACGAGTTAAAAAGTATTTTTAGTATATTTTCACTAAATTCTTTACAGGTACGTAAAATGAAACCTAAGTTTCTAAAAGAACTAGCTGTAATATCATTGATATGATTAGCAAAAGACAATTTAGCATCAAATAAAACACCAAGATCTTTGAACTGATTGCAACTGTTTAATTCCTCATTATCAACCTGATAAACAAATTTTATTGTATTCTGCATACGATGATATATCATCGAATTGCATTTTGCGATATTTAATATCAGCTTATTTTCACTACACCAGGTTGATAGCCGTATGAGATCAAGTTGCAATTCAGCACAGTTTGCGATAATATCATTAGACCAGAAACCACGATATTGTAATGTACAGTTAGCCGTCTACCTTCTAATTACGCCTCGAAAAATTTGAGGAGGCATTCAGTTAGACTAAATGCTGACAGTTTGCGTCGCATAATTCCGTGGTCAAGTCTATCAAAGGCTTTTGTAAAATCCGTATAAATGACATCAAGCTGATTGTCTGCATCCAGATTTGCAGCTAGAAACTGGGTAATGCATATCAAATTGCTAGTAGTAGATAATGCTTAAAATGAATTTATTATATACATATTATGGACCGCACTATATATTTAATTAAATTGTGTACGAATAACCTTAGCTTTTGTTTATATATAGTCTATACAGAATACGTGTGAATGATTTCCGCACCATTTTCAAATAGTCAAGTTATTTGGAGTACTTTATTTGAGAAATGAATAGTCCTCAATGTCACTAAACTGTAAATTAAACATATCTGTTCCGGACTTGAAAATTAATTAAAATAGATGTCGCTCCCAGATATACTATTTCGTAAAAATTATTTCAAATTGTGTGAATTAACGTTGTATTTTGTCACAGTTATAGATTTTATTTAGAAACCAATACTTCTTATGGTGTTAAAGGTTAAAAAAGGTTAAATTTCTTTAAAATAATGACTTCGACGTAATCTCACAATTTACCTGTCTTACTTATTAGAACTGAGTTTGAAATTTCCAACAAAATATATTCGACCATTTACGACTAGACGAATTTTACCCTTATTATACGCGTAAGTAAAAACAACGGGGGGCAATAATAATCCTTCGATCATGTTTATGATTGAAGTAATATCCTATTGGCTGTTCATATATAACCGTCTAAAAATGACATTTTATAAAATTGTGTGGCTGTTCGTTTCTAATATTTTTGGTAACTTTTTGACTAATCCGTGGATTTATTAAGTATTTTAAATGATTACAAATAGTGAGGTGTTGTGTGTATTGTAAGAAATACACAGAAAAAAAGGCCAAATCGTTCTTTTCATAAATAAGTAAACATAATCCATAGGTGTCGATTACAGAAATTTATTGTGTAGATATCTCTTTTTAGGTTTTTTTTACAATGTTAAATAGATAATCATTAATCCGGTCAAAGTAGACATTTCAATTTACAATAATTCGCATAGAGCTGAAAATTGGTACAGATCTTGGGAACAGTATTACAAATAAAACGTCAAAAATCCCCATTGGTTCCACGTTTGCTAAAAAAATTATTCAAGGTCAAAGGTCAAAAATACTAGTTTCTTGCATTTTTCTGGTAAACGGTAAGTTTTATCATAAAAATAGGTCAGACAAAAGTTGTAGATCATGAAATTATCTACAAAAATTGTTCTTATACTTTTTTTTCCTAAGAATTACTATTCCTGAGAAATCGAGATTCAAAAAGTTGAAGAAATAGTATTCTACATAATATGCACACATTTCCTCACCACCTGTGAGGTAGTGTACTTGGCGCATTTTTTTTAACATGGTGTCCCCGGTAGGCATACTCCACGATCTATTGTGAATGAGTTTTGTTAAAAAATATTCTATTAACAAAAAAATGGTACTATTAGAAATGATTTAACTGGCTTGAATTGATTTCGGGAAAATGTTAGTCTGACTGATAATCTTCAAATGCTACTTCAACAGTAATGTCTTCTTCGCTTTCTTCTTCTTGTTTTTCATGCTGGATATCTGAAAACTGTTCGGAAAAAGATACATCAGTTGTCTCCTCATTGATATCATAAAAATCTTCATCTGTTGCATTTGATTCAACATTGGAGCAAGACTGGCCTTGACAATTGGTAGATACTGGTGAACAAAATAATCCGACATTTTTACAGCCGCATTTTGCACTATAACCTTTTCTGCAATTGCAATAGTGTTAAGAAATCTTTGCGGAGCAGGTGGGAGTAAAGTTTGAATTGTCTCCAAAGTATTATCTATTAATTTCCAACCCCAGTCTTCTGGGTCAAGTTGATTGCCTAGCCACACTTGAACTTGATAGTATACTCGATATAAATGTTGATAAGCAGAAACAGATGTTGGAGGAAGACAAGATAGTTGTACTCTTTTATTGTTTCGTGTATTTTTTACAAAACTTAAATATCTATACTTGTCTAAACAATCAATTTTTTTTAAGCGCCATATGAAGCAAGAAGAAAGCGAATCCCGTTGTGATGATGTCTTGTGGAGAAAAGTCAATCTTTTTAAATACTTTAGCGCAATCAATTAAATCATGTTTTTCAAACAATTTAAATACTGTTGTTTTACCCCTTTTGAAAAATGCTGATGTAGTATCGCAGCCGGTTATTGAAGGTAAAAATAAGATATGATTTTGACATTTTGGATAAGCAGAAGTTAGGGACTGAGTTTCTTTTATGTGTATATTCTGGAAAGTACAGTACACAGTACTCAATTAGTGCCTTTATGTTCCCATGTGCCACATATAGGGCCTCGATGAGCACAGTCAACACACAGAGCTCTATGTGTACTGCTCATTTCCACCTGGCACATACAAACAAAACAAAATAGATTTATTGAGGTTCAAAATAAAACAAAGAAGGTTTAGTGCCATAGTGCCATAATTGAGTACTGTACTTTCCCTTATTTTAGTTCTTGTTCCTGATCTATCTCATCGTAGATCCAATTCCTTAGCTACGGTACGCTGATGAGGGGCAATAACTCCGAAACACGTGTCCATAGCTGCATAGTTGTTTTTTTGGGGGATATGGCACTAAACCTTCTTTGTTTTATTTTGAACCCCAATAAATCTATCTTGTTTTGTTTGTATGTGCCAGGTGGAAATGAGCAGTACACATAGTGCCATAATTGAGTACTGTGTACTGCACTTTCCCTTATTTTAGTTCTTGTCCTGATCTATCTCATCGTAGATCCAATTTCTTAGCTACGCTACGCTGATGAGGGGCAATAACTCCGAAACACGTGTCCGTAGCTGCATTGTTGTTTTTTTTTTTGGGGGATATGGCACTAAACCTTCTTTGTATTATTTTTTGTTGTATGGAAGACTGCGACTACTCAAATACCCCACCAGAGAAAATTTGCTTAAATATACCGGGTGGGCTGAAAAATACCGTATTTTGTATTTTGCTTTGCCAAAATTTTTTTTCTCAGCCGACTTTACTGACTTGGTGTCAATAATTAGCTGAATAAATAGGCTACAAAGGCTAATGTAAAGAAAGTGAAGATGTTAAAATTCAAGATGGCGGACGCAACTGCGCTCATTCTTTTAAATTAAAAGTTGTCAAAATGACAGAACTAATGACAGACTTCGAAACAATGAACTTCCCTCCATATTTTAAGAATACGATGGGTTAAATCGGTTCATTTATTTTTAGAGATATAGTGAATTCAAATAAGGCCTACTTGCCATATTTTTAAATCTGGAGCAAAGAACAAACTTTAGTATTCTGGCTGTCATTTCTTTATTTTTCAACCGATTTTAATAAACTTAGTCTTGTTACGTAAGCAATAGAATTGGCTCTGAGAAGAGGGAACAAACGGAAACTACAAAATACTTTATCCATGTTTTAACAAAACTTCAATTGCTTATACTACTACAACATCTGGTTCGTACCAGAGCAAAAATTTATAAAAAAAAAATCTAGGTAAATAACACGACGAGATGTTAGCATTTAATCCTGTGTATATTCAAAAAAGATACATGAAATGAAACTGTACGTAGCATGTACAACTATACAATATACATACAGTATACATAATTAACATACTATTGTGGATATTCGTACGATGCTCTTAAAACGTACAGAAGATCTGTTGTGCCCGAATGTATATTGTGGGAATATACATTATGTAATGTTGTACAGACATCACTATTTGTACTACTATGTAGAGTATAACGTGAATGATGGATGTATATTTGTTTTACAATATACCTATCATATGATATGTACATATGTTTGAATAGATATTTAAGTACTCTCAATATTTTATTTGATTATCAGAGTAGACAAGCAACATTTCTTATGAAATATATAAAAGTATGAGACAAAAATTTACCGAATAACAAAGTTTAGTCGCTCCTGCCCCATACGTTCGTTCATGATAATAATAATATTATTATTGATTTCACTGTGTTCCTTGCCCTACAATAACCGTTTTCGAGTTATCGCACACGGCTGATTGGGGTTCAAACCTAGTTCACGGCTTTTTTTTTTTCACTTTTGGGTATAGATGATCTATCTTTATTCTTTATATCACAATCAAAGAGTAAAAATCACTCCCTTTATCATACTCATAATAATGTCGTGCTCTCGTGCTTGAATATAGGGACGGCAGGAGCGAAAATGCAGCGATCTAGACGTAGACTCGAGTCTGCCGTATGCGTCAATGTATGTCTATCTTATAGTTATTATACAAAAATGATGAGGTGTCAATTTAAAATTAGATGTTATTAGTAATCATAAAAAGCAGTTTTTAGTTGTTGAATACACAATATGGCGGGGCGGGTTCATACAAGTACAAATTAGGAATAAAATCTTGTACTGTTTTTAAATAACTTAGCGCTCTACAACTTTAAAACATTGAAATAAATTGAAGTAGTTGCTGGTATAGGCATTCGGTTATTTTTCAGTTTTATTTGCAAATTATTGTCCAAATTTTTCTAGAAAATTATTCATAAAATACGTTATGCTTTGTATAATTAACTAATTATTAATTTGTTTGGCATAATTGCTATCCATGATGGTCATTTTTTATGAAATTATAAAAAGTTAAATCTGATTATTTTGGTGGCATATACGCTTCCAGATTTGGTCTAAATACAATTCAATAATACTAGTCCCTGTAAGTGAAAACTAAACTGAAAAATTGAAATATCAGTGTTTCAAACTTGAGGTGCTTCTTTGTTTAGTGGAAAGCCTACGTACATAAGAATTACTGTGGGTATATGGGAATAATTATATTCAGGTTTGGTCCATATGATGTGAAATTTAGGTCCACGTATATATACTTGGTACTTGATTGAGAGGTACATATGCCGGACAGGTGCTATTTCACGTTCATATGACATAGGTGAATAAATTTTGAACGTACATCAAATATCCACATGAATATGTATAGTACATATACAGCATATGAAATTACTATGTGGGTTTTTGAGGACATTTTACCATAAATCCATAATTAGGTGGTAGGCACTAATGATATTCTCCCTGTAAAACAAAAGTATTATTATTGAATCATTGAAAAAGATTCACATTTTCAAACACTGAAGATTCAATTAATAAGTAGATAATGAAATCTAGCACATGTGTTATTTACCTAGATAAAATTTTTTTAAATTATTTCTCTAATAGTATTGTTGATGTTTAAAATGTAGTAGTAGTATAAGCAATGGAGGTACTAGTAGAAAATGAGTCTTGTATTTTGACATTTCGATAATTTGTTTTCAATTTCTTAGATCTGATTCTACTGCCTACATAACAAGACCAAGTTCATTGAAATCGGTTAGAAAATAAAGAATTGGTAAGCAAAATATCAGTTCGTTTTTTGTTCCAGATTTTAAAAATTTCAAGTAGGCCTTTTGGCCTGCCCGATATAATCAATAAAGTATTTCATTAATTTTTAAATGAAAAACTTTTTTTCAACGCTCATATGCACTATTTTAGTAGAACCTTGTCTATATATATACCTAAAATCTTTAAAATTAGCTGGAAAACGAAAAACTGATCAAAGTTTAAAAAGGGTTCTACTTATTAATATGACCTACAGTATGTAACATACGCACACAGAGAACCGTAAAAACATGCTGCCTGATTTTATATAGAACTGCGTTCATAAATGTCTTCGTGTTGCTGTAACATGTGTGAAGTATCTATATGAGCAATAGTATGTTTAGAATTTTAAATTTTTCGTTTGACACGTCACAGGTAAAAATAAAAAATAGTGCTCTCTATTATCTGAAAAAAAAACGAATAATAACTACATAGTATTGCATTTTGCAGGAATTTGGAGATACGGGAAGCATTTAGGAATTTATTTTGTTTGTGGTTATTCTTTAGAAGAGGAAGTTATAGTAAGTCGACCCTGGTATATAATTTTAAATGTAATAGAGTAATCCTGAATCTGGTTTAGACGAGATGGAGGATTGGTTAATCACGTATTCATGATGCTAGTATGCAAATTAGGCAGTGCATTAACACCGGAACCTTCCTCCGACTGAACACAACGGCATCTGCATTGCAATATTAACCACCTTCTGTGGAGAACTGCACTGCTAATGGATACAACCTCAGATCAATTTATCAAGCTATTCAATCTCTTGTCATCAAATGTGTGCTCGCAGTAACATATTACGTATGATACAGACGTTCGTGTAATTAGTTTATTGGAATTTACTTAAAGAAGATATTAAATAATACATTTTACTATGGTAAACATAATGACTAGGGGAAACAGTTATTTCATCACACCATTAGCATTTACATGAAGATTAATGACAAAAGTAGATTCCATAAACAACAAATCACTGTGTACTATACACAACACATATTTCGACAATCAAGTGAGCAGCATTGACATGTGCAGTTTTTTCTGTCGCAACCCAATTAATATTTATTTGGAATATTCCAAATAGAGCCGGCCCGTTTTAAGACATTGACTGTCATCGGTGAGGGGCATGGTGTAATTTACAAAGATTTAACTCATATCATCTCCCAAACCCGTTTATTATGGTTGCATCATTAATAAACCTTGTAGAGTCTCTATCCTCTGCTAAACTTCTACGCCGGTATGTTAATAGTATGGCGTATTTTTAAAATGAACTGGGTGTATATAATTTATTTTTTCTCACTTTACATGTTTAAAATACAAAATTCTGTAGTCTCTAAATAAATGAAACCAAATACACAATAGGCGAAATATGTTATTACTAATAATTGAATAATAAATGCTAAACAACTTTTAGATTACATAATAAAATAGCTAGGTATAAAAAAGTAAATTTATTGATGTTTCTAATTTTGTGTTTTATTTGCCAGTTTTAAAATTTCTGTTAATAACAAGGAAAATTAAGAATGTAAATAAAATATTCGTATCTTTTCCTTAAAGCAATTTTTCTTGATATTTTAGAAAAATTGCCGATAATAGATTAAAATGAAAAAAAGCCGTTGGAAAAACATTTTTTTTTTGGAAAAAAAAACGTGACCTGCTTTTTCCTTTGCCGCTTTCAACACGCCACATTAAAAATAGTACAAAAAATAAATAAAGTATATAAATGGAAACTAAAAGCACAGTAAAACTAATAAAAGTATCTATAATCTAGGATGCAATAAACATACGAAACAAAACTGCAGAACTATTGGTTCTCTTATTCTAGTGTGTTGTTGATATGCGTAGTTCTCGACACATGTTGTACGTCTGCCCTCTATATCCGCTTGGTAGATTGCATTAAAACGGGCCGGTTTTACATGAGTCAGTAATGAATTGTGTATACAGCGATAGCACTGTAGACACAAATATTTGAAATTTATAAAATGATTATATAATAATAACAAATTTCTACACTTTTACAAAAAAAATATTTCAACTACTTTTCCGAATATTTACCATAAAAGTAATAATTATAAAAAAAGATGATATATGCATTATGTGCAGTACAATTGGCACAGTTATGTACTGATCATATTGTGCATATTGTTTTTTATAATTAAGTAATTATCGTGGCAAATAATGGGGAAAGTAGTTGAACAAAAGATATGCGTACTTATCTGTGATAAGTTTTTTGTCAAAATATAGAAAATAATAACTAGCAATTTGTTATATTTTATTCCTTACTTGCCATGAAATTTAGTGGCGCCGAGATCTACTGATTCTACTCCTCTGGATTTTTATGTTTAATGACAAACTCCGCACAAGTGACTCCAGAGAAAATAAGGAAAGTTGTAATTAACAGAAAACAAGTTGAAATGTATCAGGTTTAATGGAGGCTTACTTGAAAAAATACAAATTTAAATCAATTTCTGTGTTAAAACTGAATAGTACATGGTAGTCTCAAGCCCAATTGCAGTCACATTAGCCCTACGGTAAACCATAAAGTAACTAAGTCAAATCTTCCATAAATTTTCTTTGGTTTAACAGATTATGGAAAAGATTATAATCTAACAAATTTGCATTTTGTGTTGAAGTCTTGCTAATTGATGTTGTACTATATTATAAAAAATGGACAATCCAGATACTTCAGATGATGATTTAGAGATCTTTATATTCTAAATCATGGGCTACCTCGACAGGTATTTCAATGTTTTATATTTACGATGATAGAGATTTTTTCAACCAGATTAAATTGACTAAAAAACTGTGACACAGTTATTACCATTTTCTGGGACGTCACCTACAAGTCCTAGATCGACCCTATAATAGGTTAGTTACGTGTTGAAAATTAATAGTAATAGGTTAAATGTTAAATTCTGTATGAATATCTCTTTCAAGAACAACTAAATTACACCGATGAAACAGTAACTAATCGCATGTGACTCTTTGATGCGAAATAGATCCATGCGATTAGTTACTGTTTCATCGGTGTAAATTAGTTGTTCTTGAAAGAGATATTCATACAGAATTTAACATTTAACCTATTACTATTAATTTTCAACACGTAACTAACCTATTATAGGGTCGATCTAGGACTTGTAGGTGACGTCCCAGAAATGGTAATAACTGTGTCACAGTTTTTTAGTCGGCATTAACAACTGGTAGTGGGAGAAATTTCCTTCCACTCACCGCCATCTGGCGTGAGTTTTCAACTCATGGTTGAATGAGGGGCAGCAGATTCCGGACTGGTCCGTACTGTGCTCATCTCCAAAAAGGGGGATCTTTCCGACCCGAGGAATTATAGGCCGATCACTTGCCTCAACTCCTGCTACAAGATATTTACACGTATGCTAGGACACTGACGTCTGTTGATCCAGTCTTCCAGCAGATACACGAACTGCGTGGTGCCAAGAAGGGCATGGCAGGTTGCAAGGACAGCCTGCTGATAGACCGCTGTATTACACAGCATTCTGTGCAATACAAGCGGAATCTATCGATGGCCTGGATTGATTACCGCAAGGCTGCTCTCGAGACTGAAGATCATACCGGCCTGCCAAAAATCACCCGAGTGGCTGGCAGGCCAAATGCAGAAGGTAATCATTCTGGGTTCTCTCCGTCTGCTTAGGGCACACGATTCTGGTATTTACAGTCACTAACCCTGCGGGATGTGGAAAGTGGTTGTAGTTAATGTGCCGGCGCGACCCCCGTGAGACGTTGGAGGTCACGGGAAGACTGTCCGGCAGCGGATAATCCGAAAAAAAAAACAACTTTATTCAAATATACAGTCACTAACCCTGCGGGATGTAAGGAGTGGCTGTGGTTAATGTGCTGGCGCAACTTCCGTGAGACGTCGGAGGCCACGAGAGGACTGTTCAGCGACAGGTAAACGAACACAAATTATCGTATATAGGGTGTGAACAAAAAAAAACATTTAGGTCTGGTTACAATAGAAAACTATTTTTACTTAAAAAAGGCCCCCTTTGTCGATATCAGTAACTGTAATCGAGTAAATTAAGTTTGAAAATTAAGGGCCTTCTTTAAGAATATCCAAAAATTCTAAAGAGACGACCATGATTTAATCACCAAAAGCGAACTAACGCATCTTATTCAGTATGAAATACTAAGTAAATGCGAGAAATGTTGTCTATTTATTTCTATCGTTCCTCAAATAATAGGAAAAACAACAATTTCATCCCTTCCCCTGGGCCTCTAACTCCATAGGGGTGCGTTTAATGTCACATGTTTATAAGAACTTTTTGACTTATTTTGATGAATACTACACGCTGTAGTTTGGAACCCCATCTTAGAAACACCCTGTGTAGATGAATTCTACTCATGAGCGAATAACATTTATGATTAAATGAACATAGATGTAAAACGACAAAAATTTACTGTTTGTCTTACCTACTCAAGAACTTCCAAAATATGTCTGCATTGATATCGGTATCCGATGTTTTGGTATTATTTTTTTCCTAATCCTCATCACTTTTGTTAATTTCTTGATTAGCACAATATGGATTATTCAATTCATATATAGTTTTCGAATTGATTATACCCAACGCCAAATCCATATTGGAGTCGGTATTATTAAATTCACCCTTTCACCCACCTGCAATTATTATGGTGGCCTTTTCTTCCGTGCGATTTTGTTGTTATTTTTTTGTTGTTGTCGTATGCTTTTTTAAAAGAGACTATATTTCTGTTTGTTCCAAATTTGGAATTAGCATTGAAGATGTCTGCCACTTTTCTCCAGGCAACCCCCTTCTGCTTCTAAGTAACAGCATCAGTCTTTTCATACACTAATTTACAACATTTTAAATTTCTTAGCAATGTTTTAAAGTTTTTGTCAACGACGCATGCTTTTGCATGTGTCGTTGATTACTATTCAATGATTATATTATACAATTTAAATTTTTATGTTTAGGATTTGTATTTTGTTACTATTTTACTTTTAAGCCCGGACCGGTCCCGCTCCGCCCGACCTAACAACTGCTCCGTCGCCAAGATATACGGGGATGCCAGGTCGGCAACGGACCTGGTGTCCGGCGAGGCAGGTGTTGTTTATTTAATTGTTAATACATTTTTTGATTTGATTTGATTTGAGTCTTTTTTGGATTCGACGATTTGTTTGAATATTAAAACTATGTTCAATAGAATATTTTTTCTTCATCTGCTGATCGGCATAGTTTTTTGTATAGTGACTCGGTCATAATCTAACAATTCAATCATTTTTTAAAACACAAAGTTTAATTTCCATTATATTTTAAGTTGAGAAGTAAATAAACAATCGATACATAACCATATTTTCTGTCAAAATTGAAGATGCGAAGTTAGTCATGAGATAGTTCTAGTGATCCCCAAACAAAAGCGGCCAAAAACATAACTTTGATTGATGCAACATAAATTAATAAGTAAAACTTAAGGTAAGTGGCACTTAGCAAGTTTCGTGATTTATGAAATGTCTATGGAACCGGAACCGGAGTGTGAATAAATACGGACATTAAATAAAATTGTAAAAATTGTAAAATGTACTTAAATTGTAACAATGTAATTTTTGGGGAAACGAATAATTGATAAGAATTTGAAATCAATTGGGTCAAAAAGAAGATGGTATATCGTTAAAAAAGTGGAACACACTGTATATACTTTTGCTTTGTGTTTTGTCTAAAGTATATCAACAGATAAACTAAATGTTCATACATACTGTTACGCAGTTGTATTATATATCCCGATTTATATAAGTAAGAGTGTAAAATTCCAATTTAGTTTTATAACAGTTTAATACTTTCGGAATTCCTATAAAAAAATGTTATCTAAAAGTTGAATAGAATACATTTTCAATACGGTTTTGTCGTTCTCAAAAGCCAGCAGATATCACTTTTATATGAGAACACCGAAATAATATTTGTCAGAGACTTCATAAAGTGCTTTTGAAAACAGTTTAATGCCTTCGGGCCTTATTGCGTTGACCGCTAACCCCAGAGATTCCTTCACAGAGGAGTGTAACTTTTGGCATAATTATTGTTTCATTCAATTCAGTTGTGATTTTATGGATACCAAAATATACGTATGCGTGGGTCTAATGCCAAAGTTAAAGTAAATCATTGAAACAAATTAATTATTTAACTAGTCTTAAACCTGAAACTCTGGTAATTAGTATATGTGGATATTGTGGACAAGTTTACACGTCAAATTTGTAGAAATAATTATTTATATATATATATATATATATATATATATATATATATATATATATATATATATATATATATATATATATATATATATATATATATATATATATATATATATATTTTATATATATATATATATATATATATATATATATATATATATATATATATATATATATATGCTACTATCCTAGATGTCTCTGTGGCGGATAGCGACTTGCATCACAGCAAGTACCGAGGCAGGTCGGGGTATTTGCCCGCTGAGTAGTTGTTTCCTTCAAATCAAATTTAATAACATTAGTTTAGTCCACCTGGGCTAGGGGTCGCCGCTCTCGGTACTTGCTGTGATGCAAGTCGCTATCCGCCACAGAGACATCTAGGATGTCGGTCGGATAGTAGCATTCAGACCATATGAGAAGTTTAATGCCTCTCACCACTATTCACTTCACCATAGTTAGCATATAACTAGCAAGTTGGCCACTATCATTTGTCTGTTCCATAACCTATGGCATACTGAAGAGAACAAATAAGTTCGAAATCGATCTATGTCTGGTTAGGAATTGACAAATGATATTGGCTATCGATCTATCATGATTTGAAGGTGTAATTCAATGCAGGTCGGGGTATTTGCCCGCTGAGTAGTTGTTTCCTTCAAATCAAATTTAAATATATATATATATATATATATATATATATATATATATATATATACATACCTTGATATTTCGGTTATTATTCGACAGATCGATTTCAAATTTTTTTCTGTTATGAAACTCTTCAACACGCATCTTTTTATGATTTTCAATATATTTTCAATTGTCACACCAACTCACTGCGTTCACTCAAAAATGTGATTTTTCTATATTTTACTTATCGTTGGAGATACAGCAAAAAATTATTAAGAAAAGTTGTACAGAATCAAGAAATACCCCTAGATACTGAGTTTCATCAAAATATGCGTATTTTGATATTTTTCATAAATTTTGCAGTTATTCAGAAATTTAATTCTTAAGTATCAGACTTAAGCAATGATTGCCGTAGAAACGGAAACAAAAAGTACTTAAAATCAGTTTATTGTGTAAGAATTCTAAATCATAACCATAAATACAACAATATTAACACAGTTTTAAGTACTTAAATGCAGCCTTTTTCAACTAAACAACCATCAATTGCAGTACATTTCTCAATGCGTTTTTCATTATTCCTTGCTACTCATCGTAGTTCTTGAACGTTAATTTTCTTGACAAGCTTGCCTGATTCTATCACAAAACTCTTATCTACTTCGGGGCCTCGTTTTGTAAACTTTATTTTTTATGGTGCCCCAAAAATAAAAATCAAGCGGGATAATATCCGGAGGTCTAGGAGGCCACTCGATTAAATGACTGTTTCGCCCTATCAATTTTTGAGGAAAGTTAACATTTAACCATCGTCGGACAATTATCGAGTTGTGAATCGATGCTCCATCCAGTTGAAAAACATATCCCTTAGCATTGCCAGTGGAAAATCATCAATTACTTCCATTAATTTATTATTCAAAAGTGTAGCAAGACTTATAGCATTTAAAATTTGTAAGAAAAAGAAAGGGCCTATCCTTTCTCCTAATATACCGCACCACATGTTCACTTTTTCAGAATACTGTCTCTTACAAACAATTGATTTCTGTCGTCCAATACCTACAATTTTGCGACGATACTACATCATTGGTGGTGAATGTCGCTTCATCACTAAACATAATTTTTCCAAGAAATGTAAGTTCATTAAAATAATTGCCTTGAGCCCAGAGACAGTATTCACGGCGTCTATTATCATCACCTTCCTCCAAGGTGTGTAGAAATTTGGGTTTAAATGGCTTCAATTTGTATCGACGAAAGCACCTCCAAAGTTTTTTTGCGAGTTAAATTCAAGTTTAATGCCATATCTCGTATGCTACTACGAGGATTGTTATTGAAAGCGTCTAAAATTACTTGGTCTACATTCTGCCGATTATTCCTTTTTCTTTTGGTTTTTATTATACTACCACTTTGTTTGAAAAGTCTGTTAATTTTGGCAACAACTGCGTAACTACCCAAGTAACAACTCTAAGATACTTTTGATTTATTTAGGTTTTAAAAGTGCTTTAACATGTTCAATAAAATGATAGTGGTTTTAAAATTACCTTAAGATAAACTAAAAGTTCTTAAAGACCACTGATTCTTATGCAAAGGATTTAATGCACTCTTTAAATTAAAATAAAAAAACTGTTTGCTCCTAATGCCCTATTGATCTTATACTAGTTTTATAATACTCTTGACATTGGCTATTTTAAAACTAATTTGCCTTTTAAAGAATTAAATAGCAAGTTGGTTTTAAAACAATCCATTTTGGAACAAATGGTTTTAATGTAGTTTTATGGAGTATGCTTGATGTAGTCATTAAAATCCCTTAAGAAAACTATTTTATCTTAAGCCTATATGCTCAATGAAATTCCACATTAAATCCTAAAACATAGTTTTTACTTTTTAAAGATTAAATTAAGAATATTTTAAAGTTTAAAGGTTTTAATTTAGTCAGTTAAAAGAAATGCCTGTTGGATTTTTGATGACTTTATTAAAACTAATTCTACCCCCTCCATAATCGGAGAAAACACGCCATCTGCTCAATAAACTGATTGCTGATTTAGTGAACCAGTGCAGTCCGTGTACCTACTTTATGCATGAATGAAAACTAGAAGACATATTTAAAATGGAAAATATTAGTGACAAGTATTTTAAATTAAAACGAAGTCACTAAATCCGGCAATCACAAAACCGGCACAATTTTAAGGTTAGGATTTCATACGCGCGCCAGATCCCTTTAAATCAATAAGGCCACAAGTTTGAACATATTAAGCAACTCAGTTTTAAAAGGAAGAGTAAATAAATGTCTGGGAGAGTAATTGTACTTAAAGTGGTAAATAAAACGATATTTTAAGTCTTGTAAGATTTAAAATTCTATTCTATTAACTTGCAATCAGTTTTTATCTAGACCACGCCATTTTTTATATAAGATACAGACCCGCCATGATGAATATTTTCAATAGCCAAAGAAAAAAATATTATTGAAATATATGCGCTTTACATCCTCTTAAATAACTGAAGGACGGTGTGTCCAAACATGCAATTTAATAAAAAAAATGCATTTGGATGTTTAGATGCAAAATAAAAATTGACGATATTTTTAAAAAATTTTTTAGATAATAAAAAAAACCATTATATTGGTGGCGCTCGAGTTATGTAGAAGTATTTTATTATATTTTGTCAGAAAAGTGCCATCCGTTGGTAATTTTTACCAGAATAGTTTGCATTTGAATATTATTTTTTG
The DNA here is from genome assembly GCA_029963845.1 of Rhamnusium bicolor. Lineage (NCBI taxonomy): Eukaryota > Metazoa > Arthropoda > Insecta > Coleoptera > Cerambycidae > Rhamnusium > Rhamnusium bicolor. The sequence continues at coordinate 5,038,718 of JANEYF010000851.1, read as the reverse complement.
ATCAGCTTTATATGCATTACGTTTAAAATATTACCACTCTGCACCATTAGAGACTTGCCGTTGTTTTAACTATTTCACGCATAAAGTTGTCCGACTTTAAAACAAAATAAAACCCTTTTAGGATTAATTATAATGATTCTCAAGGCAATTTAGTCTGCTGCAATTTTATTTTAAATGGAAAACGTTTTAATACATAAATTTAAGGTTGCCTTGAAGAACTCTTTAAGAATATGAAATTAAAACTAAATGGTTTTTAATATAGTTTTAAAATTTAGTCTTCAAGACCCTTTTAGGATGGGCCCTTTTTGGCTAGAAGCTGCTTTATGGTGATCCTAAGCTTGTCTTGAAGATCATTTGGTTTTATTCGAAGTTTTATTGTATAATTTTAAAGCGACCTTGGAGATCTTAATAAGAGCATTAGTGTTACTTGGGTAATTTGACGTAGTGAATGTCTTACATTAAATTCTCGAGCTACTGCTCTAGTAGAACGGTTATTTTCGCCAGTAAGTCTAATTATCTCAATTTTTCCACTGTTCAGCCATTGTGCAAGAGAAGAATTTAAAAAAAACACAGGTACACGTCTGGCGTTTTTTATGACACTTGCCGTATTTCCTTGTTTCCACGGCAATCTTTGCTTAAATCTAGTACTTCAGAATTAAATTTCTGAATAATTGCAAAATTTATGAAAAATGTCAAAATACGCATATTTTGATGAAACTCAGAATCTAGGAGTATTTTTTGATTCTAAACAAGTTTTCTTAATAATTTTTTTGCTGTATCTCTAACGATAAGTAAAATATAGAAAAATGACATTTTTGAGTGAACTCAGTGGATTGGTGTCACAATTGAAAATATATTGAAAATCATAAAAAGATGCGCCTTGAAGAGTTTCATAACAGAGAAAACTTTGAAATCGATTTGTCGAATAATAACCGAAATATCAAGATGTGTCCCCTTGAGACTGGACATACTTTAGATATGGCTATATAGTATAGATATGGCTATTAAAATGATTATCGTAACAAGAGAAGTTGCATTATAAAATAAAATACTTGTACATCATAAGTAAATGGCTTTTAAAATCAGCTTTAAAAGATGAAAAATATTAAATACATATGAATAGAAAATGATATCAAAGGTAAGTCAAATGTAGTAAGACTTCAAAGGAACGCAACCACATAATAATGTCTTTTTAAAATAATTTTTGCTGTGATGGCAGGCAAGAAATTTAAAATAGCCCTTGAAATATTGTATAGTAGCTCTCTAAAAAACTTGAATTTCTAATTAAAGGGGGTGATGCCGTCAACAGCCCTTCAAGCGCCGCCTAGTATAAGGCCTGTATGTCGGTTTTTCTTTGAACTGCCGACTGCAGAGCACGCACTAATTACTAATTACTAATTCTTCTTTTGAAACCTTCAGATGAGATTTTCTTTGACGGATTTCCCAACCGAAGACCTAGGTGTTTCTTTTCACAGGGAAATCCATTGTTTAAAGACATCTAATACTGAAATTATTAGCAGGGAACTCATTACTAAACCTTCCTTATAACTCTGTAGGTGTTTTTTTATAAATTTCTAAAAAAGAAAACGAGGTTTTGTATACAGTTTCCAGGTAAATGATAAATGAAACCTTTGTATTTAATTACGTAAATTAATTAAATGCGTAATTCTGTTTTTGATAAAAATATTTAAATCACAAAGTATTATAAAATTGAGGATGTGTCCTTAGTACGTGCAAATAATGTATTCATGTGTTCAGTAAGTGATGTAAGTTAAAATCTAGTATGCTAGATGAGTTATGTGTGTCTAAGTGTATACGAATGTCATAGCACTAAATCCGGAATAATAATAATAATAATAAGTTTATTCATCAAAAATTATACAACTTCATAATTACAGGAAGATTATTAATGAAATAGATGAAAAATTAATAAACCAACAGAACTTACGAAGGTCTCATTGAGATCTTATTTGTGAGTGTGAAGTTTAACTTAACTAGTTGTGTATTATGTTATGTATAGTTTGTAAAACAGATATTGTGACGGGACGTCCGGGCTAAGACGCTACGGAACGCAGGGCCCGATTTAATTGTATTGTTCGCTCGTTTACTTTTTCAATGTCGGTTTTTGTGCTCAGTTTAGCTAGCAACAATTTAACAATTGTACAAAAAATTATTAACTTGAAATAAAGGTATTGGATTTAACGTATTAACGACTACACATACAGGAGTTACAGTATTCAAGTTTGCTTAATATAAATTGTTACTACCCAGCAAGAACCGCGAGGAGATATGACCATTTCTTGCCAGGAAAGGTTGGGTATGGAATATTAGTATTGAATAAAGAGATTATTTAAAAAGTAACAAGAAAGCTTTAAAAACATTCACACAATCAAAATGTATGTTGTTCCAGATTAGCTAAGACATGTTATGCGCTGTTCGTAACATCTAACCAATGCAGTCAGTCTATTGCCAAACAGTTGTATTTTGAATGCTTTCATAGCACCATTAAATATGGTATTTTGCATTGGGGTTTATCCCTCGATGCGCATAACGTATTCTTATTACAAAAAAGAGCACTACATATAGTTGCAAATATTAGATATGGTGAATCATGTAGAGAGGCTTTTAAGTCACTTAAAATTCCTTTTTGTCTGTTTATATTAATGAAATTTTGTGTTTTGTATATAATAACAAACAAAAACTATGGAAGAATAGAGTAAATCATAAATATCAAACAAGGAAAAAAGTATACTTACTACCAAACAAGCACGATACTATGTTATTCCAAAAAAGTCTACTCTTTAACGGCTGTAAGTTTTTTAATGTACTACCTGAACATATCAAAATATTACCAATTATATTTGTATAGTCGTCCCTTTTGGTAGACGTAATCTTCAAGGAAGATGTGATTTTTTTCTACAAATATTTGTGGTAATAAAATATAGTTTAAACATATTAATATATTATGTATAAATTGATATTTTTATTTTTAGGCAACTTATTTATTTTTATCCTCCTGTTTTGTATAAGTGTCTAGTTTTTGCCAGGCTGTCAACTCCGTGACGCATATTGTCAACTCCATTGAATTTTAGTAATTTTTTTGTATACACAGGTAGGTATTAAACATTACTTAAATTATAAAAATAATTTAATAAGTTATTTATTCTTTTAGGCAATACCAGAATAGTTTCATGTCAATATTTTTAAGGAAAGTTCAAGTTTTTGTTTAATTTTCAACTCTATGTGTAAGCCAGTCAAACTCTGTGGGAAGAATTTTTCATTTTTTTAGAATAAATTAAAAATTGCTTTTCGTGACCCTTTTAAAATAAGTTTCAAAATATTAAAATAAGTTAATTGTAAAAAAAAAAAAAAATGTTTTTTATTATATTTTTATTATCAATTCGCCTCCTTAATTTATCCCCGTTTTGGAAAATGACCCATAAATAAGAGTACCATAGAAACTAAATTAATGATGCAGGTTTTTCCTCGGGCCTGTACTGTATCATTGATTTGAACACAAAATGGAAGTGCAGTTATTATTTCTAACTCCTCTATTTTACGTCTTTAATGTAACGACATTGGAATTAATCCCATTGTGTCAACTCTAATTATTACAGAACTTAAAAACATCTTCCATGGCAGTTTGATTTTGTACATAATTCAAAACGTTTCATTAGATTAGGCAAATTGCGCAAACGTTTGGAGCAAATATACGACATATATATGACATCCCTCTAATCGGAAGGAAGCGTAGGGTTCATAAAACTAAAAATACACAAGATGTTCTATTTACAAAAAAATATAAGTTATGTCTGTATATCCGATTCGCAAAATTTTGTAAATATCACTTCTATGCAAACGACACACAATTATACTGTTTCTTTAATTTGAGAGACAAGAATCAAATAAACTAATTGATAATTTATTTATTTATTTATTTATTTATTATTATACACTACCCAACAGAACATGTTCCAATTCATTTACATTTATTGACAAGTTTATACAAAAACATAGCAGAGTAAAGAAACCGCCTTCTGACCAGTTCATCAGCATTGAACCTCTCTAGCAGCTTGTCATGCGGAAACACTATTGGTGGATAGGTTTTGTCCTCTTAAATGCTATAAATTTTAAAATTCTTCTATAAATTTGTTCGATAGCTTTACTATGTGTACAGTGTAATTAGGATTTCATACGACAGCGCCATACTCAAGTTTAGAACGCACAAAAGACGAAAATAGAATTTTTTAATGTGTCGATGTTGTTAAGCTCACCGGAGTTTCTAATGATAAAGCCCAGGGTTTTGTAAGCTGATAATACAATGATATTGATGTCCTGGTTAAAGGTCAGCTTATTATCAAAAGTTATGCCTAGATCTTTAGTACCTCTGGTTTATTTAAATGTACCTGATTTATAGCGTATTCATGCTGCACAGGATTAAATTTTCTAGTGTAGGTGACTGCGTTACATTTGGCAGCGTTGAGAGGTAGGAGGTTTGAAGTGCACCAGTCGTTTATTAGATCCAAGTCAGCTTGCAGTAGCAAACAGTCAGATTCATCCTTGACAGTTAGATACAGTTTGAGGTCATCCGCGTATAGTAGACAATAGCAGTTCAGACCAAGTACGATGTCGTTAATAAATACAATAAAGAATAAGGGGCCCAACACTGACCCTTGAGGTACCCCAGAAGTACAAACAATTCTTTCAGATTTATGCCCGCGATATTGAACATATTGGTTTCTACATTTTAAGTAGGAGGAGCAGAATAGAACTAAATCTCGATTAAAGCCGAGAGCAGAAAGCTTCCTTAGTAAAATACCGTGGTCAAGTCTGTCGAACGCTTTTGAAAAGTCCGCATAAATATCATCTACCTGTCCATTGCCATCCAACACCTCCGAGATGAATTGTGTAACACAAACCAAGTTGCTGATTGTCGACCGGCCTGCCACAAAGCCGTGCTGATTAGGGCAAATTTGTTCGTTGACATGTATGTGGAGCTCCTTGTATAGAGCCAATTCAAAGGCTTTACTAAAATTATTAATGATGGTGATGGGATGATAATTTTTTATGTCAGTCCGAATATCTTTTTTAAAAACGGAAATAATTTTGGAGTTTTTCCATAACTCTGGGAATGTGTTACTGTTAAGGGCTAAATTAAATAAAATAAGCAAAGGTTTCGCTAAGACACTAGCACAGTCTTTGATAAGAAATGACGGTATACCATCAGGACCAGCGGTAAATTTGTTTTTTAAATTCTTGATAGCTTTATATATCTTGTCTTCATTCAGTTGGACTGACAGTGATGGTTCATTCTCATCTCTGTCCGTGTTATCAGAATCTACGTAGTCAGTTGATTCTGTAAAAGCAGTTTTAAAAAGCTCAGCAAATGCGTCGATAATTTCTTGAGGACTGCCCAAGAAATTATCTTTGTAGGTCATATTAATTGGGATGGTTGTCGTATAATGACTTAAATGCGCCTGTTTCCACTTCTATTGGCCACTAGTTAAAAATTAATCCTAACAAGTCCTGCGCTCTGTTGTTTTGTAATGAAAAATTTAGAATATTCTGAATGAATTCAGTTTATTGTGATTTAAAATAAAAAGTTACCCTTGGAAAATATCTCTAGTTGTTTTTTACAAATTCACTAAATTAAATTTTTCTTCTTTACAAACATACACAAAAGTGATAAATTTAAGCACATATATTCGGATAGGCGACTACCATAGGTCCTATCGAAATTTAAACGCCATGTACTTCAATATACCTAATCAGAATAAACAATTCCCATATAATTTTAAAAAATACACATTACGTGACAGATTATCCAGAATTAATCAACACAGGTAGCACAAGTAGTTTTTGTATCACAAAGTAAATGATTGTACACGTTGCAAAAAGAGAATACTTTTTAAACATTGTAAAATGTGTAAAGGTTCATTTAACATTTTATTGAATCCAGAATAACAAGATCGCTCGAACCCGTAAATAGTACAACAGACATTTCAATTTATCGATCGCGAGATTTATTTGTGCCTTAAATAATGACTGGTCTCTGACTCCCTGCTAAATCCTAGCTGAAATTACTGTAGTCTTCCTATATATTTGTTTGAAATAGTTTAGTTATTCATGTACTAACTTTAGATGTGGCTTTTGCAATTTCAACTTTTACAGCTATGACAGTTTTAGAAATGCTATAATATACTTTTTTAGTGGAAAACTTCTATAATTGCTGGAGTCGCCTCGAATCGCATAAACAATACACGGATATTGTGTGAAAATGAATTTTTTATATTTCAAACTATAAAATTAAAAGTTAGACGTCTGTTATGAAGTTATAAACTAGACCTTTGAGAATACTAAATACACTGCTATAATTAAAAACTTCCAAGTTTGATTTTTTTTTACTCATACGTTGATATATAGCTGTTTCTAACAGAATCATTCCCAAGTCCAAGAAACATAATAAATTTTGACATTATTAATTACCCAAGTATAGATATAGTTAATATTAACATTATATTAGGAGCTTCAACTCTTACCGTCTTTGTAATCTACATGCCACCCACCTAATTTAAATAACCAACTATATAACTCAATTTTTGACTGTTTGGCTAATCTACCTAGTATTTATGATAGTCTTATTAATCTTAAGAGACTTTAAAATACCTCAATATTACGAATACCTACATAATAATTCAACCAGCCAGGATCAGTAAAATGATCGAGCTGAATAATTTTAGTAATTTTTATGATCTAAGGGCCGATCTTTCTATCTCTTATTAAATTTATTTGGTAGATAGTTTCCTTGGATATAATTGCATAATTAATTATTTTCGTGGAACTTATTTATCAAAGAGATTTAACAAGAGATGGAGGAATTAGCCCTTAATCAATTTAACCTTATAACGAACTCCAGTATCAAAATATTAGATTGTCTTATATAATATACCACCCACCACTAAATATTGCATTATATTTTAAATCACAAAACAAACAATTATTCAAACAAATCTCGATGTCATACAATTACAAAAAAGCTAACTTTATGTCGCTCTACACTGAGCTATGGAATATGGAATAATCTATATAAAATTGATAATGCTGATGAGTAAGCCTGGCCAAGGTCATTAATACTACAGAGACGTACTGAGTATGCATCATATCATAATACTTGAATAAGTACAATAATAAAAACAAAAATATTTTATATATTGTGATGTATGTTTTTGTACTATTTCGTTCGCTTTAAATTCTTTTTTATGTATTTCCTTATATTTTGTAAGCTTAGTGCTACACATTATTATTAAACTGTTAAATGACGTTCACACATGTACATTGTATATCTAAGTGATAACATAATAAATAAATAAATAAATAAAATAAATGGAAATAAATTTTATTAGTACTGGTACACTTTATAAAAATATGTGCAAAACTCACCTTCTTAAGCAGATTTATGAAGTAGCTTGGTTGTCGTTATCACAAACTGGAGCACTTCTATAATAACTGTGTAGCATCAGATATGTTTCTACAGTTGTCTCAGTATGCAATGTTCGCTGTGGTGAAAAAATATGTTTGTATTTTGAAAAAGACCGTTCGACATCTGCGGAAGTAATACAGGAAGTAAAACACTCTGTGAATTCACTTAACGCAGCTGAGATGCACCATCACAAATTTGTCTTAATTTGGTAAAATCAGGATCTTTCCGTAAAACACTCTCGAATTTTTCAATAACGGGCTTATTTTTAGTCTGTAGCTGTGTATTTACGTCGTCCACTATTTGCAGCGATTCTACTAACGACAACGAAATATTTTGCAATTTTTCTATTGCGTAGTGTAGTCCTATATAATTTTCGAATCGTTTCTGCTACAAGATGGAACGTATGCACTTTACACGTAATATGTAAAAACCTACAATCGTCTCTTTGAAGAAAACGGCCCACCAAACGCATTGTCGCAGCACCGTCGGTCACAAACATCAACACTTGACTTGTTGACAGTTCAAATTTTTCGAAAGTCTCCAACACCACCCGCGTAATTGTTTCGCCAGTACACGCAGTTAGTCTTTTGCTAGCTAGTAAAAGTGGAAGTTGGTTTAACAGAGTCGAGTACACGTACTATAACATTTAAAATAGAATTTTTTTTACAATCTGTCGTCTCGTCAACACATAACCACATTCGTGTATTTTTTAATGCACATTTAAGCCTATTTACAATGTCTTCACGAACACTTGGTACATGTATACGTAACGATGAACGACTTGGTAAATTCACCTGGGGATTATATTTATTCCAGAACTCCCGAAATGCTGGTTTATCCAATATGCGCAGGGGAACATCACAAGCAATCAGCATTAACAGTAAATCAAACATAAACTGAGGTTCCAAAGAAGACACGCCATTTTTTTTAATTTTTATGTCAGTTACTATTGACATGAATTTTGCAGCAGTATTTATTCCAGCACATTAAGTCTTGATTACAAACTTTACAAATTATTTTACAACCATCATAGAATAAATCCGGAAATTCACCGATAAATTTATTCACTTCATCAGCGTACGGTCGTTTGCTACTCTTTACGCTCAATATTATTTATTATTTATTAGTACTCTATGCATCGACCGACAGATAACAATTGAAGAGTGTCGTGTCATCGTCATCGTAAACAAGCGCGCGATGTCATTGATATTGCGCCCGACCCTGAATCTACCATCGCTTGGCCAGGCTTACTGATGAGCCATCTATTGTACCAATGACATATCCTTTAAAAAAAATTCCTCCTTGATTTACAAAAAAAAAATATAATTACCGATGTAAGACGTAAAGAGGTGGATTCTCGCATTTATAAATAATTCAATTATCCTACTGATCAGGAATACTTCATTTTATTGTGAAACAAAATCAAGAAAGACAGCGACATGTCTTATAAAAAGTATTTACAATTCCTCGAAAATAAATTGCCATCCGACCCAAGAAGCTTCTGGGCGCATATCGACATTAAAATGGAATAGTTCATTACCCAACACTATGACCAACAACAATGATGTCCTTGACAATCCGGAAAATATTGTCAATTTATTTGCTGTTAACATTGGCTCTTCCTATATTCTTATTAATATAATTTTACTTATTTCTGTATACAGAATCGTCTCCTATATTTTTGCCGAGTTATGTTACACTCTATATACTGTGTAATAAACTTAGCAACATTTTATAACATAACCGATGAATATGTTCAACTTTTTAATATCGGATGTAGTACATAAATTTGTATATGAAAATCCATTTTACACCAACCCAAGGGCGTTTACAGCATCTACAAACAGAAAATATATTGGATGAACGATATTATATTATGAAATGAAGATATCTATTTGAAGGGAGCAACACAGAATAATGGATAATCATCTTTTCAGTTCAGTAATTTATTCTCTTTATTATAATCTTTTATTTTCGGGAAATCGAAAAAAGGCATAAAAATGAAACAGAGAAAGGAGTAATCAACAAAAGCTGACTATAATAGATTCTCCATCGGGGGCAATATTAACTTGCGCCGTCATGGCAAAAACCTATTCTTGTGTGAGGTAAAAGGTTAAATTGTCTATAAATGCTCACGGTGAGAATGTAATTTGCGAATTAAATTGATAAATATATTTTCTCAAGATCATTCCTTGTGAAGTAAATAAAAACAACGCGTTTTTCAATATACGAAATAAAAATCTTTAAACAATATTAAACAAATTCAAAATATTTTGAAAAAAAATCATTTCATGTTTACAACCTGTTATCATTGTTGTAAATTTACATGTCAATTTACACTATTTACATATTTTTAAAATTGTCCTAAAGTATGCTAAAGTAATTGTATTTTTTTATGTAATAGGAGAATAATAACAATAACCAATACTTAAATATTTCACAAAAAACTTTACTTGAATCTTTACTGTTATTTAATTTAAAAATAAATGGAATACTGCATATGCTATTAATGTAATGTTGTGTGGAGCACATTAAAAAGGGTTATACTTTTAGTTAAAAGTGGTCTAACAATTGCTAGCTGATTACGTCTTTACTTTTATCATAATGTCTCTAAAATTATGACCATGTCTTTCTATCACGATATTAAAATCTTAGAACCGATTCATATTAACCAATGTTACAAAATATTTAAGTATATTAGCAAACATCCAAAATATTGCATCGCTCTTGTGGAATTCTACCTTAAAGTCATTAAACTCTTTATAAGGCAAATTAATGTATTTGTAAAAAATTTTAAAAAAAACCGAATACTTTATTTACAATCAACTAGACGTATTGTGTAAAAAATCTTTCTTTTTTTTTTTCGTGGTGGTTAAAATATTGACCAGCATCAATTTTAAGACAATGGTGTCAACCTGTGGATAATTGTCGATATTTTTACCAGTTTGGAAATAAAGCAACAAAAACCATAACCCTAATTTTAGATATATTATTGTGATATTGAGGATTGTTGTATTGTTGTATTTTTATTTATTTATATAATTTAAAAAAAATTTGAATTTGTTTTATTAAAATGTTGTAAAAATTGAAAATTTTGTGGTTTATTAAAATTTATGCCCTTGTATACCCAAACTAGCTCAGATTTTAATTTACAAATTTTACTTACTTTTATTTTCTTTTTCTCTCATTCAGGATGCAGGTTCAATTTGGTTCTTTCTATAGTATAATTTCAAAATTTAAAATCACAAAATCAGTACACATTAAAAAAAAAACTAAACACTTTCAGAAAACAATAAAGGAGTTGTTTTTAATATAGGTTTTTTTTAAAATTTTTAACAAATATTTACAATTTTAACTTACATTTACCCAACCAAAATTTTTAAAATCTCGAGATTTTACCTTATTTAACCGTACGGTTGACCGGTTGCTTTCTTGAAAAATCTCCCTGCTCTGCAAATTCTGTATTCTCTGCACCTGTGCCGCTATCAGCTGTGAATGCTGTGATTAACCTCGAAATATGGCTTCTGATTCTGTGTTTGCTTCTTATTGTGCTTATTTGTGAATATAATTTGGTTTTTTCTTTTTTTTTGATTACCTGGGACCTTTTTTTTCCGATGCACGTTACGACTGAATTACTTTTTTGATATTACTACTGGATTTCATACAATGGTGGGTAAGTACCTCTTTTATATTAATTGTTTATACTATTAAATCATATATTAACTTGTTTTCTTACTATTTTATCCTTAATTTCAGTATGTTTTATCAAATTACAAATTCTCAAAATATTTTTCAACTTCTCTTCCAAAATTTCAAAAACTCTCCTTTTTTATCAATAACAACCCACTATCCATTGTTTTCTCTGCTTACTTTAATTTTGTATATAGTAAAATCACCAAATTTCAAAATTGACTAGTTGTCACAAATTATTTTTTTTATGTCAAATATTTTTAATTTTGAAAATAAAAACTTTTATACTACTTTTTTGTTGTTTTTTTAAAACAATATTCTTTTCTTGATACTTTCCTGAGAATTTTCTGTAAATTTGCATGTGTTACGTTCAGTATAAAAATTTTTATCTTTCACATCTCATTTTCAAAATTTTCTTAACAAATGCCCTATCATTTTAAACAAACTCCTTTTTATATAACTAGAACTAAATAACTACTGATAACAAATCTTTTCATATCTAGGTTAACATATCTTTACTCAAAACTAATATTTTTGTTTCTACATTTTGTAGGCTGTCGAAATTGGTTTCACCCCTTTTACCACACTTTCACTGTGTCTTGAACTACCCCCACTCACATACGAAGCACTGAGTTTCTCCTTTGTCCTCATGGCATATCTTTGCACATCAATGGATTTCCTGTTTAGTTTTTTATGAAAATATAGTTCAACTATGCTGTCACACATACAAAAATCAAGAAATGTTTATGTTTCAACCCCAATATTGGAAAAATTATTATGGCATTGATCTAAACACATTACTGCACCCCTGTTTGGTAAGTTTTATTTCAGTTTATATTCACTTTTACAGACCATGCACTTTTTATGTTTCGTTATGAAAGTTTTAAGATAATTTACAATATTTTCCCCTGTTTATTGATTGTTGCTTATTTAACTTTTGTATAAAGTTCAATTACATTGACTCTACACTAGATTTTCATAAATTTCCCCTTTTAAAAGTTTATACTATAACAATTGTCTCTTTTATAGGTGAAATCTTTCCCCTGAAATTATGCAACTTTTAATACTACTGGAGTTAATTGAAGTGAAATTTTTATATGGGACTACATTGGTGACACCTTTTCGATGGCAGGAAATACACAATAGGTCTCTCGTCAGCTCTGCCAGTGGAGATCCAGGACTTCGACTTGACACCTTTTTCTTGTTTTTTATTTGTTTTTCATTAATTTTTATGGCCAATTTGGCTTTGCAAATACCTTACAACTAACTACATTTTTATATGAACAATGAATACTTAATTATTCTACACATATGTTAACAACTAAATTAAAATTGTTTTCTGAAATTGTTCACTTTTAATGTATGCATGCTACTATATTTATTAAATCTTTTATAATAATTTATAATATTGCTAAATGTGATATAATTCCCCCCAAATTTTTAAATTTACTGATTTTATAAAGTGAATTTTAAAAATTTAATAGTTCACATTAGCAATTTTATTTTATGATAAATATGGGTATAAAAGTTCTATATGAAATCTACCTCTAATGGCATCTGAATCCACAAATTTTAACTCATACACATTTTCATTTACAACTTCATTAATCTGATAAAGTCCTTCATATGGCGTTTGTAGTTTCGCACATATTTTATTTTTCTTATTTGAAACTCGTAACCTTTTTACCACAACCATATCGCCTTTTTTAAATTTTACTCGTTTAGTTATATTTTTGTTTGCCCTTTTTTAAAGATCTTTCCGCATTGTTTTTAATTCTTTTTATGGCCTTTTGCCTTAATTTTTGAAAGTCTACCTGTTCATCTGTCCTCCATGGGCGTTCAGGTAATGTTCCAAACATTAAAATCACGGGTGGTATTTCCGTTACCGTGTTTTGTACATTATTTAAATAATCCTCTACTCGTGACAATTCTTCATCCCATTTTTCATGCTTTCCATCCACTAACAATCTCAAAAATCTTAATACCTCTTGAATGTACCCACTTACAAACCTTGGTTCAAAATTTATTAACGATTTATATTTTTCGATTAATTCTTCAACGTCATCTTTGTGTTCGTGCACACAATTAATTATTACCCCTACTCTTTTCGCGTTTGCGATATTTTTATCAATTATGGAACTCGTTTGTTCCTTATTAATTATTACCCCTACTTTATTCGCGTTTGCGATATTTTTATCAATTATGGAACTCGTTTGTTCCTTATAAACATTATTTGGACCCGTTTTGTCCTTAACACCTATAAATGGTACGTTTGTACCCCCCAACATTATTTGACGTTCTTTCAAATCAATCTTTGCTTTTATATCTGTTAATAAATTTCCCCCCAATATTGCATCGTAACTCATTTCACTTACAACAATAAACTCACCACTCACTCTTATTTCCCCAATATAAAAATCAGTTTGTAATACTTTTGTACATTCCGCAATCTTTTTACCCGTTACATTAATCAAATTTACCTTCATCGCTTTCATTACCCGCTTATTAAACTCAGTAGAATCTTTTTGAATGACCTTTTCATTTATAATGCTTACTTCAGCCCCCGTATCTATTAATGCTGTTAAATTGTAATTTAATATTTTTATCTGAATACATGGTAATGAACAAATTAATCCTGAATCGTTGCCTTGATCGTTTTCCATTGTTATAAATTCTCTCATATGTTGATATGATAGAGAATTTATTGTTTTGCCAGCCTGTGTACTTGTACATTTGCCACCTGCGCATATGTACGTCTGTCAGTCTCATTATTTCTGTTTTCCGTCCGATTATAATTTTGATTCCTATTGTTACCGTCTCCCCTATCATTCCTAAAATTCCCATTTCTATTTTCCGTTCTATAATTTTGATTTTGGTATTGATTGTACCTGTTGTCTCCCTGATATCTAAAATTTTGGTTTTGGTTCCCCTGATAATTTCGATTCCATTCCCGTTTGTCATAATTTTGATTATTATTACCGTATGTCTGTCTGTTATTCGGTCTTCTCCATTCCGTTCGATCATCGTCAATTACCCTAATATATTCGATTAACCCTTCGATTGTTCCGATTCTTTGAGTAACTATGACCTTTCGAATATCATCATCAAAATGTCTGCTAAGATGTTTCACGATTTCTCCCTCATCCATTTTTGGTTCCAAATGTTTCGCATTGTAATATTTTCTCATGATATATGCTTCCCTTGATAAACCCCCATTGTCTTTATATTTCCCATTAAATAAATTTATTTTAACTCTATTCTGGTTATGTTCCCCCCCAGTATTTTTGGCAAAATAAACCCTCAAATTCATCAATAGTTTCATATCTATCCTCAATTAACTGATACCAAAATTGTGCTTCGCCTCTCAATTTAGAATGAATGCAACTTTTAATGTCAATGCCTAGCGGTAATGTTTCAAAATATTTCTTAAGGCGTGACATAAATATTTTTGGATGAATTCTCGCATCCCCTGCAAAATATAACTCACTGTTTTGTGCCTTTTGACACTGTGCATACGCTATTGCACTAGGAGAACTATCCCCTTGAATATAATTACCCCTCTGACATAATTTAATCCTTTCACTCATCGCTTTCATACGTTCCTCATATCCTTCGTCCCATCTGTCTGTTATCCTTGTCAAATTTTCAAAATTTTTCTCTATTTCCCCTGTTACTTTGCTATTTATATTTAAATTTAGATTATTTACTTGTTGTTTAATATCTTTCGTCTCATTTTCTAAATTTGCAATCCTAACATTTGACTGCTTAATTTGACCTCTTACCTCATTTACCTTTACCTCTACTTTTTCTTCTGTCCTTCCAAACCTATCCGCTATCTGTGCAAACCTTATTGTCATCTCTTCTTCATGCTTTTCCTGAAAACTTCTAAAAATTTCCCTCACATTCTCCGTAATTTCCATCTTAATCGTCTCTTGAATCCCATCTATTCTTTTTGTAATCTTGTCCTGATTTTTTTCCATGGTTTCCATTAATTTTTCATCTCTTTCTATCCTGTTCTTTTCCATGGTTTCCATTAATTTTTCATCTCTTTCTATCCTGTTCTTTTCCATTAATTTTGCGCTTTCTTTGTTTTCTTCCATCATCTTCCTCATCATTTCCATTATACTTTGATTTTGTTCAGCATCTCCCGATTGTTGTTGGCTTGTTTCTTCTGTTTTATTTGTCGACATTTTGTCTTGTGACCTAAGTTTCATGTACTTTTATATGTTTAACTTTTTGTGTACTGATTTATTTATTAATAGCTATTATACCTTTCTAGCCCCACTTTGGGCTGGCTACTTTGTTGTGATAATAAGGTTTTGTACGTAGGTTGCCTATTTTTGTTATGTCGAGCCCCACGTTGGTTCGCCACTATATTGTGATATTGAGGATTGTTGTATTGTTGTATTTTTATTTATTTATATAATTTAAAAAAAATTTGAATTTGTTTTATTAAAATGTTGTAAAAATTGAAAATTTTGTGGTTTATTAAAATTTATGCCCTTGTATACCCAAACTAGCTCAGATTTTAATTTACAAATTTTACTTACTTTTATTTTCTTTTTTCTCTCATTCAGGATGCAGGTTCAATTTGGTTCTTTCTATAGTATAATTTCAAAATTTAAAATCACAAAATCAGTACACATTAAAAAAAAACTAAACACTTTCAGAAAACAATAAAGGAGTTGTTTTTAATATAGGTTTTTTTTAAAATTTTTAACAAATATTTACAATTTTAACTTACATTTACCCAACCAAAATTTTTAAAATCTCGAGATTTTACCTTATTTAACCGTACGGTTGACCGGTTGCTTTCTTGAAAAATCTCCCTGCTCTGCAAATTCTGTATTCTCTGCACCTGTGCCGCTATCAGCTGTGAATGCTGTGATTAACCTCGAAATATGGCTTCTGATTCTGTGTTTGCTTCTTATTGTGCTTATTTGTGAATATAATTTGGTTTTTTCTTTTTTTTGATTACCTGGGACCTTTTTTTTCCGATGCACGTTACGACTGAATTACTTTTTTGATATTACTACTGGATTTCATACAATGGTGGGTAAGTACCTCTTTTATATTAATTGTTTATACTATTAAATCATATATTAACTTGTTTTCTTACTATTTTATCCTTAATTTCAGTATGTTTTATCAAATTACAAATTCTCAAAATATTTTTCAACTTCTCTTCCAAAATTTCAAAAACTCTCCTTTTTTATCAATAACAACCCACTATCCATTGTTTTCTCTGCTTACTTTAATTTTGTATATAGTAAAATCACCAAATTTCAAAATTGACTAGTTGTCACAAATTATTTTTTTATGTCAAATATTTTTAATTTTGAAAATAAAAACTTTTATACTACTTTTTTGTTGTTTTTTTAAAACAATATTCTTTTCTTGATACTTTCCTGAGAATTTTCTGTAAATTTGCATGTGTTACGTTCAGTATAAAAATTTTTATCTTTCACATCTCATTTTCAAAATTTTCTTAACAAATGCCCTATCATTTTAAACAAACTCCTTTTTATATAACTAGAACTAAATAACTACTGATAACAAATCTTTTCATATCTAGGTTAACATATCTTTACTCAAAACTAATATTTTTGTTTCTACATTTTGTAGGCTGTCGAAATTGGTTTCACCCCTTTTACCACACTTTCACTGTGTCTTGAACTACCCCCACTCACATACGAAGCACTGAGTTTCTCCTTTGTCCTCATGGCATATCTTTGCACATCAATGGATTTCCTGTTTAGTTTTTTATGAAAATATAGTTCAACTATGCTGTCACACATACAAAAATCAAGAAATGTTTATGTTTCAACCCCAATATTGGAAAAATTATTATGGCATTGATCTAAACACATTACTGCACCCCTGTTTGGTAAGTTTTATTTCAGTTTATATTCACTTTTACAGACCATGCACTTTTTATGTTTCGTTATGAAAGTTTTAAGATAATTTACAATATTTTCCCCTGTTTATTGATTGTTGCTTATTTAACTTTTGTATAAAGTTCAATTACATTGACTCTACACTAGATTTTCATAAATTTCCCTTTTAAAAGTTTATACTATAACAATTGTCTCTTTTATAGGTGAAATCTTTCCCCTGAAATTATGCAACTTTTAATACTACTGGAGTTAATTGAAGTGAAATTTTTATATGGGACTACATTGGTGACACCTTTTCGATGGCAGGAAATACACAATAGGTCTCTCGTCAGCTCTGCCAGTGGAGATCCAGGACTTCGACTTGACACCTTTTTCTTGTTTTTTATTTGTTTTTCATTAATTTTTATGGCCAATTTGGCTTTGCAAATACCTTACAACTAACTACATTTTTATATGAACAATGAATACTTAATTATTCTACACATATGTTAACAACTAAATTAAAATTGTTTTCTGAAATTGTTCACTTTTAATGTATGCATGCTACTATATTTATTAAATCTTTTATAATAATTTATAATATTGCTAAATGTGATAATATATGTAGTATACAGGCCTTTTAAAACTTTATTTGTGTTTATTATTACAACAAAATGTTATTTAACAACAGAAGAAGTATTCGAAAACTGACCCCTGAAACAGAAAAAATTGGTTCGAAAAACTGAAATAAATATACTCAATTTGGAAACTTACTTAACATAAAACACACCACATCAATTAGGCAACTCCTAAATCCAATGCCGAGCTTTACACAGTTGTAAAAACACGGGCACACAACCAATCTCTCCGACTTTGTCAGAGTCGAAACCAGAATTGGAACCTGGGAGTCAACAGACAACAACCAGTTACGTTTGTCACTTCTAACCTATTACGCTACCGAGCTGGGTAAAATTTATTTCTTGTAAATATTATTCGTTGTGGAATGGGTCAAAACACACGATGCAAAGAGTTACTTGACACTTTCACACTTTGTTGACTAATGTTGTATGCTCAGGCTTCTAGCATGTGATAACCTACATTGGAAAGCCTAATGGAGTTTTCCACAGTTACAAATCGATTCTCAAGGTTTTCGACTATAAATAACTCTGACCCTCTTGCTTTTTTCCCTTTATAATCTCCGACGAGCTGATTTGCAAGAATAGTCCAGAAAACAAGATGACTTTTTGGTTTTACTTGAGGATTTTGAAGACGGACACTAGTCTTGTAATATAAAAATTCACAATACTTCCATCTAATAGAAAAAAAGTGTGATCCACCACCTTCTTTACTTCCAGGCCGTATTATAATTGAATCGGTAATTTCAAAAACAGCATGAATCACATCAACCACATTTTACAGGAGAAGCAGAAAACTGAATAAAGAAGAAACTGCTATATTACTTGGAAATACAATATTGGTACAGAATCTGAATACATTTAGGCATAGTTTTTCAGTATGTACGCCCATCAAAAGTACTAAAGTTTTCATAAAAAAAATAATTTGTCTTCTGGACTCATGTTGTTTCAGCACAAAATATATTTGTTCCTTAAAGTTTTCAGTGTTCCCAGTCTTGGAAGAATGCAAACTGCTAGTATATTATGCAAAAATCGTTTATTCAAAGTAAGAGGAAATAATATACAAGTTATGGAACATAATCAAATTCATTGTCGGAATCAACTTCGTCAACATAATCTGATTGTCCTGTTGGCCATTCCAATATTTGATCATAGAAAACCTTATACTCTTCAAGAATACTTCCTTGAACCTGCCCGATGTTAGCAATTTTCTTACTATTAATTGGCACCATGTTATTGGGATAAGCCCTCTCAGAGGGAAGAGATACAGCTCCAACATTTTTCGAACGGTGAAAAGTATGGGATTCAAGGCCATCTATAAAATCTTGTATAACAACCACTCCTCTATTATTTGCATTATACTTAAAAGCCATAAATGCAGATGGCGCAAATGTAATTTTTTACTCTTTGGGCACTCTTCTTCCAAAACTTTCATCCGATAAACTGGTTTTCTTGTAATACTACGGCCACCACTTATTAAATTCTAAAATTTGGTTATTTTATAGCAAGAAAACGGAGAAATTTGGGTTTGCCTGCACTATCATAGATTGGTATTGTTCAGGTATATAGACACGATCATGCTTCTTGACCTTAAACTTTATTAGTCCAAAGTCTCTGTCATTTGGTAAGAATGAATGTCCCCTAACCGGAAAGTAGTGTGTCACTTTATAAAATCACTTAGTATCTGTCAGAGCAAATAAGAATTGGATTAGGGTATGTTTTTGGATTTCCCCAGACAGTTGTCGGAACACAAAAAAACAATTCCATCGTATTATGATCTAGGAAGGTTTCTATGTAATGAAGTAACATCGAACAAACTTTATTGGCACCTTTTCTCGCTTGACACTAATAATAAACATAAAATACAGATTGATTAGTTGTCATATTTTCTATTCCAGAGCAATTCACCCAAAGTTGCCTTAAGTAGAATATATCTCGAATCGGAATTTGTGGCAAGGGCATGTTCTGCATGAAATCAAAGGTTAGGACTATTACATCATTACGAATGTTGCAAAAGTCTATAGTAGAAGATATTTAATTTTGGAACTTTTTTGCTCGTCTTACGAAACACTAATTCGACCTCTACACTTATTTTCACTGTCAGTTCTTTACAGATGATACATGTGTCAACTTGAGGCCTTCCAAATCGCAGAGAAATTTTTTTTTTTTAAATACCTGAAATAATACTGATATTTAACGTCGAGATACGTGAAGACTTTTTCCTGAATAATGGGTTTGTTTCCTAGGAAATGAGAGTATGTGGTCATGAATTTTTTTTCAGAATGACAGGTGGTTTAGTGTTGGCTTTAGGATGCTGACCAGGCTTGTCATGGGGAGTGAGCGAATGCCGCAACAAACTCGAAATTCGCCTGGCACGACCATCTGATATCCCATATATTGACGTAAAAGCTCTTTTGCACACCTTCCGCTTCTTTTCAGAAGTCATAATAAAATGTTTGAAAGTGAAATTGTTCAAGTTTGCCCCGTCTTTACGAGGTCTATGCCTTTTGACAGCGATTTTCTCCATGAGTTGTTGCAAAGAGATGTCCTGTTCATTTTTAGTGAGGAACTCAATCATTGTATTAATATAAAAAGTAAGATCTTGTTGGGAAAAATTATCAAAGCATGCTTTTTTACAACTGCAACAAAAAAAACTTGATTTAAAACTGCGAATAAGAAAAAGAGCCTACTTATAAGCAAACAAAACTTACTTGCAGTTAGATCCTGTACTCCTTTCTGGGACGATATTTCCCTTATAGTTGAGGTGCTCAATACCTTTCACTTTTGCATTTCGTGTTACATTTCTCTTATAAGTCTCATTGTTTCGTCTTGTCTTTTTATAGGAAAAACATAATTTTCACTTTCACTCGAACTAGACATATCCGATAAACACCTTAACACAGATAAATAACAATAACAACTGTTGAGAACTAAATAAGTAAGCAAGCAGGGTTATGTCATTATATATCATCGCCACCTATATGGCGGCAAATTGTAGCGCTCCGAGCAAACACAGCACGAGTCCAGGACTTCAGCTGTTTTAGCATAGATAGTAAATTTTTTGGTCTGATAACTTAGTAACGAATTGTGTGACTGGTGTCGTTTTTATTTATAATGTACGTCTAAACTAGAAGCATCGATTCGTAACAAAAACCTCACTTTTGACAAATATGGACTCGTGCTGTTTTTGAAATGACCAATTCAATTAGAATTAAGCTGATCAAACAGATCAACTTCACCCATGTTTACATTGTAGTCATTAACAATAGGATATTCGACTGTTACCTTTGATTCTTATTTGTTCGTTCGTTTTACTGTAGATTTTTCTGTTATTTTGTAGATAATACTAGCAACGACACATCTCTTTCATCTGTATTTCAATTTGCTAACTACTATATCTTTACAGCTCACAGTGTTGTGTTCTCCGGTTTCTTGGTTCCTGTCAGAGACTAAAATTTGTTGGTAAACAAAGAAATTCATTAGATACCTCGTAAAAGCGCAAGCCGTGTCCAATATTTTGACACCCCGTTTTACTAGTTTCATGGGCCTGTACTTTTACCAAGTCATTTGAAAGCAACCATGCTTTTATCCACAGCTATGTGCTTGCTGGACTTGAAGGCATTTATGAAATTCCACTTTAGAATGGATATCATCGGTTCTATTTTGTATAATTCATTGAAGTTTGCCTTTCTTTTTTAGGCATAGTAAGTTTATTGTTGAGGTGTGATATTCGCAAGATTTTGAGAAATCTCTTTAGAGACATGATATCAGATATCCTTGCTAAACGAAAATTTGGATCACTAGACCAATATACTCGCAAGCTTGACAATTTTTTGAAGCCCATAACAATTAAAATTCCAAGAAAAGTTTTCAATTCAGCTTATTAAATCCAATTGTATTCCTTTTTGTTCGGCATAGCGATTGGACGATAGCAATAATTAGAAGTTCTTCGGTAAAAAGTTTCATAAATATTTCAAGTGGTGATTCTACATTAACCCCTACTTGAGGGCCGAAAGATTCTGAAAAGGTAGCTGATCAAAATTTATTACAATATCTCGTATCTTTTGTCCAAGTGTAGTTACTGTTTGTGGTGATAGTAAATGAGCCAATGGCTCCATGTCACTGCCTGAAGATAAGGACCATCATGTTCCTGTAAAAATTCTTTTTACCGGAATAAAATCTGGATCCTTCGTCCCTATCAATAATCAGAGGTACGACATTTGTGATTTTAACACGTTTAGAAGATTTTTTGGGTGCCAGACGTTGAAGGTCTGGGTTCTAGTGTCGAAATCTGTGGTGTTTTAATAGATTTATTTGTAGCTGGATAATCATCATCGACATCAGAGGCGCCTCCCACGTCAGAATCTACTACTTGTTCTTCATTCATACCAACTAGACCGACCTAAAAGCTAAATACCTCAATGCTATTCATATTTTGTAATTTATCTAAATCCACGAATTCAGCCATTTTCGCACACGCTAGAAAAAAATACATACTTTCACAATAATTTTAGTGAGTCCATTAAGTAGTTTATTAGTGAACGGTTTATTCAAATTAAAATTTCTGCGCTAAATATTTATTTTAAAATTGAGATAATATATATATTTCAATTTGAAATGAAGAAAATAATTTGATCTGGTAAGAAAATGAGGTTATTGCAATTATATAGTGAATAACAAATAAATAGCGGATAACTAGAATTCCATCACAACATAACAATATTAACTGACCTACCTCCAAGATCACCGAATCCAAATGCGAATTTCTACAATAACAAAACAACAATAAACAACTGCATTACACAAGAATCGAAATAATACTGAAGTGAGTAGATGCGCACTGGTCATTATTTCATCTAGTTGTAGCATAACTTTTATTAATATTAGTAACTGGTTGATATTTTAACAACAGACACACTAAATGCAGCGATTTAAAGCAACAGGCAAAAAAGTCAGACCAGTATTTGTTGTCTACATACTTTTTTTCAGCGTGCTCAAAATATCGACCAGTAGGTATTCTATAGAGGGTTTTAATAGAGCCATTGAAAGAGGCATTGAAACGTATCATTAAAATGATTCTTAAAAATCTACTAGTAATTCTTAACATTTCTTGATTCAAGAATTTAATTTTGCATGATTAGTTAACTCTACGCTAAAAACCTTTTATATACAGGGTATTTCACGTGAGATATTTTAAATCTGTGAACAGCAATTAAGAGTAACATTTATAGGCTATTATGTGGGGTAGATGCTAAAAATAATTGTTTAATAGCAGGAATTTTGAAATTGTGGTAGCTATGTAGCACTTTTAATTCTAAATGAATGTTTTAGTACATATTTTATTATTTAATTTAATATTTTTTGAACCATTTTACTTTTTTTTCTATTTCAGAGTCTAGGAATATTTTTGCTTATTCTTAAAAGAGGTAGTCTATAAAATGTCTAGAAATGTACTTCAAATTCAATTTTCCAAATTTCAATTTTTGCCTAATTCTTATTATTAACATGGAACCAATATATTATCTGAAAAATGTTATATAAATATAGTTTAAAAAAACTAAAAAACACGCTTTTAAAGCACATCAAACTAAAAAAGTGAAAAATCATTATTAATATAAACTGAAAACAATAATGAACGAAAAATACTAGTATTATTGTGAAAAAAGCGTGGGTTGCTCGATATACGAAAAATATGGCACAAAGCGCCCCACGCTTTTTTCACAATAATACTAGTATTTTTCGTTCATTATTGTTTTCAGTTTATATTAATAATTATTATTTTTCACTTTCTAGTTTGATGTGCTTTAAAAGCGTGTTTTTTAGTTTTTTTAAACTATATTTATTTGTCACTTTTTAGTTTGATGTGCTATGAAAGCGTGTTTTGTAGTTTTTTTAAACTATATTTATATTGCTTATTGATGCTGATATTATAACATATTACGATCCAACAGATATTTCTGAAAAAAAAAATATTTTTTTATTTCAGCCATGGGATTTGAACTCACGCCCGAGGAGTCCGTCGTTTCCAATTCCAATTCCAATTTAAAACATTTATTGAATATTAAATACATTATGTAAAAAACTTAATTAGGGCATCACACCAGGTGTCGTACAATAAATAAATAAATGCGTCGACTAAGACTTGCCCGCTCGGCCAACGACCGAACTGACAATCACGGAATATACTTACAATATTAAGCCTCTTGCTCTCACGCAGAGGATACGTGAGGAAAGGACTGGCGATCCTGATCAGGATAATGATATAAACTTATTAAATTATTGTATTGTTACCGGTTCTTCGTAAGTGTACAAAGTTTCAATTAAATCTGTCCGTTTAAAGTGGGTCAAAATCGAGTCCAAACAGTCGGTTACAAACAAACAAACAAACAAACAAACAAACAAACATACAAGTGAAGCTAATAAAAGCGTGTTAATAAAGTTATTGCCACTAAATTTTAGCGGCTTTGTGGCTGTCAAAATATCGTGTATTAAAAACTTAGTATATAAATATGTTATTTTTCATCAATTCTCGTTAGTTTTGGTTAGATGCTTCTAATAGACTCTATAATAATTTAAAATATTTACCGGCTTTTGGGAAAATATATTTCTTTTTAAACGTAAATTATATAAGCATCGTTAAAATGAACACTATATATTCCTACCTGGTTACAAAATCTTTCACATATATTATATGTAGCTACGCTGTCTCCGCTATCTTCGTAACATAAGTTCGTTAATTGGCAAAACAGTATGTTGCTGACAGGCCTATCCTACTTTTGGGAATTACTGATACATGTTTCTATTGGCCTCATTTCAGTAATGAATAAAATATAGTTTACTAGATGTCTAGTTTTATGTAGTCTAAATTGAAAAATGGAAGTTACGTTTTAGTTATTAAGTTTTAATATGATTAGTCGATATTTTAACGTGTCTATTGGCTCTTTTTTTTTAGTGGCAATCAAAGTAACCCACATTATTTTTATGTATGCACAAAATGATCACAAATTTGTTTATCCTCATTCTGCAGTAGTGTAATTTAAATCATAATTTACTTGCCTACCCGCCTCTTTAAAATAAAGAGTTCAGGTTTCTGGTCCGTTGCTACGTCATCGTAACCACGCCCTCCCCCCCGACAGATTATCGTCTCTGAACTATTCCTCTTAAAAACACTATTTTTGAGTTTAAATATAGTGATTTACGGGTGAAGGCTCAAAAATAGCCGTCCCAAAAAAAGGACGTTAGCGGGTAATGGGTAAAACTACTTTCATCATTGCTGAGTAATTTAACAGTGTCATATGTCCTGTATATACACTGAGAGAATGATTTAGTTGGGAGAAATAAATTTTATTTCAACCAAATAAATGATTTCTTTGTATTTGGCGAACTAAACATTTAATTGGGAGAATTAAGGCATTTATTTGATTAAAAGCCGAATATTTAATATTATCAATTAAATCAAAATACTTATTTGTAAGAAATATTTGTTTCTGAACATTAAATATTTATTTGTGAACATTAAATATTTGTTTCTGAACATTAAATATTTGTTTCTGAGCATTAAATATTTATTTCTCAGGAATAAGACTTTTTACAGAAAATTGCGTGGATTTATTGTTGATGAATACATTAATTTCAGGAAAATTATTTCCGTTTTTAATTTATTTATAGTGAACAAATATTTATTTCTCAAAAACAATGAAAATTTCGTATATTCATTAATATTAAATAAATTGTTAATTTTTGTTAATAACGCTATTTAATTTATTTATAATAAAAAAACTATTTCTCCTCGCACCTGCTTTGGGTATCCACCATCTTACATATTATTTAGAGAATTTGTTAAATAAATCTCTGCGCCAAAAGGATTAGTCATAGGTTGGTTTTTTGGAGAAAAAACAATCTGAACAATCTTTTTGCTACGCATCGTTTATTTAAGAAATATATAAACAATTCATATAGAATAGCGACTTAATACCCAAAGAAGGTTCGAAGACAAATTATACGGATTCAACAAATAAATGAATATAGAAAATTAAAAACATTTCTATTCAAAAAAATATATATAAAAATTTTTACTTACCTGGTTTATATTTGCGAAACTAAAATTTGATTTACATTAAAAAAATGTATGCCTGACGATTTGTCTACAGTACGATGTATTTAAAAATCAATTTTGCTAAAAATTATAGTAGATATTTTTTTATTTTTTTCACAAGTTGTAAAGCATATCGTCGGTCCACTGCCAAAACAACGAATGTGCATTTTTCTAACCGAAGGGAAATAAAGTTCAATTGTTAAATATCCAAAGGTAATTTATTTATAGGTATGTTTCCTAGTATAAAAATATTTCAAAAATATTCAATATTCGCATTTGCGGTTTTGGCACTGCAGACTGAAAAAAATATATTATTTTCCAACAGAAAAGTCGAAACCGGCAAATTTGCACATTCGATGTTTTGTCATTAAAGCAACGTTATGGTAGGTATATATTTGCGAAATTAAAATGTATTTTATATTAAAACATATATCGTTCACGAGTTGTTTATAATAAAACATATTCTAAAAAATGATAGGGTAGATATCATATAATTTTTTATATAATTTTGCATAGATGTAGGTACATACATAATATATCACTATCAGTATAATCAATTACTCTCATGAACTATAACTTCATAATATCTCCATAGACACGACATATATCTATTATGTTAATTCTTCTTCCATAGGTGTTAAGATATTCAATAAAGTTCTACATTTTTTTTAACTAATGTGTCTTATTAGAATCAGTTAAACCTCAAATTTATTATACAGTGTGGAAATTAAGTAACGCATAAATTCAGTAATTCCGTTGATATTAATTTTTTGGAAAAAATCTCGAAGGGGTGTAGCGATTTTATCTTCAGCAAATATTTTCAGTGTATTTTCAGTTTCTTATGTCATTTATTTTTTAAGTTATGACGTCATCGACATTTTTTTTTTAAATGACAACCTATATTTTTTATTATTGATTTTGGTAGTAGTTCTTATTCCGGTCCCGACCGTATAAAATTTTCAATATGTCATTATTTGAAAAAAAATCGAGAAAAACAGTCTTAAAGTTCAAATAACAAAAATTCATTAAATTGGGAAAATTTATGCGTTACTTAATTTCCACACTGTATATAAATCTGGATTTCCATGTCAAATTTTAAGAGAAAATTCAGGAAAATTGTAAATATCAGGAAATGCAGCCATTATAACCGCTTATACCGAGTAAAAGTTCTGCATTGAATTGATGCGAGGATATAATCTTTAAAATAAAACGTAAACGAACAAGAAAAAATAATACAATGAAAATTACTGCGAAATATCTTATAGATTGTATGGTAATAATAATATAAAATAATACAGTCTATAAATAACACCTAGTTAAAAAAATAATCTATTTATTTTTATGTAAAAAAAAGTAATAAAAGAGAACATTCTAAACCGATATATTTGAGTACAGATTTTCCTTTTATTCTTTTCTTATTTTGACTGTAATGTGCTTAACTGGAACTTTTCAAAAATACCAAATAAGTGAGTTTATTATTAACTTAGAAATAATAGTAGAAAGTTCAAATAAAGATTAATTTTCAATTTTCTTTACCGCTTCTTTATTGTAATTTTTAATTGATGTGTCAGATTAAGGATACAGACAAACAAATGTCTGTGTTAAAGGTAAAAAAATTAAATATATGAAAAATATTTAAACATGTTTATTAAAAAAATAATAAAAATAAATAACTATGAACAAATTTTCACAACTAAACAGTTTTTGGCTAGGTTAGGTACTTTAATATGCTATGATAAACAAATTACCACGTACAAACATTAAAAACTTACATTCAAAAGTTTCTTTGAGGCTTTCCAGCCCCCATATTCTTCTAATAAACTATACATCTAGGTACCGAAAGGGACACAACACTTAACACGAAGCTCTTAATAAGAGAAAAAGGGAACAATGGCGTCTTGTTGAATCTTGTCTAATGCGCTCCGCGGTTTCGCCGGTAGAGGGCCAACAGTTAGTTCTTAGAAACAAATTTATTAATGAGGAATAAATATTTCTTATTAGAATTAAATATTTATTTCCGCTATTAGGGTATAAACTTTTCTCTGAAATAAATATAATGATGTAATAATGTGGCAGATACAAATGTGTTATTCATAAGTAAATTTATTTCTTATAAATAATTATTTAATTACAAAAAAATAAATACCAAGAGAATTCCTGAAATAAATCATTTAGTTTTGTCAATTAATCCAATCTTCGAAATATGCTTATTATAACAAAATTATGAAAAATATTTATTTGTCTGAAATAAATATAATGCAGAATAATAAATATTTACTAAATTGAAAAAACTAAGGCTTCTTAGTCATTTCAAGCCAGATATATCCCTGTGTAATATTACTAATATTCCTTGGTAAACGCTCTAACCACCATGTCCAATATAGATAAAACTGCGACACTCGACTATGACTAAAGTATATTGTGTTACTCCTGCGTGTCTAAAGATTCTTGGTAATTGCGAGAATTAATAGTTCAAGCCTCGCAGCTTTGCATTTTAGATGTGTAGAGAACTCACAAACTCCTCAGTGAAGGGCAAACCGGCTGGTAACTTCTCACAATGGGAACAGAAATACAGCTACATGACAAGACAACGAATGCAGGGGCGCATATAAAACGTTTGAAGTCAACACGTCAGCTGTTCATAATTTATTGCAAATTTGAACCATCTCAAGTGTAACTTTAAACAAAATACAATACCAGCTTTTGCATAACTTTATATAAGTTGTGTAAGTTGGATGGTAATTCGATCATCCACGAGTAGCTGGATATTTTCAGTAGATTTGTTATGATAAAAGGTGGTTCTAGACGTAGGATTTTATTACAAAAGCGTTAGAAACGTTTCCTGCTATGAGATATGCTTCCCAAAGGGCGAATTTCAAATTTTGCGAAAATGTAATCTGCAGGAATAACAGCAACAAGAATGTGTATAGGCTTGTATTTGTTTGATAATCGTAAGAGACACCCGGGCAGTTACAGGAAGCTGAATAATATTCTCCATGGATCACAAGAAGCATTTTATTTGCAAATAATAATAATAAAAAAATTTATTTCCTCAAAAACATAACTTACATGTGTAAGAAAAAAATACGTATCATATAATACATATTTAATATAATAATAAATTCAAATTATTGTTACCTTATTACCTGAAAACTTACTTAAATATAATGACGAAACAATAAATAAATGTCTCAGTAGCTTAAGGCAGAAATATGAACAAGTATTACTATTAGTCAATGTTTCTAATTCTGAAGCTTTTTTAAAATCTGAAATTACATTTTGGAATGTAAAACTGACTCGAGAATCAATACAATGAATGAGAAAAAAAATGCACAAAGTGTTATTGCCATATATGAACTGTGCTACAAAGATATCTTCCCAAACTGTAATATTATGCTTCAAATATTACTTCTTACATTCTAAGTACAAATTTTTTGGGTTATTAGGTCAAATGTAATTAAAACACTATTGTATTAACTTGCCGACGTTTCGGTATAATTTATTACCATCCTCAGGGCACTGTAAGATATAAATATTGTCAGTTATTCTATAACTATATGGGTGATAAATTATAATTCAAACTAATAGTGAAGAAATAATATTGAACAGTTAATTAATTATTCTATAACAGATTGTAGGAAACATGTACTTATTTTAGGCACTTCATTTATTTAGGTTAGTGATATATAAAAATTATAAACAAATACTCACATTAAAATTTAGTGTTTCTCGTGCATAAAAAACATAATGGCAGGAACATACTTCGTAACTATAATATTGAGTTTATTGAAAAATACTCAGTATATCGACGCATATAGTAGGAGAGCCAGTGACATTTTTCGGTGATGATTTAGTTAAGGCCTATTTTTTGAGAGGGTGTTGAGAGGGGCATAACTAAGTGTCCTCCGCGAGGATTAACCCGGATTCCAGTCATCAGGGGGTGGCAGAACACCCCCAACGTGTAAAAAAAACTGCATCTTTTTATTATTTAGTTAAGGCTGAAATTTTCTCCAGTAGTCCTCTGATAGCTCACAATCATCAATATAATATTTGCAGAACGATTGGCCAGTCATAAGGGGGTGGCAGATCACCCCCAACATGTCGTGTGAACGATGAACTTTTTATTATTTAGTTAAGCTTCATCTTTTAGTATGTTGTTGTGACAACTATTTCAAGTGTAAATGCCAATTTGCAGAACAAAATGGCGGCATTAACACCCTGGCAGAACGATTTGAATTTGTAAAAATTATTTACTTTCAGGCGCATATATCTTTGGAACTATGCAACATATGAGAAAGTTGTATTATTGTTTTTTATGGAAAATTTAATTATCTACAAAAAAGGTCTTTTGATATTTTCGTGTATCTCCTTTAGTTTCTAAGATATACTGAAAATAAAACAAATTTGCAAAAACTTTTTACGTTCAGACGCAAATATCTTTGGTACAATGCTAGATGCGAGAATATGACTTGAAACACTTAGACTAATACAGAAATGAGAAATTTTTATAGGTATATTTCTTGAAATGTGTGTTATTCTCGTTGAGGCTGTGACACTAATGAGATTATTTTTTTAGCACTGTTAAACTTACTGTAGATAAATTGTGGTCTGGAAATTATTATTATATTACTTACATTACCTGTTAGTGTAGCCTCAGCTGAGCGTAGCTTTTCAGCATTAAAACGGCTCAAAACTTGGCTAAGAAACCGAATGACACAAGAAAGACTTTTGGGATTAGCGTTACTTCATATTCATTTAGATTTGAATATTGATATAGAAAATGTTATGAATCGTTTTGCAAAATCAAAACGTAGGTTAGAATTCATCATATAGATACATTATATTTTTCTTCTTACCTACAAGGACAGACTGGTGATAGCGAGATTTATTTGTGTTAATATTATTTTTATTAAACATTAAATGGTTTATAAGTTATAAACCATAAATTATAACCAAATTAGTAAGATTATTAAGTTTTGAGATTAAAGAATTATGTTTATTGTTTTATTTATGTATGTTAATAATATTATTTATTAAACATTAAATAGTTTGCCACAGGTACACTCTCCAACAAGAAATTTGGAAATAATCAAATACTTGGCACATGTATAAACATGTGCATACTCACCTTAAATTTTCTCGGAGTGCAGTGTAGCTTCTTGCTTACGGCAGCTTTTTGTCGGTAAGAGCAGTCGGGAGTAAGGAGGGTTAAAATTGAAACAAAAACATGGTAGCAACTAAGGGCGCCACGTAACTTAAAAAAAATTGATTGTTTCTTAGTCTTGCAAAAGTTACGGAATACAAAACTTTGTTCCAATTCGGTGTTAAAGAATTATATAACACTATACATGTGTAAAGGAAGGTTAGGTTGATTAAACATGAATGAGCAAAATAAAAAAAAATTTGATAAAACAAAATTTCGTGTAATCTGTTCACCAATCTTTCTAATTGACACTGATTTTTTTTCCATAAATAAAATGTACAAAAAAAATATTTGGTTCTTTGATTGTTAACTAATTATGCTTTAGGCATCCCCCATAGTACTATGCGTTAGCTCTTCAGCTCACATAAGCAGTTGGTAATATAATATAATAAGTAACATGAAAAATGTCCAAGTAAAAAAAAAAATTAATAATAAATTAAAGATCTGGCCTTTTATTTTCGAGGATTCTCCCTCTCTCTCTAAATGCGGGTTAGCAATGGCAGTAACGTTAGTCAGTCCTCTCCTTTGTTCACCTAGTGTATACCAATTCATAAAAAAAATATCCCCTTATGGAAGGGTGAAATCCTAATCAGCTTAATCGCCAAAAAGCACAGTAATCTAGAACGGTAACCTAGTATGGTAACCTATCACTGTAACCTAGCACGGTAACCTAGCACCCTTCTTCTGAAGGGTTGCTACAAAAGAAACAATTGTGGGAACAAAAAAAAACACCCACGTAGGAGATTAAATCTCAGGTACTCAATTGTGTGAGAAAAAAACTTTGGTAACACTTTCTGGATTTTCAAAAAAAAAATTTTGATACCATCCAACTTCCAGAGTTGCAGCAAATCGAGACACAATAACTCGAACAAGAAAAGTGTAGCTTTGAATTTCTATGAAGAGCCAAATAAATGAAAAATGTGTATCACACCTGAACCCACAGCTAATCACTAGTCATCTGCCATCAACATGTCTACCCGGAAGGTATATCAAAAAAAGTCCTTCCTGAGAGGACATTATTTAGTACTCTCAGTGTAGTTTTGTTGGTACCAATGGATTTTTATAAAACCTATACTAATGTCACTCGAAAGCTATACAACCATGTAAAGAAAAGAATCCTTAATAATAATTAAATATAAATATCCGCCAAGAAATACTTTTCGAAGAAGTTCTGAAGGAACTAGCCACGTACCAACATTTACAGGTAAGTAATTAACGTACTACTTAATAATACAAGTCCTAAAACAAGTAGTGTCCTTTATAACCTTTATTTATTTTCAGGATATTTTCTCAATGAATTCCACAGTACTTAATGTTGCAAGTAGGAATGTTTCAAAATAGATAGAGGAAAGTGTTGAGAAAACTTTTAGAACGTGGTGGACAGCTCAAATAACCACTCATTTAAGAAAATCACTGTTTACTGTTTGGATCTCAAGATGACCAAATCGTGATTAGGAGTCGATATTATTTAAATATATTATTATACCAGTTTGCAAAGTAGGTGTTATAATGTTTTCTTTGCATGTTGTTTATGTTAATTAGATATTGGCAGTATTTAGTGATAATAAAAAAAAATAAAAAAACTGTTTTCTTCCATTAAAAAGTTCCCATTTCGTTAAAAATTTAACGGCAACCAACAATACACTTAAGGTGTTTTGTGGGTTGTATTTGACATTTAATCAATGTGATTGATTCATTATTTAAAACAAACAAAAATATAACCTTATAAAAAAATTAACCTGTAAATTTAAACAGTAGCATTTTGAATGCTACAAGTTTATAACCAAATCTGTGAGATTATTAAGTTTTAGCCTTGTAAGCGTTTTATTTTATTTGTATTTAAATTTAAACTTACCATAAAAAATAAATGTTCTCAAAATGCCTGTATTTTTTCTAATACACACACCATTTCTGGCATTTCTTATTAGGTATTTTTCAATATTTATGTCAATTCCCCTCCCCCCCCCTTAGGGAGCTCCTGGATCCGCCCTTATTTATATCTAATTTTATAATACATTACAGTTACAAAATAAAAATTCCAATTAAAGTAAATGTTCAAACTGATGTCCATTTTGTTCGATAAATAAATTACACCTCTTCATAACACTTTGAACTGCATTGTAAACATGAAGATTTGAAATGGAATTCACACAGTCTATAAAATTTTGTCTGAATTCATTTATGTCAGTACTGGTTTCATAGCCAACTATGAGTCCCATTTAAAAAAATACAATTTTATGCCCTCGGAAACTTTTTTTTTAATTTTCTCGATGCCCCTGTATTATACAGAAAGAAGTGCCTGAAGAATGTAAAAGTTGTCTTTTCATAACTTTACGAACTACAAGAAATTGACAAAAGTCGAAAAATTGAACTTTTGTTTATAACTCGAAAGCAAAAGACGATAGCAAATTTTTGTTTTCGCCAGTGAATTTGT
This sequence comes from Rhamnusium bicolor, assembly GCA_029963845.1. Classification (NCBI taxonomy): domain Eukaryota; kingdom Metazoa; phylum Arthropoda; class Insecta; order Coleoptera; family Cerambycidae; genus Rhamnusium; species Rhamnusium bicolor. The sequence goes on along the minus strand of JANEYF010000851.1, from coordinate 5,005,305 downwards.
CTCGAAAAAAGAGATCGAGAATGTGTCTTCCATTTTTTTGTATCTCTTACAGTTACCGAATTACCCTATACAAAAATCGAAATTTGCCTACCCTGTACATTCTACAACTTCTTTTAGAAGCATGTGAGAAATACCACAACTTATATTATTTTTACGCAAAATCTAGTGGTAAAAATTGAATATCAAATCAAAATTTTATATAGTAGTATACACATACACGTTGCATCAAATACTTTTGAACTTGGCCTGACAGAGATAGCGATTTAGTCTTAGCACAAACAGCATCAACAATCAGTGGAGGGACTCAATTCATATTAGTCACTTGTCTGAGGATCCTCGACTCTATAGCCGACCCTGGGCTACTTATTCTGAGAGGCATAAAGTGGAGAGGGTCGAAGCGCACGCATTATGAGTAAGCCTGGCCAAGCGATGGTAGATTCAGGGTCGGGCGCAATACCAATGCCATCGCGCGCTTGTTTACTATGACGATGACACGACACACTTCAGTTGTTATCTGTCGGTCGATGCGTAGAGTACTAATAAATAATAAATAATGTTGAGCGTAAACAGTAGAAAACGACCGTACGCTGATAAAGTGAATAAATTTATCGGTGAATTTCCGGATTTATTCTATGATGGATGTAAAATAATTTGTAAAGTTTGTGATCAAGAATTAATGTGCTGGAATAAATACGGCTGCAAAATTCATGTCAATAGTAACCGGCATTAAAATTTAAAAAATGGCGTGTCTTCTTTGTAACCTCAGTTTATGTTTGATTTACTGTTAATGCTGATTGCCTGTGATGTTCCCCTGCGCATAATGGATAAACCAGCATTTCGAGAGTTCTGCAATAAATACAATCCCCAGGTGAATTTACCAAGTCGTTCATCGTTACGTAGATATGTACCAAGTGTTCGTGACGACATTGTAAATAGGATTAAATGTGCATTAAAAAATACACGGCTGTGGTTATGTGTTGACGAGACGACAGCTTGTAAAAAAAAACCATTATATAGTACGTATACTCGACCCTGTTAAACCAACATTTCCACTTTTACTAGCTAGCAAAAGACTAACTACGTGTACTGGTGAAACAATTACGCGGGTGGTGTTGGAGACTTTCGAAAAATTTGAACTGTCAACAAGTCAAGTGTTGCTGTTTGTGACCGACGGTGCTACGACAATGCGTTTGGTGGGCCGTTTTCTTCTAAGAGACGATTGTAGGTTTTTACATGTTACGTGTAAAGTGCATGCATTCCATCTTGTAGCAGAAACGATTCGAAAATGTTTTCCAGAGGTAGATGCATTAATAGCAAATACAAAAAAAAGTATTTCTCAAATCTCCTAAACAGCTTCGAGCCTTTCACACACTATGTCCTGGTATTCCGGAACCACCAGAGCCGATTCTTACACGTTGGTGAACGTGGTTGAAGGCAGCTTTTTATTATGCTGAATATTTTCAACAAATAAAAGCTGTGATACTACAGTTCAACCCTAACGAGGCTGCAGCTATTAAGGAAAGCCAGACAAGCCATCAAGATGTTTCCTTTGAAACAGATTTAAAAACTATTTATAACAATTATAGAGGACTACACGACGCAATAGAAAAATTGTAAAATACTTCGTTGTCGTTAGTGGAATCGCTGCAAATAGTGGACGACGTAAATACACAGCTACAGATTATAAATGACGCAAAAGATAAGCCCGTTATTGAAAAATTCGAGTGTATTACGGAAAGATCCTAATTTTACCAAATCAAGTCAAATTTATGATGGTGCATCTACAGCTGCGTTAAGTGAGTTCACAGTTTTACTTATGCCTGTATTACTTCCGTAGATGTCGAAGGGTATTTTTCAAAATACAAACATATTTTTTCACCACAGCGAACATCGCTTACTGAGACAACTGTATAAACATATCTGATTGTACACAGTTATTATAGAAGTGCTCCAGTTTGTGATAACGACAACCAAGCTACTTCATAAATCTGCTTAAGAAGGTGAGTTTTGTACATATTTTTATAAAGTGTACCAGTATTAATAAAATTTATTACCATTTATCTTATTTATTTATTTATTTATTATTAGATATCACTTAGATACACAATGTACATGTGTGAACGTCATTTAACAGTTTAATAATAATGTGCAGCACTAAGCTTACAAAATATAAGGAAATACATAAAAAAGAATTTAAAGCGAACGAAATAGTACAAAAACATACATCACAATATATAAAATATTTTTGTTTTTATTATTGCACTTATTCAAGTATTATGATATGATGCATACCCAGTACGTCTCTGTAGGATTAATGACCTTGGCCAGGCTTAATTATGAGTCTAATAGTGCATATTCAAAAGTAGCTGATACAGCGTGTATACATAATAAAAAAATTAGGTGAAATTATGTGAAACTAAATAAATTTCAATCATAAAACTCTGATTATAAATTTATAGAACATAGCTGAATAGTGGAGATTTTAACTTATTTTTGAATTAATTAATATTGAGTATATTTTTCATTAAATCTGGTAACTTATAAATTTTTACTTCGAAATATGAAGGACGCTTCCTGCTTATATTATAGACATTCTGAGGTGGAATAAGATCACTTCCATTTCGGGTTAAGCGTGTGGGTAAATTTAATAAATAATCTGGCATATTTTGTAAATGTATAAATTACAGAGTGTCAGGATTTTAAAGGTTTTGAAATATTTCATGCAACTCATGCAGGATACTCTATAATTTAAATTAAATAACATTCTTACAACTTTTTTGCATAAGGAATGATAGGTCAAATGGATCACCGGATTTAATTCCGTTGGACGATTTCCTATGAAGCTACTTAAAAATCAAAGTTTCAATAATTACATAGTTCTGCTAATTTAGAAGGTTTTAAAGAGAGGTAACCCCTGATATTGCTAATGTTCAAAGGTAGTTCGTTAGTTGATTACAACGTTGTCAGGATACGAAAATAATTTTAGATATTTAACTTATTTTAAATTACTTGTAATGACAGCTGTTGTATTATATAGTAATTTGACCACGTGAGCATCTAATATTAACCAAAAAAGTGTAGACTCAAATGTCAACGTTAAAATTTATCTCCATTTTTAAAACATAATTAAAAGGTGTATTAGATACTTTTACAGTTTTAGAATTTATGTCACGACTTACCCGTTCAATATTGGAGGTATACGACTGGCAACTTTAATCGCCAAAGGTTTTTATATTTGTCGAATGAAGTGAACTTTTTTAATAAATTAATCAATCAACGTTCGTTCTAAATGGGACACAATACTGGATATCCAGTTTAAAACGCTTGATAGACTGATATATGTGTGTAAGCGGAACGAGTTAATGAATTGCCGGACTCTTTGGACCGTTCCTATTATATGTCTAAAGTCCACCCACGCACTTTTTATATTGCTGACTGTCGGCAAGCGCTTCTCTATTACTTCCTGTTTAGTTTTTTTTTGCAATGACGGCTGTTTTATTTCTGTTTATCTGTTATATTCCAAAGATGATATAATGTATTTGCTCATATTATTCCGCTTCATTTTTCTACCACTGGCGCCGATATTCTGTGAATTTTTTCGTCGATTTCTAAATCCTAAACAACAAATACATTTTAATAATATAAGAGTTTATTACAAGTAAATGCGACTAAATGAACCAATTATTTATTATATGTTCCCTCAAGTTGTCAGTTGAACAAGGAATACACGTACTCTGCCTTTAAAGTAGGGGTCTCTGTAGTCTCATTCCCCACCTGATGTCGCGTCAGCCATCTTCATTGCCTATTAACATATAAATCTACTTAAAAGCTAATTATATTTCATTTATTTCATTGCTGAAATAAATAAATTATACAAACATGGATTTAGGTTTGACTCTTTTTTTACATATAAATAAATAAACATTCATACAAAAATGAACCTCCAGGACAATTCCCGCCAAGAGGTGCGGACAGGTCGTCCTGGCAGCCACTGATGTGGCTCTGTGCTCGTTTACTGGCTTCTTTGTGATTTTGCTGCAGCTGGCGCTTTCCTGTAGAACAATACAGTGCATTTTAGTTATTTAACTTTGCAAGTTTTTAGAACTGAATATAAGGAGATTATTTTGGTTAATAGTTATCGTAAATGCACAGGAGAAACTGCGAAAAAACCTGTTTAAAGCAATTAAAAATTAGAATCTATGCGAATTTGAGTTGAAATGGCGTGTCCATGCACTGTGAGGAGCTAAGGGAGTGGTTTAAAGTGTCTGGTAGGATTGTGGGTTGGATTTGTAGTATTTGTCATTATACGTGTTTTCTTAGTTTTAATCGATTTCGTAGAGTATAGTGTCAGATTTTCGTGTATCAGTTTATGAGTGTGGATGTAATTGTGATGTCCGCGTATGTCTGTTATATGTCTTGTTAAGTTGGAAGCGTGGGTATTGGATGTTAGAAATTTTTGTGTTTCTGTGTAAGTCGTATACCCGCATATATCTGTTTGCGTTGCTTACGAGTCTCAGTAATTTGTTCTGCATCACCTGGAGGCGGTTATATTGTGTGTCTGATATACGGCTGCAAGCGACGCAGCTGTACGTCATTATTGGTCTGAGTATTATCTTGTAAAGTTATAACTTGTTGTCAGTATTTAGTTGGGAGCGTCTGTTAAAGAGGGGATTAAGTTTGCGTAAGTTCATGTATATCTTGTTTATTGTTTTCGTGATGTAAAATTTAAATTAGAAACGTTGGTCGAATGTCAGTCCTAGGTATTTAAACAGTTTTGTTTTCCGTGATAGTTTTGTTGTTTATTGTGAGTGGAGTGAATGTCTTGATATTCGTAAATTTTTTTGTAAATGTAATGGTCTCTATCTTTATCTCGTTTATTGTTATTTTCCATTCGTCGTAATAATTTGTGAGTAGGTCAAGGTGATATCGCATTTTTGTCGTCGCAGTCTGAGCATAAAAAAGATGCGCGTAAATAGTCGTGTCGTTCGCGTACTTATGGTCTGGGTTGGGGGATGGTTGGGAGATCGGCGAGGTGGAGGTTGAACAACGTGCGCGAAAGTACCGTGCCCTGCGGTACGCCCGCCCGTCTATCGTAGATATCTGATGTTGGGTTATTTATTTTTACCTTAAAATGCCTATTTATTAAATAAGATTTAATATGAATGTTATGTAATATATGGGTAGTTTGTGTAAATTTTGTAATTTGGACAAGAGACTCCTATGCCACACAGGGTCAAAAGCTTTTTCTATGTCTAACAAAAGCTTTTTTGTGTTATGCTTTTTATTGAAACCGCAGATGCCGTCGTGCACCACTCTACACAACGGCAGCGTGGTATTGTGTCCTCCTCTAAAACCAAACTGGATGTTAGGGATTAGTTCTTTTTTATTTATGATTGAATTTAGATTTGTGAGAACAATTCTTTCCGCTATTTTGCCCAGGGTGTTTAATAGTGAAATTGGGCCGTAGCTTTTAGGGAACGTGGGTCCTTGCATGGTTTCAGAAAAGGAACAATAATTGCGGTTTTCCACGTTGTTGGGAAATAGTGCAGCCGAATTGCCAAGTCTATGATATGCGTCATTTGTACGATTGCCTTTTTAGGTAGTTTCTTGTATCGGATATTGTCAATGTTGTCTGGGCCGCGAGCTTTACGGATGGGGAGGGTTTTTAGGAGTTTTTTATCTCCATTGGGAGGTGATCATTTTTGCCAGAGTTTTGTGGGGTATGGGGACGTGAAGGGAATGTTTTGGGTTTGTGCGTCGATGTCGATCTGTTATTGTGTTGTATTGTCCTTGGCACTGTATACATCTGGTGTCAATATTGCGCCAGTACGTTGACCTTGTCTTTGTCTTTCAGTGCCGTCTGTCCGTTTGTTATGAGTGCCGGTATATCAATATTGTCGCGTTTTAGTAATTCAGTTATTGTCCATAGCGAGATATCTCACAGAGTTTTCGAATTTTATCGTTCCACTCTGTCTTACAATAACTCGCTAATTTGTCCTTAATATTGTTTTGTAAATCAGTTAGTCGTCTTTTGTCGATGCGTCCTTTGTGACATTGCCATCTACGCCGTATGTTATTTTTGAATTTAATCAAACTAGCAAGTTCCGTTGGTAGGCTATCTCGTCGTCGAGTTCTTGCCTTGTGTTTATGTTATTGTTTATAATAGTATTGTTATTCATAATTTGTTTAGTCTAGTCAGTCGTCTTGTAGTTGTAAGTTGGCACCGTTGGCATTACCACGGCAGTTTTTCCATGTGACATGTCTGGTATTGAGGTCCCCTGCCAAAATAACTTTGTTACTTGTAAAAAGCGATTCTAGTTCCGCTTCTCTAATTCGATTACGGGGCGGGTTGTATACCGCAGTTAAAACGGTTCCATCACCCAGTTGGATAATTATATTTTCGATGGATAAATTCTGCGTTGGAAGTGGGATGTGAGGGACGTGAGGGATGTCGCGTCAGCAGATTACATCACCGGTTGCAGGGAATCACTGGTCTAGGTACTAATAAAATGTAGTTCATAAAATATTCACATACTTTAAGTATCTATGCACTAAATATACTTTATCCATTGCGAAACTCTTTGAGAATAACTCCTGTATCTACATCATATAATTCACATCCTAGCATAAATTAAATTACATAATTTAAGTATAATATTATAGAAACGTTACACTCAGGTATTTATATTAACAATCGTCCTCAAGAGGGGATGATGATGATAATTCTTATAGACAGAAACGTGCTGATATCTGGGCCATGGAGAGCACTGGATGTATGTATCTGAACATCACATCCTGAATAAAAAAAAACAAAATTGATTCTTTACGAAGTGCTTCGTCAGATTTGATCTTTGGAGAACAAGACGCCTTCAATTAGTTTGCTTATTGTTATTGAGCAGCCATACTCTCTTGAGTAGTAAGGTGGACAATTTAGGAACTAGATCAATTACATAGTTGTAATCATTAGTAAGGACATTTACCACTGAATATGTCACGTAACATTCAAAGGAGCTCACCATTAATATGTAATGATAAAACCGCAGGACTAGGCACAGAATTGTTCAAAAAAGCCTTAGACGAATTCGCTCTTTTCAAACGTGGCAGAAGGGGTACTGATAGAGAATTAATGAAAAGCAATCAGGCAAATAGATTTCATATTTATCTTATCGCATCGCCTACGCGTCCAACTAAAAACTGTCAGTAACAATAGAATATTAAAAACTTGGCTAATACCTGATAAGTTAAATGTGGAGTGCCTCAAGAATCAAACTTTAAGATACTATTTAAAAATGTAAAATGTATAGGATGTAGTTACTTTTTTTCAGGTTAAAAAAAATTTCATCAAGTTTTATACATCTGCACTATAAAAACATTTTATTTGTTTGAAAAAGTTCAGCAATTGTGGAAAATCATAAAATTGAATTGAAATCATCAACTTCCTCATTCTGGCTCGAAATATCACAAGAAATGTCATTGATTAGACGATTCCTTGGCAGTAGCTATAGGCATTAAATCATTTCATGCACGTGTATGATGTTAATTTTAGAAGCAGCTCTGGAGCTGGATCATAATGTATAACCTATTATTTAACATAGGTAGTCATCTTTAAAATAGACATTGTTTCTGAATTAATTTGGCAATTTTGTGCGTAACAAAAAGACTGTTTAATTACATATTTTCCTGAATTTCTAATGAAATATTGCGCTAAAATTAATACTAAGAGAAATATATATTAATTTTACAAATATTTCTTCATTATCTTGTGAAAGTGTCATCATTAATTAGATATTTGATATGTAAATATATGGTTCCATTAAACTAAAATATTTTCATACTCTATATGATTAAACTTTTTACTTAAGTATATATTTTATTGCCTTCCCTAGAACTCAATGGACATTGTCTCTAAGGAATATGCCTCCTTCGTGCTGTTAATTACATTTATATTTTTTTTACTAGGATTAACGAAGAATATTTTCTGTCTGCTTTTAACTGGATAGCAAGTGTCTGTTTTCCATTATGAAAAGTAACTTGATGTAAAACATAACAAGAAAAAACACAAGTAAGGAAAGCAAAATTGAAACAACAGAATACAAGCTGTAATCATAACACTATAAAGGTTACAAACTCAATTATTAATCACTGATTCAGAAAATGCATAGTAAATTATTTTAGTTTCTTGTAGTCAGTTTTATGCATAAAGGGTATCACTCAAGAATATATTAGAGCTAAAAATAGACGCACATTAAGGAACAAAATTTTCACTCGTCAGTTACTTTGCTTTAAGTGGAAACAAAATTAGAACGATAATTAAGTGCAATGTTATATGGAAAATGTTCAACAGGTCTTCTCATTTAAATTGCCGAAAACGCATGAGCAACACAATGTTGAATGAATCGGTTAATGGTTTAGCAGAGGTGGTTGAGTTTTTCAGGTTGAAAGAATAACGATTTATAAATAAGTGTTATTTATTTTGATCAGATTGATAGTAAAGCATTGCAAGGGGATGTTCCATAAGATCTAATTCCCATGAGATCTAAATCTAAATCACTAAACTACTCACTATTCACCCTGTATATCTGCTTGGTTTTCTGAATGAGTTTATAATAGACGGATTTGGCGTATTTAAAATACCAAGACCGTAGCACAGTGGTCTAGAGCGTTGCTGTGTGGCTAGTCACTGCCTATATCTCCGAATTCGAGTCTCAGCTACGGCATCTGGCAAAAGCCAAAAGGAATAATTATGTGTGTGTGTGTCTACTGCAGTTGAGTGATGGAATAGCAATGTGCTATACTCCGCCAGAATGTTAATATAAATGAGACGATAAAAAAATGACAAAAATAAAAAATACTGTATATACAACCTATATTCACTGTTTTGGTAGTAAATTATACTGAAAATTAAAGATTTACTCGGATATAAATTTAATTTATAAAATATGCCTACGCCTCTGGACGTTATGTGTGAGATGACGTAACAATTAGATCTCATGAGAATTATATCTCGTGGGATTTATATTTTACGCTTTTCGATCTCTTGGCACTTTCAAATCGATGTATTCAGAAAGCCGAACAAATAGAGTGACAATGAGTTGGTTGAATTAGGTTTCTTGAGATGTAGATCTCATGGGATTTTCTTTTTGGACTCTTTAGATCTCATGGGAGTTTGAAATCAGTGTTTTTAAAAATGCATCCGCAATAAAACATTTTAGAAAGCCGAACAGATATATATGGTGATGCGCTTAATCTAGTGGGAAAATAATTTCGGGGTATTAAACTTCGTGGAAATTATATCTCGTGGAAATAGAGCTCGTGGAAATTAGACCTCATGGAACATACTCCACTATAACACTTTCAAAGTGGCTTCTAGGGCGACACCTAGGCAGCCACTGCTGTCAGCAGATGTAATGATTTCTCTTTCTTTCTTTTCAGAAGCGTGCTTTATGAAATGAGAAAATTTAAACCTTATTTAAAATATGATAAATAGTGTGGCCCTTGATAAATTTGCCAGGCGGCTAAGGGTCAGAGAATTTATCAGTGGCATTATGAATATGATGTTAGTTCAGCTCTGTAACTGTAGTGGTGAAGCCAAAAATATCGGCAACATTTGGTTGTGAATTTTGAACCTATAAGATGAGTAATTTAATTTGCTTCCGTTGGATGTTTTCGTGAAAATTTAATTTTTTTGAGTAAAATTTGCTACGTAAAAGTATGCGCAATATTTACTGCAATAATAATTGTGTGTAATCATGTAAAAATAATGATGAAACATGATCATTGTTATTCATGTACAATAAAACTACACATAATTGTATACCAATTACTGCATTTATTATTTATTCAATTCAATGGAAAATAAATGAAAACTCAATAAGACGTCTCAACTGCAGTAGACTCTCAATAATGGGTAATGATTAAAATGAAGAATACTTATATTCCGTTTTTATGGGAAACTCAAAGTTTCTGTGCAAATAAAATTTGTGAGTATTAAAATAAATTATGATTTTACTGTTTACAATATGAATCCATATTGTTAAAAAAGCTGATGCTTTTTATGTTGCAAATTAGTTTAAAATAAACTGTACACGTATTTGTAGCTTTGTGATCGAGGGATAAGGACACGTGCCTTTTACTCTGGAATCATAGGTAAAGCATAAAATAATTCTAGCATAGTAAATGCATAGATAGCCCTCTCCCGCAGATAGTACTACGGGATACCGTTGGGGATAGAGGGAGTTGATTACTGGTGGTGGTGTTTAATGTTAAAATGTTTATGTTAATGTATAAAAAAAACGTAAACGTACGTTTAGGCTTTCGAGATGTTTTCATATGTTGAGATGTTCATGGTTGTCGTCAAGGAGGGACACACAGAGGCGGCCGTCCCTTGGCTTTATTTTTCATTATTGTATGGATAAGTAGGTTCTATAATGAAAAACAATCAATTAAAATGATAAATAATCAAAAGAAAACTGAAGTTTTTTTCAAACATATAATTATTCGGTAAAACTGTAGTCTCTGCGCATTAGTGATAGTCTTTCTTGACTCATGGACAGTCAGTCCTAAGACACTCGTTCGTCATAACAAAGTAGGAGCAACAAATATAAAAGAATGCTTATTATTAAGTATTAAAAGCAACAATACCGCCTGGCACCATAAAGAAATAAACCGATGCGTGCAAACGATTTCTCTGCTCAATTCCCTAGGAAAAATCGCAGAGAAAATCGTGCTAATAAACCTCAATAAAATTATTAGTAAAAGGGCCTGATACCAAACACCCAATTCGATTTGAGGGAAGGAAATAACACCACAGTGTCGCTGTGCAAAGTCCTGCACGATGTCATCAGAGATTTTACTTTAATACACAACACCAAAATGTTGTTACTTGATATAGAAAAAGCGTTTGAGACCGTTTGGCATGGGGGGGTCTACTCCATAAACTCAAATACACAAATTACCCGACTATTATGTAACTTTCATAAAATAATATTTGTCTGATAGAAAATTCTGCTTTAAAATAAATAACACCACTTCTAATATATATGACATGAGGGCGGGCGTACCGCAGGGTACGGTACTCTCACCCACGTTATTCAATCTATACTTAGTCGACCTCCCTACCCATCATCTGACGCAGACTATTATGTACGCTGACGATACGACGATTTACGCACGATCTTACATCCAGATTGCGACGACTACGTTATGTTACCACCTCGACATACTTACCAAATATTACGACAAATGGAAGATAACAATAAACGAGACAAAGGCAGACACTATTACATTAACAAAAAAAACTTACTAACATAAAAACTATTACTCCCTCAAAATAAACAATACGACTATTACAGAATACAACACTGTTAAATACCTCGGACTGGCATTAGACCAGCGACCTTCTTTTAAACAACACATCACTAAACAATCAACAAGACATACATGAACTTACATAAACTTGACCCCCTTCTTAACCGACGATCCCAGTTGACTACCGACAACAAATTACTCTTATTCAAGACAGTACTGAGACCGATAATGACGTCTGCTGCGTTGCCAGGAGCCGCATGTCAGACAGTCAATACTACCGCCTCCAGGTGACGCAGAAAACATTACTAAGACATAAATAATGCCAATAGATATACACGAATCGACGACCTGCACAAACACGCTGACAAACAATTGATGCGTGAATATATTATCGATACTACTCAAAAAATTTCTCAGTTCAAATATTCACGCATTGAACTTAACAAGACACATAACAGATATACGAAGACATCACAACTACATACATACACACAAACTGCTACATGAAAATCTTCCGCTATACTACGACGTTGACTAACACTAATACCCCATGCATAACAACAGACGCACGCTCCTATCTATTATTTACATCCTACACCAACCTTTACACCCACGCCAGGCGAAAATTGTCACCCCAGTGAAAATATTTTGTAATATTAAAATATTGTACATACCTTTTCCATGTTTGTTCGTTCGTTTATTTTTATTTATATTAAATGAAATAAACAAACGAATATACCTGGGTCTAAGATAGAAATGTAGTAAATAGGACATAAACCTCGTTCATTTGGAATTTAGATGCGTGTACACTGTATAAGTGTCGCACTCCTATACACATTGTGTACTGAATCTCTTATTTTAGGTTAGAATGTAAATTAGAGGCAGGCAAGCCGTCGCTCATCAGCGTAAGCATTATGATAGCAGAAAATTCATTTTCCATCTAGCTGTCATTTATGTTATATGTTTTTTAGATAATTAATCTTTTTTATTTTACAAAATAGAAAAATAATTTCCCGGAATGCAGTATGAAGAAACGTTCAGACGCATTTCTAATAAATTTTGTTCTGCCCCTCCCCTGGAAATTTTTAAAACAACGCCTATGGAGATGCTGTTTAATATGACGTTAAAATTAGTTTAATAAGAATAAAGATTCAAATTTCCATTAAAACATAGACTCATTTAATGAGGACCCCGTTTTAACTTCCCTGCTTAACCCATTCAATCGATTTTGTTGCATTTTCTTTAGCGTTGAAAAACCTCAAATTAAGACAGCGCGTTCAAAATGTAATAGTCAAATTTTACATTGAAATAGAACAACTTATTAAAACATAAAAATTGATTTGACCTAAAGTAACATCTTGGATAATGTCAATATTAAAACGTGTCTTTGTACACTGAACTGATTCCGCGCTTTGCTGTTTGTAAAACATTGTTAAAATGATTGAAATTAAAGAAACTTTTTACATTTAAATGTTTCAAAAATATTTTATTATCTCCACACGTCTTTCGGCTTTTTAGACCTTCCTCAATAGATGATAGTATATTCTACATCGTCTTCTTTCCTTATGTATGTGTCACATCTGGGCAGTATAATGCAAAAGTGTTAAGTTTTATGGTATGAAACAATGAAGATTTATTTAAATTATACTATTTTATCTAAAATGTCATGACCGGTAAAAATTATTTGATCATTTGTTACGTTTTTATTATTTTGACTGCTTTTTTAATTTCTAATATTTCTTATAAATTTAATTATTTATCTTTATTTTCTGAATGAAGCAAGTCGATATTATCCACATCTATGAAATGATTAGTTTCTATACAATGCGTTGACATGCCGGTGCCATGCATATTATTCAAAATAGATTTATTATGTTCCTCGAACCGTTTGTTTACATTTCGACCAGTTTGTCCAATATGCATATACAGCATCACATTTAGAATATTTTACCTTATATACTCGAGTTTTTTGCAATTTATCTGGTTTGTCTTTATTATTTGATAAAATTCTTATTTTCATTTATGGAAATCTTTGTACATCCTGAACTGTTTCTTTATATTATTATATAAACTGTATCTTTGAATTATTATTGGGTGCTTAAGCCTTACCTCGTCGTCTTAGTCGAATTCAAGAGAGTCAGAATGATTTTCTTTAAATTACACTTTTTAAGGGTGATATATTTACAAAATTGTGGTGCTAGAACAAGTCCCTCTTTAGTAATGTTGATTTAATCAAACCTTAACTCCATTCGAGACGTTCTTTCCACCCCGTACACATATTTTTTTAAAATATGCTAACTGCTACTCTATGTTTTGTGTATCTTAGAATTCAAATGAAAATAATAAAATGATATCAGTTACAATATACGACTATGTACGACTATCTACAAATTATATAAATCAGTCAGAAGATGTCTCACAGATTATTCAAAATTGCACATAACGAAAATTATTGAATAATGAAACATTAATTTTTAATTCCATACATTGTACTGATTCTGCGGTTGGCTCCTTGTGAAACATTACTAAATATTTTAAATAAACAAAGAGAATTTGCTTTTAAATGTTTCAAATTATATTTTCACTCTACACGTGTTTCGGCTTTTTAGGCCCTTTTCAAGAGTACAGATGAGAGGTACTAAATTATAATTTGTGTTCCTTGCTTATATATTGAATGTTACATCTGGCAACTTATATTAATAAAAATGGTTTGGAAGATTTGGCATTTTTTAGAAAAGTTAAATTACTTTATCTAAAATGTGATGACCTGCGAATATTTGTTGTTCATTTGTAACCGTTTTTTATTTTTGAAAGCTTTCTTAATTTCTAATATTTCTAGTAAGTCTAATTTTTTTCTTTTCTTTTCGGAATGAAGTAATTCTACATTATCCATATTTATAAAGTGATTGTTTTCTATACAGTGTGTTGACATGCCGGTGCTATATAAGTTGTTTACAATAGACTTTTTATGCTCTTCAAGTCGCTTTTTTATGTTACGTCCAGTCTGGCCAATGTATATAGCGTCGCAGTCACTACATTTTAGTTCATACACTCCTGTCTTTTGTAGTTTTTCTGTTTTATCCTTATTGTTTATTAACATTTTTCCTAGGATATTTTTATATTTACAGATATTGTTTTGCAACCTAATTTACTTAATTTATTGCTGACTTTATCACTAATTCCAGGTCTATAATTAATACATTTATGGATGATATTGGCGTCTTGTACAGAACCAGCATAAAATTCCTTATACATATTTTTCTTTTGTTTTGTTTTCATTAAATTATCTATGATACTTTCTTTGTATCCATTATTCCTTGCTATTTGTTTTATTGTGTTGACTTCTTTTTCAAAATTGTTTGGACTTAAAGGAAAGGTTAGAAGACGGGAACAAAACTATGAAACGATGACATTTTTATTTGGAAAGACTGGTTAGAACTATTGTGTATTACTGTATCTGTACAGGTAGGTTTACGGTATATATCGAATTCTAAACAACAATTATGATTTTTTATGTTGACGTCTAAAAAGTTTAAACCGTTTTCATTTTCTTTGTCTAACGTGAACTGAATTTTTTCATCAAAAGAGTTAAGTAAATTTAGAGATTGTTTTAACTGTCTTTCCGTACCTTTCCAAATGCAAAATACATCATCTACATAGCGTATCCAAAAGAACACATTTTCTATTAAAATGTTTTTGGTGTTAAATAATTTATTTTCAAAAAGAAAAAAAAATTTAATTCCATGTTGTGTTTTTGGGACATTTGATATTTATACACCATATAAATGTACAGATTGTCTCATAATTAAGTACGTTTCCTCAAGGGGGTGATAGAACTAGAAAAAATAAGATGAGTTTTGTATACAAGCATTTGCCTTAAATCAGTTCGTAAGGAAGCTACAATCCCTTAAAGAGGATAAGTACAATATAGCTATTTGCCAATAAATTCGAAACATTTTAAGTTGCAAAAATTAATTTTGGACCATTTATTAATTTCATAATGTTACATATTTTGTAAAATTTTTATCTAAATATCATGATTTATTGGAGCAGTGAGGGTGAATTTTCGCCATAATTTTTTTAACATTTAAAACACAAAAAAAAATACCAGTGTTAAAAACTGCATATAAGAAGGTGTTCTTACTAAACTTCGATAAGAGCCATCGTTTTGGAGTTATTTGTATTTTAATATTGCAACACAGGATAGGCATGGATAAAAAAAATATTTATTTACAATAATTTTCTAATTAATGGTATTTCAGGTTTGTGTATTTCGTTCAGAAGATGATCAAAAAATAAACAAATAAATTGGTTATTTATAACCATTTGAAAAATTATATGCTTCATTACGTAAAGCAATATTTTAAATTTCTCTACAAAACAATGGTTGAAAATATAGTGGAATTATTTTTGTAGAGGTATGTATCTACCTACACATTGCATACTTATCCTGTATTGTAATATTAAAATGCAAATGACTCCAAAATGATGGCTCCTATCGAAATTTTGTAAAAGCGTCTTCTTTATGCACTTTTACTGGTGCTTTTTTTCCATTTTTAATGTTTAAAAAAAAATAAGACGAAAAATTATGGCGAAAATTCATTCTCACCCGTCTGTAACTACCACAACAAATCATGATATTTAGATACAAATTTGAGAAAATATGTAACATTATGAAATTAATAAATGGTCCAAATTTAATTTTTGCAACTTAAGACGTTCCGAATTTATTTGCAAATAACTAAGTTGTACTTAGCTTTTTAAGGGTTTGTAGCTCCCTTATGAACTGATTTAAGGCAAATGTTTATATACAAAACTCAACTTAATTTTTCTAATTCTATCAGCCCATTGAAGCAAGGTATTCAATTATGGGACACCCTGTATAATAAGAATATTTAACCGGTGTATTTTTTAATTATTTTTTCACACTTTGCTAAATGCCAAAAAAAATTTCCTCAGATAATCAGGTTATTTTTAATATAGTTTTTTCATTTGACATGGAAATCTAGAATGAACCCACCATAAAAAAGATCTTTTAATGTGTAAGATTGCTTCCTCGTGGGAGAGAGAGGACGAGGTCTGTATCAATGAGATTCTCTTTTAAAAAAACTTGGAATATTACTTTAAAAAACTTTCTGCAGGATCCCCAGTATCCACTCTTAAAGGAAGTAACAACCGAGGAATTTGATGCAAATCTCCTGAGTACACATCGACGTAACAAAAGTAAACTTTAGATAAAATTTAATATAACCTGGAATATAAATATAATAAAAAAGAATGTGTCATTTAAATATATTGTGATTTTGACGATAAGCGGGCGTCATTTCCCCAGCGTATGGCCTATGAAAACGCTATGACATATTGCTCTCCCTCGAGACTTGGGCTCATAACGAAATAGTGGTGGGTTAAAGAGTGACACGTCCCTATTGATTCCAGTGAAGATTTATAGTCATCGGCAATTCTCTCATGGAAATTCAGCTGATTGATAGCCCGCACCACGTCCCATAAACAAATTATAATTAATTTCTTTTCAATCCCACCAATTAATAGTCAAAGATTTATTTGATTAATTTCCAGATTAATACTAATGATTTGGTCGTAAATAATTCAACAATGCCAATATTCCTGGAATGCCGGCGGTCTTTCAAGAAGAAAGATTGTAATAGATTCAGTTTATATATTTTCATTAACAAAATCATCTCTTTGCTTGTCAATATGGTTTACGAAAACCAAACGAAAACAGTGATACGGTATACCGTATTAATTACATTATAATGTAATTAACGGATACTAACGTGACATAAATTTTATAGAAATAATTTATGAAAAACTAAATATGTTGCTTGGAAACCACACGAGCTTTTCCTAAAAGCAATGTGTACATCTGCTTCGAAAAAGTAACGAATTGCGATCATCCTTAATTAAATGAGTTTTATTTATTAACATTATTTCTTGAAGAAATAAAAATTAAATTACGTTTAAACCATTTTAGTAATTATTTATTTTAAATGTTAATATTTAACGTACATTTGTTACAATTATTAAACGTGCTTAATATCACAACATTAAATATAATCCCTTTTTACTTTCTTATACCAAATATAGTATAGTAATCGTGATATTTTTCGACCTCGAGATTTTGATTGATATATACGTTTTGAACCCTCCTGAATTCATTCTGACTATTTTCCGAATGATGTCTGTCGGTGCGTGCGTGCGTGCGCGCGCGCGCGCGTGTATGTGTATGTGTGTGTGTGTCCTCGATAACTCAAAAAATACTAATGGGGGACTTATTTGGCAGTTAAGATTGTCAACAACATTTTAGGTGGCACATTAAATTTGGTGAATGTGGTACCACCAGAAGAGACATAATGAATGAAAGATGAAAAAAAATGTACAATTTAGGGAAAAAGTTTTAAAAAAAGCTATTGTATTTCTGGACGAATCTCGACGAATTATAATGAAAAAACATAACTTTATGAAAAAATCTGTCCGCATGTCTGTAGTATCGCGATAGCAGCCACTGTTTTTGAGATAAGGCTTTCAAATTTGGTACACTTGTTCTAAAGGCTAAAGACAATGAAAAATTCGGTGATGAGCAAAATTGGCCAGCTGAAAGGGGGTCCTCGGGACCCAAACTTTTTTGTATTTGACTTTCATGTCTACTATATCAAGCGAATAAAATATATTTTCCAAGTACTTAAATAAAGCTGATGTAAACTGAAATATTTTACACATTTGGCCTCATAAAATGGGCTTAGGATAAATTTAACAGTTTAATATTTGAAAGGTCTAATTTAGTTACAAAAATGTCAATGTCAATAACAAAAAATTATTAAAATATATGACATGAATTATTAGTGACAGTATCGAATGACGCTGATAATTAATTATTTAAAAATTTTAATGAAGCATTTCAAGGTACGCTATTAAAATTTAATTGAGGTATGTAAAGAATTAAATAGAATGATTTTTTTAGATCAGGATGATATATACTGGTATAAGAAAGTTATGTGCTGGCCACATCAGAGATTTTTTTGTGAAAAACAATGTTTCAGTTGACGTATGCATTAATTTGCTTTTGGTAACTATGAAGACAAGAACACAGTCGTAATGTTTTTCAGTATAGAATAACACTGCCAATAACAATGCGAAATACAAAAACGAAAACACACAGGTTTTGTTCATTATTACACTTATTAGAACCAATCAAAAACGATTATTTTATGTTGAATAAAATAATCAATGGAATTAAATTTTCGTATCATTTTTAACACAAATATCATTTAAGTTCAATTCTTGAAACTATTCAACAGATTACATTGGTCCCTTTTTCTTGCCTTCTGCCTTTACCTCAATTATTTCGATGTAAACAACTTAGCGCAGATTCTCTTATAAACCAACAACGTTCGACTTTTTCCAGAAGAGTCTGTTGAACTGCTTCGATAACAAAAGAAACATTAATTTGTTCCCATAGCAACGACAAATTCTAAGTTTTGTTCTACAGTTACAGTTAACTATGTTGGTCGTCGGAACTTTCATCAATTTTTTCTTCTTCATTTCATATTTTCACTTGGTACTATGCAATATTAAACTGAATAATCCTGATATCAGCTAACTTGTTGATATTACAGATGCTTTTGTGTCTGTTTTTTTAAATTTCAGCGCATTGCTATTCCACCACTCAACCAGGACGGATACACACAACAACCATTCCCTCCGACATTTGTTAGACATCGCAGCTGAGACTCGAACTCAGGAGATATAGACAGTGACTAACTGTGTTCTACAACACAACAACGCTCTAGCCAACTGTGCTATCATATCTGTTTTAAAAACGCCACTATACATCGATGACCTACAAGGATTCGAACTCGGAACCCTTTGGTCTCAAGCCTAACGTGTAAGTAGGCCGATGTTAAATCTAATTTTTTTATCAAGTACCCTTAGTTGTTCCTGATGAATACGATAATGTTACAAATAATACATTTTTCCTTGGACATTTTTCCCAAAAATGATATATATGACATGTTAAAAGTAATCAATTACCTTTGATCCTGATGGCATACCTACTTTCATTTTACGAGTTTATGCTGTAATGTTTGTGTGTCCCTTATGAAAACCTTTAATCTTTGTTCAAATTCCAACACATTTCCAGATGTGTACAACATTCTAGAATATGTCCTGTTTATATGGGGGTGCCCCATCCTGTTGAAAAAACAGTTCGCCCTCTGAAAGATTATCGTCTTCTTCGAGGATTTGGGTAATCATTGGGTCGATGTTATTTTCTAACAGATCGAGGTACCTTTCACCATTTAAATTGTCAGGAATAAAAAACAGCCCGACAATGTGATTCCCTAAGATGCCAGCCCAAACATATAACTTCTGAGGCCTTTGGGTATAAGTTTCCTTGAACAAATGTGGATTGGTTTCACTCCAATACCTACAATTGTGCCTGTTTACCTCTCCATTTAACTAAAATTCATCAGAAAAACACGTATTGTACAGTAGATTGACATTACCGTTTAATTGTTCACTAAAAATCTCACAGAATTCAAGCCGACGATCGGGATCATCTTCGTTTAATTCGTGTACCAATTTAAATTTATATGGATGAAATTTGTGGGCCTTTACAATTTGATGAACACTGCTTAGTGATACACCAGAAGCATCAGCTACTTTCCTGATCGATTGAGTATTATCCATCTGCAAATGATCCAGAACTGCCACTTCGACTGCTTCATTCCTAATCGGTCGCTGAGGTTCATGCTTTTTGTTTCCTACAGAATCTGTTTCCATAAATTTTGTCAATAATTGTAAAACATATTGAGAACCAACCCTTCTATCTGGGTGATTTCTATTGAATATGCGTTCCGTAGCTCTAGCACAATTATCGTTTTTAAAATAAATGCTGACAATTTCTATTCTCTCCTGAAGGGTATAAACCATTTTGAGAACTCACTCTGGTAAAATGTATCTCGATTTAAAATTGGTTGTGAACAAATTAATGTTCAAGGACTATCAAATACTTACGAGTCTTTCATTATTCTAAAACTAAACGGACAAGGAAAGTGTCTTTTGTCGAAAAAACTCGTGTTGATTTGAGAGCACTAAAAAATGTAGTTTTTTTATAAATTCCAATACCCAGTGCCGTGTATTTTAGATTTCTTAAACGATTTCGATTGTGTGTAATTATCAAAAATAAAATCATTTTCCTTAAGAACGAACCGATAAGTTAAGCCTTTTCAAAGATTTTTGAAAGATTACTAACTAGTGATATAGGCCTATAATTTTGTACGTCCAGTATATTTCCATTATTTTTAAATAAGGGTTATATTACAGCACCATTAAAATGCAAGGAACAATTTCCTGTTTCGAATATTTTATTAATTAATACACAAACAGAGGACAGGAAATATCTATTGCTTCTTTTAATAATTCTGCTGTTATACCGTCGTGACCAAGGTAGTTAGAACAAGCCAAGGCCAAAATGAGTTTCACAGAGCAATAATCAGATTGGCGATTTTCAACTTGCTAGCTTTATAATTTCATGTCATGGAGGCGAGTGGATCAAGTGTTTCAGTTAGTGCAGTGAATAAAAGTTGTAAAAGATACAAATCTATTGCTTTAACTGGACTAAGATATTGTAAATGTGGTGTAGTATCACACAGTAGCAGTGTTGCATTATTAAAAAAGAAAACTGCAAATATTCGAGAGGATAAAATATTTATTTGTTGTAAAAATGACGGCGACACGTTGACCGCTCACAAGGATAGGGATGATGACGATCTTTCATTTAGTAGTGCTACTGAAGTGGCCTTGTCTGGTGAATTATAAGCTGGTAAAATGGAAGTTTTTTATTTAAAACAGTTAGTCTTACAAAAATACGTTATTTTCAATAATTAGTTGGACGTTATAACCTCACTTAAGGAGCAAATAATTCTTCTAAATTCATTGCATAATAACACCAATGTAATAGTTTACAAAGTATCCCCTGCGCCACCTGTTAGGGACACAGTATCTGCTGTAAAAATAATTTATGACGTAACAAAAAATCCTGACCATTTAATGATTTATAAAAACCTGCTATCTGACTACAAATATCTGATGTGGCAGGCACATAACGTTCTTCTACCAGTATATATCATCCTGATCCAAAAAAATTTAAAAATTTTAATACCGTACCTTGAAATGTTTCATTAAAATTTTTAAATAATTAATTATCAGCGTCATTCGATACTGTCATAAATAATTCATGTCATATATTTTAATAATCTTTTGTTATTGACATTGACATTTTTGTAACTAAATTAGACCTTTCAAATGTCAAAATGTTAAATTTATCCTAACCCCATTTTATGAGGCCAAATGTGTAAAATATTTCAGTTTACATCAGTTTTATTTAAGTACTTGGAAAATATATTTTATTCGCTTGTTATAGTAGACATGATTTATAATTTTTCATCAAGAATATGTTTTTTTGTAAAGTCAAATACAAAAAAGTTTGGGTCCAGCTGGCCAATTTTGCTCGTCACCGAATTTTTCATTGTCTCTGGCTTTTAGAACAAGTGTACCAAATTTGAAAGCTTTATCTCAAAAACTGTGGCTACCATCTCGATACTACAGACGTGCGGACTGATTTTTTTTTCATAAAGTTTATGTTTTTTCATTATAATTCGTCGAGATTCGTCCAGAAATGCAATAACAATTTTTTATTTTTTTCCCGAAATTGTACCTTTTTTTCTTCTTTCATTCATTATGTCTCTTCTGGTAGTACCACATTCACCAAATTTAATGTGTCACCTAAAATGTTGTTGACAATCTTAACTGCCAAATTTGGGAAGTCCCCCCATTAGTATTTTTTGTTATCGCGGATATATACACACACACACGCACACGCACAGACAGACATCATTCGGAAAATAGTCAGAATGGATTCAGGATGGTTCAAAACGTATATATCAATCAAAATCTCGAGGTCGAAAAAAAATCACGATTACTGTACTTCCTTATATTAGGTATAAGAAAGTAAAAATAGCATAACTGTTTCAAAAAAGAAAGCATACCTATGAATATTATATAACAACCTCAGCGAATAAAATTAGAGACTCTTGGAAATAAAAACAATGTTACTGCTATTGATGCTACATGTTTTAACAACCACTTTATTACTGTTACAGAAAATATTATCAAAACTTTACCCAAGTGTGACTTAAATACATATCAGATAAAAAATATCCCTTCTCCTATTCAATCTTTTTTCCTTGAACCCATCACAATTGCTGAGGAAAAATATTTGAAATTTTAATCAAAGCTCGACTAACCCCGTATTTTGAAAAAATTACATTTTGCATTCCTGTCAATATGACTATATACCCTACCCTGTATATAGCCTATATACCCCTGTATATAGACACTCCACTATCATTTTCAACGGTCAGCTGACAACTGATCTTAATGTATTGTATATTTGTAATAGTTTGTGTTTAATGTAACTTGTTGTCATATCTTGTGTACTTGTAATGGTTTTTAACATATTTGTGACAAATGTAACCCGTTCTCTTTTGCTTGTTTACTATGTATGTTAGTCTTAGTTCTTTATTGCTGTGTATTTATTTTTGTAATAATAGATCTAGAAATTGAATGACTTGCTACAAATAATTTGTTATAAAGTAGTTAATAAAGATATCTATCTATCTATCTATCTATCTATCTATCTATCTATCTATCTATCTATCTATCTATCTATCTATCTATCTATCTATCTATCTATCTATCTATCTATCTATCTATCTATCTATCTATCTATCTATCTATCTATCTATCTATCTATCTATCTATCTATCTATCTATCTATCTATCTATCTATCTATCTATCTATCTATCTATCTATCTATCTATCTATCTATCTATCTATCTATCTATCTATCTATCTATCTATCTATCTATCTATCTATCTATCTATCTATCTATCTATATATCTATCTATCTATCTATCTATCTATCTATCTATCTATCTATCTATCTATCTATCTATCTATCTATCTATCTATCTATCTATCTATCTATCTATCTATCTATCTATCTATCTATCTATCTATCTATCTATCTATCTATCTATCTATCTATCTATCTATCTATCTATCTATCTATCTATCTATCTATCTATCTATCTATCTATCTATCTATCTATCTATCTATCTATCTATCTATCTATCTATCTATCTATCTATCTATCTATCTATCAACAACTATTATTAGTTTTGGTAAAATCCATATAATATATTTATTATTTTAAGGCTATAAAAATATCAGAATTGTTGAGCAAACCATAAAAATAAATTCAGATAAAGGACATTTTAAGTGATACTTAATTTTGCGTCCACTCAGGCGAACCAAAGTACACAAGTAATAAGATGTAAGAAAAAGGGAACATAAAGCCCCTGTTTGGAACTGCAATGCACAAGATCCACCACCATGAATAATTCTAAGATACTGAGTCAGCATCTGGTCTACTACTAATTGAATTACGGTACGCTGGAGTTTAACCGCAAAGATAAGATTGTCCCGGAAGTTGACCCAGCAAATATGCAACATAAAAGTCTTCGCTACACTTTAGATTTTAGATCGGGTTTCATTGTGACTTATGCTGAAATTAAAAAGAACATTTAAAGTCGCAAGAAATTGCAATGAAAAGAATCTATAAATATATAGTGCACTCCTTCAAGAAATTAATGCATCAATAAAACATGTTTATGTTCAATTTTATTATGTTATAAATCGATTTCTTTATACCTACGAGTATAAATAAACACAACATAAATTAGATAACCCCCGAATTCAAAGCAACAGCAGCACCGACGGGGGTTATACTAATGAAAAAACGCCCCCATACAACCACTCCCTTTGTCTTTGTCAGGGTTAAAGTCGGGATTTGAACCGGGAAATCGGCAGATAGAAAACCAGCTACCTGTTATTTAATACTCTGGTCCACTGCCCTACCAATCTCGGTTAAATATATATAAATGCATTTTTACCTTGATGCATTTTTTAAGAAATTCTTTATCAAAGAGAGAAAGTTCATATTGCCATTTATCTTGTATTTGCACGAAATTTACCAGTTAATTTTTGTCGACATCTTGATCTTTTCATACATATTCATTATACACATTTTCTACGTATCAACCACAAATTATCAAGAAATGAATTTATACAACCTAGTACGTTTATCTAAGAATTTTGAGGTCAAACTTGGCTTACTCAAAGCCACGATGTTACTCAAAATTCATATCCTGCTTAGCAAACTTCGAATTGCAGGGATTTCCTGTCCCCCTTGCTATTAACTTTCTCCAAAATTACCTTATGATAGAACGGAACACGTATAATTCGGTGGTTTTAAGTTTGTCGAAATTCATGCTATATCAGAAATACCTCAGGGTTCCATCCTGGGTCCCCTTATGTTCGTTTTAGTTTTTAACGATATAGTGAGTGTCTTGGACATTGACATCTTACTGTATGCTGATGATGCAAAGTTTTTTACCATAATAAAATCAGTAGCAGACTGAATAGTCATAAAATAATCTTACAATTAAAAAATGGTGTGATACAATATCCTCCCACTTAATACAAAAAAATGTAACGTTATATCATAAAACAGAAAACATATTTCCAATCCTGTATGAATATAAATTGATAATATTGCGCTGACGCGTCCCAAATTTATTTAAAATCTTGGTGGTGTGATGACAAACTAACATTTAAAAACCTTATCAAGCTAATCATAATCTTCATATGGAAACTTGGGTTTTACTGCAAGAAACTCCTCTAAACATTTTACAGATGTTTTCGTACTTTGCTGCTTTATCAAAATTGAAATACGAATCTTTAATCTGGTATCCCGGTTATTTAATCTATGTGGACACGCTAGAAAATATTTTAAGACTTCTTTTTAATTTATATCGATAATAATAGATGGTGCTTACCCTAAAGTAAAGATTCCACAGCAAATACTTCTCACTAGATTTGCTATAGAAAGTCTTGAAATGCGTAAAACCAAGCTTGATACTTGTATTGTTGGATGGTGTATTTGCAAATAAATTAAATAAATATTACATTTCCAAAGTACTTTAAAGATACAGAAACATCGAAGGTAAAACTAGAAAGGTAGGACTGCGGCTGCTAATAGATTCTTTGAACAATGTGTCGTTTATAATTTGGCATTTTGAGCGTTGATCCTCTGAAAATTACGGGCACTGAATCGATGGCAAAGAGACTTTCGATTTTCACTAGATTGACAGCGGATCATCGAAGAAGGAGTCTTGAAATTACCTGCTATTCACAGATGAGTCCAGAGTTTCTTTGGAAAGCTGCGATGACCATATTCCAATTTTTGGGATCAAAATTAAAAATATGATCAACGAAATATTCCATTCCTTATTGTGAATGATTCTTGCTAATACGGAATAATGTTGAATTTGCCACTAGGATATGGCCAGCTTGTAACCAGGTTTTAAATCCGATATATGGGAAACAAAGGGATGCTGCTTTAAATGCTGCAATAAGCTCCCTATACACTGCAGAATATAGCACAAAAGAAATAATGGTAGACATTTTGGAAAATATCGACCAAGAAACACGGCGTTTGATTTTTGTTCACCAAGAAAATTTCAAACTCCTGATTTAAGATTCTACGAAATCTGCCGGTTTTAAATGACTTGATGGACTTCCTTGAAACTCTAGGAACAAGGCAAAATTTATTAACCTTCTATCAACTCATCTAAGAAAACTAGGCATTTGCCGTTCAACAAGCTGTCGCTGATGTAGAAGTACTGATTTCCACAAAAGCCATCTACTGATTTTCACAAAAGCCATCTACCTCTTTGGTGGAAGTTGTTGTACCGGACTGCACTGATGATATTAGCTAGTTGGTCGGAAATCGACAACAGTTTCTTTTGTGTGTTTGAAGTTGTTAGCAAAATTACAAAGATGTACTACATTGATAAATTTAAAAATGACCTCTTGGATATGCAGGATGTTTTACTATTTTCCGATGCTGGGCGCGATACTGTATGGAATTGTATGGAATGGATAAATGTTCTATTGTCGACCTACTTTTGCATTAAACTGTGCGCTTTCTTAATAATAAACCCTCTCTTGGCTCTCTATGGCAAAACAGGAAAGTCGCTGAGTTTGCACGACCACCGATTTTTTGCCTACCAACAGGCAATAGCAAGACAAAGCGTAACAGCGTTCTTCAGATTGGCACTTTGTCCCTGACAAATGACGCGGTCAGGCAACATTCCAGGCAACAATATAATAACCCTACGAGAAAAATGTAGTCTAATGATAAATAACAAGTAAGAAAGTATAATTGATTTGTTTACATCAACCCTTTATATATTTCACCCTTTCCCGTTCCACTTTTCTTACAATCCTTGTTAGCAATTTTTATATTAAGATGGTGATTTATAAATTAGTTTGGCTTTTTTCTATTTATACATTTTTTTTAAGGAATGACATAATCATTAAGAATACACTATAAAAAGGGATGAATCCCTTCACTTATTATAATTGAGCGATATTCAGAATATCCTGGTGCCTTAAGAAGTTATTTGATGAATTTTTCAGATTTACTGGCGATAGAAAATTTGGCGCTCTCTATTTTTGTCTCTTGGGTTGCTTTCAAAAAACATAGTTTTCGTAACAAATCCAACAACCGGAAAATTGAGGTTTTACCATCTATAACGGCCAACGCAAAGGGTGTACAAATGCGGACTTTTCAAGATTTGAACACAACACAAAGTGATAAAAAAACATCTTCTTTCGGGTACTTTCCTTTTTTTATTTGAAAATCGAAAACTAGAGATAAAATAAGAGGCATGTGTTTCTCTTTTTTTTTTAAGCTGAAAAAAAAAATTTGTCCAAATTTCGCGACGTCACTAGGCGCAAATTCAAATAGAGCGTCAAATGTTGTTATTTTTAGGATATTTCATAATCTACAGTTGTATGGTATTATACCAGATTTGACATTTGACCGTAACCTCAACTTTCGTTTGTTTATCATTATAAAAATATAACAGATAAAATATATGATCTGCCTTCTACATTTTTCTTCAATATTTGTGTGGTTTTAGAATAATTTAAAACAAATACACAAACAAAAATGCTAAAGCAAGAATCACAACAGAAGAGTAGAAGTGACATCTTGCCAGTGTTCCAACAAATTTTTGTTGATTTACCTAGTTTGCGCTTAGTCACGTATTTATGAAAAATTTGAACTTTAAATTAAAATAACTATTTTATAGTGGTACGTAATATATAATTTTTTTACAACAAAAAGGCTAATGAGAATTATTTTCAAAATATTGGCATTTCCACTTTCATCAATGAATATACCCCATTTGTCTAGGATGATTCCCCAATATGACTGGGCTATAAGATCTGAATTATAAAATATACTTATAGATAATAATAATTAATTAATTTAAATTAGATATTACTTTAGTTTTAGTTCCTATATTTTAACAATTATTTAAATTTTACTTCTCATTTACGTTCAAATTAAAAAAAGTCGATCAACAAAGAATAAGTATACACGTAATTTAATGAGCAACTTTCTACAATTACAGACAAAAGAAAAACATTTTCTATAAATAACCATACTTTGGGCTATTACTGGGTCGATGTTAATAATGTGGAACTTGAATTGAAGGTCAATCACAATATTTAAATCTGTTTATTGATTGAAGACCAAAGAACAATTGCCACTTTACCTCACAATCATGGTGATTGTGTGGTAATGGAAAGATCTTTCAACTCTTTGCTAACATTTAACATTTGCAGATTTTATAAAATCTTAGTTTTCATTCGAGGTTTAAATAAAAAAAAAACAACAGATATGAATTACGATATAAATATTTAAAAAAAAAATCAGAGAAAGTTGAATGGATTTTAATTAATTTGGTCTTAAAAAGCAGAAAATTGTTTCTATATATAAATTTAATATAATTTAATAAAAGACGTTGAGGAAAACAATCCACTTTAATCCACGTTAAAAACTATTTTTTTAACTCTTGAAACAAAATACTTTTTAAATCGTACAATTCAATCAACTTGAAAAAGGTTTTTATCTCAACTCATTCATTGCACAAAACGATATCAGTGCTCTTTATATAAAAAAGTCCGTATATATAATCGAAATCATTAGGAGGTCCCAAATTCACTCAGAGTCTTCCTACGCCATATTTACAGCCAACACTTCAACATGGGATTAATTATGAAGATCGATTGAGAACGTAAAAAATTCCATTAGTACACGACGACGTATGAAAATATTTAATACTTGAAATAAAATCAAGTAAGATAATAAATAAAACAGTTTTACATAACAAGATTGTAAATTTAATGTATATATGTATTTTCTTAATGAATGATTAAGATATTTTTTTAGGAAATAAATCTGCCTAATTATTACCTTACAGTGATGGGAATACCCGTTACTTTTGAATACTCGTATGTATTCGTTACTTCTACGGATAGTAATCGTTACTTTGTATTCGTTACTTTGTATTCGTTACTTTGTAATCATTAAGGTACATTTATGAAGTAGGTATGTATATACCTACCTAATACTTACTGTGTATCCCATAGGTACAGCACTCGTCTCGTATAAGTAAATAAAGTTCAGTGAATACTGATTATGATTACTTGTAACATAAACAAAGCTCTTCCATAGGTTTAAGAATGTTTATTAATAGCATTTTACTAACAAATAATAATAATAGATACCTATGTCGGCTTGAAGTCAGGATACACACTTTTTTATGTTTTCATTACATTGAAAATAATCTTGAAATCCTAAAGAGAGTAACGATTAAAGTAACGATTACTTTTAAAAGCAGGTATTCGGTACTTCGGGTATTTGCGAGTAACGAATACAAAGTAACGAATACTCTATTACCCGCCCAACACTATTACCTTAAAGGGGAGACTTTGCATATGCATAATACTAGTGCTAAGTAATAGCTAGGCAGGAGAAGCCAGACCAAAGTCCGGGACCGGTAGATACTACTGCCTCATTGTTGACAAAAGGACATACGTAGACAAATAAAAACAAAAGTATAAAATGAATAATGAAATACATACCGCTTAATGCAATGTATTATTCAGAATGACTGAGTCTTCCATAGCATTAGAATACATGTTTACAACTACCAATAAATAAAAAATTAGTAGTACTAATATTAGTAGTTAAGAAAATTAGTTGTACATAATTATTGCACCATGAATGCGGCGGCGTCCGATTCGATTATTCCCTCGGTTTCGAGGTTGAAACCCTCAATCGATGAACACGATAAAGTACAAAGTAGGTAACTAGTTAGTTACAGAAACAGAGTACAGCAAATACATAGGTTTGACTCAGCCAACCAGATACAATAATTGGAGTGTTGTATCGTTTTTTTATAAATATAGACATACTTGATGTGAAATAATTTAAAAGTAGTAGTAGTAAATACGACAGCTACTAAACCTAATTTTTATTTAAACCATAGGATTGCTATCTGATATTTATATTTTGTTTTAAATATATTTTCTTCTCACTAAAACTCCCTTTAGGTTAAAGGTCCTTTTAAAATATTGATAATACCGGGGGTTATGAGGGTAAAATTAGTACTACTAATATTAGTCGATTATTAAAATATCTCGCTTAATAATAAATCGATAAAATTATTGAAATATCTCGATTATCCCCATCATTCGCAGGGATTAACAAACCGCGCAGATAATTTTCACGAATTTTACACATTGCTTTGTGTTCCAGGTTAACGGACCATATGCCACTCACCAATCCACGAAAATAACCAACCGTATACGGTCGTGTGGCACTACCGGTTGCATATATTACAGGTGTATAAATAAACGCACACGCATCAATGATATATCAATTAATTCAATTATATTTTGGAGAACAAAGAACATGTTGTGGCAATATGTTGCGATCTGTCTAAAGCATTCGACTGCGTGGACCATAATATATTATTAACCACACAGCTGTCTTAAGTCTTATTTGATAGATCGCGAAATCATTGTAAATCTCGTAGATTACGCACATGGCATTTATAGAATGGTACAGTCCGAAACTAAACATCTGAGATGCGGTGTGCCTCAGGGATCAAGGTTGGTACCTGTTCTCTTCTTATTGTACATAAATGACCTAGTATATAACTTTTCATCTGCAACTTTTATCCTTTTTGCTGACGATACTAGTGTATTAAAGAAAAACAGTGATTTCCAAAAACTATTATTAGGTGGTCAAGAATTATTTAATTGTGTCATTGAGGAGTTTCAGTCTAATAAACTTATTTTAAACTTTGAAAGAATAAACAATATATCTTTCCAAATATCTAAATCAGTTCCACAAGCAACCATAAGTTCAGATTTTGGAGACATTAAGACTGCAAAAATCAACACTAATACATGCTGCACGGGAGGAAAATTTTTGTTTATCAGCATTTAGTGATATATAAAAAAATGTAAATGTAATAAAATTTTTAGAGCACCAAAAATACACATTTTCGTTATTACCAAGTTTGTGTTATTTATAAGTTTACATAATTTCTGCGACAAGAACATCGAAGACAAAAAAAATTTAACTTGATTTTATGTGGAAATAAATCTACTTGCAGCGATTCCTGTGATTGTATAGTAGGAGAAACCGCTTTAATGACGGGACGTACGGGGTAAGACGCTACGGAACACAGAGCCGGATTTATCTATATGGCACGCTCGTTTACTTTTTCAATGTAAGTTTTTGTGCTGAGTTTAGCTAGCAACAATATAACAATTGCAGAAAAACGTATTAACTTGAAATAAAAGTATTGAATTTAATGTATTGACTACACATACTGTAGTTGCAGTATTCAAGTTCCCTTATTATAAATTGTTACTACCTAGCAAGAACCGCGAAGAGGTATGAGCATTTCTTGCCATGAAAGGATGGATATGGAATATTAGTATAGAATTAAGAAATTATTTATAAAGTAACAGGAAACCTTTAGAAATAAAATAAAAACAAAAAAATATACTCTCAAAATAGTAACAGAAACAAATATTTTTCTCGATAAATAAACTAAAAATAAATTGTAATAGTAAAGTTATTACTATAAAAAAACAAAAAGACGTATTTTTGTCAAAATGGAAAAAAAATAATATTAATAAATAGTAATATCCTGAAAAAAAATAATTCTCAAGCACTGAACTACGAAGGCACAAAAACGGAAATAAATAATACAGTTGATATCACAAAATGCACTTCACATCACACTTCAATTTACCACACCTCACATAGCTTCTTCCTTTGATTCTTCGCCCTTCTTACCCTCTTCTTAATTTTCAGATGAACTACTATCCTCATTCAAATTTATAATAAATTTATATCCACCATTTATATAGCATTCAGAAATTTTTAAATAATCATCCTCAATTGTAATTACTTACCTAATTCTTTTTCCCAATCTCTCTTGTTAATTTTCGACACTTCATTTTGAATTAACTCTACGACGTTTTTTTATTGAATTTTGGAATATTGTTTCCATTTCTGAGATTTTTCTTCAATTTACACCAAATTAATTCAATCGGGTTGAAAATACAGAAATATGGCAGTAATCTCAACACTTTGTGGCCATATCTCTCCACTACAGTGTCTATAATATACTCATAATTTTTCGTTTACAGGACTTCCAAGACTTGTGCTTTATTATAATTTTCCTCATATTAGAGATCACGTTCCATTAAAAAAAATTGTAACACCAGCTTAGTAGAACTCTTGTTAGGAATTTTATACAGTTGTCTCGAATGGTACTTCGCATTGTCAAGAACAATAATGCTATTCGATTTTAATTTTGGAATTAGGGTATTTTTAAACTATTCCTCAAATATTTCTCCTTCCATGTTCATGCGGTAATACACGTTACAGCAATGTTTTTCCGCACAGTTTTAATGCATAATCAACCCATCCATCAACTGATCCACAGTGTAATATAAGCCACTGAGCTCCTTTATAGGGGCAATGAGTTTGGTTGACATTTGCTAGATCCATCAGTCCATCCTTTTTTTCCGGCGTCATGAGTATCATACCAAGTTTCATCTAGATAATAAATTGGTCTATTTCCTCCTTCTGAGTTCTTTTATATCTTCAAGATGTGAATCTCGCCAGTCCACTATTCGTCTGCTTTTCATAATCGCCATGCGTTTATTAATAGTTTTATATTTAAATCCAAATTTTCTCGTAAACATAGAGACCTCCCACGGTCGAAACATTTTTATATTAAATACGATAACCTTCTTAAATTATTTTCAAAAACACACCAGTAAATAAACAGATATAAAATAATTATGCTAAACAAATCAGCAACAAAACTAAGAGCGGACCTGAACTATCACAGAATGTAAGTGAAACTCCACCTTGGTCGCGTGCCAACAAAAACAACAACCATCTTTCTCGCTTTTATGTAAGCGACAGAAGATATCATGCGTTAGACATTTTCCGCCCTCATGTCGCTTCTTACCCCGCACGTCCCGATTTCTCTTACTATAAACGGACAAATCTTTTGTGCATACATGATAATTCGCACATATTGATTATTCTTAATACCATCAATAATTGTGTTCCATTTACAACATTTCACTTTATTCTATTTAATAACATGAGCACAATAAAAGATTGTTCGTGACAATATGGAACCGTGAAGAAAATCCAAGTAAAGTTTATATTATTACCACTCAAAGTTGACGAAATTCTTAAGTCAACTTTGAGAAGTTTTAAGTTTTAATCCTATTGTACATAGCTAAAGATATTTGTAATCTTCTTTACTTTACCTTCTTTCTACAACTCCACGAACATTAAAGAATATAGGAAAAAGTTTTCAAAGAGTGTTTTTTCGAGTATTAGATTATTTTTCAGTTTCAGCAACTGTCGAATCTCTATTAATAATAAATTATACGGTGAAGTTTTTCAAGGAAAGGAGATTCTATACCAAATAACGAAGTTACTTTTCTAAATAAAAATGTAATATTTCCCTTACACAGTAGCATATATATTTACTTATAAGCACGTATTTGCTGCCACTAAGGCTTAATTTGTTAAACGTGTCTTTGAAATTGTATTTATCAATGTGTATACAGCATTAATTAAAAATATTTTCACCATATATGTAAGTGTAAGAGTAGGTCCCCACTGGTTAAACTTCGGTGCGCACACCCCAACATCCAATATACAAAATGTTTCAGGTATGAAATCGGTTATTTTTAGGGGAGATTCTACTTCAAAAAATATTAAAATTTTGCTATAAAGGTGGGTTCGGAAATCCCTCTTAAGGGAGATAGAACCTTCTGGGGGGTGCACCCAAAATTGGGATTTTACTTAGTATCTTAGTATCATATTTTCTAAAACGGTTGGCCCTATGGCGTACAATAAGATAAGATTTCTTATGTATTTTTAACCAAGGAATCGTTCCGATAAGCCAATCACAAAAAATACACATAACAAAGTTTGGAGGGGAGAAGGAAGTTACTCTTTCAGTTTTGCGCTCTCATGATTGAATTTACTCTTGGTGGATAACGTAAAATAATTACCTTTATTGATATCAGATCACGTACAAAAACTCGTCACTGCAGCTCAAAACGTTCCTGAGATATTAAGTAAAATCCCTTAAGATGGATTTCCGGACCCATGTCTATGGGAAATATTTGAATATTTTTTGAAGAAGAATCACTCCTTAAAATTAATGACTTTATACCTGAAACACCCTGTACAGAGACTTGTAAAAATGTATATTGTGTAGTATACCTATGTACTTAAAATAAAGACGATTATTATTATTATTGTTATTATCTACACATACTGTCTAACGCCCCCACAAATAAAGATCCAGCGGTGTTATATCCGGAGATCGGGGTGGCCATTCAAGACGACTCGTTCCAATCTATTATGTTCATAATGTGATGGACCTACGTCTTAATGTAGTCAGAAGTTGTCATTAAGAAGTCGAATACCGGCTCGAATGAGGAAGTGCATTTAGCGGGTTTTTGATTTTTAGGATCATTAATTTTTATGTCGGGTACAAATTTTCTACAATATTTTGCATTTTCTTTAATTATTTTAAATAATATGTATTTTATACAGTGTGTCCGTAAAGTATGGAATAAATTCATTATTTCTCAAACCAAAAATTAAAAAAAAACCTCGGACACGTCGATTTTTAATTTCAATAGCGCACCTTATCCTTTTTTTTGGTTATGACATCATCACTGTTTCCGTTATGATGTCATCGATATTTCTTCTTTCTTCTGTATATTGTTTGGATTCTGTTTCAACAGCTGATTCCAAATATGTATCACACTTAGAGTCTAAAGTTGATAAATTGGAAGATATTTAAAAAAAAAACAGTAAAATAAATAAAACAAACACGTTCTTTATTAAATTTTGAAGTGGGCTAGTTTTTGTTAGCTTTTTAGTTTTATCATTATCGTCTTTGAAAGTGAATCACTTAATAATACTTTATCACAGTAGTGGTTTCTCAATAATTGTTAAAGATTTATTTTAATTTATAACATGAGTGTATCTATAAAGTAGAGAACTGAAATTCTTACGATGATTGGGTATGGTGATCGGATGCGAACT
This sequence comes from Rhamnusium bicolor, assembly GCA_029963845.1. Lineage (NCBI taxonomy): Eukaryota > Metazoa > Arthropoda > Insecta > Coleoptera > Cerambycidae > Rhamnusium > Rhamnusium bicolor. Next base: position 4,970,318 of record JANEYF010000851.1, on the reverse strand, counting down.
CAACAAGAAGTATGTAATTTATTTGATATTAAATATCCAGAACGACCCATAATTCAATCGACAGTGAGTAAAATTGAAAAAAAAAAAATTAGAGAGACTGGTACGGTGGAAGATTTACCCAAAACAGGTCGCCCAGGCGTTGACTAGGATACAAAATTAAATATTTTACTGTGATTATGATGTTACTAAAACGTTAGTACATAAAGTATTAAAATTAGAAAAATGGCATCCATTTAAGATTCAGCTTGTGCAAGAACTAAGTGATGATGATCCAGATCGGATACAATTTTGTGAAACAATGATGAATATGTGCAATGGTGATCCTCTTCTGATAAAAAATATTATTTTCTTTGATGAATACACTTTCAAAGTAAATGGTGAAGTGAATCGTCAGAATTGTAAATACTAGGCAAGGAAAAATCCTCGATGGATGCGGGAGCAGCACACACAGTATCCACAAAAGGTAAATGTGTGGGTGGGAATTGTAAGAAATAGAATCATTGGACCCTATTTTTTTTATGGAACTATAAACGGACCGACATATCTCCAGTTTTTAATGGGCTATCTCATCCCAGCGTTATTAAATTTATTCCCCCAGTAGAATTAATCCTGGAAATGTTGACAAAAGTCTGTGGTTTTAACAGGATGGTGCGCCTCCCCATTATGCAGCAGACGCAGACGTTCAAAGGTATCTTGACCAAATATTTCTGAACAGGTGGATTGGTAGACGTGGACCCATCGAATGGCCACCAAGGTCACCGGACCTTAATCCATTAGATTATTTTCTGTGGGGCTATCTAAAAAACTTAGTATATGAAACCAAACCCGAGAACATTGTTGAATTAAGAGAGAGAATTAGAACAGAAATAAACAATATTTCTCAGGAAACTATAAACAAGGGTCAGCAACACTTTATTCATCGTTTAGGGTATTGTCAGCTACAACAAGGAGTACAGTTCGAACATTCACTATAAATTGTTTTTATTATTAACTAACCGTTAGTTCTAGTGACTATTATTTGTTCAAACAAAACATGAAAAATTAGTAAATTCTTATATTCAAAATGGCCGTATCTTTCAACTTATCAATTTTAGACCCTAAGTGTGTCACATTTTTGAAAGCTGTCGATTCGGAATGGAGAAATATACAGGGTGGTATTTTTAAATAGCATCGATAACGTCATAACGGAAACAGTGATGACGTCATAATTAAAAAATAAAGGATAAGGTGCGCAATTGAAATTAAAAATCGACGTGACAAGGATTTTTTTCTAAATATTTTTGGTTTAATAAATAATCAATTTATTCCATACTTTACGGACACACTGTATGTTTACATAGATCTTTTATATTTACTTTTAGTTTATAGAAATTGTTTTTTTTTTATTTTATTTTAATTCCAAATAGACCCCGCTCCGATCTCGCCGTACACGGGGATGCTGGATCAGCTTCGGACCGGATGTCCAAAGGAAAAAAAATAAATAGGTTGTTTTTCTATTATTAAAATTAAAATTATACACCACAGGTAATACAACCACTTGTGTGGGAGAGGGCTATACGATTAGGGATCGAACTCAGGACTCCAGGGTGAGAGGCAAATGTCCTTACCACTCGACCACAAAACCACACTATTGTTTTAATAAATTTGATTGTTGTTGTTCTTATGCGATTAGAAGTCACTGATATTAATAACAAGCAACTTCCTTATAATTAATTATATTTTAAAACAAAACTACTGATGTATGGTCAACATTCTCGCCTAGAAAAAAAAAACTAAATTAGTATTTTAACATAAAGGCAAAATAACACTAACAGTGTTTACCTTTTAACTTTTTTCCTTGATTTTATGCATCTCTCCATTGATCATAAACTTATCAACAGCAACATAACAAAACAGAAGTTAAAAAAACATTTTATAAAACAATATGCATCACAAAGAATTTTTAAACAGTTTTAATCGGACAATTCCTACAAAGCTGATCAATGCACTGCACTAATTGAAGTTTTCAGAAGTGTTATTCAGTTTTTTGCCAAACCTACGTTTTTTCAGTAAATAATTCTATTTATGCTGTTACATAATGAAACAAACTAATTGTTTTTTTCGGTTACAATGATAGATTGAAATAAAATGCTCTGTTCAATATAATACATAAGCTGAGTGAGAAAAATAACCTGTGAACAGTTTTAAAGTTTTTAATTTGATCTTTTTATCGATATTTGAACTAAACGTGACACGTTTCTCAGTATTTAATTTTAATTTAATTTTATACATAGTGATGGAATACTTACATATATAAAAATATTTTCGTAGGTTATATCGCTGTCTACCTTCACTACGCACTCCTAAAGTTGGTTGAAACCTTTAATATGAATAGTTTCAACAAACACCAAACTCTGAATATTGCACTTGACGCCCGTTTCGCTAACCAAGTTGGCATCCTCTGGCGATCATTAAACGAAACTTAAGTACATATCCTTTATTTGCATAAGCTATCACTGCGATTCGATGACGATTACCAACTAACTAATAAAACGGATTACTTGGGACAGGCCCTTTGTCACCATTTATAGATACTATTTTTATATTTACTGTTTTTGTATTTACTATTAAATTAATCTTACGTTCTATTTTATGGTTGTTCTTAATAGCATACTGGACAACATCAAACTTATATTCCTTCTTTCATATTTGAAATGAGCCCCTTAAACCTAGGCTCTTGAACTGAAGGTCTCGTTTGTCCCAAATACTTTTGTAAACAGTTCATAGAACTATTTCCTTTTAGATTACTGAAATTTGAAATAACGATGAAAATAAACGATTGCAGTTTTCTACAGGAAACATGCTTTTTTCAGAATTTTCTGGCTAATTTTCATACACGAATGGTATTCGGTAGAAAACGTCCAGAATAAAAAATATTACCACATTACTAATGGCTCTGAACGTTTGTGTTTAAGCATGACATATCTGACTTAGAAATTAAATGTCGATTTAGAGATTAAATGTCATAAAAATACATCATCACAGTTGAATTTACAATGTTGAATTTTCTGTTGAATTTTCACATATTGTGCAATTTTCACTTATAATATCACAAGTGCTTAAATTATTTCCGAAATTTTTTTCGAGGTCACAACTATCTTGAAAATTGTCCTGAGTCGAACACGTCACACCTAAATTATGAATAAAATTAAAAATTAAACCTGACATTTTGAATTAAAATCACTGGAATGAAAACTGTAAAGAAGGCCATACCAGCCATGCTGATTTGTCATTTTTATTTAAATATACATATATGTCACATTTAATGTTAATTTTTTAGTTGACGCGAAACAATGTTGAATTTATTGTAGTGTTTTAAAATGTTTTGTTTTGGAAAAGAAGTGCAACATTTGAATTTCATTGATCTGCTTTAAATTAGTTGTAAAAAAAATACATTTCTACCACCTTTATATGAATAACATTGTACGACAACGATATATTCGGCTACTACCACTTGACTTTTTATTATTTTATGAAATTAACATTGGTAATTTGTTTTTTATTAAACGCTAATGTATTTGAATTTCATTGATACTGCTTTAAATTAATTGTAAAAAAAATCATTTCTACCACCTTTAGAGGAATAAAATTGTACGAAAATGATAAATTCTGCTACTAACAGCTGATTTTTTATTATTTTGTAGAACTAAAGTTGGTAATTTGTTTTTTATTAAACGCTAATATATTTGAATTTCATTGATATCCACTGCTTTATATTAGTTGTAAAAAAAATACATTTCTACCACCTTTAGTGGAATATAATTGTACGAAAACGATAGATTCGGCTGCTAACAGCTGACTTTTTTATTATTTTGTGTAACTAAAGTTGGTAATCTGTATTTTATTAAAAGCTAATATATTTATTATTATTATAAAAATTTATTACATAAAATAACTCGAACAATAAACAAATTAATATTAATACAAAATTAAACTTTGTAAAATAAATACAAATATATAAAATGGCAGTTTTTAAATCGCACTGATGCCATAATGTCATGTTTCTTAAATGTCAAAAAATTTACAGTGTACCTTCGTCCAGGGTACCGACCAGGTGAACAATTTCCGGAAATTTTTATGGTTGCCATGGTAACGGTACAAAATTAAAACCTCTGATTGGTTGTAAAATATAAGTGTTAAATTTTCACATGTAATACCACTAGAAATTAAATTATTTCCGAAAATTTTTTCGAGGTCATGAATATTTTGAAAATTATCCCGAGCCGCAGGAGAGGGGTAATTTTCTTAAAACATTCATGACTGAGAAAAATTTTCGGTTTTTAATTTAACCTCGAGTGGTATTCGGTAAGAAAATTTCACACCAAGTTGAATTTAATTAATGCCAGAATTTATTTTTACTTTGACAATATAATATAGAAGGCTTTGAATGACTTTAAATGTCAAATTTGTTTTGTATTGTCAACCAATATTTACTTCAAAAGTCTACAAAATACAGACTGCTAAATGGGCAAAAATTAAAGAAAATGGTGTCCAAATATTATTAATTTTTTATTAAACACAGATATTTAATAAATGTAATTTCTCCTGGTCTAGCCTATTCACCCTTAAGAAGAGATGGCAGAAGAATATCAGAAATACTTGAAATTTGTAACTGAAAATTATAATGATTTTATATGTAAAAGAATAAATAATTTTATTAGGTATTTTTTCAGTTCTGTTCAAATATGTTAAATTTATAACGCAAATAAACACTGGTTAATTGTAATTATTAATAGTCACGCTTAAGATCAAACAATTATATGAATATGTCAACAAATTTCCACTATAATTATCTCCAGGGTACCCAGTGCAAAAAAAATTTCCAAAGAAATGCTTGGGTTGCCATGGTGACACTAGACAAAACACATTTTATTGGTTAAAAAACACAGATGTGAAATTTTCAGTGTAATTTATCGAAAATTACACATCTCTTATGGGTATTGTTATATATGTGGGAGATTTTCACGAAGACAAGAAATGCGTGAGTAGTAGGCGTCAACAAATATCTAATATGTAGGCAGAAATAAAAAGTTCCAACTTTACTAAAATAGTCTAAGCGCGTGTACAGGCTATGGGCATGCGGGTCGTGCCGGTGTGGACCCAAGTCAAAATAACCCAAGATCGTTCAAGCAGATTAACAAATGCTTATGAGCGGAATTTTAAGTGTTTAAATTAAAAAAAGATGTGATCGTCCGAAAAATAAAAGAGATTTATTATGTATTGCTTTTTTTTAATTATATTTTTTTACATATCAAGTATGTACATCAAATAACTTGTTATTTTGATGCTAGTCCTGGAGTGGGTTAGAACCTTTGATGTGAAGATAACAGTGATGTAGTTTTCCACCAAACACCAAAACAATAAATACTGCACTCGATGCGCGTTTCGACAACTAAGTTGGCATCATCTGGAGATGGCTAATAAAACTAACCTTATGCTAACAATGTATCCTATTTATACCTAAACTATTGTCACGGTTCGGTGAACTGTGACCCACTAACCAATAAAGTGAACTCTTTTGGATTGACGAACCGTGACAATAGATTAAGTATAAATAGGATACACTATTATAAGGTTAGTTTTAATTATATCCAGATGATGCCAACTTGGTTGGCGAAACACGCGTCGAGTGCAGCATATAGTGTTTTAGTGTTTCGTGGTAAACTACGTCAGTTATATTGATGCTAGTAAATGTACTCGTTTTTGCTTTTGAAATCCGTCTGCTATTGGTTTGTTCTATCTCAATGTTAGATGAAAGAGATATTTTTCAGTACATTAAATACATATATTTTGTTCCATCTTGTAATGAATCATACATATGTTCATTACTATAGTTTAGGAAATTCCCGTTTGTCCTTTGCTACTCTGCACTTCCTAAAGCCATGTACCGACTCATGCATATGTTATGGTTTCTGCAATTCCCGTTTGGCATGTGCTACCGCGCACTTCTTACCGCCATGAAATATGAGACGGCATTAAGGCCACAATTTTAGTATAAATAGAATCGCTGTAGCCGCAAGATAATGAGAAGAGACACAGACATACCCCAACCCCCTTCACCTACCATGTGGATATTTGATGTATAATCAAAATTTATTCACGTATGTCATATGAACGTGAAATACGACATACACCTGTCTGGTATATGTACTTCCCGATCAAGTACCAAGTATGTACACGTGGACCTAAATTTCACATCATATAGACCAAATCTGAATATAATCATCCCTACATACCTAGTACGTCCTATGTACGTAGGCTTCCCATTAAACAAAGCAACGCGGGTTTGAAACATTCTTGATATTTCGGTCTATCTGTTTAGTTTTAAGTTATAGGGACTAGCATCATTACATTGTATTCATAGACCTAGGACTGTATTAAATTAAAAACACACTTTGCCTGCGTGTCGAACCCCGGATCTCTGGATTAGTAGCCTGACGCCTTACTAACCAAGCCGTTTGGAGCTTTATTAAATTGTTTGTTACATAAGTAATGAATTAGTATCAAAAACTGCAGTATTAAATCAATTAAAGTTCTAATATAACTAGGAAAATACAAACAAATCTGATTTTTCCCAAACACACCCATATATTATCTTGTGATCACCATAAGAAAAATATAATTTAAATTCTACTTGGCACCTACCACATACCAACCCATTATATTAATCATATAACGTATTTTATGAATATTTTTCTAAAAAAAGTTTGGGCAATAATTTACAAGTAAAATTGAAAAATAAGCAAAGATGACAATAACCGCAACTACTTCAATTTATTTCAATGTCTTGGTAATGGTAACGATGGGGGAGGCTGTCATCTGACAAGAAGGCCGCAGACGGGCCCTTTTTACCACCCCCAGCTGTCCCCTCAGCCATGTAAGTACTCCTCTTGCCCCTCTTCGAATCTTCCCGATCTTTTAATGACGGTCAGGATATCACTTGGAAGCACCTCAGAACCGAAGATGCTATCTTTCAGTCGCCCGAACGCCTCACACTGTCTCAGGAAGTGATAAGACCTTTCCTCACCACTCCCGCATCCTGGACATGTAGGGTCCTCGTCAATACATATCAATGATGGATGCCTCCTTAGTCTGCAGTGGCCTGTCAGGACTCCGATTAAATGAATCAGAGTCTTACGACTCCGGCCCAGTAACTAGGCCGATCTCGACTTGTTGGTCCTCGTCACAAAATCTCGAGTTTGCCTGCAGGTCCCGTTAGTCCTCCAATGCTTCCTTAGTGTCTCGTGTGCCCACTCATTGAGGGCCATTGTGACCTGCCTTTTTGTAATGCCTAACATAGGCTCAGACCTGAGAGGGTTTCCGGCTCCTAGTCTAGCGAGCCAATTCGTCGGACTTCTCGTTGCTTGAAACTTCGGTATGTCCCGGAACCCGCACTAGTCTCATTTGTTTATGTCTGGCAAACTCTTTTAGGGCGTCTCCGTACTCCTGAACGAGAGCTGATCTCATCCTGGGGGAGAAAACCGCTTTTAGAGCAGCCTGGCTATCGTAGCAGATGTATATCTGTTCCACCCCACTCATAACCTCTGCCTTACCTGCCACTGCTAGGATGGCGTAAACCTCTGCCTGGAAGACCATGGTGTACGACCCTAGAGTAAAGCTCTCCTACACTCCTCTGCTTTCCAGATATATTCCCACTCCGGAGGACGGTCTGGTGGCCACACGAGAATCGTCTGTGTAGCACATCAGAGAGTCCGGAGAGAAATCCATTCTCCCTTCACTCCACTCCTCCCTACTGAGAAGAGTGAGAGTATATTCCCTTTTAAACCTTAGTTGGTTTTTCGCTTCTCTCATCTTTATGACAGAGATGGGGATTTCCCTCTCCGCTAGTCCAGCAATTACTGCGTGACCTTCAGCTCTACCTGAACATCGCCAGCTTCCAGAAACCTGCATTCTCAGATAGGTCGCCATAGCCTCCATCTTTATCCACAAGGTAAGCGTTAGCATGTCTAATTTCAATGTCTTAATTTACTTGTGGACGCACTATATTATTTAAAAACAGTAAAATATTTTAAAAACTTTTTTTCCTAATTACTAGTAATAACAGATAATTTTAATTTGACACCTCATCAATTTTATATAATAACTACCAAATGGTAGAAATAGACATACAGTGACGCATACAGTAGATTATCGTCTCCGTCTAGATCGCTGCATTTTGGCTCCTGTCCCACTATTCACTCACGAGAGTGCGACATTATTATGAGTATGATAAAGAGAATGCTTTTACTCTTTGATTATGATATACAGAATAAAGAAAGAAAACATATACCTAAAAGTGAAAGAAACAAAAAAAAATCCGAGAGTTGGATTTGAACGGCCACACCAAGCTCGGCTACATCGTAGTCAACTTGATCTCGTAGATAAGTTAGACGGTATACTTTCAGGTCAATTATCGGATGATTTAATAATTAGCGATAATTCGAAAACGGTTTTTGTAGGGCAAAGAACACAGTGAAATCAATGAAATACATGTTGTAAACTAATAACATTATTATCATGAACGAACGCCTAGGGCAGGAGCGATTAAACTTTGTTATTCCGTAAATTTTCGTGTTTCATACTTTTATGTATTTTATTAAACATGCCCTTTGTCTACTCTGATAAACAAATAAAACATTGACAGTACTTAAATATCTACTTAAACGTATGTACATACGGTACATAGGTACATTGCAAAACAAATATACATCGTTCACGTTATATTGTACACAGAGAAAAATGGCCCAAATAAACATATTAGTAGGAAATGTTTTTTTATTGAGTAATAATAAGGTCCACTAATAGTGCCAAATAAATCTTTCATTTAACACAAGTTTTCTAATACAAATATGAGTGATATTATGATTTAAAAAAATGTATTAATGGTTAAGATATGATTATTAATGACAAATATTCATTTCTATTTATTCTATTTTATTAATTACTAATAACGGAGGTTGTGGATTAATATATTGATTTTTAAAGCAAATAGTCAGTATCTAAGCGTAAATTACTAGTTTATTAAAATTCAAAACTTGATATTCGTGAGTGCTATACTTGGTGGGGTAGTAGGGAGTGAGCGTCGGTCCTTAACTCCTCATTTCACTCCGATGTTCGGTGTTGTGTTGTATGGCGTAATCAGAATAAAAAACTTAGTTTATGGTTGTCGGGTTGTAGTCTTCTTGTGCGGTGCACGATTAGATTATAAATACAGTGTATGCCTGTTTAGAATTTAGATTAAATGTCATTAAATAATCTATTGAAATAGTATCGCACTATTAATTGTTAAAGCATAGAAAGTACAGGGTTATCCAACGAAAAGGCCCACCCCTATATTTTGTATATTTTGAGTTAGAAAAAATATTTCAAATAAAAGTTGTAGTGAATCAAATGAGTTATCTTAAAACCCCTGCAAAGAATATACAGGTTGTCTCATAAAAGCGGGACAAACCAAACTTGCATTTATTAAATGGAATACGCTATATTTTTTTACATTTTTGAAATCTGTGTATTTTTGTAATTTCTTATATATGTATATGTTGTATCTTTTACTGTTTTTTATTTATTGCAAATATTATACCACTAGTATCTGCATGCTTATCAAGTTGGCCATGAATGACAAATAAATAATTTGACACGTATGCGTTACAGAATAATTTAATAAAGTCAAACAGCAAACTACGTAATAATTGTTATACACTACTATTATACTTACTATACCGAATAAAATGTTACTCGTTGAAGGGTTTTTGTTATTAGAAAGATGCAACATATACATATATTTGAAATCACAAAAAAACACAGATTTCAAAAAAGTAAAAAAATATAGGGTAATCCATTTTAAAAAATGCAAGTTTGGTTTGTCCCGCTTTTATAAGAGAAGCTGTATATTTTTTTGTAGGGGTTCCAAAAGAGACCATTTGATTCGCTATAACTTTTATTTGAAAGGTTTTTTTCTAACTTGAAAAATAAACAAAATATAGGGGTGGGCCTATTCGTTGGATAACCCTGTACACAGAATCGCACTGATTTATCAAGATTATAAGTAAGTTATAGTGGTGTATGAATTTATAGTTTTAAAGGGAATTTATAAGTTGTGATGTTGTTCCGCGTACTTACCTAGAGTATTTTTGGATTTTGAAATTTTTTTGTTTTTCTAATGTATAGAATGATTTTTATTTTTAAAAACAAATATTTTTTATTAAATGCTGTTTTTGTTTGCTACAAATATATCCTGTATTACTAAACAAAAATTTTGAGAGAAATAATATTTTTCTTCTAAATAAACAATATGTTTATAATAAATAGTAAATCCACTTGTCATAATTAAATAGTAAACATTAAAAATAGTATCAATATTTCTATATCATTACTGCTAATAAATTGGGCATTAGTGGCTGCTATCCAATAACGTTAGTTACGAAAACACAGTATTTTTAGTGTTATTGGTTTACTTATTTGGCAGAAATAAAAAATGTAGTAATCACAAATATATACAATTATATCACTAATAACTTTAATATTATAGACGAATGTTTAGTTCATCATTCGTTAATCTTTTGTTGATTAAACAGTTTATTTGCCAGTAATATCTAATTGTGATCACACTTTGTATATTTGTCCCAAATATGCATTATCAAAAACCTGTTTTTATTAACCGTTAATAGATTTGATTCTTGTCCCATATTTAGCTAATTTTTTTATTTAGGAACCATAAATACATATATATTTACCAGCAATAAACATTTTACCCCGTGTAACCGCTACCTAATAGATTTGATTCTTGTCCCATATTTAGCTAAATTTTTTATTAAGGAGCCATAAATATATATTTACCAGCAATAAACATTTTTCTCTGTGTACATAGTACAAACAGTGAAGTCTGTACAACATTACGTAACGTATGTACCTACAATATACATTCGGGAACAACAGAGCTATTGTACGTTTTAAGAGCATCGTACAAATATCCACAATATATGTTAATTATGTATACTGTATGCATATTGTATAGTTGTACATGCCAAATATAGAACGTTATTTTTATTTAAGTATCTCTTGAATATAGACAAGATATTAAATGCTATGTGGGTTGTGATGTATCCGCCACCGTTAAATAATTATCGAACTTACTGCATTGAACCCCCTTCAGCACGTGGAGCTGAAGCCTATCGTCGTCGTACCGTTTAATCACCGTTGGTCACCGAATGTACACTCCTCTCCGTAAATTAATTTCACCGATGTATATGTAAAAATGATTTATTAACTTTGTGCTCGACTTGATTTAATTGTTAGAATATACGAGCATCTGATTTTATGTTATTTCACTTCATATTTTGGATACATGTTGCTTTAATAAAATAAACTCTGTTATTTATACTTTGGGCTTTCTTATTTGCAACTAATCCTAGATTAATTCTCCAAACCAGCTATCCGAAAGCACCGTTACATATTCCGACGCCCAAACATATTTTCTTATATATTTTGGGCGTCCGACAGATACCGTTACAATCTTCTACAAAGAAATATAATTCCTAGCGCAAACCATATTTCAGCATTATTTCATATCTATGTCCATGTTATAAATTAATATTTCCATCTTCGTGTGTTACGTCTAGTTACAGTTCGAATAACTGTCATGTGAAGCACATAATGATAATTATCCTCTTCTTTGTCCTTTGTTCTCAAAACTGTCGCATCTACTTCTAACTTTAATCATAATGATTAGTGAGCACTAAATTTTGTTGTCTGTTAATGTTATTAATGTCATCTGTACGTATATTAATTGTATTTTGTGTCCACTAACACGTACTTTTCAATAATGCTGCCTTTTATCTCCAGATCGACTTTTATAAAAAAAATAAGGATAATCTGATATTAAACTAAGCGATTGACAGTTATACGTGCCATCTTTCAGTCTAACACAAAGTTGGTCCTCTAAATTTTTCGATTTATTTTAATTTTGATGAAATACATACCTGTATCTGAAAATGCTATTGTTTTTATAGTTTTAATTGAAAATATGTTTTATTTTAATTAAATGCATTTTTTTTGTTAATCTAATTTTATTAGTTAGTAGTTTCTTTTGTATGAATGTCTTCTCTTTTCTGAAACTATTTTGAAGAAATTCGAAGAAAAAAATAAATATAATCAAAGAATTTCGTGGGGGATATTTGGGGAGATTTCTCGGGAATTTTCTTGGAAACATCAAGAAATTTAGAAGTATTATTATATTTTGCTAACAAGAGTAATGATAATTGCCTACGTATATAGTTTTAATGCGAAGGCCTCACCTATCATGACACAAGAATAGCAGGATCATCGTGAAAGAGATTTTCACATTCTTACAGGCAATTTTTTATGATTCTTTTGTATAAGGGACAGGGCATTCATTGGGCATGTGTACTTTGAAGAAACAATGGACGACCAAAGAACATCCAAATGTCACAGTTCAATTTGGTATACTGTGATAAATTTGTGTGGTTTTGAGTTTTTGTGAATTTGTGAATAAATTGTTGTATTTTTAAATTAGCAGTAACGATATTGATAGTGAAACAACATTAGATTAAATAGATGATACCGTGCAGGAACTAATTGTAAGAGTGGGCCGCTCACTTCAAAAAATCTGTGATACGCTCTATTATTAGTCACGAAAAATACATTTACAATTTTGCTGCCCATAGGCCAAGAAAGTTTTTTGCTGCCCCTTGTAACTGAAGGACCGGGGGAGTATTCAACTTTTTTGTTTAATTTACAGGCCTAACCTGACTCAACTATGAAAAAAAAAATGTAAAGAGGCAGGCAGGCCCACTTTGATTATTGTTTGTTTTAGCCTTAGAAAGTGTAAATTAAATATATTTTTCCCGTTGTTCAAATCATAATTCCGAACCTGCCAGCCCCACTGAATTCATCTCCGACTTCTGTGCCAGCAACAATTATATAATCTTTGGTGGCAGCCATAGACAAATACAATATAGCCAGTGCAGTGTAACATTTTATCATGAGGACCTCCTTAAATTTTATATTCGAGATATGTTGCGTTGTGCCATCTATTATTGAGGAGATGAGATTATTTCAACTGTGAAACTTCTATAAACCACTAAAGTTCTACAAACTACAGGGTCCGGCACAAAATTGGGTTGAAAGTTGAAAACAGAATACTTTATTTTAAATATTGATTAAAATTTATAATTTATAAATGAATTCACTAACTAAGATCAGGGATGGCTCAAGCTTCTGAAGAATGGTCAGTCATTTATTATAAAGATACAAATGGTAAAATTAAGAAATTGACGCCCCTGCCGCCATTAATTTATAATTTAATAAAACGCAAATAAAAATTCCTTCACAATTTTTTTTGTAGAAGCGACATGTATTTTCTCAAAAAAGTAATAAATTTAGAGTTAAATATTGCAGAAAACGCTATAACTTAGAAAAACAAAACAAAATGAAATTAATACGTTACCTTTTTGTAGATTTCAGGATCACAAATTTTTAACAATTGTATCTTTCCAAAGTCAAAGCATCGTTGCAAGACCATCCGGCCTCTCTTCCCGCATTGTTTATTTGATACAATTTTTAATGAGTTTCGAGAAACTAAATTCTCCTGAAGCCACTACACCGAGACTATCTCTAATACCATGTCATCCACGCACTGTGTTTTTAAGGTGGAGTTCACTGTTGATGTTTTTAAAGCATAGAGAAACCTAAAAACATCGCCACGACTTTTAGTAGAGATAATCTTTTATTACTGCTTATAGATGTTTAGAAAATTGTAGAAAAAAAACATGTTGAAATGTTGTGGGTCCTCATCATATTGAAACTGCACGCTTCATAACATTTCTGCGTTTTTGTGGAATACCTTTTTCTACTAACTCGGATGCTTCGTCCATCGTCAATTACCTTCCTGAATTTTGCATCTGATCTGTACTACTCCACAAATTCCAAGATCTTTTTTAAATCTTTTATGGCGTAATCAAATTATTGTCAATTTTCTGGACTTTTGCTTGTGAAAGTTAATTATGTTACTGTGGAAGGTTTGTAATATAGAACTAGACTCGACAGATTTTGTGGTGGCATGATAGACAGTAGAAATCATGCATCATTTCAAGTACCCCACCCTGTATACTGCCAGTGGTGCTCAATTGTCATGGGAATGTTCATTGCTATTCCGGGGAGAGAGAATCTACATAAAAAGCTGCATGAATGTGATGTATTCTTTTCTAACAAATTACTTTCTATGTAATGTATTAAACAATACAGACAAGATTATTATAAACATTTTTTTTTTAAATATTGATTGTTCATATCACCGATTTTTTGGCACTCCCTTGAGGATGATGCCCACAGCAAATGCCAACTATGCTGGTAGCTTGTGTCAGCCCTGAATAAAGGTACTTTATGTAAAAATCTGTAAATGACAAAGTGATTGACTTTAAAAAACAACTTCTGGATACTTATTCATGACCCAATGACTGATTTTGAAAATGATAAAATCAATAACTTCGTATCTAAAACATTTTTTTAAACTCTCTGGATTTCTATATTTATATCACATTTTGTACAATTTTAAACAAAATGTGTAGTACTGTTTCCACATCATATCTCAAGATCCCTGTATGTGTGGTAATGGGAAGATAATCAAGGCAAGGAGAAACAAATAAATCATTTGAATATGAAACAAAAAAAAACTCTAATATTCTAGTTGCTTTGCTTGTGAAATGACAAATTTGAAGTGTCAACCTAAAGTTTTAAAATTTTTATAATGAAAATACAAAAGTATATTCTATAGGACATATTTTTTATATTGAAATTATGGATGTAGCAAAAGAATTCGAAGAGGCAGGAATAAAAACAATTCCTCCAGATGCCAGATATCATAACTGCAATGCTACAAAATGGTGTTTTCACACTTTTGTAGATTATCAGAAATGTATTAGACTTTTAGGAGAGGAGTAAGGTTTATTCAACTTGTTTTTATATACAGAGATAACTTTAAAAACATTCTTTTCTAATGCATAATTCAAATTATGTATAAAAAATTAAAATAAATATTATAAACATTGCATTTAAGTGGTACCTACTGTTTTCTCCGATTACAGGATTTGGCAATGTTTTTGTCATTGTAAAATTGAAAATGTTTAATCACAAATGTAGCAAAATTCTCAAAAAATTATTTTTAGAGAACATAATTGACCATAGTATATCTTCCCTCTCGCACCCCGGGCTGGGTCCTGGATTCGATTCTCGGCTGAGGAGTGGGGATTTTTTTGGAAGCGGAAACTCATTCCAGCAGAATTGGACATTGGCTGTCTGTCTGTTATATAATTACTTCCCATACAAGGTTACTTTCAGACACCATGCATATTCTAATCGAGGACAGTTTGGAATGTCTTTTCACCAGTAGCAGATGGCGAAATTTAGGCCGTCATATCTTAATATTGGAGCACAGGATCCAAGTGATACTTTAAGACATAACTATCAAGACTAGCTAAAGTTTTGCAAAAAAAAATTACAATTGAAATTTTTGAAAAGTTGAAATAATTTTGTACCTCATCAGGTTATTTTTTAAACAATTTGTAAAACATTTGCAAAACATTTTTTTTTTTTTTAGAATCAGGTGGAAAATATATTGACAAATTTCAGCAAAAAATATTGATTTTCTACAGTTGCACCTTGAACCTGCAGCGAAAAATCAATCTAAAATAAAATATCAAAATGGTGTAATAAAAAAGCAATATTTTTTTATGAAATTTGAAATCTGTCGATATATTTTGCACCTAATTCTGAGAAAAAAATATTTTGCAAATATTTTATAAATTGTTTAAAAAATAATTTCAATAGCAATTTTTTTTGCAAAACTTCTACATTTAGTCTAGACAGTTATGCTTTAAAATATCACTTTGGGCCCATGCTCCAGTACTAAGATATAACATAACCTACTCCAGCTGCCACTGCTTTTCACCAAGTTTTATAATGACAATTCAGTTAGTACTGCCAACTGTGTATGTCTAAAAGGCACCTTGTGCAGAATGAAGCTGCACATTTAGAGGCAACGGATACACACCCAATATCCAAGTATACTAGACATAACTTCTGCTTTAGAAAAAATTCAAGCTCCTTGACCAAGGATTGGCTCTGCAGCTCCAGTGTGAGATGCAAGTGACCTTACTGCTAAATTACAATGCAACAAGGCATACTTTTTAGATTAATTAATTAATTGAATGTCAAGCTAACTTCAGTAATCTAATCTAATATTATTATTTCAGAAGCGAATGCTGCAAAGAATTTTCCAAAATCTATAGAGCTTTATGTCCACTTTCTTGGGTAAATAGATGGGAAGAACAAATACAAATAGGAACATTTCCAGTAGACCTACCTCCTAAAACAAACGACTGTTCAAATTTTAAACCTAAATAAAATAAATTTCTCACCATTATCAGTTTATTATTTACAGTTTAATTAACACTTAATATTTACAAATGCTTCCCGAGAAATTTAAAATCATAAGGTGAGAGCCACCGATGGCATCCACCCATATTATTTTGAATTAAATATTTCATGGTATATGGGTTTTGGTTATTCTCTTCTTCCCACTGTTCTTTCCTTTTCATTTCATCCAGCATCTCTTGAGATACAGCCATTGCTTTAAACGGCAATTTCATAGCTACATCGTGCAAAAAGTCTTTAACCTCCTTAAATTCACATTTTCCTCCTACCTCTAGAATTATACGACCTAAAAACATTACTGTACATTAAAGAATAGAAAATAATCACACACGTTAAGATTTTTATGTTACAATCGAAACATTTAACTTGAAATTATAAATCGCTTTTGAATTTTCTTTATTAATAACATGATATAGTAGGCAGCTTACAGATATTTGTTTTTAGTCTAGTCAATGATGTATGTTCGTATTACTATTCTTGATTATATTTATTTGTTCATATTTTTAGAAAATATATACCTTGACAAGAAAAACCTAATTTAAATAGTCCTGAAAATGTATCACAATTCACGAAACGTCGAATTTTTAAATATTTCTTTCCAAGGGAGATAAATATTAAATTCTATGCTGTGTTTTAATTGTCAAAAATGTCGCATTTATATTCATGAGCATAAGGGTCAAGTTACAGTGTTACATATAGGCTACCAATGTGTCACAACTCTTTTACGTAGGTTGCATAATTATGTGACGTCACACTAATATGGTCCATAAAGTTTTGCCAGAATTACAGTTATATAACAAGAGATCTCACAATTCTCATTAAAAAAAAAAAGAATTAAAGTCTGTTCACTTAAACTTTGCAGTGGTGGGTTGGACATAGTGAGCCCGATTTAGAATGGGCAAAGTAGCGAGTGTATTGTAAATTGCTTATTTGCAGGCGTAATAAATATATCATTGTGGGTTACTTATTTATTATCAGGCATAAAAAATATTTCAAAGCATTAGAATTAAGATAAATGCCTTTTAGGTTTATTGAATCAGTGGAAAAATATTTCAACAGAGTGTACTACGTAAATTTATTTACAATAACAAGAAATGGCCTTTATTGGTTAGCAGTGGAAAGAAACAAAATAACAAAAATAAAATTGTCATATTTTCTTTAAAGTTTTGAATAAGAAACTAAAATGACTGGTTATGCCGAAATAAGAACATCCTAATTTAATAAAAAATTTCAATTTAGCTATAAGAAAGCCAAACCTCTTAAAAATGTCCGTTACTTTTTATTTTGTGTACCCATAAGAAATAATGTCAGAAAATAAAACAATTTTAAATTCTACCTGCTTTGGATCACATAAACAACTGTTTACCTGGGCTCGCAGAGCGACCCTTTGTCGACCATCAGTCTTGTGTAGGTCTCTTAGGCACGCGGTGCATTATAAATGCACAAAATGTATTTATATAATACCGTGCTCCTGTGCTAGAATTTTTTAATAATTCTCATTTCGTTGAAATTTATCGACTGTTAAAATTTTCGCTATTAAAACTGAGTCACCTCGTATAATAAAAAATAATTTAAAAAACAGTAAATCATTAAAACATCAAATAGGTACCTTACCAATTATTATTATAAAATCAGCCAATAAGCAATATCAATAAAGGTAAATAATTTAATATAAACATTACACAAGTTAAATTATTGTAAAAATAAAATTATATAACATACAAACATCCGATGCTTATGAAATAAAATAAACAATGAAAATTGAATTAACTGCTATCGGAACTTTGCACTTGTGTATATCTGCCTGCGGTCTGCACCAATCATCTGCGCACATTTTGTTCCCTATCCTAGCTAACGTAGCAAAGCTTAAATGAACAGACTTTAGAAAGATAACTAGATAAGCCTTAACACGTAGCACTACAGATAGTAATATTATTTAATTATCAGATATGAACATATGGAATTTCACGATATTTCAATTTTGATAAATTATGTACTTTTGCTAATTAAAATATGGGAATAACTTTAAAAAACACAGCAAATGCATGGACAAATTTTAAGAGAATAAATTGGTTTATAATTCTTCCAGAATATCCCAGATTTTTTCATATTGGAGCTTCTACCCAATCTATTGTGGATGATTCCTTTATAATGACATTTTATTATATTCCAAACCACACATCAATATTGTGTAGATTACATTTTTGTCAGTGATTAAAACATGTTTTTTTAGACCATAATGTTAAATAAGTATTGCATTTTTGCACCTTGATGTTGAAGTATTTTTCAAAATAATCTGTAGGACTCCAAAGAATACCATTTATTTCTTGATATGGTACCCTTTTATTTGATATACTTCATTGGTAAACTATTTTTATCGTCAACAATAATCATTATCTCTGTTAAAGATTTATTACATTATCATAACTGATTTTTATTGCCTATACATATATTATTTTCATTTCTGGCAAAGTAACATATTGTGGGACCAATGCAACATTTTCAAAATACTTTCCTTTCAGTGTTTCATATTTTTTTATCTGTTGCTTGCTTGCTTTAGAGAAAGATGTTTAATCTCTGCAGCAAAGAACATTTACATGGTCCTACCTTTATCAGATTTTAAAATACATTTTTATTACATCATCTCAATTTACAGAAGTCTAATTAACAATTAATTTTATGAGAAAGGCCTAATATTTAATAATATACATAACAATGAGCATGGCCAGACTGATATTATAAGGATACACCAGAAAAAATGTTATTAGAGCCCCATATTTTATACATTTGAAATGAATAAATATTAAAAAAACAAGTCCCTACTCACTGATTAAATATATAGTAAAACTACAACAAAATTATAATAATTAATTTCCTTACTTTCTTTTTATTTGTGTAAAAGGATATTTTTGCTTTGGTTAGGGGCCCAGAGCACCTATATTGAATTTATAAAGGGTTATTGGGAAGTTTCTCAGCTTCCCACCTAAACAGTACAACCCTGATAAGTGATAATAAGGTACATGTATACACACCTGCCTTTATTGGTGTTACATACTGATCAATAGCTCCTTTACCCCCTCCCATCCTTTGTCCCTGTCCTTTCTTTGTAAGAGGTTGCCAAGGAGAATCAACTCGCCAAATAGCAAACATTCTGTTTGTGTCTAGTTTACGACCAATCGTAAGACGCATCATTTCAAAATGTGACCACTTTAAACGACCACCACCAAGTGCCTAAAAAGGATCTACCTATATCATATTCCACATATTAATACAAAAAAAAATACCAATATTCCATACTGTTTATGTAATAGGAAATTATGCACAGGTTCTGGACCTCTCATTAATCTTAGTTTTTTCTGCATTTTAGGAGGTCTTATGTTAGCAGGCAACTGTGGAACTTTATCAATAAATTTCAGCTTCGGTTTATCCGGAAATTCAATATCTGATAAAAGAAACAAGCATGTACTGTTACAGTAGTTATTAAAGAAACTACATTATGTGACATATTATGTTACATATGTTTTAACTTACTATCATATGTAGGTGGCGGCGGAAAGTGCTTCATACCACATATTTGTAAAAATGAAACTGCCGGCACTAAAAGTAACAAAGTATAGGTATAAAATGTAATTCATTATATCTATTTTCGATAAACTACCTCGTAGAGCAATTATCTTCTGGACGTTCATTTTTATTCAATAATAAGTGAGGTTAAGTTATGGTACCACCAAGAACGAAATACGAAATCGAAAAATAAAATATCTTCTTCTTCTCTTAGACCACAGATCAGGAAAGTCTTAGAAGACATGACATTAGGTCTTCTCAAAATTTAATGATTTCATACTTAATCTTTACTTAGCATGTACGTAGAAAGTACAAAAAAATATCTATAATCTGTAATAGAAGACGCCTGCAACTCTACCCTGATTTGCTGTTTATGCTTAGTATTGAGTACAATTTTATGATGACGTCATGGTTACGCCTAGCTTAGCGAACAATGATGTTCGGAAGCATATAAGCATTCTTTACAGTCATACGGAAATGGCAGTATTTCTAGCAATTTCATTGGCCGTTTCAAGGCCACGGCATGGCGTGCTCATCAGATATCATTTTTAAAGGGGAATTCGGCACCGTGAATGTAAAGAAACTATAATAAAGGGCAAGGAAAATAAACAAACTATAATAAAGGGCAAGGAAAATCTTACTAACGAACTAAAAAATACTTATTTAAAAAAAAAATTAATAAGTTCGTGATTCGAACCCTGGACCTACCGCGTGCTAGTCGAGTATATGCTCTATCGTCCAACGAGTTCCTTGCTGGACTTACCGCGTGCTAGTCCAGTATATTCTCTATCGTCCAACGAGTTCCTTGCTGACAAGCGATTCCAAAAGGATTTAATACACTTCAACATGTCATGTAACTGCGCATGCCCTGCGGCTACCTTAAAACGGCCAATGAAATTGCTAGAAATACTGCCATTTCCGTATGACTGTAAGAAATGCTTATATGCTGTTCGGAAGTTTGGTTCTGAGTAATAATTGACCTCTAATAACCAGATTCAAAGGGAAAAAGATTTATTTGCAATATTTCTTTGCTATTGATCGCTGCTTTTGTTTTATTTAAATGATCATCTCCACCATCTTGTGGTTATAAAGAGAATCAACAAATATTGTGCTGGTTCATTCGGGTGTCATTTAGGTCTAGTGAAAATGTGATGAAGTTGAACCTAATATTATACGTATAAAATAGAACATCTGCACATGTCACGTTTTTAAAGGTTCTTGCTTGGAGGACAAGCAAATAACAAATCATAACCTCACTTCAGTTCCTTATAATTAATATAAAAATACCATTGTAATTATTTAATAACTCAGTTTTTGTCTTCTTACATTTTTAATTAAAATGACAAGTTCTTGTACTATCGTGGGTGAAAATGACATGGCAAGAGACAGTGTCAGTTTTTGTATAATTCCATCAGTTCTTGATAATCATAAACAATATAATCAATGAGGGCTAACGTTTTTAGGCCCACCAGTCGGCGCCATTGGCGAGTAATGTCCTATCAAAAGTTATTGTTAGGCACGGAAAAATTTTATAGGGTTTTATTATAATTATTTCGTACACCAGTAAATAAAAACTTGTTAATGATGCCTCAGTGTTGTGCAGTTCCATTTTGTTCGGAAATAAAAAGCGGACATATGCTTCAGAGAGATAAAACTCAAATAAAACAGTGGTTGGTACCGGTTCGCAGGGATAACTTTACTCCTTCGCAACATGCATGTCTTTGTAAGGAACATTTTAATCCTGACGATTATGTGTTACTAAAGGAGTCTACTACAGAAAGTCGTAAGTAATAATTATGCACATTCATTGTTTTCATAATGCTCATGCTTGATGTAACCTAACTTTAATGACAAGACTCCTCTGATAGGTACAATAATTTCCCTACTGAGCAAGTAAATTACTACTTTCCCCCTTCTGCCATCATTGTGTTAAATGTTTTTCAGCTAATTTTTGTAAAAATTACTAAAAACTCGCGTTAAAAAGCCATAGTAAACATTAACGTTCAGTGATATGAACCTTAACTAACGCTTCTCGTGGTGAATGGAAGCGCGGTAGCCCTCATTGGCGTGTGATAATAATCACTATACATGATTGAAACCAAATTTTCGGCAGCAAGCACAGAAATACGTTCACAATAAAATATTACAACCAATCACCAAACTATTATGTGACTAAATAGCATTTGAGGTTATGGCCTCTTCTTAGTTTTACCTCCAAACAAGTTAGCCACGTCCATAAAGTCATGTGCCTCTATTATGTTCTTCCCCGGAAAATTGATTTGGCCTGAGGTTATATACATATAGACCTTGGAAGATTTTTTGTGTCTAAATAAAGTTTGATATATTTTACTAACTAACTTTTATTTTATATTATATTTGACTACCTAATTTAAACTAGGTATTTGGAACATAACTTGGCGGGATTTTTAAAGAAAATATTGGATATTTTATGCTTGCACACGGGATGCTTTGTTATAATCAGATGGCAACACTGACATTAACATACCGGTTGCCTATATATGAGATTTGCCCTAGTGATGGGCGATATCGTGATTTTTCACTCACAACGTACGTGAATCGTTACTGTGATTTTCTCATATCAGTGATTTTAAAACGTGATGTGATCACGACTTTCATACGACGCGTATGGGAGAAATGTAACGCCGACAGACGGTAAATGGTGAAATCGTGAAATTGCTACTTTAGTAATCTGTGCAGCCGCAGATAATAGGTACCTATCTACCTATGTGTAATATATTATGATTTGTTTATCCAACTAATCTGATTTATGAATTGGTGAAAAAGCAAAACTTCATCGTAAATCGTAATATTTTATTTATATTTATTTTTATAAAGTTATATAACATAAATATTTCCGAAGCATCAATAAATTTTTAGTTTATAATTAGGTTGACAACTAGACCATCGACTATAATATTTGTTGGGTAATTGTTTATAATATAATATAAGCCAGTGAATAAAAGATATTTATATACCTAAATATCTATACCTATAGTGTGAAATGCATACCTAATAACACTAAGGCACGAAATCGCTTGCTTCCGTGTTAGTACATACGGTCGGAATCAAAAATCGACTCCAAGTAAATATCACATATCATTATCATCGTCGTAAAAGATATATTGGTATTGGTTGAATGTTGATATGTTGATCTTGAATCTTACGATACTATATCACAGCCAGGAAACGAAATAGCAAAGTCGTGATCACGTCACAGTTTTCTACCAACTTTACTAACAGTCGTTACCTGTGATTTTCTAACATCAGTGATTAAATTACAGTTCGTGATATATCGCCCATCACTAATTTGCCCTTTATTTTATTTCTCGCAGAGACAACCGGTTGTCTCTGTCCTGAGTAAGAAATATTTAAGAACTTTCAGCAAAGAATATTTACGTTTAAAAGTTCGTTTTTAAACGTAAATATTATTTGCTTTCAGTTTTCAGTTACCTACCATTTACGATGCACAAAGCATGTGAAAATGTATACAGAAACATTACAGAAACTTTTATTTTTAACGTATGTAATTATTAATTGATATTAAAAACCTTCGATCATATCTTGTTTATGATCGAAGTTAAAAACGGATGAAATATCCTTCAATAGGAGTAAAGTCAAAAGATAATTTTCCGGCTAACTTCATCGTCACGTTTTATAACGCAACTTTCGTACGTCAAGTGTTGTATTATGGATTTAAAAAGACATTTTTGTGTTTATTTTCAACTATGGGTTTAGTTTATGATTTGCTCCAGTGTGACCATACTATACTAAAAGTGGATGTAAAATGTTTAATTTTCCAAAGGATACCAAATTAAAAGAAAAATAACAGCTTCATAAGTGCAAGTGATCCTTTAAATGAATTTGAGCAATATTTTTCTGTTGCGAATATAACAGCTGTATAGATGCAGAACAATCGTTTTCTTTATAAAAAAACATTTATTTAACCACCTTATTGTAAATAATCTATAACCGAGCCGTCCACACATTTTAACTTGCCGACAGTAACGTCCCATTTACATGTACATTCTTTCAATCTACACCTGGCTGTCAGTCACCTAAAGTTTGCCATGAAATCCATTTCATACCAAATAGGTGACATGGTGGTAGCATGGACTGATATAGATATTGGTATTGAACTCATTTTGTTGATGGGTTTGCAAACCAGTTCTAAGTGGAAAACATAATTTTACCTATTGTGGTCACACTAAACCAGCAATAATAGATAATCGTTTAATATAAATTAATTATATTGGTCAGCTCAATTACCTGATTTAAATCCAGTTAAGCACAGTTGGTATATAGATGGGGGTAAGTGTTCAGTTATATTTGTATTTTAAATATACAAGGCAAAAAGTATGCGAATAATAATCAAGGAGACATTAAACTAATTTTATAAAAATATATTTTTCATAAAGACTTTAAAAAATTGTAACAAATACGTATACAAATAAAATATTCGACAAAGCAATTAAATATATTAAAATCTACAAACAATAGTTAAAATCAATTATTGGTCTCAAATTTTTGTTTGGCTTGTAATCTCTTTATTTTAGCTTTAAGTCCATTTTCTCTTTCTTTTATTTTAACACCCTCTGACATTCGCTCGTTCTCTTTCCCTTTTTATTTCCTGAATCCTAAAAATCAATTTGTGTTAATATTAGGTAGTTGCCTTGTTTTATTAAATAATCTTACTTTTCTTTTTCAAGTCTAATTAGTTCTTTTTTTAAAAATATCCTTAAAATCAATGCAAAATTGCAACCACAATTCAAAAAAAGAATTAGGCGGAAAAGCTTCCAATGTACCCGATTTTGGCTTAAAGAGATAAAATTTCATAGTGGCTAAAAATTGTTTATGGCATTCTTCTAAGGCTTCAAATTCTGAAGATAACTGTTTTTTTCGAATTCTCCAAAAAGGCAGTCATTTTGTCTTTGAAGGGTTGAAGGTTTTCTGGGGTTGAAGCCTCAATTATTTTTTTCCGATTTTCTTTCACAAGCTAAAAATTAACATTTTGTAATTGTCTGTGTTTCATTTTATAAAGTCAGAATAATTACCTTCTAACTGGTTTTGCAATTTTTGCAAATCTACCCTTAAATCATCGAAATTCACAGACGCTGCCCTTTTTATATCTCCCGGCTCCGGAATAGGCAATGGGAGATTGGGTTCAAATGGGTTTTCTATTTTTTTCATATACAGTCTCACAATGTAATGTAAGAGAGTGATTTTTGAATCCTTTGACTTTACATCTTTTAATTTTGATAAAATTTCCAAACCAAAACCATCAGCTTGTCCACGAGTCATATTTCCTCCATTCATGTAGTTCCCAAGTGTCAAAATTATTGCCATTACTTCTTTTAATTCGGCGCTGTTCATAAGATACTAAAACATTATATAAAATTACAGACAAATTATCTAACAATTTCATAGATCTTAATCGTAAGGTGAGCGTTCATGAGAATTACATAAACGATTATTTGTTATTCCGTGGTGTTGTATGATTGCTTCCAGAAGCAAACATCCATGGCACAGCATATAATGTATTGGAAGACTTGAATTGAACAATCTTTATTGAATTATGTTGTTTATATGAATTTGTAATTAAAAAAAAATTACAACTGAAAATTAATTTTGGTTTTTCGAGTTTATCAATAATATGCTTGCCTTGCTTATGTGAAATTTTGACCTGGTTTTGGGGAAAATATAAAGAGTAATAAACGCTCATTCCCACAACTGCGAAATGCGTTTTTTTTTTCTGCGCAATTCACAATTCCGCGTTTTCATCTATTTCCTCCATACTCACTAATGCGAAATTCGTTAAAAAACTAAAGATGTTTTATTTACTAAATTTACTTAGTTGTAACTTTCAATTCAGAACAGATACACTTAATTTTAAAGTATAATGGATAATTCACTATAAAATGAAGTAAGTAATAGTTTTCAATTGTAATCAGACCTAAATGGGTTTGTCGGTTACTTTGGTACACCCTATATATGATAACTTGTATTAATATTTCTATTAAAACTGTTTTGAACCAAAATTAAATTTATTTTGCAGGTCCAGTAGGTAGAATAACAATTATTTCTCAAATATAATAGTTTCAAACCAGTTTCTTTCCAGGGTAATCTTAGTTGGTTTATTATTCTAATGATAAATCGTTTATTGTGGTTATACTCAATCAAGTAAGAGGAAAGTAGTTTAATTTAATTTAGTTTGAAAAGTTGAAATCATTTATTCATGGTAAAGAAATATGTTTTTATTTATTTTAATAATTATTAAAACAAATAGAAACATATAACTTACGGGATGTTATTAATTGATTTATTTTAAATATTAGGACATGGCCGTTTTAAATTATTTCTTTTCAGCAATATAGTTTTAAAATTGTGAAAAAGCGATCCCAGCCTTGGAACATTTTATAAACATTTGTTTATATGAATTAACGCAGGGAATTTGTTTAAATACGATGCGTCAAGATAAGCAGAAATAACGTTTGTCACGGACGCTTGTGTGTCGCACAAATCCCCGCCATTATTTGGCAGGAGTTTTAGTATAAATTGAAACACGCCCCGTAAAAGAATCACTTAACTTGACTTGACTTCGGCTTCGACTTCAATTTCGTCATAGCAGCAAGCAGCTCCCGAGATCCAGTGTACTCCGCAACCAGTGGTCAGAATAATTTTGACCGTTTTAGTGCCGTTTTTGTTTGTATTTCCGTTATTTACCGTTTGTGCCCGAATTTACAGCTGTATTATTTTGTCTGAAGTACCTGTTTTCCGAATAAGTCGGAGATATTCGGGAAATTTTGCGATTCATTGATAAAGTTGAGTTATCCATTCAACTACGGGCATCGAAATTAATCGGTTGTCATTTTTATTTAGTATTGACGTAAAGATAGGACTTTTATATCTCGATCTCTGAAAAGAGTCCAATCACAGTCGTAGTTGCAATAGAAGTACCGGTGAAATATTTAATCCTTGATCTGTGGAAAGGATTTCATTAGGTGCACGCGAAGTGGCATAAATGAGGTTTTTAATCCTCGATCTATGGAAAGAATCTCACTAGGTGCTCCGGGAAGTAATGCATAAACCGTTTCGTCCGATACTCGTGTTCACTATAACTAATTTGTATAAAAAGTAAGCTTGAAGTTGATTTGATAACCTATTGCTCTAATCTTTCACTAAGTAACGAAAGTTAACGTCGAGTATATCTTGACACTCACGCAAATCTCTGGTTTAAAAGTTTAAGGGACAGTTTACAGTTGATAGTCTGAGTTAGTAAAACTGAACTTCTGTGCTGTATAGTTAAAAAAGCAACGGGAACATTCGGTTGTTTTTTTTATTTAGTATTGACGTAAAGATAGGACTTTTAATCCTCGATCTTTGAAAAGAGTCCAATCCCAGTCGTAGTTGCATTAAAGTACCGGTGAAATCTTTATCTCTCGATCTATGAAAAGGATTTCATCAAATGCACGCGCAGTTACACCAGTGAGGTTTTTATGCCTCGATCTGTGAAATGGATCTCACTAGGTGCCCCGGGACGTAATGCATGATCCGTTCCGTCCGCTACCCGTATTCACTAAAAACTAATTTAAACAGGAAATGAGCTTGAAGTTGATTTGATAACCAATTAATCTAAGCTATCACTAGCTAACGAAAGTTAACCTAGAAAATCTCCAGTCATTCACGCATGTCTTTGGTTTAGTAAGTTTAAGGGACAGTTGTGCAATTCAAACCCGAGTTAGTAAATCTGAACGGCTGTGCTATATAGTTAAACAAACATCGGGATTATTTGGTTATCACTTTTATTGAGTATTCACGTAAAGATAGGACTTTTATACCTCGATCTCTGGAAGGAGTCCCATCTAAGTCATGGTTGCATTAAAGTACCGGTGAAATCTTTAGACCCCGATTTCTGAAAAGGATATCATCAGGTACACGCGAATACACACCGTTCTGTCCACCACACGTAGTCAAGAAACCGTAACAAGGGACATTAGGAGCTAGTCTAAAGCTCGCTCGCAATTAGACTGTCATATATACCGCCTGTCCCCGCGGACATATGCCTCCGTGAGACAAAAGTCGCCTAAAACAGTGGTTGGTAACGATTCGCAGGGATAACTTTACTGCTTCGAAACATTCGTGTGTTTGTAAGAAACATTTTAACCCTGACAATTATGTGTTACCAAAGGACTTTAATGACATAAGACATCTCTGATGGATACAATAATTTCTCTACTAAGTAAATTACTACTTTCCCCTTCAGCCATCATTGTGTTAAATGTTTTTCAGCTAATTTTTATAAAAATTACCAAAAACTCGCGTTAAAAAGCCATAGTAAACATTAACGTTCAGTGACATAGACCTTACTAGCGCCTCTCGTGGTGAATTCAAGCGCGGTAGCCCTCATTTCCTTGAAACAACGTTAAGGTGACGATCTCGCTTACCCTCACAATAGAGCTTTAGTACGTTAAGGCGATGTAATTAAGAGTCTATAGTTTAACGTTCATAAAAGGATATTGTGTATAGTGGGATATGTTCTGTGAGACACATATTACATATTTACATAATACATTTTTTACTGCTTGAGTAAAATTTTTTATGAAGTTGTTTTTGACATTTCCATCGTGGAGGGGAAAATATCCGCAAAAAAGTTCATTTGGCTTTAATTTTTTTCCGATTTCGCATAAAAGTTGATATCTCCCGCCACGAATATTTTCAAATCAACTTTACACAGAATTCGATTGAAAAATCCGCATCTAGCAGCTTCATACTAAGGCTTAAAACTAAAATAAATGTGCAACAACTCTGACAGTATATTTTTTTTACAGTTCATTTCCGGTATTTTGCAATCTAAGAAATTGAGGTTTTCAAAAAACATGAAGTGTTGTGAATGCTGTGTCACATAGTTAGAATTGCTTTTGCAAATATCACTTTCGTTTTCGAACAAACATCAAACAATATTACAAAAAATATTCAAAAGTGTTAGACATACTTAAATTTTTTCATAAACAGGAATTTCATTGTAATTACTTGAGCTATAAATGAGTGAAAGATATGAAATATGGACGTTTTACCTCACAGGTTGTCTTTATATTAGTCAAAGTATGCCCAATCGTGCTGATAGAATCATCAAATTCCACTTGGAACATTAGACATGATATTCTTTCCGCAAAATGGGATATTTCATCAAGTTCATATAAAAATTGCTCAGGCCTATCCAAAGGAATATCAGGTTTTGATTCTAGGTGGCCCTTAATCAATTGTAATTCCTCAGAATTCGCCCTCTACAAAATAAGAAATATATTAGGAAATATTAAGGGATCGACCCTCAATACATGAGTAAATAAATAAAGTCAAAAATAAATTATGTACTTAAATGGGTATAAAGAATTACTTTGGAAACTGATTTTATAAGAAATATTTTAAACTCTATTTTATATAAATATTTTCAAAAGTATTTTCCAAACTTTGATTTCAATTTGTTTCAAAATTTATTCCTGGCATTTTTATTCGATAAAGAGGCCATTTTTTTTCCTAAAGAAATTAATTTATTAATCTTGTATAATTGATAGTGGTGAGAAACATTCCATCATGTCGAAATACTAATTAGGTTTTACAGTAAAAAATTGTTGTTAAGTATTTTCCAAAAAAATTAACAGCTCGGAATTTATCGGTGTCAACTCTGTTGACACACTCTATACATTCCACATTCCAGCTGAATTACTAAAAAATGTTTCAAAATGTATTCTAAAGATCTAATAGAGTGTTTGACACTATGAAAAATAAATTATTAATTTATCTGAATACGATAATTTATCAACAAATCAGAAATTATCGGTTTGTATTCACAAAACATGAGGTTGATTTATTACTTCAATTTTAAAATTGCAAATTTTTAGTTTGTGAACGACATGTCACAAACCGCTATCCGGCATGATGGTTTTAAATGTGACGTCACTCTTGTAGTAAGAAAAACCTACGATTATCTTATCGTGACTACCTTGTGAATATTTGGACTGATTTCGTGTTGTTTTTTCAAGTTTATATTAATTAATCATGGAGGCCGGTTTTTTAAAAGAATTAACACAATAATGGTGCCTAAATGCTTTGCGACTAATCTCGATTTCTGTTCTGCCGAATTTAGGACCATTAAAATATTTGTCTAAGTATATAATATTTGTTTACTTCTAATTTTAAAGCTAACTAGGTACTTACGTTTACAAAAGTGTGTATAATGTAGGTAATTCGAACATTACTTATTAGACAATCTTCAACAAAACCTCAAAATTACAAACATGACAGCTATTTACATTAGTTGTAAAGTTCAAAACTACTGAAAGTATAAGACAAAATAGTACTTAGGGGAGACCGGGTAACAATGAGACACTTTTCTTGCAACGAGTTTTTCTAAATCTGTACAACGAAATTATCTGATTTATTTTATTCTACGGCAATACACATTAATTTGGGACATTGAAAGCTAATTTTGAACTGTATTATCACAGGCTTTTAGATCTGCCTTTTTTTTGTTGTTAAATGTCCTATTCCCCACCACGGGCAACAATAAGACACTTCACGTGGAACAATGAGACAGACATAAAATTCTGACCTGCACTGGCAAATGTTCCGTGGGAAATAACAGAAACCGCTTAGATTAGTACAAGTAATTTATATTCATGGTTCCGTAAGTTTTCATCCTCGTACAAATGGCTCAGGACAATTAATTCAGGAAAATTGGTCCAGCGTAATTTGATATTTTGTTATAGAACAAAATCATTTTATTTTTCAATGTAGAAACACCTCCCGAGGTTTGGCCACAAGGTTCAGAGACACCCTGTATAATAATACTATACTTCGAAAATGAATGTCTTCGATTTGTAAGGATAAAAATTACAAAGGCCATATGATAGTAGATGAAAATTTACTGGACGAAAAATCAGGATGAAATTGCTTTAGACCAATTTTTCTGGATCAATTGCCCTGGACCATTTGTACGAGGTTCAAGACTTCCGCTACCATGTTCATTAATATACATACATATAAAAACTTATCGTACATTGAATTTTTTTTAAATTAATATCAAAACAAATTGTAGATTGCTGCATCTTCGTCACGCCGAGTGGTCTTGGTTTGGGTAAAACCATAACGATATGGTCAGTTTTAGAGTCAGCAAATGTCTACTGCTTGGGGTGTGATGAATCCACTTAACTTTGCGGCTTTTTGTAAAAAAAATTCTACTTCCTTTTCGATATTCTGTTCCGTTAGATTTTGACCAACATAAAAAATGCCTTTTACAAATTCGATCAATACCTAATCTTCCTTTTCGGGTTCCTTGTTAACATATTCTTCCAGGGCCATAGGAATTTCCTCGTTTATAGATGCGTTTTCAGATTCTGATTCGAATGCGTAATCTTAAACGTGCTTTTTAGAATTAGAGGCTTGAAAAACAGCACGTTTCACCTTCTTGGCATTTTCTGACTGCCTGATAGTTTTAGATTCTTCCAGCAGCTTCAATTCAGGAGTATCAATGGGTACCAAACTTGTACCTTTTTTCCTCCCCTTTTGATTAGTTTTGCGTTCGCCAGCTTTCGGAAATCCTCTAAATTCTTTTGGCGAAATAAATTTTTTTGTTAGCGGTTGTTGAACTGTTGACTCAGATGATATCTGATCTGATGGACTATCTCCTATTGTAGGATCAGGGCGATCAGTGACCTTGCTAGGTAAAAAATCGTTTTCTGTAAAAACATATCGGTCATATAGGAAAATACTCACTTTTTTAAATGCTGCCTGAATGTTTTCCGGAGTCATAGCTTTTGCATGAGCGATTTCTATGCCCTCTGCAACATTTTAAATGGAAAATGTTTTTCTCGGATTTCTAGTTATCCAAGAATCATGAGCAGCACGATAATAAGTCTGGAATGGTCCGAATACTCTCACATCAAGAGGCTGCAATTTGTTGCTTGAGTGGGGTGGTAATGTTAATATTTCAACACCATAAGTCTTGGCCAACTTGACTACTTCCAGTGAGAGGTGACTCTCATGGTTATCGAATATTGACAATGAAGGATTATGTAGAGAGCTACTAGTGTGCTGAATGAAATGTTTCATAACCTCAACGAAGAGAAAAGCTGTCATCCAGCCAGTAGGTTGGGCTAACCCTAAAGTGCCAGATGGTTCTCCAACAAGCATGTGATCTTTGGAGTGCACCCGAGGAAAGACCATAACGGGTGGAATCGTATTACCCGATGCACTTATAATTGCACAGGTTGTGACTAATATGCCTTTTTCACCACTAGTCACAGGACAAACTTGTTTAGTGCCTCGTTTTGCGATGACACGCGACTCACCCGGAACAGTTTTTGTAGTTGTTTCATCTAGATTAAAAATCCTATTGCCATTTGCTAATGTTGGATGTTTTTTCAAAATACTTTCTAAATTCGTAAAAAAAAATTGAAACGTTGTGCTCATTGAATGAAGTGGCGCGAAATAAACTGCAACCCTCGATTAATCTCAGTGACAAATTCTGATGCCTATGCATGAAACGTGTCATCCACTCAACTTCTGCCATCTCCAATTCTTTTCATTTACTGGGACATCGTATTTCGTTTTTAGTCGCCATTTCATACGCTAACTTTCTAACTTCTATCGTGGATAAACCGTAGAACATTTTAGAACAAATTAGTATATAATCTGCCAAATTGTCCTCTTGTTCCTTGGTAAAAAATTTATTTACACTTAGTTTGGAGTCATTCTAATCATTTGTTCAGGATTGTTTTTTTTTTTGTTACATATCTCGCCAAAGTAGCATGTGAGATTTTTTCCTGCTACAACCGAACGAACCGACCTTCCTTCAATGATTAGAGTCACAAATTCTCTCATTGTATCTTCAGAAAATGAACCCTTAGTTGTTTTTTGTCATGGAAAATCTAGGCATTGTGACCTGGAATAAAAATAGTACTGAACAGTTAAAAAAGATATTTCCTGGAGAACAATTAGACATGTCTTATTGTTACTCACTAATGAGTGCCTCATTGTCACCCCTTATACACATCTGATTTTAATTGCCTGAAGGTTATGTTGCACAATAAGGAACCATGATCTAAATTCGTAAACTTACCTTTCAATATCCCCACTTACTATCAAGAGAAAACAGGACACTTCCCAAAAAAAATCATGCAAAAATTAAGTTTTTTGAAGTAGAAATATTTTACTTTTATCCTCACTTTACACCTTATACGATTCTCGCGTTTGTCAAACTCGTACTGCGACTACACAACATGAAAACAGGTAAATTTAGGCACTGTGTAACAAGATGTCGCTCACGTAGACCGAATTATATTGTAAAAATTGGAACTGTCGCATAGTTCTCCGTGTCTCATTGTGACCCGGTGTCCCTACACCAAAGTGATCCTCACAAAAATACAATATACTTTTAATCGATAATAATGTTGGGTCTCTCTTGGAAAGTTGTAACCAAGTCGTTCTCATTTTATTATTATCTTGTAGTTTTATAAACAACTTTTGTGATGTCTTTATATTTGTACTCTTGCAGTTCGGCACCCAAACATCACATATAACGATAGGAACTCATTATTTTATACGATAAATAAAAAAACGATACCGACGTTATTTGCGCTCGTTTGTTTACTACAAGAATGACATCACAGTAGATAGTGACATGGCGGCTCGTGTTTTCGCGTCAATTTATATATTTGAAATTTTGAATGCTATTTTATCCTGTAAAGCGATTTCATTTAAGCGAAATAAAAATTCCTGAATGCTAATATTACGATATGAACATTTTAAGACAATTTAAAAATACTTGTCAAATAGCCTATTGTATAAAAAGTACAAAACTGACCACTTCATAGATTTGCTGCAGAGCTTCTAAACTAACAATGGACGTGTCAAAATTGTAAATGGCATTTTCAATTTCTTGAATGTCGGCTCGCAAACTTTGAGCTAAAATACCGACGTTTTGAGATCTCTTGCTGTCTAATAATTTTACTGCTTCTACTTTGGCTTTTTGTTCTTGTTTTTTGATTGTCGGTTTTCTAGTTACAACCTGTCGTGAAAACAATTCGGTAAACTCGGATAAACTTTCTAAAGGTAGTTCGTCTATTTCCTTCCAAAGCGCTATTTGTTGAGACTCCTCTGTAATATCTGGTGGAGCTAAGATCCTGGTCCAGTATAGGGGTTTCATAGGTACGGCTGGATTTACGGTTGGTTTTCTCATTGCTGAAAATAATGTAGGTTTTTCACTACTTTATTTTTTTGGATGAATTGTATTTTGTCACCAAAAGCATCTATTGGCAATGTTGTATTATATCTATTAATAACGCGCACTTTTTACAGTATTTTTGTATTCGTGTAGTAGGGAGATGGTGTGCAAAAAACGATTTTTATTATGTTTTTACATAGTCTGTTTCAGTTCTCATGAGACTCAAGACAACTCGGTGTCTTTTTTGTTTTTTTACAGAATTTCATTAAAATTTTTACGATATGTGCAACTCCCTAAGACGATTTTTTTCTTCCACATAACAGTTGCCCATATTTGAAACACAAGCCTACTGCGATGAACGTAAACCCCAAATTTTTCAGAAATCTTAGTAGACGACGAGATGGAGAGAAATTTTATTAACAAACGATGTTCAGAATCACAAGTTATGCCCAATTGTGAAATTTCGAGAAATCTGAATATTTTCAAATTCTGTTTTTTTGTGTCACTTTCATAAAGACACTAGTCCTCGCTCGGTATATTTTTTATTTGTTACTGAAATCAATTAAAATTCTTACCAAATGTACAACTCCTTAGGACGATTTTTTCTTCAACAGAAATGTAGAGCAGCTTTGTGAGATAATAAGGCTGGCGTGTCAAGTTACTTATCAAGAACTGTGAAAAGTTGTAAAAAACAATAGAAGACGGTATATTAGACTTGAGGCTGGGCTAATAGAAATGTCTACAATTTAATAATATATATTTTTTTATCTTGCATCAGTCATAATAAATGTAATATTCTTCAAACTAAAAGTTTTTTATTTAAAAAAAAATGATTTGAATAAAAATTTGGGATAATTTACATTTTCACAAAATGTTCATGAACAGTTAAACAAAAAATAGAATTTGAAAATGTTTAGATTCCATGAAATTTCACAATTGGGAAAACTCCTAATTCCGAACAACTGATAAATTTGGAGTTTATTATTATCGCAGTACGCTCTTGCGTTTCAAATGTGGGCATAACAGTCATCTTAGGCAGTTGAACGTTTAGTAAAATTTTGAATTGAATTCGGTAATAAATAAAACAGGTACCGGGGTGTCTTCATGGTACGTAAAACACGCTATACACAATATCAATCGCTTTCAGTTTTTTTTTTGCTAAAATAGAAACTGTGTTTAATATTGAAATTAAAGTATGGACATCAAACA
This sequence comes from Rhamnusium bicolor, assembly GCA_029963845.1. Lineage (NCBI taxonomy): Eukaryota > Metazoa > Arthropoda > Insecta > Coleoptera > Cerambycidae > Rhamnusium > Rhamnusium bicolor. Next base: position 4,934,818 of record JANEYF010000851.1, on the reverse strand, counting down.
AATGACGAAGTATTCTTGTAGAGGCTGCATTTAAGCATAAAACTCGTTATACAGGGTCCCCCATAATTAAGTACCTACCTACAAGGTGATAAAACTATAAAAATAAGTTGAGTGTTGTATATAGACATTTGCCTTAAGTCAGTTCATAAAGGAGCTACAACCCCTTAAAGAGGGTAAGCTACATAGTTATTTGCCAATAAATTCGATACGTCTTAAGTTGCAAAAATTTAATTTGGACCATTTACTAATTTTATAATGTTACGTTTTGTCAAATTTTTATCTAAATATCATAATTTGCTGTAGTAGTTGTTGCAGAGCGGGTGCAGCAATAACTTTTTCTTTTTTTCTTTTTTTTGACATATAAAAAGGTACCAGTGATAAAAAGGTGCTCTTACTAAATTTCGATAGTAACCAACCTTTTGGAGTTATTTGTATTTTAATATTGCAATACAGGATGAGTATACAATAATGGATAGGTAACTACATACCTCTACAAAAATAATTCCACAATATTTTTAACCATATTTTTGTAGAGCAATGTAAAATATCGCTTTACGCAATGAAGCATGTAATTTAAGGACAAAAAAACATTTTTTCATTTACAATAATTTTATGATTAATATTATTTTAAGTTTGTGTCTTAAAATAATTCAGATGGTGATTAAGAACAAAAAAGTAATTTTAAAAATATTTAAAACACAATTAATTTGTTTTGAAGTTTCAAATTATTTTCAATGAAAATCTACGCGTTTAATCGTCGAAGATAAAATATATATCCTCTAACGTTTTACGAATTTCCCGTTAATTTATTCGATCTTAAATGAATATTCACAAAATAATTATGGCATTTCAACAATATAACAATTTCCACAATATTTCATTATAAAATTGTGCAAATAATATAAAAGAAATTCAACTGCTATAAAAATACTGAAAAATTTGCCAAACTAGAACTAAAGTTGTTTTCTATCATGGTATTGCAATTAGAAAATGAATACATTGCATTATTTAAAATAACACAAAAACGACAACTTCTATCGAAATTTAGTAAGAGAAACTTTTTTATGCAGTTTTTAACACTGGCGCGTCTTTCCATCATTAACGTCAAAAAAAATTGAACAAAATGTTATGGCGAAAATTCACTCCCACCCCTCTGTAACTATCCCAACGAATCATGATATTTAGATACAAATTTGATAAAATATGCAACGTTATGAAATTAGTAAATGGTGCAAATTTAATGTTTACAACTTAAGACATTTCGAATTCATTGGCATATAACTATATTGTACTTACCCCCTTTAAGGGGTTGTAACTCCCTTATAAACTGATTTAAAGCAAATGTTTATATACAAAACTTAACGTATTTTTTATGGTTCAATCACCCCCTTGAAAGAAGGTACTTAATTATGGGACTAGTATACTAGTAATTTCTATTTTAGTTTTTATTTATTTAATTTGTATTTGCGTAAGGCACCAATTCAAGTCTGCAATATGTGCCGCGTCTGTTATCTGGGACAATGCCAAATTGACATTAATTCATTGAAAAATGCTATTATTTCAGTTACTTTTTAAATATTAAATATTTTATGTCGCCCTTTTAATTATGAAATTATTTTTGATTTTAATTTTGATTTCAAAAGTTTTCATTTTGCCATCGAGGCAATGTTTTTATTATTATTTATACACACTTTCTAACAAAATACGAACCAATAAAGATGCAAAAATTGCTAATTCCTAGGTAACTTTAAAAAATACAACTTCCACACGTGTTTTTAAAAAATTCCATAAGGACGAGTACAGCAAATAAATATAAGCAAAATGTAGGCATTAAAAGGCTCAGAAACATTCATTCGAGAGCATCATATCATAAGGGCGTAAACTCAAATGTTAGTGCTATGATTATACGTCCTTATTATATTATGCTCTCGATATTATAAGTACTGCGATAAACTTAAAAATCAGTGAAAACAGAGAAATAAGAGTTTAGGAAAATTGTACCGCAATAGCGAAAGCATATCCTTGACCACAGAACCGTATTTTATAGGCAAAATTACATGTGAATCATAACATTTTTCAAAAATTCCGAAGTTACTATGTTAAAAGACTGCTGAGCAATATTTGTTAGCTAATAGTGTAACCTTATTAATAGATATAACAACACTCCATTAACATTACAAAAACACCCGGGCAAACCATATAAGCACCAAAAAAACAAAAACTCTCTTCTTACCTAAGAACGCTGGAACTGGTGGGGCCACTACACAAACATAAAGAAGGAAAGGTGCATTCTCAGTACTACAACTTAACAGAATACAAAATGGATGAATGTAACGTGATTGTGGTAACATTCATAAATCAAATAAAGTCATATATGTATTTACTAAGGCTGGGAATTTGCCAGATTTTAGTATTCGAATATTCGTTCGAAAAAATATTCGAATATTTGAACTATTCAGATATTCGAATATTCGAATTATTCGAATAGGTATTCGAATATTCGAATTATTCGAATAGGTATTCGAATAATTCGAATTATTCGAATATGTATCCGAATAATCCGGATCCTCGAATATTCATTATTAATAGGTACTGAATACTAGTGAATAGTGAATACTCTATTTGAGTATTAGGTTGGATAGACCACAATAATAATCGTGACGTAATCCACTAAGCAGGCAATTTGATTTGCTTTCCATACCCACAATAGGGTATGTCTCCTGTACATATGCTTTAAGGGTCAGAATTATTTAGTTAGTATTTTATTTTAGGATTGAGGCGCTATTGGTCACATTTAACTATTGAAGCTTAAATAAAACGAAAACAGAGCTAGTTTATTATACTTCTGTGAGAGAAAGAGATGGAATAGTTTGACTGGGAGTAAAACGTGCCACTAATGTGGTCTATTTATATATTTGGATTTTAGAATATAGAATTTATTCCTCAAATCGGAAAAAGAATAAAATTCATAAAACACTTAAAAGCATATAAAGAAATAATGTGCCTTCCTGTGGTAAATTTGAAGTGTCATGTACAGTGTGTTCACGAATGGACTTATACTTGTAAAATTTTTTGTTTTTGGTTTTTTAATAAAACGTCATTCCTCATAAAAACCTCTTCTATTCCTAAAAAGTCCTCAGCTAATCCCAGAAATTCAAATTTGTTCAAATAATCTATCAGTTTTATTTAAATATTGTCTGAGCGTTATTTGTGGCATTCTCTAAATTTTTTCTTTTCTTTTTTGGGACTTACTACCACATGATTAATTCCTCGTTATTTAAAAAATATAGTTAGTTACCCAGTATGTTACTGGGTAAATAAATCTCTGCGCTTCTGACTACGTCAAAACATTAGTCAGGGGATGTATTTTGACAACTAATATGAGATACAAAAATAATAATATAATTCCTTAACGTTACAAAAAACACCCTCTGGCTAATCTTTTAGTGTAAAATCATAAGCGCAGAGGTTTATTTTTTCAGTAATATACTGGGTAACTAAGTAAATTTTTTAGATAATGAGGAATTATTCATATGGTAGTAAGTTCCAAAAAAGAAAAGGAAAAAAGTATTTATTTAAATAACACAATTGTTGAACGAAAAGAAGTTTATCCTTACAGACCTTACATTAAGTGGTAAATGTAATAGATTTCAGTCAACATCAAATATTTATTGAATCAAGTAATTCATCAGTTTTGTTTAAATAATACAGTTGTTGAATGAAATGACACATTTCTTACATTAAGTGTTAAATGTAACAGATCGCAATAAACTTTACTTTTGAACTAAATAAATGAAATTTTAAAGTATAAGTTAGTATTGAATATTGTTCGAAACTTCTTCTTAGGTAAAGTAGAACCATTATTCCAAAGGTAATAATTAGTTATCAGTAAAAGAAAGAGACTAAGATAATGACTTTTAAGAATAATGTTTTCCTTGATGGAAAAATATCTATTCTTGCGGATATGTGAGTACAATAAAGTCTTAATTTATGAATAGTAGTCTTAAAAATAGTTTAGATTTTTTCCGTGCAAAGATACTTTTTTTGAAAAATAAAAATTGTCAAAATATTGTGCTTCCATATATCAAAAGGAAAGGAACAGCAAAATTCTCCTTAAGCCAGTTTATTTGCCATGAAAATGGGCAACTGTGTTCCGTATTTTATCGACATTTTGTTGCATAAGACATGCTAAATCTCAATAGGCCATCATCTGTCTTTAACAATTAGGCGCACACTTCACTAAACATTTAGAGAGTAATAATATAATTATTGTAATACGATATGAACTCCTGCTACTTAACTGCATGAGTCAAAATTTTTATTTGCTCGTAAAAGCAGAATTCATATAAAAGCTGTTCAAATTCAATTATCGTTTACTGAACGGCTATGACATGAGATTAAACACCACCAATATGTAATTAAACCTCGTATTACACTTCATCCCAACTGTCTCGTTTAAAGTTTAATGTCCATATATGACTATATTTGAAAACGATATGGAAAATGATTCACAATGATATAATTTCATGATTGTGCAAGAATTATAAATAATATTTTATCAGAGATATTTTAATTTACTTTGCAAATGATTTTTTAATAAGTAAAAACAAAATTATTGTTCTTCGCAGAAATTAACTAAAACCGTGATAAAATGTATTTATCAAATAATTCTAACATCTCAGAAAAAAATTAAAATCAATCACTAACAGATATTTACATTCACAAAAAATAATCACTAAACAAACATACCTGCTTTTTGAGTGCTCCAGCCTCCCACTGGTGGCGCTGGTAATGGCACTGGTCCCCCAGGAATCGGCGGAGGTGGAGGTCCACAACACTGTCCAGGTGGGGCAGGAGGTATTCCCATTTCTGGCATAGGTGCTGAACTAGACATAAATGGCATTGGAGGCGGAGGAGGTCCAGTTATTCCAGGAAATGGAGGAGGAGGAGGAGGTCCTGCCATTCCTGGCATGGGAGGGGGAGATGGTCCAGTCATTCCTGGCATGGGTGGTGGAGGAGGTGCAGTAATTCCTGGCATGGGTGGAGGAGGAGGTTCATTCATTCCTGGCATGGGTAGAGGAGGAGGTGCAATCATTCCTGGCATGGGTGGAGGAGGAGGTATAGTCATTCCTGGCATGGGTGAGGAAGAAGGAGCTTTTAGAAGGGGGAGGGGGATGTGGAGGAGGAAGTGGAACAGCTATTTCAGGAAGTAGTGGAGGAGGAGGTCCAGATGAGCATTGCAATGATTCACAAGCGTTGGGTAAAATTTTGGATATTACTTCATTTACTGTTTTATCTCTTGAGCAATTTTCTTTTAAAATTTGCGCAGTATTTGTAGATGCGTCTGTAATAATTTTCTGCTCTATTTCTGTCTGAGTTTCTTGTGCAACAGTTACCAAATCTGTTTGTAGCGAAATAGTCTTTTTTTCTAACATGGCAATTGGCGTTTGTGCTTCTGCATTAATTTGTGCAATTTTGCTTTCTTCACTTAATTCACTTATTTTATTGTCATTTTTACTTACTTTACTTACGTTATTTAAATTATCACAGCTTTTATTAAAGGATTTGTTTTCTTCTACTGGGGAACTAAAATCCATTACAGCATTTTCAGTTAGAGTTTGTATTTCTATCAAAGTTTTATATTTCTCAACCTCTTGCCTTAATCGGTTTATTTCTTCTTCCAAAGACAATATTTCTACATCTCTTGCAGAGTTTTTAAACTCCTGAGGCTTTGGCTTATCGATTTCTTCATCAGTTTCAGAGAAAATTTGAGTTCCTAATAATGGATACTCTGGCGATATGAAATTTATTGCTTCGTTTGTGTTGGGCGACAAGTATACATCGGATGGTGATGTAGGTGGCCATGAAATCATGCTCAACCGTCCGGGGGTTTGTGGAACTGATATTGGAGTCTCCGCATGGCTCCAATAATACATACAGTCAGGCTAAAAATACATAAAATAAAAATATATAAACTAATTGCAAACTATTTCGTTATCTTATCTATCAAATGCATTATCACACTACCTATATGTTTTAGAAAACGTAAACCTATACGTTAGAAGAATGTTCACGATCTCGTAAACGTTCATTATTATTAATCTAAAAGTTTTAAAAACATTTTGTATAGGTATAGCATTTCATGTCTAGAGATTAACAAAGAATATATCCAAAATCATACATTATGTGTAAAAAATTCTTACATATAAGTAATTCAATATTTTCAATCAACCTCTATCATTTTTCGTTATAAATATTAGTTGTTGGTGAAAAATTCAGCGATACTGGTTTCACCCAGCTGATTTTACAATCCTTGAAGATAAAATTCAGGGTTTAATTTACGCCTCATAAATATTTTATAAATTTTACATAATACACTGTATTTTTACACAGCAATGATGTAATTCCTTTTTTAGTATTTGTCATCCCGTAAAGAGTATTATATTATAAAACACTATCGTTTTAGTTAATCTAGAGTGTGTATTTATGAGATGTATCATGTCCATGTACAGTAAAAAAATCCAAACATAATGTCGACTAAATAATTACACCGGCGGCGGCACACAAAAAAAAAATTGTTTGTACATTTGACGCCACCTACCTCCCGACATGTATTTCGACCCGCTGAATCCGAATTTGAAGTCAGTTTGGACCGTACACCCTCAAATATCGAGTAAATTGAAAAACCGTAAAAAATAGCGAAAATTGGGTGTTTCGGTAATAAAAAAAAATTTCTGGATCTAAACTAAGCCTAATTTTTATGTATTTCGATCCGCTGAATACGAATCTAAAGTATATTTAGACCATAAGCCGTTTTAAATCTAAGTAAATTGTAAAAAACCCTCGAAAATTGCTAAAAATGGAAAAAAAATTGTGATTATGTTGATGAAAAAATTTTTATTCTGTTTATACGTCATTTTTTATAGATTTTACAATTTTTCACATTTTCAGATTCTAAACTTGTATTTTATGCATAAAAAAATACAAGAAACGTATTTAATCGTGTTTCATAGATTTTTTTTAAATTTTTTTCAACTTCAATTTTTTTGCTATTTTATCGGTTTTTTGCGATTTTTTGAGATTTTGAGGGATTAATGGGCCAAATATATTTCAGATTCGGATTCAGCAGATCAAATTACATAAAAATCCTCTTCGATCCGGGTCTACAAAATTTTTTTCATCAACATAATCACAATTTTTTGCCATTTTTAGCAATTTTCGAGGGTTTTTTACAATTTACTTAGATTTAAAACGGCTTATGGTCTAAACATACTTTAGATTCGTATTCAGCGGATCGAAATACATAAAAATTAGGCTTGGTTTAGATCCACAGAATTTTTTTATTACCGAAACACCCAATTTTCGCTATTTTTTACGGTTTTTCAATTTACTCGATATTTGAGGGTGTACGGTCCAAACTGACGTCAAATTAGGATTCAGCGGGTCGAAATATATGTCGGGAGGTAGGTGGCGTCAAATGTACAAAAAACTTTTTTTTGTGCCGGTGTTATCATGCCTAAGCATTTATCTTGTGTAGTGTCCATCTGTATATTCTTAATTGACTCAAGTCACTGATTACGATTAAATTGGACTGCTTGTTAGCGAAAAAATAAGTCTATGTTCACTTTGAATAATTAAAATAAAAGTAATTCCCCTATCTGTTTTGGTACCTATCCTTTATCGAATTTAAATTATATTTGTAAATGATTAGATTTTTTACATAAAGGATATATTTTTAATGAGTACAGAATAAAACTCGGGGTAACTTAAAAATAACCAATTACTTTTGTTCGTAAAACAATTGATATCTAATTCCAAAAAACAGTATTTAAAAAATATGAAATGAACTAAAACTACGTACTATTAAAATTAATATGTTTTAAATTTACTACCATATTTATCTAATATGGTCCTTTTCATTCATGACCTGATATAACGAATACTTAGTCCCGTGACAATTCCTCTCTCAACTTTCAAATTTTCAGTATCCAAAACGGGCCGAACATAAGCCAAACCAATTCAGCGATCCTTTCTGTATTTACCTTAGAAAACAGTATATTTCTCTGTATATCCAGAAATATATACACATCGAGATGAAACCGAGTGTTCGAAGTTAAACAACGTATCACCATATTTATTTTCTTTATTTTAGAAGAAATCGTATGCAATTTACGGTAACATTTCAAAGGAAGAGATGCAGCTGGGATTAATTTTTAAAATATTAGATATACAAAAAAAACTGCACAGCAAAATGTCATGATAAATAAAATGGAAGATATCTTACATCCCGGATCAATAAAGCACAAATAAAGCGTACAAGGCAAACAGATTCTTACCTTAAATATATTATACATTGGAACGTCCTTATCAGGAATTTGCTTTAGGACACCCGCTGCCAAAAGATGAGTGCAGAACTGCACTGCCAAAATTTTCAAATCCTGACCATTCAACAACTGACTGATGTGATGTTCTTCGTTAAATTCGGACAAATACCAATTCACAAGCATGTGACCTTAAAAAAATAGTTCATTGCAATAACATTGAAATAACAAGCATAACATCAGTATTATCGAGGTGATGAAGTAGAAAAGATTGTTTTAGTTAATTAAGTTATAAATTTTAAATTAGTAAAAGATAAAAACTGGCGAGTAATAAGGCTTATAATCATTTATTTATCGAAGTAATTAGTTTAATATCGTTTAGGAATATGTTCATTTAAGTAAAAAACCTAGATAATTTTAGATGTGATACAGAATGCCGTTGTTAAACTATTATTCTAGACTGTACTAAAAATATGGTCTTTTAAGCCACTCCGGTCTTAATTAAATAATAATGTTAACAAGTAATAATTAACTAAATTAAATCTTTGAAGTGTCCTCCTTGCACCTTTACACACGTTTCACATACATTCTACATTCAAAATTAAATTTTAGCCAGTTTTATTATTGTGAAAGACGACAAACTACTAACACCACTCGTACGAAAAAAATGCAAGATGCCAAAAATTTACGTTATATTTGTTTGTTCCTTTAATTATATTTGTTGTATTTCTATTTAACTTGTGTGTGATCTATATTACATGTATGCAACTTATATTTTATATTATATTTTTTATTTTGTATTCTTGACATGTGTAAATACTTTTGTATAATGCACTAATAAATAAATATTTATATTCTGACGTCATATAAAATTGTGTGAAACCTTTATTATTATTTTTTTCGTTAGTCGTACTATCTGTAATTTTAGTGAATCTTTGTTTTCTAACGACATCTTGTATAGAGTTTATGAGAAATTATTTTATATATTATTGTTAATTGTTATAATTACTTATTTATGTGTTTTTCATATACAGGTCGAGACAGACCACTAGATACACGACTAGCTATATGCGCAGTTCACTGTTGCACGTCTGAATGCGAACGTTGCGTCAGGGCGCTTGTTGGGAGGAGCATGCGAGACAAAGCAGATTTCAATATTACTAAAACTGCGGTGGAGGGTGTTGCTCGTTCATCTAAAGAAATCTTTGTGTATTAACGTATTTACTGAAATGATCTGAATGTGTTACAATTTCAGTGTTTCATCCGAGACGCCACACATAGTAAAACAGTAAAATTATGAAAATCCAGAAGAATACACAATGAAATATTATTTTTTTTTTAACAAAAAGTAATTCGAAAAAATTAAGTTAGTATTTTCATAAATAATAAAGAAAATTAATAACAACTCTAAAAAATAAAATAATACGTAAATAAATAAATCAAATTAGATGCTTAAAAATACCTCCTTCTTGAGAAAATCCATATCCTAACCTACTGTAAAAGTCCATTCTGACATTTGCACTGCGATCGCCTTATCGCGTTCGCAACAGACGGGCGACTGTAAACTGCGCATACCGCTAATCGTGTACATAGTGGTCTGGTTCGATCTGTATGTGCTTAGTTATTACTATTTTTGTTATTGAACTGACTTGTGTAAATACTTTATTGTAATAACTACCAATAAAAATTGGTATCATACTCTTTGAGAACCGCTGGTAGTTGAAATGACAACATTATTTATGGCTTTTACTCTTTAAGACGAAAGTTGCAAAATTACAGCGGCCGGACTATTGTAGTTTTTACTATTTTACATTTATTTAATACCGTGTGTAAAATGCCTTATGCTGCCAATGTTAACAAAGACCAATTGAACAAGTCAGATGGACGTAACAGTGTGAGTGTATTGTAGGTGGCTATGGGGCACAAACTGAGTCTGTCTTTACATTCGTTGGGTTGCCTTAATCCATCTCATTTCCTCCTAGTTCGCAGCCATCGCTTGTATTATTTTTCTGACTGGCCATAATATACATATACCGGGTGTAACAGGATCATGGTACACCCCCTTTTCTCCTTTGGTTTTGAAGATAATTGATTTAAATTTGAGATACCCTATATACATAATAAGCGACACTTTTTGACAAGTGATTTTGTTTTCACTTCCGGTTTCGCCGGAAGTGACACTAAATTTCGATTTTTAAATGGAACACCCTATGTATTATTACATTTTTGAATTATGCATAATTTTCTGAATCCAACGATACCAAATAAGTGACATTTCAAACGTCAATATTTTTTATAATATAATTTTTAGTTTTCCATTTAAGTGTGCCATGCGGTTCCGATTTATTCTAAATGACCCGTGTAATGCTAGAAGAATCGAAATCCCGTCCAAAATACTAAATTACGTGATTTATGAGCAAATAAAGTTCATCAAAATGGTTTTTTGGGTAAAACTCATTTTTTTTCAAATAGAACCATATAAGGAATTTATTCATATGTCGTATTAAAATGTGCGATAAATACAAACAAAATTACAGCTAAAAGAAAATAAGAAAATACAATTTTGTTCTAATTAAATGTTAAGAAGTAACTAACTAAGGTGGCTTTGAAAACAATGAAATATTTAGCTTGTCAAATATTTGCTGGTTTACCGGTGTTTTTTATTGTATCTTTAAAAAATTGTTTAAAATTCTTGTTAATTGTATTCAAAATGCTGCAAACTTATACAAAAGATGAAAAAGTGGAGATGTTAATTATTTATGGGAAATGTAGACACCTTTATGCCAAACGATATCCTGATAGACAATTTCCAGCGAGAAATTATTTTAATCGTCTTGAAAATCAATTCCGAAGTGAACCCAACAATGATCCCGAAGAAAATTTCATTCTTGATGAAGGAACGGAAATTAATGTTTTGATTCGAGCAGAAGTTGATAAGACAGTTTCTTTAAGGCAAATTGGGTTTGAATTGGAAATGTCACCAAACAGTAAGCCGAATTTTGCACAAATACCACTATAAATCTTTTAAATACCAATTGCACCAGCACTTCTACGAAAATGATTACGAACGTAGGATGGAATATTGCAATTGAATTTTGCAGAATAACGTGCAGTCAAACAATGATTTTTTGGGCATGATTTTATTTTCGAGTCTAGGTTTACAAATTTGGGATTATTTAACCAACAAAATACAGAATATTGGTCACAAGCAAATCAAAATTTATTACGGGAGGGTAACTTTCAAGTGCAGTTCGGTTTCAACGTTTGGCTTGGAATAATCGGTAGTAGAATCATTGGTCCAATAATATTTGAAGGGCCCCTGACTAGTGCCAGATACTTGGGATTTCTGCAAATTGATATTGAGGAAAGTTTAGCTGAATTACCTTTTCATTTACGACAGGGACATTTCCAACCAGATGGCGCTCCTCTCCATAATTCAAGGATAATAATTGATTACCTACAACGGAGATTCGGAGAAAACGTAATTTCGATGAATGGTCCTGTGAGGTGGCCTCCAAGGTCACCTGATTTAACACCCTTTGATTTCTTTGTTTGGGGTCATTTAAAAAATATTGTCTACGCAACCGCCGTTACAACCCGTAAAGACCTGGAGCTACGAGTAAGACGCACAATTAATAGCATAACGGCCCAGCAACTGGGGAACGTTCTTCGAGAAACAGCTATGTGAGTTCAGAAGTGCATTGACGTAAATGGACAGCATTTTGAACAACTGTTGTAATGTTTTGTGTTCATTTTTTGTATTCCAAAGCCACCTTATGTATAACAAGGTAATTAGAACAAAATTGTATTTTCTTATTTTCTTTTAGCTGTAATTTTGTTTGTATTTATCGCACATTTTAATACGTCATAATATGAATAAATTCCTTATTAATAGTACTAATAAATGGTACCACGGTACTAATATGATTCCATTTGAAAAAATTGAGTTTTATCTCAAAAACCATTTTGAAGAAATTTATTTGCTCATAAATCACGTAATTTATAATTATATTATAATAAATATTGACGTTTGAAATATCACTTATTTAGTATCGTGGGATTCGGAAAATTATGCAGAATTCAAAAATGCAATAATTTACAGGGTGTTTCATTTAAAAATCGAAAGTTAGTGTCACTTCCAGCGAAACCGATGAAAGTGAAGTAAAAACAAAATCACTTATATGTCAAAACGTGCCGCTTATTATGTATATAAGATATCCCAAATTTCAATCAATTATGTTCAAAACTAAAGGAAAATAGAAGGTGTACCATTATACTGTTACACCCGGTATACATAGCGTATACTCGGACTCAACGTGAACGTCATTTTATATTTATTTTAATAAAATTTTGAAACTAGGAATGCACATACTAGAAGCGAATAGGTGCATTTTGAGATACGTATATTTTTTATAACAAAATCTATTACCGGAAGTGCTTTCAACTTTGCAATTTTAAATGGAACACTGTATATTTTTACATAATAGAGTTCCGCATAAAATTTGCTATACAATGAATATCAACTTTGGACAGTTCTTTTAAATATGATTGAAATTTAAATTTTTCATGAAAATTAAAATTAATAATTGAAAATTTTTATATAATAAAAATTTAACAAGTGCCTACTTGTGCCTATTTGAAATGAAATATGGCTTATTTTTGATATTTGGATGCAATACTGAAGCAAATTTTTATTATGTCTATTCAGTTGTTTGTGCGTTCTAAGTTTCAAAATTTTACTATAATAAATAAAAAAATGGCGCTGACACCCCTCATATATAAAAATAATTTCAAACTATTTTGAATCAGTAGAAAAGCCTTGTTTTAATACAGCACCATCTATTAATATTATAGTTAAGCAATATTTTCTAAAAAAAATTCAAGTTGATAAGGTTTTAGGCAAACAAATCAAATTAAAATATATTTTGTGGCTTATTGATTTCTGCCTTTTCTCTTTTTTATTACTACTTATGTGTTATTATTAGTTTATGCATACTTACATGATACACTGTACAGTTTCCTTTCAGTTTATCACATCGTTTTAAAATATTTGATTAGGAATTTTATTAATAATCTGTTCTTGTATTTTTTTCTTCTTGTATAACTATGAATATTTTAGGGGTTAAGTGTAAGAGTAACTATGAGTTAAACTTGGCCCCATTTATATGGAAATGTGTATACATTTATATGTATTTGAATAAGGACCTTTACTATTATTATTATAATGTTATTGAATTGATGAATCATGTTTTATTAGAGAACAATAATTAGTAGATACTAAATGATTCCCCAATGCAATTTTCTTTTATTATTTATCGAAAAGTTAAAGAATAAATAAACAAAAACGGAATAACAATTAGAAAATAACATGATTAACATTATTCGGGTTAAATAGCATTGTTGGCAATATTTTAACATAAGTACTTACAAATTAAATTATTTGGTATACCACAAGCACAAAATTACTAACACTAAACATATGATGAGAGAACATTTATTTAACAATCGATATATTTCCACTTGCGGTCGTTCCAACAGTGGAGGTTTTAACATACCCTAGTTCATGAAAATAGTTTAATACTTGTTCTTATTTTTGAAAAGATTTATGTTACTGATAGTGCAATGATAAAACTATGTCAATCCTTTAATTATTTTGTACGTTTTCTTAATCTTAATCCATTTGCACATATTTGAAGATTGTATCTTATGTGCCTAAAAAACAAAAATATGTATTGTTTCGTTTATTTGTTTGTTACCTGCCTCCCTAGTGAGCACGTCAGAGGTATGTTATTTTCTAAAATCATGATGAGCCATGGATTTATGCGTATTTATTATATTTCAACTCTAACTTTAAAGTAATAATTAGAGTCGACTAGACAAAATCTCATATTACTCAGTACTACACAAAAATGATATTTAGTCATATTGCACGACTACAGCAAACCGTTCTTATGAAAAAATTTCAGTGGTGTATGTACTTCCTCCCTCAAGGCCAGTGATGGAGAATATCAATAAACGTATGTTTTTTACAGCATTCATGTATACAAAAAGAATATTTAAATAATCCTACGATGAATAAAATGATTTTTCTCTTTTATTTGCTATTCTTATTTTTAACAATACATCAATTCAAGAATCATTTAATTTGATTTAAGGGCGCTCAGAACCTTATTGCTCAAAGACACCTAAGTGCTTAAGCACATTTCTGGATATTGACTAATATCTATCTAATAAAAAATAAAAATTATCCTTATTAGGTGAACTATAAATAAAAATTAGATAAATGTTCAAACAGTAACCGACTATTTCCAAAATATCCTCTACATTAATATGCCCACAGACAAACATGCGCAAATACATCGGTACACTTTATAAAAGTACAAGTAAGTTGTTCTACTATTTCGTGTAAAGTTGGAAAAGATATGATCAATTTATAAATAAATAACAGATACAGAGCATTTAAAATTTAATATGTATTAGATACTAAAATTATTGTCTATCAACGGAAGAAATCTAGTGCATTAATTTGACACCAACATTTTTAAACACCCTGTATATGCTGAAACTAACTAAATAGTATGTATATCCCAAAGAGCAATCTTATTCCTATCAAACTTTAGGCAACGGAGGTCAGGTAGATGTTATCTACTGACATTCACAAAGCATTCGAGCAAATTGACCATTATATTTTGTTAAAAAACCCGATAAAGTTGGTCTTAGCTCAAATCTGTTGTTCGAAACGTATTTTTTAAATAGAGAGCAATATGTTCCTGATAATGGTTTTATATCGAATTGGTTACATCCACATCTGGAATCCCGCAAGGGTCTAACCTCGGACCACTGTTGTTTCTAATATTTATTGATGATTTATTAATTTACGAGATGGTGACGGACAATGTATGCTGAAGGTCTAAATATTTATTCCACAATTTGTACTACAGATGCTTGTTTTAACTTGCAAATTAATTTATGTAAAGTTAATTCTTGTTGTAACTTAAATAAACTGAACTTAAATGTTTCTATATTCAAAACAAGGACTTTTATTTGGAACTTATGCTAGTAATAACTATAAAATTAATAACGATTATCTTACAAGATGCACAAGATTATTGATTTAGGTATATACTTTGATTCTTCATTTTCATTTCGTACACATGTTCATTCGATATGTAAATCTGCGTCGAAAATGTTGGGATTCATTATACGTAATTCTCAATCTTTAAATACCGTTGGTTGCCTAAAAATACTATATATTGCAAATGCTTGATCTAGATTAGAATTTTTAGCATTAATATGATTCCAATATATTAAAACCGCTGCCAATTATTTGGGAATCAGAACTTCCTCACCGTAATATAACTCGACGTGAGGTGGAGTTCATAATAAAAGTAATTTTTGACGTTTCAAAAAAATCACATTTCTTGACTTTTCAAAAAAAGTCATATATTGACGTTTCAAAAAACTCGTTGTGTGGTGGAGTTTGTAATAAAACTAATTTTTGACGTTTCAAAAAAGTCACATTGGTGGAATGTCACTAATATTTTTTTTTTTTTGAAAAAAGTAAGTTTTGACGTTTCAAAAGTCACTAATATTTTTTTTGACATTTCAAATTGACGTTTCAAAAATGTCACTAATATTTTTTTTGACATTTCAAATTTTAAGAACCGATTTTGCTCAACAACGAACTCAATCTCTTCCTTGACCTCTAGAAAGTGTGTACCAAATTTGAAAGCTTTATTTCAAAAACTGTTGCTGCTATCGCGAAGCAGACAGACACACACAGAATTTTTTTTGTCTGAAATTTTGTGTATCGTCATAATTCGTTCAGAAATGCAATAAAAATATTTAAAAAAATTTTGCGAATACATACCTTCCTCACTTTGAGGGGGTGAGGAAGTAATGCTACAAAAATAGATTAGAATCTATCCAGCGTAAATCTGTTAAGTTCCTGTTATACCGAGTTGATCAGATATATCCCCCTCAGGGTGCCGACACTGCCGACCATAATTAATTGTTGATAGTTGACTTCTTATCTCTTAATACCAGTTTTTATGTAAGTTGATTCATTATCATATTGACTACCCTAATTTGTTGTGTAAAATTAATTTCACTGTACATTTATGACATTTAGACGGTGTCCAATTAATATTATGTGTACCAATTATAATAATTTAGGTAGCAACTATGATTGTAACTGTTCTGTATTCTAAATTATTGTTATCCATTTTGTCTTGTTATTTTGTACCTAAGTGCTTTACACTGTAAATGATTTCTACTGTTGGGTAATAAATGAATAAATAAATAAATAAATAAACTTGTAAGAAATTAGTGCATTTTAAAAAACTTACCCGAAATATTTTACGGGTACCATGACATACAAGCAAGACAAGCATAAAACGTGTTTAAAACAAAACTAAGTCATCGGTACTAAACTAACAAATAATGAACATATTATGGTGCATATTTATTGTCCTAAGGATACATGGCCTGCTGATCACGTTGTTTACTATATTCAAAAAGCATATCTAACTAGATTTTTATTTCCGTGTTCTGAATGGATGACTAAAAAATAAAAGTTAAGGGTGTAATAAAATATGGTGTGTTATGTGTTGCTTAATAAAATAACAATATACTTTTACTTTTTTCACAACACGATATCTTATTGACAAATCAATTAATTGCAAAACTGGAGTACCTTTCTTGAAAGTGAAATCTACGTATCCATGTTTTACTTATCGCTTTTATTGTATACCAATTGATTGATAATGTTTTTAATTCACTAGTTTTAGATTGTTATTAACTAATGTAAAAATATATAGGGTTGTTATATACTATTATACACAATACTTAACTGTTTTGCACATGTTTGACACCTACATTCTTCAAGAATAAAAAAAGCCCTTCACTCTAGTACCAAATGGTTTTTAAAAATTATACATAAATTTCTACTGAAGTTAAAAACAGTTTAAAGTAGATTAGTATTATTTAGTATTAACTTAAATCGTGGGGATGCAGTTATGTGGCTAAATTAAATTAAAAATCTCTGTTTTTTATCAAGCTTTCGGAATTTCTCTATTCCATTCTCAAGATATCTAAAAAGTGTAAATTATAATATTTAAAAAAATTAATAATTATTATAATACTTACAAATGTGATTATAAGAATAAAAATAAATACATTGTTTTCAATAAAATATGTAAAATATCAGGAATAAAAAGTAAAATAGTTCAATTTAGACAATTTCAAATAAATAGTAACAAAACTGTTAAAAAAAGTTCATAAAAATATATCAAAGCAACCATAAACAACTAGTAAAATTTTGTTAAATAAATTAAAATTATGATAGTCTTTTTAAATCATTATTAAGTTTCAAAATGAGTCCGAGTATTGGTTACATCAGTATATCTATAACTCTATCTATTTTTATTTCTTAATAGGTAACGGTTTGACCCTGTGAGCTAATGTTAGGATCAGTAGTTCAACTGATTTGTAAGATTTTTTTCTTAATTAAATGATGTCGATGGTAATAATGTTTTAGGTTTTGGATGTCATATTCAACTGCAGGTGATTCATGTAGGGATGTAGGTTTTGACTCCGGAGAACTGAAATTGTTAACATCCTTAAAAAACTTCTTTAAAACATCTTCATCGTTGCTACTTATTAGGAAAATATATGTTAACGTAGATTTATGTTTTTTGTAGTGAAGTGAGCGATTTATTCAAATTTATAATTTCAAGAAAATATTCTAATAATACATTTAAAGAATATTTTAACGGATCATGCCCATGGGAATTACAATAGTTCCACCACTTGCCTAAACAATTATCATATGATTTGATTGTATTGTCTGCTAAAGAAAATAATATCGGTATTGCTTTTTCAGTAATTCATTTCTTTGTATACACCATTCGCATAATTTTTCTATAACCAGGATAAGTTGTTTGTTTAGGGAATGGGGAATGCAGTTTTCTGAAAGAAGTAAGAGCAATTTGTTATTAGATGAAAATATAATAGTTTACGATAATTCAAGAAGGAAATAAGAGTGAGCTTGGCCAATTTTCTAACACTTTGGATATTAAAACAAACGTGAAATGTGTAGAAAAATCTATTTCCTTAATTTAAGGTGTATGTATATTTTTATTCCATTATATTGAAAAGTGACGGTTTTTGGTTCGAATATCTGGACGAAAAGATCACCTTTTTTATAATAAGTATTACTTTTTGTTGTGGTTGCTAGGCGACTACTTTTTCCGGCCGAAATGTTCTTTTTAGGACGAAAAGTACTTTTCGTCCGGTAAACAATTAAGAACAATATAATGGATACCTTAAAAAATTGAAACAAGCTGTCTTGATATTCTTATTAGATTGTGTCAACGTGAATTCGATTACGATAAAAATTTATTATTTTTTCTTACACTCGAATAAAAAAGGTGCATGACACACGGACGAAAATGGTTTTCGTTCTCATACGATTGCCGACCTCGGCTTCGTCTCATCCAGCAATTTTCCATGATAGTACGAAAAACTGCATATTTTGTTCTTATGTCAAAAATAACTATTTTTACATTGTTTATCTAGCATTGTGGTAATAAATTCAGTAAGACAATTATATAATTTTGACGTAATTTATTAAAATGTTTGATTTGAGAGTTCGTATTCTGCAAACATTTGAGCCCAATTGAAAATCGACTTCTCTGTTACAAATCATTTCGTACACTTCGTTATGATTTTTATATTTTACAGGGTGTTTCAAATTCGAAGGTAATGGGATATTTAACTAAATAGCAAAAGGTTACTTGCATTTTCTTCAGGGAAATTTTCAAGAAAATCTGTTATTCATCGGTTCATATCCGTATTTTCAAATCGTCTTATACTGACCGTACTTATTTTAATCAATTTAGTCGTTACCTTCTCACCATTTCAAATTTATTTATTTTTTATCTACTGTTGAGAATCTGATAGCATTACTTACTGTATTGTTTAAAATTGCGAAGATTTTTTACCTGTGTTCCTATTTTCTCCATATCTTCTTGTTTAACTGATCTTGACCCGTGTGTTTTCTTTCTCTTTGAGCTTTCTGTAAGAAAAATTCCCCTCTTTCAATTATTACTTTAATAATCTAGCCAAGACAATTGTCCATGCAAGTAAAGGAATGTGTTCCACATAGGCCTATCATCAATAAATAATTGTTTCATTATCTATTGGTTAGACATGTAAGTCATTACCAAGTCTACTTTAGTTATTAATCAAGCCAATAATTATTCATTGCAATGTGTGCTGCAACTTTTGAAACATCGGTTATATTATAAAATTGTTACTCACCTTCCGTATCAGATCCTGATACATTTTTAATTTCTCTTACTAAGCGCTTAACCTGCCGCTCTAATTTTTTGTACTGATCATCACATTTTCTATTTTGTTCTTCTTTTTTTCCATCTTGATATCACCTGTTACGTACTTCCTCTTCTTTTTCCTTTGGTCCTAATCTTACTTGGAGAGTCATCTTTGCTTGATGACGATAAACGTTATTTTCTTTTACAACTGCAATTTTTACGACAACCGTTTTCACTCGTACTAGATACCACACACGAACTCTCACTAGACATTTTCAGAAACAATTGCTTAACTTCAGACGATTAAAAACACATTTCGAATCGACCGAAGTGATTGCAATGGTGAATATAAAATAAAGTTGGGGCAATAAGTATAATCATTTTTATTTTGAAAATTTTGCAAGTAGATAATATGAATTATGTACTATATTACAGAGTAAATTAATTAATTGTTTTAGCCACAGGTGTCACTATACGCACAACGAGATTAACAATTTTTTTTATAATTTATTAGATTTATTTAGTTTTTTCCTTTTTCAGTTCAATTTATCTCAAATTTACGGATAGACGATAATTTCTAAACCAATAAACATACAATTAAGTGATAAATTTCAATAGATGACTAATAGATCACAAATATTACGTTGACTGTGTTATGTTGTATAAAAAGTACGAAGAATTTTGTAATGGGGCCAAATTTGGAGCAGCATTAAGGCAGCATTTGCACGCCCTCGTCGCTAGGATAGCTAACATAAAATTTTAAATCGCTGTTAAAATGTTTCTATCGATGAGACCGAAGAATGAAAATACATGATTATCTTAAATTTACATGTATTTAAAGTATACAATTACAGGTAATACTAATGATCACATGTATTTTTTTATTAATAAGGTATATGAATATTTTATCTGGTGTGATTTTATAAAATTAAATATGCTTATTTCCCAGAAATAAAAAAAATACGCATCAGTATTGTCTGTAATTTTATATATTAAATATATATGGTATTTAGGATGAATCATACATTTACTTCTTTGTAATCCCTCCGAGAATAAGAACCTACTTGATGCGAAGAATCATTCTACGGCATTGCACTGTATCAAAAAAGTACATTTTATAATGGCTGTCATTTATTCAGGGTGGGGCAATAGTGCGTCCGGCTTCGATATGTCCAGTTCTATTATAGCTAGAAACTTTATTTAAAAACATAAATAAACTAGACAAAAAAGTCTATAACCTTATATAATTTTTGAATATACAGGGTGAGCCAAGACTATTCTACAGGGCCAACTAACATTTTTTTAAATGTAATGCCATGTATATCAGAACATTTTTTTAAATGGAATGCCTTATATATCAGAACATTTTTTGAAACATCTTTGTGGTCTCCTTCCACTCCTGTATTATTATTGGCTCTCTCCCAGCCACTTGGATGTAATGATTTTTTTTATTGAAATTATGCCATTTACACGTGTATATTAAAAAATCACTACAGTCACAATTATCTATTTTAAGAAAAAATATGATAGTACCAGTTATGAAACATCTGTGATAACACTCGGCCATTTTCACTTCCTAAAAGTATATAGGGTGTATATTATACAGGGTGAGTCTTAAGTGCGTAGTTATATTTAAACCACCGATTCTTGACATCTGTAGAAACCCACTGACACTTTTTTTTCTCTTAATTCCCACGTAAAATTGAGTTATCGACTTTCAAAAAAAATAAGATGAAATTGTTTTGGAACTGCTGATTACTAGAAACATTCCTCATTTTATCTGAAATAGTGCATTGACCTTTAGCAGTGTTGCCGCATTTCATATACAATAGGTATATCACCTAGCAGTAAGTTCGTTCCGGGACATAATTTTGAATGAAATAATTACCTACTGATGCGATTAAGTGCTCCATTTGAAATAATTTTTAAACATTTTAAAATACCTTTTAATATAAGAAATGTACAAGTTTGCCTTTTTCTTGCATCAATTAAACTTTCTTTCAAGTGTTTCGTAAACTAAAACCAAATTTTCCGATAAACAGTAAACATAAAATGCTACTGACAATTTTGATTTCGTTTTTTCAGTTTATAAAAGAATTATTAAATTTTAACAAGTAGTAGTTACTTACCCTGCGATTATAATAATTTGAAGTAATCCTGTAATTTATTAATAAATAAATCGTTTTCTAACAGTCATCAGAGACAACCACCTCTGCAGTCATATGTTCGGCTGGTTCATTGACCTGATATGTAGGTCAATGGGCGAGTTACACTAACCTATCTTTTAGGTACACTACATTACCAACCAATTTATGATTCAAATTACAGACATCAAGCATATTCCTATGAATTAAGATGGAAAATCTAGTTCAAATCAGTAACTAAAAGTCACTAAATAAAAACAACTACGTAACTTTATTTGTAAACAAAATCCAAGCTTTGACAAGAACTATTCTAATAACAAAAAGCACTTTTAGGTACTGTTGAAATATCGCAAAACTGAAATAAAAAAAAGCACAAAGAACAACACGCACTTAAATCGAAACTAAACTTATTCTCGATTTACCTAATACTTAATGTCAATGACGCTAAAGACGTTTACGGAAATTCACTCTGAACGATTTCCAATTATTATTCTCTCTATTGCTATAAGAATAACAAAGACAGCGAGAGTGAGTTGGCCTCTCCAGGTATATTTTCGTAAACCGCTATGACCGATACAAAAACAACAATTTGCTTGTTTACATATCAACATAGATTTATGAAAGGGGAGATAGAACATAGTTCACGGCGCACGCTGCCAATTCCCCCACTGCTGTCATCCACCAATCACAGGCAGTGTGTCGGTATCTTCGACAGTTCGATCGCATCCATATTGTATTTCGATGTTCGTTGTGGAAGTGAGGTTTTGATTCAGTGACTATTTTTGTGACTATAGCGTGAAAAATGCCCAGATGCGTTATAAAAAGTTGTGTTTACCACAAAACTGCAAACTGTGTGAGGGATAAATCATCTATTCATTTATTTCGGTAAGTTACTTAATAAACATGTTTGTTTTGGAGGCCATATTCGATTGTTTAAGGAGACACAGAGCCGTATTTCCCAATTCCGTGTGATTTGCAAAGATAATTATTAATTATTGCAATAATGTGGATTAATCAAAGAGGATTAATATATTTAATGTTGACAGTAGCACGTTTTATACGATTTTACATAATAGGTACTTTAAGATTGTATTATTTTTAGTGTTCCAAAGGATACTGAGAGAAGAGAGGCTTGGAGAGTACCTTTAAATTTGGAAAAAGAAGATATGTTTGTGAATTCCAATGTATGCCACTTACATTTTACTCAGGAGTCTTATGATTTTGAGGTCACCTTTTTCACTCCATTTAAAACAAAATGCTTTACCTATTATGGACATTATGGTAAGTAGATTCGAAAGAAATATATAATATTAGTTTATTCAGATCACTAAAATAATTATTATTAAAAATACAGTAGGACCTACTTAAATTATTAAACAAACAGTTAATAGTGTCCAAAAAATTACCTTTTCCGAAGTTCTCAAATATTTACTTACATAAAATTTTATAAAAATTAGAAACGTATTTAAAATTTTGTGCCTGAATTATTTTTACAATAATGTATTTATTCATAACTTTTGTTTATTTACTGTTTCCATATGAGCAGAAAAATTATTTTATAAATACCTATTAAATTTATTCGAAAATATAATTAAAAAATTGGTGTATTATTTAGGTATACTATTATTTTCAAATATATTTTTTCGACAATTTATTTTTGTGATTTTCTTACAGAAAAACAAATCAATATAGAAAATGTAAAATTTTCCAAGGGCCTTTAATTATTTTTTAAAATTCAGGTGAATGATGTTCAATAAAGCAGAGGGATAGTTCAATTAGAAATTTTACATTCTCAATATTCATTTATTTTTTCTGATTGCAAATTATGAAAATTGAGAAAAATCCATAAAACTTAATATTTTTCGATAACTCCTAAAATGAAGTCTACAGGGGGACTCGACAGGGGGAGTGTCAATATATGAGGAAAAAACCCTGTAGATAAAATATCAAAAGGATTTAAACAATAACACGTAGGTATAATACATCTTATTTTTTATAGGATACTAGTAAATGCTTGACCGAAACTACATCTGTTTCGTCTCAACCATCGACGAGTGCTGCTATATCTTTGTTAAATGAACCATGGCCATCAACAAGTACTGGATTTTATTAGGACATAGAAAGGACAGAATTGCCACAAAGGTCATTTACTAGTTTGGGTTTTGTGAAAAATAAAACACCCCCAAGTTCTCCTATTCGAGAGTATTCTAAAGTAAGTTAACTAAGTAAAATTTATTATTGATTACTATTGCTAAGTATTTTAACTTATTGAAAAATAAAGTATACTTATTTAAAAAACATTAATTAAGTTGTTCAAATTGTTCAGTCAGCATTGCCAGGGCCTTTATTATTTAATATTGACAATCAGTAAGTAATAGAAGTATGTTAAATTAAAAAAAAAATAAACATCTTATGTAAAGTAAGTCTTCATTCAATCTATAATCAAAAATCAATAATAGTGCCAATATTGTTTATTAATTATGTAAATTTTTTTTAAGGTTGAAACACCCCGAAAACGAAAACTGAAGTCTCAGTTGACTAAAGCTCGTAAAAAAATTAAGAGGCTTAGGACAAGTCTTGGCCATTTTAAGAAAAGAATTGCTAGGCTTGCTGAGGTGATTAAATCACTCAGTGGCAAAGTCACCGATGAAACATTAGAAACTTTGTGTAAGATAGGACCTAATGAAGAATTTTTGCAGACAGATGTACCATAAACATAAGTATGTCGAACAGCTTAAAGCCTTTTCATTAACTCTTCTTTATTATTCTGTTAAGGCATACAATTTTGTTCGTAATACTTTTAATTCGGCTGTTCCTCACCCAAAGACTATATCGAGGTGGTACAAAAATATAAATGGCGAGGCCGGATTTACAGCAGAAGTTTTCGACCTATTAAAAATCAAAGGACAGAATACAGATTATAAACTTATTTGCAGCTTAACTATAGACAAAATGGCAATTCGTCAGCATGTGGAGTGGGATGGAACGAAGTATTACGGATTTGTAGATTTTGGAGTAGAAACTGAAACTGACAGTCATCCTGTAGCCAAGGATGCACTCGTGTTCATACTAGTTTGCATTAATGAGTCATGGAAGCTTCCTCTTGGATATTTTTTAATAGATAGTTTAACCGGTCAACAAAAAAAAATTTAGCGCTACAGTGTCTAAAGTTCAATATGTTTTGATGGAGCTACGAACAATGTTACGTTGGCCAAACAGTTAGGGTGTAATTTTGATCCCAAAAATATACAATCTACATTTGTTGATCCCAGTTGTGGCAGAAGAATTGCAGTCTTTTTTTACCCCTGTCATATGTTTAAATTGTTAAGAAATTTGTTAGGAGATAAAAAAAATATTATTGATGATAACGGTGATATTATTCAGTGGGAATATTTAGTAAAATTAATGAAATTGCAAGATGAAGAGGGTGTTTATTTAGCTAATAAATTGAGAAAATCACATGTATTCTTTAAAAACAAAAAAATGAAAGTTAAATTAGCCACCCAACTATTTAGTACTTCTGTAGCACATGCTTTGGAGTTTTTAAACGAAACTTTAAAATTAGAGCAGTTTAAAGATTGTGAAGCTACAGTAAAATTTATTAGATGTTCAATAACTTATTTGACATCTTGAATTCCAGAAATATGTATCAGTATGGTTATAAACAGCCTGTTAACAAACAATATTTTGAGGGGTTTTAATAAATTCTTGACAGAAACAGCAGACTATTTAAAATTTTTGGAATTAGCGATTGGCAAACCTGTTTGTGAGAGTGTAAGAAAAATGGGGGTAATAGGATTGTTGTTTTGTATCGAAAGTATAACATTTCTCTATAACAATATTATTGAAGAAAATCAATTATTGTTGTATATTCCTACTTACAAAATTAGCCAGGATCAGTTGAACTTTTTTTGGGGCAAATCAGGGCAATGGGGGGTTGTAACAACAACCCAACAGCTAAACAATTTAAAGTCGCGTATAAGAAAATGCTTGTACACCTTGAATTGAGAGATTCTTTTAGAGAAAATTGTATTCCATTGGAAACAATTTCAGTTTTGTCTCCTGATATTATTAATAAATCGTGTGGTAGACAGCGAATAGCAGAAGATATAAACGAACCAGAAATGGATGATGACATGTATTACCACATTCTGAATATAGAAATATCAGAATTTAAAAATGAAATTCTTATTTATGTAGGGGGTTATATTGTAACCAAACTCTTGAAAATTCTAAAATATGAAGAATGTGTAGAAGCATTGTTAGGGGACAGAGCTGACTTTCTTACGTCCTTTATAAATCAGAAAGACAGAGGTCAACTCTCGTATCCCTCTGAAGATGTAATATTTATATGTCGAACTTCAGAGAAAATCTTTAAAATTTATATAAATAAAAGAAATAATTTAATAAATGTCAATTTATTAAACATAAAATTGTTAGATTTGTTAATTAATCAAAACTTATTTAAAAACCTAAATAATCATTTTAAAGAACAGACTGCGTTTACCTGTCACTATAGCAATTTCATTAAATTAATATCATCTCTATATTTTAAAATTAGAATTCACCATTATAACAGCAATATGTTTGATAGAAGTAGAAGCATGAGATATGTTTATAATAAATTAATATTATTTAAAGGACAATAATGTATGTATTATTTTATATAAGTACACTATTTTTTATAATAAGTAGATGCACATTTACATAAATGATTGTTAGAAACTTTGTTTTTTTAATTATATTGATACATAGGTTTATAGAGTACTATCTATTATTTAAAATACACAATGCATAGGTTAGCTAATATAAAAATTGTTGTTTTTTTTTTCAATAAAATCACTTTATTTTCAATACTAATTTTTTTATTTGAATTATATTTTAGAAGCCAAAATAAAAAATGTATATGGTTTTAATAAAAATATTTAAATAGTCTGGATGTTCTTTTTTGTGTTATTTAAAGAAATATACCCAAAAAAAAACTACAAAAAAAGCATCTTATATTTGAGACACAAAAGATTACATCTAGTTAAATAAAAAAATAAATATAAAGCTAAAACTTTCTTAAATACCTTATTTTTTAGTTCTTGCAAAGAAATTAGGAGTCAAAATGTTTTGTTTCTTGTTGTACCTCTACAATATAATTATATTAATATATTATTATGTTGTATACATAAGACCATTTTATGGCATTGTAATGATAAAAAATACCCAGAAGAATACTATATAATTAAAATAATGCTGAAAACTAAAACAAAACTGTTACTGATGCTAACCTCTAAATTGTATCAGTTGTAGTTGTAGTTCGTGTTTACAAGTGCAGTAATAACAATTCAGTGGCGGCTGGTGGATTTAGGCTAAACCATAAATCAATATTGGAGCATGGAATCCAAACATTATTTTAAGGCACGACTACCAGTACTGAATGAAAAAGTTTTGCAAAAAAAATTAAATAAAAATTGAGAAAAGGTTACAAAAATACTCTGCCGATCCAGATAACTTCTAGACCATTAGTAAAATATTTGCAAACTATTTTTTTTCCTAATCAGAAGGAAAATTTATCACCCCGGTTTTTTGGTTTTCGAAAATTGTGATTTTTTGTAAAGTTATGACATTTTAAAATTTAAATTCTTCATTGTGTAAATTTCAAATTGTCATAACTTTACAAAAAATCAAAATTTTCGAAAACAAAAAAAAAACGGGGTGATAAATTTTCCTTCTGATTACGAAAAAAATAGTTTCCAAATATTTTACTAATGGTCTAGAAATAATCTGGATCGGCAGCGCATTTTTGTAACTTTTTTTCAATTTTTTTTTGCAAAACTTCTTCGTTCAGTAACTGGTAGTCGTGCCTTAAAATATTACTTGGGTTCCATGCTCCAATACTGAGATATGATATAACCTAAATCCACCAACCGCCACTGTAACAATTAATGTTTCATCCGTGGGAAGATTGCAACGAGTAAAGTTGTGACATTGTAAGTGTGATATTTTTATTAGTGATTAGTGTTATTCTCGGAAACTGTGATATTATTTAATAGTTGTTAGTGTGTGTTTTAGTCCTGTGTTTTAATTATTGATTATTATTAGTGATTTATTTTTGCTGTGTACCAGGGTATGTGGATTATTTATAGAAGAGATTATTTTATTTCAATTAGGTACGTGCAGAATGCCAATTTTTTATTATTTATTTCAGTAAGTATTAGAATTTTTTATAGTTTAATTTATTTATTAAGGAGTTTAAGTTTTTGTTTTCAGAATTTATTGTTAATTTTACTAACATAGCCTCACCCAAACTAACACCCCAACCACTTCCTGGCAGGTAAAGCTCATACCTCCACGTGGTACTTACTGGGCAACAATAATAATTTCTTATTTAAAAATTTTTTTGTTGGCTAAACTGTGCAAAAAAATAATTCTATTGTGGATGGATTATAGCAATTAATAATTTAAGTGAGTAATCATTATTGCAAAAATATTAAATGATCTTAATACGGTCCTGTCCCACCAGACTTGGACGTTTGATTGATTCATGGAACCAATCAGTTTCTCTCAAAAGTGAGACAGACAACTTATAACCTCGCATTATACGAATTGTCAGCAAGGAACTTGTTAGACGATAGAGAATATACTCGCCTAGCACGCGGGTTCGAATCACAAACTTATTGTATTTTTTTTTTTAAATAAGTATTTTTTAGTTCGTTAGTAAGATTTATATGAAGATTACATTTTTTCCTTGCCCTTTATTATAGTTTGTTTATTTTTACTACATTTTTTCCTTGCCCTTTATTATAGTTTGTTTATTTTCAGTTAAGTAAACCAATCTACCTTTCCGTTCTTTAAAGTATGTGCTTATTTATAAAATGATTATTTTCAATTTTGTTTCATTTTTAGTAAAGTGAAACCAAATTACCAGATGTGTACTAATTTAAAATAGATTTGTGCAGAACGCTGACAGTGGCAACACTGCCTTGAGTTACGTAATTTCTATGAACGGTGTTTACACAGATATCCAGTGACCATCAAAATGTCGGTTGCCGGAGGACGAAAAAAATTATCAGAAATTCAAAATTTTTTTTTGTTTAAAAAAATTTTTTAACAGTGCCAATCAATTGTACTCGACGAAATATATTGAGGGTTAAAATATAACTACGCATTTAAAACTCACCCTGTATATACATATGTATGTATGTATATATATATATATATATATATATATATATATATATATATATATATATATATATATATATATATATATATATATATATATATATATATATATATATATATATATATATATATATATATATATATACATATATATATATATATATATATATATATATATATATATATATATATATATATATATATATATATATATACTCTCATACATAAGGGTGGAATTATTTTAAATGTGTTTTTTTTTTACTTTTATATGTTGCTTTTTAAATTGTTTCCTTTTTTTGTTTATTTATTTGTATTTTGTTTTATTATTGCTGTATGTGTGTATGTTTTATACACTTCGTAGTACATAGTTGTTGACTTGTTTTCTATGTAATTTTGCATATGAAAATCAACAAATTAGAAAATAAAAAATAATACATAGGTGTACATAGTATCAAAACTGCATAAACATTGCTTCTATTTTTCCCAATTTGCGTATACAAAAATGATAAAAAGTAGTGTGATATAGGTAGTAAATAAAATAAGAAATTGTGTGTAGTTAATACGTCAACTAAAAATTAATACATTTGAACCTTACCTAGACTTTTGGTAAGGACACTCATTTTAAACTATGACTTCAAACAGTTGTAAATTTTAAGCGGAACGACGATTTATTTATTTAAACTTGTTTATTTAAACAATAACGCAAAACTATACACACTTGCTTGTCTAGCCATTGTTTAAAGCACCTGTTGAACTGAACTACAAAACTGTAATGGGCAATGCTCACTTTCTGTTTTATTTAATAATAAAAAAATAACAATATAGATTATTAAATTGTAAATTGTTTTAATTATGTAAATTATTTACGTCACGGACAGAAGATAATGTATAGGTAATCCCAGATTATACGCTATCTATAATTCAAAAATAGATGAAGATATTTTTATAAAGATTTAAATGCCGTAAGTGTTTTATTGTCAACACAAGTTAAGGTTGTTTAATCGACCTCTAATTATTATTTACAAAATTATTTTAATAATGATTCAATAAAATAAAATATACTACTTTTTGAAAAATTGGTAATAATTATGGGATATTTTGATTTATGAAATTTAATTCATAAATTTATGTTATGGTCTCATCCGTATTATTTACAAGAGAAAAAAATTTCTTGAGCTTTCGGACTTATATATATATTATATATATATATATATATATATATATATATATATATATATATATATATATATATATATATATATATATATATATATATATATATATATATATATATATTGTGTTCTTTTTTTGTTAAACTTTAACTTTAATTTTATATGTTTAACTAAGCCTTGAAGATGATACATTTTTTATCGAAACGTCGAAAACAGTTTAATTTAAAAATAGTATAAAGTCTAAAAGCACCAATTTTTTCACTATTCATAAATTTAAACTACTAGTAATTAGTCTCAGACGTGAATTACTCAATTGTCATTGTTTCGGCATAAGTCGGAGAACAATTTTGTAGAGACATGCATAAATTTGGAATGAATTTAATTAACTGGCAGTGCTCATGGCGTCAACTTAATTAAATTTCCTATAAACAATTAAAATAATTTTGTATCAAGATGATAACGACTCGTAACCAAAGTTTCCAAAAACTGGAATTACTGGAAAGAAGCAATAATTAGTACGGAGCGAGAACGAACAGTTTAATCAATGCGTACGACCATAGCTACGAACATAAGTAATCTGGACCCACCTTTAGCTAGCTGCGCAGATACTAAGTAAACAATAACTAGTATAAAAAGTATATAAATAAAAACATAACAGGCGAAAATAATATCAATAACATGGATGTGGAAAGGGTTAAACTAGAACTAGAACAAGGACAAACATCTGACGTAAAAGGCGAATTTATAATAATTTAATATAACAAGGGTAAAAGAAATATACTAAGTATAAGGAAAAAATTACAATTGGGGTTATTCTCGATATTTTTCTTGTTCTTCGCAAGGTCACTTCTTTAGATGAACATAAATAGTATGGTTAAAGGATATGGCAAGTAAAACTTAGCCCCTTTACAAGGGCAGGCCCGAGATAATTTTGGGTTTAATGCTAAACGAATGATAAACGTTAGCCTCATTAAAGTTTTCGGTATGAAATAGGTCTGCTGTGACGTTATCTATTAAAGAATGATTAGAATTTTCACGTGTTATGTATAATGGTAAAAGCATTAACATTGCATTGCTTTCGTGATCTTAGAATTCCCCTAAAGATAGGATGCTTAGTCTATATAGTGCCCTATAGTACCTGACAAAATTGGAATTGAAATTGGCGTAAACACAAGTTTGGCTTCTTCATTAACATGCTAAAAATAGGAGTGTAACTCACGCCACCATTTTGGAAAAATAAAGTTCAAAATTGCAGTTCAATTGTCGCAAGCACCTGTTGAGTTGGATTATTGTCCGCAAAATGATCGATACGATCACATCGCACTTCCTGCAGAACTTTTTTGGGAATTTTAGACTTAGGATCTGCTATTTGTTGGAGAGCAGTAAGAATTGAAAGAGTAATTCGTCGTATAAAACCCAATAAACGCTAGGCTATGTGTATCTATAAAGCATCCACATGTTCACAACTGCGTCATTTGTACAGAATATGTTAAAGGGTCAGTACCATTTTTTAAACGGGATACGTATGCGATTGCGATATAGGCCTCTTATCTTATCTGACGTATCTACTCCACCCATTCCTTGATTGTTGATTGTATAAGTTTACCAAGGTTGGTTTCTTCATTTAGTCCAGAGGAGATTCCTCAATTGTATAGCTCAAATGTGGCTTTGTAGTCGAGTGGTAAGGACACTTTCTCCTTACCCTGGAGTCCGGGCTTCGACCCCAGGTCGAGGAGCTAGAATTTTTTCTAAACTAGAAATTAATCCTAATATACTCAGACATTTCGTATATGTCCATTGTCTCGAAATGTGTAACGCTCCCCCACACAAGGTAGCTTGAGGTGCCTTCAGGGTTGTTTACCTGTGTTGAACCTTGTATACCTTATTAGTCGAGACTATTTTGGTATTATCACTGAAATGTACTTATGAATCAAATCAAATCAGTTGCAAGGCAAGCTACTTCTGACGAAATTATTATATGTATCTGTCTTAGTCTCCCAAAAGGGTCAGCGATATGGAACTTCGCAATATCCAGACAAAAGAAGAATGGCTAAATACTCACTAAAGACAGTAAAGTCGTGATCGACTTGAATGTCGCATATCTTTTTTCGGTTCTTCACAAAAGAATTGCTAATTCTATTGCGTTCGATGGAGACAAGATGTCGAGTGAACGCTATATTATACTATTTTGAAAATATTTCGTTATTTCCATAGACGGATTAGAATCGTTGAAAAAATAAATGAAAATATCGAACAAATTTGAATGCTTATCGAATGTGCGCTAGAATCTACAGAGCCTTCATTAATGATCAAAAACCATATGACCAATTGGTATCTTTTAACTCGTGATTTCGTCTGTCATATTAAGGCAGTATCTGATGAGAATTTCTGTATATACCTGTGTCTAAAGAATTTCAACCATATTTTGCCGACGGCACGACTCGACGAGGCTATTGGAGGGAACTAATTGGTCACGTTGTGTTGTTAGTACCCGGCACTTTCTTGTATTTAATCCAGGAAAATTAGACACGAAATAGCCGTATTAACGGAAAAATTCATAAAGTTTTGAAACTTGGCGGACACATTGTTAAAGGCATTAGAACTGATATAAAATAAAGTTCTCTCAGCTATCGTGGTAAGTTCATAAATTGGAAAGGACACTCCCAAATATGTTTCAGCATTTATCTGCTGATCCGTTCGATTTTCATATGCTGATATGAAAAAATTTTCCGCAATAAAAGATGCGAGTGTGCAAAAGCTGGTTCACATTTTTAAAAATGTGCTCCCATTGCCATGACCAGATCTGTAGCCACTACCGAATACGAAGATGATGTCGACGACAGCATACCATGCTTTGCATGATTTTGAATACACCGAAGTGGATTGCAGTAGATTAGGCCTACAGGGAAAACCACTTAAAAAAAACGCGCCAACAACTTTACCTCAAAAGTGGTGCGAAAATAAGTTTGAAATACGTGGTGTGTAAAACTGAAAACTGAGCGAAACATATAAATCCGAAAAAGTTATGGGGGTGTTCGATAGACAGTTTCCCGCTCAACAATTTAAGTCCTTTTAATTTTTCGCGTATAAGTGTAAATCATACACAAAAATCGCGATAGACGCGTATTTAGAAGTGCGCTACATTTGCGCGAATACTATTATTCACTGCACGCAAAAAATGAATACATTTCTCGTTGAAAATCTCGTGAACATATTGAAGGCATCATTTATCAGAAGAGTGTAAACACCAATGTAAGTGCTATGGTTATATGCCCTTCTGATATACCCTCGATATAATTAGCATATATACCGACAATTTTAGGTAATGAACCTACTGTGGTAGGTGAGAGAACTTTCTTTTATTTCAATTTTAACGCCTTCAACAATGTTCGTGCCAAGTTTCAACATTTTGTGAATTTCTCCGTTAATAAAAGTTAATTTCTTTGGACTAATTATGGTGAATTGTATGTCAAACAACACACATTATAGCAAAATTGCCAATAATTTAATTAATTAATTAGCTTTTGCATGTAAAACCGGCATGGTTGGGTGATTATCAACCACCGAGAATCATACCGGTGACGGCCGAGAATTATACACTGCTCAAAAAATTTAGAGGAACGCTTCTTTGTACCTTAATAAAATTCAAGATGTAAATTGTATGCAAATAAAACTAAGAGTCCGTTAACAGCACAGGCCTCCATTGTCGAGGTTGCCATGCGACATACCGGCGAACAAAATTCTTGTGAACTATTCTATGGCATCTTGTTAGTATGGGTTTTCAGATGGATCATCTTGCCCTTAAGTTAGAATCCCTTAACCTGTTCCTTACTGTCTGATCTGATACAGTCACTCCATGCATCGCGCGTCGTTCTGAGAGAATTTTGGAGGTCCCTCGCTGTAGAGACACCGTTACGAAGACATGAAATGACCAAAAATCGTTCATGATTTTGGGTTGTTTTTCTTTTACGACCATATCCAAGTCGCTTTTGTAGTGATGTCTCACGATACCGGTTGCAC
Source organism: Rhamnusium bicolor (assembly GCA_029963845.1). Lineage (NCBI taxonomy): Eukaryota > Metazoa > Arthropoda > Insecta > Coleoptera > Cerambycidae > Rhamnusium > Rhamnusium bicolor. Next base: position 4,900,655 of record JANEYF010000851.1, on the reverse strand, counting down.
AAACGTTGAATAACAGAGGAGCTGACTTTAAAGTTTCTCGAAACTTGTCGAATGCTTTCACCATTTTCAATCAAATGCTGTAAGCATGAATGACTTCAATCTCGTTGAGATGCCTCAGTTTGAGATGCTTAATTTCGATTTAGTTTTGGTAGTTGTTTTACATTATCACGCTTACCTTAAGAGTGTTGCTGTTAATTTTATTTTAGTCATTTAAGGTCATTAAAAGGTGTATCTTTCAAAACTTTTAGTTTTATTTGCATAAAATTTACAACTTGAATTATATTGAGGTACAAAGAAGCGTTTCTCTAAATTTGTTGAGCAGTGTATTATACATATATGTACCTATGTACCGAGCTCGGTGGCGCAGTGGGCCAGAGCATTAAATGACAAACGTAGCTGGTTTACTGCCTATTGACTCACGGGTTCAAATCTCAAAGTCGAAGGGTTTGGTTGTGTGTCCTCGTTTTTTTCAACTGTCCGTGTAACTTCGGCTTTGGTTTGGGGGTTGTCTAATTTATGTGATGTGTTTTATGTTTTTTTATGTAGTGTCGAAAGGCGAATTTCATCGTTTGCGTCCCTGCTTACTGACCTTATAATTTCTGTTTAGTGTAGTGCGTTAGCGAACATAAAAAATGGCGAGGAAGGCCTCGTCTTCAAAAAGAGTGACGTTTTGTGTGTAATATGGGGCGCAGACCGTCATACGTAAATCTAGTTCAATCATTAGTAACTTTATTGTGACGAAACACGTGTCGGCAAAAAAAACATCATACATTGGTTGGCTTCCACCAGCTGGAGAAGATACCGGGGATACGGAGCACTGGTAGTTAGATGATGAGAAGAAATAGAGTTTTTCAATATTGTCGGGCGCCACCTCCTGTTTAAAACGAGAAAATTTGGAAAGTATAATAAAATAATTTAATTGGGACTGTAATGCTGGCAAACTGATAAAAGTCGTGTAAGACGCTTAGTGTTAATGACAAAATGTATAGCAGGGCGCTAGTATGGAGAGATATGTGGCAGCGCGATTTGAAATTTTTTAAAGTGCAATGAAATCGGAGGAGACCGACCTTCTTGTGTGAGCGGCCGGCAATGGGTCTAATGAGTGTAAAGAGACGAAAGAAAAGACTGAATGCCTGTCAGTTCGGCAATAGGAGGCGAGAAAGCCCTGAAGCTTTGAGGAGTCTCAGAGGTGAATTAAAAACTACCATGATATTCGGAAAATCGGCTGTATCATGGCTCTCTGCCTAGTTAGGGATTCTATGAGAGCAGTGGATATGGGTTAGACCTCCGGATGTGGTCTGAATGCTAGGGGAGCGCTTGAAGTTTTATTGTCATTTTTAGAAACTACTACGAAGTATCGTGTGGTGTTTGCATAACATAAGGGGTATAAATGTTACTAAAAGATTTCCTTATTTCTCTTCTTCTTAAAATGATTTTTTAATCGCCTCCCAAGTCGCCGAAAATCTCTTGAAAATCTAGGATTTTCTATTAGGCAAAGAGAGACCCTATAGTTTATTGTTGTCTGACCCACATCTTTATGGCATCAACAGCTACATAGGTATCTCATCTTGTCGCAAACAAATTTCAAATAAATTTTTAATTTGTCCCGCGGTGGCATTAAACTACCGATATTAAAAAATGGATAATGAAAAAAAAATTACTGCAAATAATCGCTGGGTCTATTTGAGCGATTTTCTTTTAAAAAAATACTTTAGTAAGGATATTAAAACTCTGTTATCGTTATTCTATTACGAAAATTAAAGGAAATATTTTATTAGATTAACAAAATTATAATTAATATAACTTTTTTGTTCTAAGTTATTTCAATTCCATATTGAGATTACACCTTAAAAACGATTTAAACTAATTTATTTGGGATAATACAGACATTTAAATTAATGTAAATAATATTTTATTGATATATTTTATATATTCGACATATAAATTAATTATTTTTATTGTCAGAATTATAGAGATGTATTTAGTTTATTATTCCAATATAATAATATTGATTTCTTCAGATATAATACCAATAATACAAAAACTACGACTGTGATAAATTCAATGTTCGTTCTATTACGTACGTATTTATTACATTATCTACCATATTAAGCAGATTCATTAAATTTTTTTATATGCCATGTACATTTGAATAACATAATTGTTATTCTAATGACTAATACAGAACTGAACCATTAGATAATTCAAAAACTAGCTAGTTTATGCTGAAGATGAAAATCGCTTTAAAAAGCTTTCAAGAAACCGCCGATGTTCTGTTTTGGCATTATTTACCAAAATTAGAATTTTTTATTTATTTCAATACAGTTAAACAATAAACAACACATTTTTCTGTTTTTTTTTTAAATTAATCTTCTTGTTCTATTCTATTCTATTATATTTTTATTGCGAAGCCGTCTTAATTAATTAAATGGTTTCTTGTCGTTATTTCGACGCTGAACAGTTCTCCCATGGCTCCGATTCACATGGACGTCGTGCCCATATTATTATTGCTATTATTTTTTTTTTCCATTTCCCGATGCCGGTCAGTCCTCCCGGGGCCCCCGACGCCTCACAGGAGTCGCGCCTGCGCATCAACTACAGCCACTCCCCACGTCCCGCAGGGTCAGTGACTGTAGATACCAGACGGAGAAAACCCAGAATGACCGCCTTCTGCATTTGGCCTGCCAGCCACTCGGCTGATTTTTGGCAGGCCGGTATGATCTTCAGTTCCGAGAGCAGCGTAGGCTTTATCCCTCCGAGTACACCGATTATAAGGACGACCATTTTTACCGAGTAGCCTGGGTACAGCACTTGGAGCTCGTACCGGAGATCGCGATATTTGGTCCGTTTCTCCTCCTCCTTCAAGGTGATGTTTTTCTCCGCAGGTGCCGAGAACTCGATGACATACATCACCTTGAGTTGATGGTCGAGGAGGACTATGTCAAGCTTGTTGGCTTGGATTAGCCTGACAGTCGGGAACGAGTAGTTCCAGTAAATCCGGCATTTCTCGTTCTCGACAACGGACTCAATATCTCCGGGGACGTAAGGCAGCACTGGTGTCTGGTCTACCCCGTACGAGTGCCTTAGATGGTAGTATAGCACTCGTAAAGCCGCGTTATGTCGGTGGATATAGGCCGAAATCGCGTATACGATGCATGCAGATAGTAAGTGCATGAGCGATTCCGGCGCCTGATGTCAGGACCTGCAGTTGATATCAGGAACCTCTACACGCCACACGCGGCTACGGTAGACCAAGGTGTTGATAACACCATCTTGGCAGGTCATAATGAATCCCTCGGTCTCTGACTTAAGCCCAGCCGACCTTAGAAAGGCGAATATCAGCCTGGTCGATAAACCCAGCGTTTCTATGTTCTTATAGAAGACACCATGTTGGGGTTTATCGACGTGCCGCCGAAACAGATTTTCCTGTTCGGCAGCTTTAATTCGGGCTTTCAGATGATTTGGCTGAAGTTCGGTGACTGACTCAACATCAGCACCTCGCCGGCCTCCTCGCCTGATGTCAAATGCGAGACCGAGTTCATCTGCGGCTCTTTTTGCTGCATTGAACAATCCTGCTCCCACTCCTACAGTTTCGTGATGTTTTACGAACCGCAAGAGGGGATCTGAGCTCCTGAGGATGTTACATGCCATACTCAGTACTACTCTGCCATGCGTACACTCCAGACTCAAGAGTCCTCGACCCCCCCCGTTGATATGGGAGGTACACACGAGGAACGGACGATCTAGGATGAATACTTCTGTGAATATTCATCATCTTGCGGGTATCTCTGTATAATTTGCGCAGCTCATCTACCGTCCATTTTACTACGAAGGAGTAGAGCAGAACCGGAACGGCAGGCATATTAGTTGCAGACACCTTGTTCTTCCCCGAAAGTTCGGAACACCAAATCTTTCGGAGACGGTGCCTGTACTTGCCGCGGAGAGAATCCTTTGTTTGTGTTACATCCTGGATGTGCCTTTGTTGCACACCCAGGTATGTATAGGTCTCTCCGGCATCCAGATGTCTTAGGATGCTTCCGTCTCTGAGCTGCGCATCTTCAGGGAATTCCCCGCATCGCCCTCTATTGAGGTGGACGATTACACATTTGTCCAACCCATACTCCATACCAATTGCCAGCGTATATTCTTCGACCACTCTAAGAGCGTTTTGTAGTTCGCGCTTTCCGGAGGCATAAAGTTTAAGGTCATCCGTATAGAATAGATTGGTAACCTTATGCCTCCGGTCGCTGGGTGGCCCACATTGATATCCGCGGGTTTGGCGGATTTATTGGCAGTATTTTACTATTGCGAAGGGAACTACTTCAGTATTCTTATCTAAATTAATTGAATTATTTCTTCATTTATACTCCCCGTAAAAATAATACATTAAATAAACAACAATTCAAAATTATTACTTTAGATGTTGTAGTCAAATGGTGAGTAGCAATCATGTCACAATCTCAACTGATGTTAACGGTGGCGGGTGGCGAAATGTATGCTATGTCTTACCACACAGTGGTCTTACCTTAGTATTGGAGCATGGAATTGAAAAGATACTTTAAGGGTACATTTACAATCAATTCGTTACGGGCATATTCTGCTGGTCGATTGTAAATTGGCTTTTAAGCATATCTGATTGAATGTATTTGTTTACAACAAAATTTTAAGTCGGCACGACCTTGAATTGCACTTTAGGTTTGAACTGGATGCTTGCAAACAGCAAATATTCAATTCAATTGCGGTACGATTTTCAAATTGCGCATGCGTACTATGACACAAATTTATTGTTTATATTTAAAGTCGGTTTCTGATTTGAAATTGGAAGATTAGATCTTTTAGTATTAGAAAATATTATGTTTTTAGAAGCTATGTTAAATAATTGTAATTATTTAATTAAACTAAATTTGCACACACGTAATATTAAAAAATCTCAACAGATGGCAGCTTCTAACTCATTATAAATGACCTAAGTTTTATCTCGGTATAAGTCACAATTTGTTAGTAAATTGAGCCTGTAGCGAATTGGTTGTAAATGTACCTTAAGGCATAATAATTGTCAAGACTAAAGAAGTTTTGCAGAAAAAAATTGCGGTTGAAATTTGCGACAAAAAACTTAAAAAAATTGTATGTCTACCCAGATTATTTTTTAAACAATTTGTAAAATAGGTATTTGCAAAACATTATTTTATGAATCAGGAGGAAAGTAGGTATATCGACAGATTTAAAATTTCATAAAAAATACAGATTTTTTACAAAGTTGCCTCTTTTTAAAATTTGTACAATGAAAAATGATTCTAAAATAAAATTTCAAAGATATGTAACTTGAAATGAAAAAATAATATTTTGAAGCATGGGACCCAAGCGATACTTTAAAGCATTACTGTGACATGGCCTAAATTTCACCAGCCGCCACTGGATGTTGATAAAGACATTGTTTTAAGAGCAAAATTGTTGCCAATAAAATAAATATCACTTCTAGTTACAGATATTAATGTTTTCTAGAGATAAATTGAGCATGGAATAATTTATTACCATATTGAAGTGGACAATATAGATGAAATTTATAACGTTTTAATTTATAACGTATAATAAATAAATAATACGTATTAGCTGATAAAATATGAGAACAAAGTGTAAATATGATTTCACCTATTAATAGTTAACTAAAAATAGGTACACCGAAATCAAATTACCATTTGTAAAGGAATTACTGTCATTTTAAATGCTGCCATAAATTATAATATACAGGGTGTCCCAACCAAAAGTAGGCACCCTGAATAACTTTGGAGATAAAATTTTTTTTGAAAAATTGGTGAAACACGTCGACCTTGTTTCCAAGGGGGACATATTTTAATGTAATACTTGTATACCTATCATCATCCCTCTACCCTACACGGCCACCCTCTCAAAAAAATTCAAATGGCAAAGGGGGTCGAGTGATACATCTTTTGAAAGGTCCTTCAATTCTCTACATAACTGTATATTTTTTTAAACTTTTATCGATTCGGTCCTGAGAAACAATTGTTTCATTATTTTAGGTTCGGGAAATAGAACTAAAAGAAGCAGCTTAAATTATTGTATGTATTGTTCCCCCACCGACTTTCATACAGTAGTATAATCTATTTTGAAATTCTGTACGAACATTTCTGAACACACCTGGAGTCAATAAACGGCATTCTCGAACAATTCTTTCACGTAACTCTTCCAGAGATGCGGGTTTTGTTGCAAATACCTTCGATTTCAAATCTCCCCACAGAAAGAGATCCAAGGGAGTTAAATCTGGTGACCTAGCGGGCCACTCCACAGAACCTCTTCTTCCTATCAATCGCTCAGGAAACCGATTATCCAAAAATTGACGGACTGCTATAACAAAATGTGGGGGTGTCCCATCCTGTTGAAAAAACAGTTCGCCCTCTAAAAGATTATCGTCTTCTTCAAGGATTTGGGTAATCATTGGGTCGATGTTATTTTCTAACAGATCGAGGTACCTTTCGCCATTTAAATTGTCAGGAATTAAAAACGGCCCTACAATGTGATCCCCTAAGATGCCAGCCCAAACATTTAACTTCTGAGGCCTTTGGATATGAGTTTCCATGAACAAATGTGGATTGGTTTCTCTCCAATACTTACAATTGTGCCTGTTTACCTCCCCATTTAACTGAAATGACGATTCATCAGAAAAACAAGTATTGTACAGTAGATTGGCATTACCGTTTAATTGTTCACTAAAAATCTCACAGAATTCAAGCCAAAGATCAAGATCATCCTCGTTTAATTCATGTACCAATTTAAATTTATATGGATGAAATTTGTGGGCCTTTACAATTCGATGAACACTGCTTCGTGATACACCGAAAGACTCAGCTACTTTCCTGATCGATTGAGTATTATCCATCTGCAAATGACCCAGAACTGCCACTTCGACTGCTTCATTCCTAATCGGTCGCTTAGGTTCATGCTTTTTGTTCATATAGAACCTGTTTCCATAAATTTTGTCAATAATTGTAAAACATACTGAGAACCAACCCTTCTATCTGGGTGATTTCTATTGAATATGCGTTCCGTAGCTCTGGCACAATTATCGTTTTTAAAATAAATGCTGACAATTTCCATTCTCTCCTGAAGGGTATAAACCATTTTGAGAACTCACTCTGGTAAAATGTATCTCGATTTAAAATTGGTTGTGAACAAATTAATGTTCAAGGACTATCAAATATTTATGAGTCTCTTATTATTCTAAAATTAAACGGACAAGGAAAGTGTTTTTTGTCGGAAAAACTCGTGTTGATTTGAGAGCACTAAAAAATGTAGTTTTTTTTATAAATTCCAATACCCAGTGCGGTGTATTTTAGATTTTTTAAATGATTTCGATTGTGTGTAATCATCAAAAATAAAATTATTTTCCTTAACAACGAATCGATAAAAGTTTTAAAAAAATACACAGTTATGTAGGGAATTGAAAGACCTTTCAAAAGATGTATCACTCGACCCCCCCCTGCTATTTGAATTTTTTGAGTGGGTGGCCATGTAGGGTAGAGGGATGATGATAGGTATATAAGTATTACATTAAAATATGTCCCCCTTGGAAACAAGGTCGACGTGTTTCACCAATTTTTCAAAAAATTTTTATCTCAAAGTTATTCAGGGCGCCTACTTTTGGTTGGGACACCCTGTATAATACGAGTTAGCGACGTCAAGAAGTAAAACGTAAACGTCAACTTACCCCTACGTAATAAATAGGGTCTACTATCCTACCTATTATCCTGCGCAAAAATGTCAGTAACTGGACGAAAAATTAAAAATGTTTGAAAAAAAAATTATTCAAAACATCGAATAGATTTTTGTTGGCTGGTTACAGGCGCTTTAATGGCTAATTACGCTTCTGCTGTAAAGACGTTTGATTGGTTCCTTGGGCTACTCAGGCTACTGCATAGAATTAGAGCATTTTTGGACAACTGACAGATCGCGTACATATCAAGTTAAATGTCTGACGTACGTGGTTATTGGAGTTGATAGATTTTTTGGTTAAGTGAGTTATAGGGTTATGGGGTTTAAGAGCTTGGGTTTTCAGATTACAACTTCATTCTTAGGGTTATATGGATTTAATAGCTGAAATTATGGGAGTTTTGAGGTTATGGCAAAATCTGTTGTTATATTTTATTTCTGTATAATATCCATCATTTTACATTACTAAGTATGTTGATTTTGAAAAAAAAAAATTTAGTTATTTAGGTAAATTATTTTAACGCAAAATGGGGTTATAGTAGAAAAAACTCGAAATCATCAAAGTAGGCGGATCTTCTTAAAATGTTGCATACAAGTATAATCTATTAATCTGAATATTTTTCCTTACCGGCATTTTGCTGTCTTTACAGAAAATATACTTTACATAACAAGAAAGTAGTTATTGCTTAACTACCATGGCCTACGTGATTAAAAATAAAACAAAAGTACACCAAAAATTTATGTTCAGGTAACCAGGGATGAACCCTCAAATTGCAAAAAAAAAAATCTAAAATTTGAGGTCCATATCACTTATTGCGAACACACTCTATATGTATATTTTTTGTTCTGATGTTATATTTTTTACGAGTTTCACTATTTATTTTTATGTTCTCTGTTTTCGTTCTTTGTTGTGACATAGGTTTCTTTTAATATTCGGTTATTGTTTTGTTTTGTGTAGTAATTATTGTTATAATTTTGTTTATATTCTAAACTGTTTTAAAAATAGTGTTTTTGTTGCGTTTTATTTAGTTTAATTTTTTTTTCAATTTATGGCATTTTTAAGTTATTTCATATATTTTCATGAGGTAATAATTATTTTAATCAATGCTTACTTTGATGATACATATATTTATATTGTAAGTGATTCGTCTTTCTCTTATTTATTCACCTGCTTCCTATATGCGACGTCTCTGGCAGAACAAGTTAGATCGTGGCAATTCGTAAGCTGGTCTGTTTACAATCTGTCTGCCAATCAGAACTAGCGAATGATCGCCGTTTAATACCCTACCAGAATTTTAATATGTTGGGCCTGCGGCTCATTAGTAAACAGTGAAGTAAACACTGATTTTACAATACAAAAAACTGACTGCGGCTACACTGAATAGTGTACAGATTTGCCCATTCATAAATACGTATTCAAGGTAAAAGCTACTACTGCCTTAAACTTTAATTATGTGATATGGATGACTGATGTGCTTCGTCGCTATACGCGATCCATCGTCATTCAGTACTTGCCTTAGTTGCCTTTTCATGTTTGTTCAAGTTAAATTAATTCAGTCTGTATATTAAACCTACGGCTCAGATTTCTAGAGTACATCAAATAGGGATTACAATGTTTCTATATACTTTTATATCTCATTTGAACCTCTAAATAAATTCCGATGAGGACTCCCATGAAACATGTTAAAGTTCCCAAAACGTTGCTGAAGATTTCAATTTACCGTTACGTTAGCAAATTTAATTATGTTTTAATTAGATTAATTAATACTGTTCTAGTTGTTTAAATTCCGATACTGAGCTGCAATAGTGATAGGTACGATACTCATCAGCAGGATCAAGATACTACGCCAGAGTCCAGGGCCGGAAGCTACTATTGCCTCATATGGTTAACAGAGGGACATACGTAGACAAATAAAAGCAAAAATATTAAAGAATAATGAAATACATACCGCTTGATACAATGAATTATTCAGATGGACTGAACTTCCTCATCGCTTTAGCATACGTGGTCACGTCACAACTAATAATCGGTCCGCATTCGTTGCTATTAAATCTGAGCGATTTGGTTGTACATACGTTTGTACAAGGAAAATGAACGCTTCATATCTCAAGATGGTGCATATTCTAAATAGTTCACATGGGCAGGCACTGACAAACCGTGCAGACAATTATCACGAATTTTCCACATTGTTTTGTATCCTACGTTCCTGGGTAAAGCATATTTTAGTTTATTGTTTATTATAGTCCAACTGTTGCTGTCTGATAGAGACAAAGTATAGAACAATAAAGTATAAAACAATAAAAATCCTTGGTAGAACAACCTTATACACCGTGCCACGTTCTTCCTGTATTTTCGATCGTCCTGGTAATTTAAGCATATAGGAGGAGGAAGAACTACTTAGTTAGAGCATGAGATTTTACCAGGGTCTTTAATGGGGTGGCATTTAGAAGTAGACTAAAGTAAATGCATACGAAAAAGAGAAGTATCAATAATAACAATTAAATAACATTAACAAAAGTTGGTTGAACTTACCCACATATTAGTAAAGATACCAATCAAGGCCAACAGCTAACAGAGAAACAGAGCTGGTTACAAAGTTAATAAAGTAAATTTGAGCGCCACGTGATTTGATCCTGATTAAGTATCGTTAGCTACTAGCAATTATCACTCAAAATCACGAAAAGGCAATAATCAGATTACAAGAGTCAAGTAGGTAATTTTCATAAATAAAAAAAAGTGTGTACGCATAAGTATATACAAATATATTAAAAATACCAATGAAATAATCAAATCAATATTACCCCAAAATTAATTACTTCAAAATTACAATATTGTACCGCAAATAAAGTACTCACATTAACAAAAGAAAGGAAATTATATATGTGTGTATAATTGAGAAATGGGCACAATAATTACATACAAAAAAAAACTGAAACAAATAGAACACTAATAGGTATTAAGAATGTCTTGGAAATTCATACATTCAAAAGTTACCAAGTATATAGCTATATTCTGGTTCACAACCTTTTACCTTACTAATGTAAATTTTTTAATTAATTATTATCAAATAATTTTACATTTTAGTATTTACCAAAGGATAATTTAGTATTTAATAACTGATCAAATAATATTATTTGATCCAATTTAGGAAGTATATATATAGCTGATTGGACAAAATAATTTGCAAATATCTAGACATACACATACGTATCTGTATACATAAGTGTGCGTTTGTGTAAGTAAATTAATAAATCAATCGATAATAATATCCAGGTTAAGAAAAAAGTACATCTAATTGGCTGAGCAAAACTAATATGTATATATTATGCACAACTCCGTATATATAGATAACCCATATACTTATGTGTATGTCGGTATAAGTAAGTTAATGTGGCAACTTCGGTAAAAAAAAAGAATTAAATACATTTTTAACAAATGAACACTACAAAAAAAAAGAGTTAAAACGTAAAGTCTTTAATATAAATGGTTTTAAATTTAACTATTAAAGGCTAATAGGGTTATAAACTGTTAGGCAAAATTTGATGGCCTTTAAACGTTTTCAGCACGCACAGTTGTGTCTATTATTTCCTCTAGGTGTACGAGAAATGTCCAAGCCAAAGAAAATTCTTATAGTAAGTACATACCAGGGCAACTGAGATTTCTAAAATACCTAGAAACGAACACAGCACAACGAAATCCTTAAAAAAAAATACACCAGGCAGGAGGTCAATCGGGTATATTCAACCAAGGAATATTCCTAAATATATGTTCCCAGAATGTTCCAAGATGGTTAATAATTTCTAGCGGCATACAACAACAGATGTTTTCGATAAACCCCGCCAAGGAAAACCCTCAATGGAGGGCTTCAGAAGATGCACTTGATACAATGCAATAACTTTAAAGAAACGTTGTTCTAAATCCTCTTGCAGAGATAAGATTTTCATAACATAACAATACTAAATAATTATTAAACGGTAATATGAAAATCACAAAAAAAAATCGTTGAAAATGGATATATCCCAAAATTATGGATTACAAAAATAACTCTCCATTTTCGCACGACGAACAACCTTTTACTAAAGCCAAAGAAAAAAAATTGCCATTTTTTAAAAAGAGTAACAGTTTTTACTAATCTAGAAATACCAAATAAATTGACGAACATTAGCCAACTCTTGGAAAGGAAAAAGGGTATTAATTCTTAAAACAGTGAAATCGGACAAATTAAGTGATTTAAACGATAGTGTTATAAAATGTCTTTCTGGAGAACTTTATTGCATTCGATAACATTACTTGATGAATGAGATATTAAATTTATTAACTTAATAAATGTATAAAAATCTAGCGCGCGCCTATGGTACGTCAGTAACAGTGGTAAAACATTGATATCCCTAAATATAAGAAACTACCGACGAATGCTTTTCAATACAACATACTTATATTGGAAGATATGTTAAGTTGACAAAACTAATATAACCCGACTGCACTCCACCCTCCCCCACTTCAATGGAGAATCCCAGCAAAATATGTTTTGATAAAATTGAACTGTAACAACCGAAAGTCAGTTGTTTCATAAACTGTCCCCCACAGAAATTTATTTCGTATGTCCTCTATAATCCAAAACATTTTTATACCCACTTGGTAGATATGTTTAACGCAATGTATGGCTATTAGGTAAAGGAAAACCACGTGCACAGAACATGACACACAAATTATAAAAATAATCCTCTTGTGACTGTACCGGCAATATGTTGCTGATGGATAACCGATTTTAAATGTCTTTCGCAATGACGGCGTGTATCAAATACACGTAATGTCGATTGTATGGAGTGCACAGAATATGTGAACCATCTCTGTTGTTTTAAAAAAATATGACATTTTATTTGCTTCGTATTTATGCATTTCTAGAGAAAATAAAATTATTATTGTAAATGTAATATACAGTGTGTCGGTAAAATATGGAATAAATTCATTATTTCTTAAACCAAAAATATTTTAAAAAATTTTCGTACACCTGGATTTTCAATTTTAGTTGTGCACTTTATCCTTTATTTTTTTGGTTATGACGTCAGCACTGTTTTCGTTATGACGTCATCGATATTTTTTTAAATAGAACACCCTGTGTATTTCTCCATTTTTGGATTCTGAATCAACAGCTGATTCCAAAAATATATCATACTTAGGGTCTAAAATTGATAAGTTGAAAGATACGGCCATTTTGATAATAAGAATTTACTAATTACTTCCTCACCCCTCAAAGTGAGAAAGTTATGCATTCGTGAAAAAAATTGTGAACATTTTTATTGCATTTCTGGACGAATCTCGACGAATTATAACGATACACAAAATTTCACACAGAAAAAAATTTCTGTCTGTGTGTCTGTCTGGTTCGCGAAGCAGCTACAGTTTTTGAGGTAAAGCTTTCAAATTTGGTATACACATTCTAGAGGTCAAGGAAGAGACTGAGTTCGTTGATGAGCAAAATCGGTCCCAATGTCTAAAAAGAATATTAGTGACATTCCACCAATGTGACTTTTTGAAACGTCAAAATGTGACTTTTTTGAAACGTCAAAATGTGACTTTTTTTGAAACGTCAAAAATTACTTATTAAACTCCACCACACGTCGAGTTTTACTACGGTGAGGAAGTTTTGATCCCCAAGTAATTAGCAGCGGTTTTTTTAAGATTTTGTTTGAATAAATAACACTAGAACTAATGGTTAGTTAATAATAAAAACAATTTATAATAAATGTTCGAGTTATACTCCTTGTTGTAGCTCACAGTACCCTGAACGATGAATAAAGTGTTCCTGAACCTTGTTTATACTTTCCTTAGAAATGTTGTTTATTTCTGTTCTAATTCACTCTTTTAATTCGACAATGTTTTCCGGTTTGGTTTTATAAGCTAAGTTTTTTAGATGGCCCCACAGAAAATAATCTAATGGATTGAGTTCCGGTGACCTTGGTGGCAATTCGATGAGTCTACCTACGTCTACCAATCCACCTGTTCAGAAAGATTTGGTCAAGATACCTTCGAATGTCTGCTGCATATTGGGGAGGCGCACCATCCTGTTGATACCACAGACTTTCGTCAATATTACCAGCATTAATTCTACTGGGGGTTTAAATATAATAACGCTGGGATGAGACAGCCCATTAAAAATTGGAGATATGCCGGCCCATTTGCAGTTTCATCGGAAAAATTGGGTCCAATGAATCTATTTCTTACAATTCCCGCCCACATATTTACCTTTTGTGGATACTGTGTGTGCTGCTCCCGCATCCATTGAAGGTTTCCCTGGCTCAGTATCTACAATTCTGACAATTTATTTCATCATTTAATTTGAAAGTGTTTTCATCGGAGAAAATAATCTTAAAAGTATGTCATTTTTCTAATTTTAATATTGTATGTACTGACGTTTTAGTAACATTATAATCGCGACTAACCTGGTATGTGGATTTTCCTCAACAGCCAGTAAAATATTTAATTTTGTATCCTCGTAAACACCTGGACGACTTGTTTTGGGTGAATCTTCCGCCGTACCAGTCTCTAATTTTTTTGTCAATTTTACTCACTGTCGATTGAGTTATGGGTCGTTCTGGATATTTAGTATTAAATAAATTACATACTTCTTGTTGAGTTCGCATCCTATCACCACACCCAATCATCGTAAGAATTTCAATTCTTCGTTTTACAGATACACTCATGTTATGAATTAAAATAAATCGATAACAATTATTGAGAAACTATTACTGACGTAAAGTATTATTAAGTGATTCATTGTCAATGACGATATTGATAAAACAAAAAAAAACAAAAACTAGCCTACTTCAAAGATTACTTTTTTTTATTTGTTTTCCTTTAAATGACCGTATCAATAAGGATACGGTGCGCAATTGAAATTAAAAATCGACGTCTCCAAATATTTTTGGCTTACGGAATAATGAGTTTATTTCATACTTTACATTTACACTGTATTACCTATATAAATATTGTCTGAACGTTATTTGTGGCATTCTCTAAATTTTTCTTTCTCATTTTTGGGACTTGACACATGAATAATTCTTCGTTATCTAAAAAAATATAGTTAGCTACCCAGTATATTACTGGAAAAATAAACCTCTAAGCTTGTGACTTTACGTCAAAAGAGTAGTCAGATGGTGTTTTTTGACAACTAATATGAGATACAAAAATAATAATATAATTCCCTAACGTTTCGGAAAACGAATCTGTTTCCTCTATTAAAGTTATTTATCCTTTTTTAGAATATGTCAAGTGTTAAATAATAAAATATATTGGAAATGTAAATAAGCATCCTTTCTAAACTAACATGATAACAATTATAAATACATACAATTTTTTATATTTTATACTGTCATTTTCATCTGAATGCGCTGGTTTAAAACTTTTAGGTAGATAATCAAACACTTACAATACATGTTAGGTTTGAAAGGATGATTATTTAATACGCAATAATTATTTCATTATTTTTTCTAGAAGCCTCTGTTGTTGCCATTTTAGTTTTCAATCATTCCTTGTAGTTTATGCACAAACGGTAATGACGCCACCTTTGCTAAGAGCGTTTTATGCGACAAAGACCATCGCGCACACACCCATACACTTTCAGATTGCTACAATTACTAAACTACTATTAGGTACACCAACATCAACAGCGGAGAAACTGTCAGGCTTCATATAATTGAGGAAAGTTCTTCATTCCTGTACAGTAGCACAACTCTCTCACTCTATTCTGGTCCCCATTGGTTGCATATGTTACAGGTAAGTAAATAAACACACCAGCTGAATTTTTATGTGGCATGTTTAATAATATCTA
Source organism: Rhamnusium bicolor (assembly GCA_029963845.1). NCBI lineage: Eukaryota > Metazoa > Arthropoda > Insecta > Coleoptera > Cerambycidae > Rhamnusium > Rhamnusium bicolor. The sequence goes on along the minus strand of JANEYF010000851.1, from coordinate 4,885,098 downwards.
TATTTGTTTTATATATGCCGGCCCTGAAAATTGGAATACAAATCCGGACCCTGCTGATGTGTATCGTACATATTTCCTGGACATTAATTTCAGTAATTTAAAAATAACATTTAATCAATAATATTTACAATGTGGTAAGTTCTTGCAATACACATAACCAGGTTTATTAGGAACATATCATTTAGTTTTGATATAAAATCAAATTCGGTAGAGTTCTAAACTAAATTTTACTTCAGCTACTTTAAGGCACAAATTCTAAAATCAAGCAATGTTGTAAATGTAGTTAAGGCAAAGAGCTTCTTTTAAACTTGTACCGTCACTATGACTCACCTTCAAACTTCTCGTATAACTTGAAGTCCAATTTTTCAGGTACGAATTTCGGCTTGTAAACTTTTGATTCTAATTCTACTTTGCTCAGAGTTAAAGATGCAACTTTCTTTAGCACTGAACTATCAGAGTTGGCTTTGGAAATATCTAATGGGACGGACATATGTCGTTTGTATTCTGGGTGGCCTGGAAAAAAAAAGGGGCATCGTAAATAATGCAAAATTTTTGTAGCAAAATATAGATACATACATTTATAATTAAGTCATAAATTTGCAAGATATGCAGGAATAACTAGTTGTAACTGCATTGGAACAGTCTGACAATATTTTTGCAAGCTTATCAAAAAAACATGTTTATTCAAATTTGTACAAAAGTAACTTGAAATTTACGCGACTATGGGTTCACAGCGCATAACAACCAATGTAGTTTATTTTGGACTTAATTGCAACATAAAAAACGTCGACGTCTTTGATCCTTTTACCACTGTGAAAGAGACAGACGTTTTTTTACGTTGCAAATGAGTTTGAAATAAACTTTAGGTAGAATCCTATTACTATTATATCATATTTTATCTGGTCTAAAAGTGGATTCTCTTACAACTTGATCTGCTTCTCCAATTAGAACAGTTATAATTTGTTTAAAATTTGAAATGCATAATGTATTTCTTTGCATTTTACATAATTTATTTAAAAATTTCAGTCTGAACACCGTTTGGTGGAGGGGGGGGGCAAGGCGTGACACTCCCTCACATTTACTGTCATGTCCAGCTTTATCAATAGAGCTCTAGAAGTTGATGTTGAACATTAAGTTAGCTGATAATTTATTAATACTGTTTTTACAATACAAAAATTTAATTATTGTTGACAATGTTCACACAAAATACCCCAGTTGCATATTGCAGTAAAGCTCAGATTTGAACAGGTCCTCTGTTCAAATCCGGCGTTCAAATTGGTACTTTTGTTACACAAAAATTAATGTACAGAATAAATTAACAGAATATTCTGTTTTGCCCATTTTTTCCATATTTTTTTAAGAAAAGCCTGCTGTCGTGACAATAATCATCTTTATTGCCAACTACAATAAGGGCCATTAATGTGAAATTTCTATCTACGAATGTATCTCTGGGACAAAATAGTCAGATTTTTGTTCAACGTCCCCGAAAATGTGAGATTTTCGAATATTTTGTAATTTTTTTATATTATTTAGTATTTTTATGTAATAAGAGATAAGTTATGTTATAATTATTAGCTAAAAATATTTTTCTCTTTTCCATTTTGTCTTTTTCTGTTGTAAAATTTGTACCACTTGTGATTTCTTAAGTATACTTCTATAGTATAATTTATATAGTGTTTTTTGTTTATTGTAATTGATTTTCTTGAAAGAAATAAACGGTTAAACTAATCTATTTTATTTCTTTCGAATAAAAATTTTTGGGTGCAGGGTTTTCTTGAACATATTTCTCTATTTTTTGAGCAAAATGAACACAAACAGATCAAAAAAGATAACTAGTGCTGTATTACTTAACCTTGGAGTCACAGTTTAATTTGTTTTCTTCATCAACTACAAGTAATTAAAGTAAACTTTATTGGATACAATAAAATTTTGTAAAACATTACATCGGGGTTTTGTAATCTTTTACAAATGTATTCTAATGCTTGTCCTCAAGGATGATTGTTACGACAATCCTAGCTCATTTTTCAGAATATGTCTGTTATTCACACAACATAAAGGTTTCGGCTAGGTGCACGTCGATAGTACTTTCTCATACTCATATTCAATTTGGCATGAAAGAAATAAATTATTTTAATTAAATGTGTCATTTACATTTATTTTACATGTTTATATAAAATAAATAAAATGAACATAATAAATTAAATAAATAACACAAATAAGGTAAGTAAAATAAATAAAATAATAAGATAAGATAAGATAAACAAAATAAACAAGACAAATAAGACAAAAAAAGACAAATGAGATAAATGGGAAAAATGAAATGGAAAATGTCATACGAAATCAATGACATAAATGAGACAAGTGAGAGAAATGAAACAAATAAGGCAAATGACGCAAATTGGACAAATGAAACAAATATTAAGGAAATACATAAGACAAACAAGATAAACAAGAGAAAAAGATAAACGAGATACAAAAGATCAACGAGATAAATAGGATAAATGAGATAAATGGGATAAGTAGGAAAATAAGGTAAATGAAATGACGATATAACCGAAACAAACGAGAAAAATGTTGTAAATAAGATAAATGAGATAAATAAGACAAACAAAACAAAAAAAGGTTAAGATATGTGTATAAAATAATTTATTTACCACTTAATTAAGATTGGATATGATGAAAAAATACTGTAGACAAACTACTTTTTTTATTTGAATGAAATTAATTTTAGACCGTTTTTCTCAATAACGGTTAATCTTAGAAATTTTCAAGAGTTCTTTTCGGCATATTTTCTCATTCTGAATAATTCTTATTTAAAATATTTTTTTGATTTGACGCAATTTTTTGGGCCCCTCTGGTGCACCAATTTCACTGAAAGTCTTCCCTGAACCACCCAGATAGTATATGTAAAGTTTGAGATAATGATAGCACAACGATGACCAGCGACATACAGACACACAGTCATACAGGCGCACGGTTCGGATAAATTTTCTATTTTCGGGTCTCAAATCTTTCATCTTCATCATAATCTGGAATTTGATTTTTTGCACGACGACGATGAGAAAGTAAAAATTGATGATTTAAATTCAACTATAAAGCAGGTCTGTTTGATGAAAAAAATTTTAATAGAATTTTTTCTATTATAATAATTTTAAAACTTAAAAAATTAGCAAGATACTTTGATGTCTTGATAACATAGTCTCTAGAAATGTACACCTTGAAGTAAAAAGACGTGTACAATTTATTTTGATCAAACTAATTTGATAGTCTAAGATATGCCTTATGCAGGTATATAGAAGTTTTTGTACCTTTTAATACCTTTTAATTGTTTACCTATATAGTCAAGTTTTATGAAATTTTAAAATAGCCTTTGGTATCTTTGCTCTACATTTAACAGAATATAAACACTATCAACTTAGAGTTTAGAAATAAAATTTTTGAAACAATGCTATTTTTATACGTAAAGTTTATTTCAAAATAATTTGCTACCGTCTGCTTTTTTGACAGCGGTAGAGTGATCAAAGATGCCGACATGTGTATGTTCCAAATAAGTTTGAAATAATTTGTACGTAATCTATTATAAATTTAAACACTTTTTTCTCTTCACGTGTTCTCAGTGTTATTCTATAAAAAAAAATTATGATTCTTTTTAAGTAGCTATATAATAAATACATTCTTTTTGAAATATTTTGTTATCTAGTGAGATTCTCCCTCTTAAATTTCACTATAACGGTGTCCATGACTGATACTCAGATACATTAAGGTTGCGATTTGACAGAGTGAGGGGAAGTAAGCCTTTATTTTCGATTTAAAATGATTTTAGGACTTTATTATTGTCCTTAACGACTATAATACAGGGTGGGGCATTAGTGCGTCGGACCTCGATATCTCGAGTTCTACGATAGCTAGAAATTAAAAAAAAAGCAAGTAAACTAGATAAAAAAATCTATAACCGGAAATTATTTTCGAATGTACAGGGCGAGCCAAGACGAAATTACAGGATCAAGTGCCTTTTTTAAAATGGATTGCTATGTACATTTTTGAAGCCTGTTTCCAGATTCTATTCATTACTGTATTATTATTGACTATCTCCCAACCACTTTGATCTAATGCATTTTTTTGTTGAAATAATGCCATCTGCAGATGCATATTGAAAAAATCACAATTACGGGTTTTAAAAAAACTTATGTGAATACTAGTTACGAGACATCTATTTAATGTTTTTGAATCATCACCCTATATATTTTTCAACTATGTGATGTAGAAATGAAAAACTAACATTTTTTGTAATACTTGCCTTTGGCTAATTGCAACCATTTTATTGAGCAATAAGTACAAAATTCAAGAATAAACTTAAGAAAATAGAGGTTGCTTCAAATAATTCATTATAAAATTTTTTTATAAGTGCTCCACATGTTGCCCATTTTGATTGACACACGTCTCTATGCGCTTTTGATATGAGGCCATTTAGTGGGACCATTTCTTCCGATCCATTGAAGTGGGTAAATAGTATTTAACTGGTCCCTTACTGTAATAGTTCTTTTATAATATTTTTTTGGTGTTTTCGTTATTCGACAAGCAATAAAACCTTAGTTTAGTATAAATTGTTTTGTACAAACGAACATTTATCGCACTTATCGGTCAGTTATCATTTGTATTAAAGTCAAAATATTTCGAGTTTTACAAAATGAATTTTAATAAAGCGTAACTTGTAGACATGACTTTTGTTTTGGGCGAGTCAGACAGAAATTGTTTACTTACCAGTAGAATTTATAAGCAAGGGTGTCCTAAAAGAACAATTCCTGATGTTAGCAGCTTCTAAAACTTTCTCGATAGATTTGTGGAACTGGAAATGTCGAATATAATATAAATGAAAGAATAAAACGTGTTGTAAATGAAGAAAATGAGTTTTCTGTGATGCTGGCAACGGTTGAGAATCCTCATATCAGTCAGAGAAGTGAGCTCATTAGTAGGAATAAGTCGAATCTTAAAAACAAATAAGTTTCATGCATACCATATTCAAATGCACCAGGAACTATCTGATGACGATTTTCAAAGGCGTCTACAGTTTTGTAATTGGGCCAGTAATAAAATGCAAGATGTCACCTTCTTCAGTAATGTTTTATTCACTGATGAGGCAACTTTTCATAAAAATGGATTTGTTAATAGGCACAATTTCCATTATTATGCTTTGGAAAATCCTCATTTTTTTTGGCAAGTTGATAACCAGCACAGATGTCTATAAACGTTTGGGGAGGAATTATTGGAGAACATGTAATAGGGCCACATTTCTTTGGTGGTACATTGACTGGAGCTATTTATCTTCATTTTCTGGAAAACTATTTGCCGCAATTATTGGTGATTCTTTAATAATAATAATAATAATCTTTATTCGTCCAGTAGATCATTTTTTACATGATATAGGATAAGTCCAACATACATACTATGTATGTTGGACTTTTTACCTATGTATTACATAGGTAAAAGACCGATATATAAATATAAGAACAAATATAAAACAAAACAGTAATACTTAACCTAATAAGGTACATGTAATTACATTGATTAAAATTTTGAATTAAAATTCGTCATCAAAATATTCAGATAAAGAATAATAACATTTATTCCTTAGATGGGATTTAATTTGATTTTTAAATTCCTTGTCACCTAGAGTTTTATAAGAGTTTGATAATTTATTAAAAACTTTTATGCCCAAGTACTTGGGACTTTTCTCATACAAAGATAGTCCGTATTTTGGGATTTCTAAAGTAGAGGAACTTCTTGTACTATAATTATGATTGAAGTTAAGCGTGTTCAAGTTATGTAATTCAGATTTCGCATAGAATAGACTTAGTAGACTTTCTGAAAGGATTCGAAATATAATGTGATTTCAGCAAGATGGTGCTCCACTACATTATTTAAATGCAGTTAGAGACCACGTAAATAATACCTACCAACTTCAATGTATTGGAAGAAATGGACCCACTAAATAGCCTGCTAGATCCCCAAATCTTACAAAATGGATTTCTTTTTATGGGAATATGTGAAGGAAATTGTTTATAAAGACACACCAATAACAGTACAAAATATGAAGGAAAGGATAATAACTGCTTTTAGATCTATCACACCGGCAATCTTAGGAATAGTAGAAACCTCATTTCAAAAGCGCATAGAGACGTGTATCAATCAAAATGGGTAACATGTGGAGCACTTACTATAATTTCTTCTAATGAATTATTTGAAAAAACCTCTATTTTTTAAGTTTATTCTTGAGTTTTGTACTTATTGCTCAATAAAACGAAAATGGTTGCAATTAGCCATAGGCAAGTACAAAAAATGTTCATTATTCATTTCTACATCACATCGTCGAAGAATAAAGAGGGTGTTCTATTTGAAAAAAATAAGAAAATTCAATTTAAAGAGTTCTTAATTGAAAAATAAGTTTTGGATACCCTGTACATTTTTAGGAAGTAAAAATGATTGAAAAACATTAATTAGACGTCTCGTAAATAGTATTCATATAATTTTTTCTTAAAACCCATGACTTTGGTGATTTTTTTCAATATGCATCTGCAGTTGGCATTATTTCAACAAAAAAATTCATTACATCCAAGTGGTTGGGAGATAGTCAATAATAATATAGGAATAAATAGAGTTTAGAAAGAGGCTTCAAAAACATGTACTGATATACATAGCATTTTATTAAAATATGCATTTGATCCTGTAATTTCGTCTTGGCTCGCCCTGTATATTCGAAAATATTTTCCGGTTATAGACTTTTTATCTAGTTTACTTGTATTTTTTGTTTAAGTTCCAGCTATCGTAGAACACGAGATATCGAAGTCCGACGCATTATTGCCCCACCCTGTATAAACTATTGTTAACTGTTGTTGCAATTAAAATTTGTGACCTGACATTCTGACACCGAAAATACTTATACAATAAAAATATGGTTAGATCAGAAATATTAATTAGGTATATAAAAATTAACAACTAAAACTTTATATCTATTAATATATTCGTTAGAATAATGGCAAACACGTCATACCATGGTTGGTTTTTTAAATATTTATAATAAACCAGTAATTAAAGTGCCTACTTCTGACTTATTCTACGAAATCCCTTAATTATAAAATATAAGAAACATTAAGCAACATACCTTATTCCATCAGTTCTTCAACATATACACAAAGATATCTCCATTCACATTATATTAAGGTGTGATGTAAAATATTGTTTGTTATGAGTATATTCATATTCATATAAAATTAAGGCAAAAGTAATTATAGTGATGAATGATATTCATCAAGTACTATTTCCAAATTTTTTATTCATTGTACTATTGTTAATGCCTGTTTAATATAAATATTTTTTTTTAAATTTTTTTATGCATTCACATTTTTTCAAATAATTCATTTTTAAAAAGAGAAACCGTGGTCACTTGTGATCAAAGAGTGATTTTAAAAAATAATGTACTGTGTTTCTTTTGGATATACGTATATAACTAATTATTAATTAGTAACAAAACATTTTTATGGATACAAAATATTAATGACATACGCCCCTAAAATAAACTTAAATAGTAACAGATATATACTGGGATTACATTTGTAATTTTAATCTTGTTACATGAGATATGTATACAGGGCGATTCATTTCGGATGAATTAAACTCTCAACTCAAGGATTTATCTAAAGAACTAATATTCAAAGCCTTTGCATGAGCAAGTTACAACTCCTAAACAAGGGTATAAATTAACACAACTTAATGCAATCTCAACTTGAATTTGTATTATCATATGTATCCACAAAAAGAATAGCTAGAAGTTTAAAATAATTATTAGTAATTTTTTTAACCAATTTTCCTATGGAAATCGTGTTTTGCATGGTTGCGGAGTGAGCAGATTTATATTTAAGGGTGCAAGTTTATACGGGGGGGGGGAGGGGGAAGTTGAGAACTCTTGAGTTTGGAGTGTATGCATGGCAGAGCAGTGTGTGTTATGTAAAATACTCAGAAGCTTTGATCCGTTCTTACGGTTCGCAAAACATCATGAAAATGTAGAAGTGGGCGCAGGATTGTTCAAGGTAGCAAAGAGAGTCGCAGATGAACTCAGCCTCGTATTCGACACCAAACGAGGAGACCGGCCAGGTGCTAACATTAAATCAATTACTGAACTTCAATTTCATTCTGAGAGCCCGAATAAAAGCTGCAGAACCCAGGAATCTGTTTCGATAGCACGGTAAACCCCAGCATGGTGTCTTTTATAAGAATATATTAACATTATCACTGGGTTTATCGAGCAGGCTGAAATTCGCCTTTCTAAGGTCAGCCGGGCTTAAGTCGGAGACTGAAGTACTCATTGTGGTCTGTCAGGATCGTGTTATCAACACCTTGGTTTACCGTAGCTGCGTGTGGTGTGTGGAGGTTATTAATATCAACTACAGGACCTGCCGTCAGACACCGGAATCGCTCATGCACTTACTTTCTACATGTCCCATATATGCTATTTCAGCCTATAACGTGGTATTACCAGTGCTATATTACCCCGTACGCGTAAGGCAACACTGATGTTTACTAGTGATGATGTCCCCGGAGATATTGAGTCCGTCGTCGAGAACGAGAAATGCCAAATTTACTGAACTACTCGTTCCCGACGATCAGCCAACAAGCCTAACATAGTCGTCCTCGACCATCAACTCAGGGTAATGTATGTTATCGAGTTCTCGGCATCTGGTGAGAAAAACATCTCCGATACGAGTCCTGTACCCAGGTTACTTGGTCACGCTGCTCCCAGAACTGAAGATCATACTGGCCTGTCAAAAATCAGTACAATTTTTGATAAGCTAACTGCAGAAGGTAATCATTCTCTCCAAGGTACACGATTCTGGTGTCTAGAGTCACTAACCTTGCGGGATGTGGGGTGGCTGTAGGTAATTCGCCAGCGCTACTATGGTATCGGAGGCTACGGAAGGAGTGTCCGGTATCGGTTCGTCCGAGAAAAAAAATGCCAGTAATTTTAAAACAACCATTTTCTACAATATCAACTATATTAGATTACAGAGTATTTTGAAAATTTTTAACATATTATGTATCTGCAATCCATGAAATCCTCTACATTATTTCTTATTTTTCATTAATTTGTTAAGTTGGCCATCCAGAAAGCCTTACGCACATGATGTATATTCTTTGGTTGCTTAATATAAATCTTAAGTTTTATACATATACAACGATAATTTGATTTAAAGTCTGATAAAGACGTGATTATATTGTAAGAGAAAACATCTTTGTAATGTCATAATGATTTTGATGGAGATTGATCACTTGGTCCGATAATATCGCTCTCCTATAGAGTGTCTATCTCCTGAATGAAAGTGATTTAACAAATATATTAAATCAGGATAAACGACCTCACGTAGCAATTTTTGTATTAAAAATAATAATTTCACAGTGAATTTTGGTCCTGTTTTAGATAGTACTAATAATATAACTACGATTTTTCATTTTTCAGAAACTACAATGATAATAATAATAATGTTTGTTAGATTCAAATCTATACAAATATAATTAATGTTGTTAAATATTAATAAATAAATAAACATGACGAATCCCACAAAAGAAACTTGTTCATGAATGCTTTCGCTGTATAAAAATACTACAAATATGTACTCATGCATGTATTATATATTAGTCCAGCAATAATTAATTACGCTCTCATTAATAATATAATAAATGAAAACAAAGCCTAATTCTTATATATACTATTGAACGCGATTTCATGCAAAGCCTGCGGTTAATGTAACAGACAGTGGTGGGATAATAGAAAACTGGTTGACGACAAAGATGGTTGTTCTGCGCTACTGCTGAAATCGATGTTCGCTTGCGCATTGTATCTTGCCGAGTGCCTTTATTGACAAGTTAACTCTGTCCCGCATATTTTTAAACTCTAATTCTCTATCTTTTTATCTCATAAAACGCAGGTTTTCCATAAATCGAGTCCAATAATGCATATGAAATGTACTAAATTCTAGCCACATGTAGGATTTATAATGTTGATGTTTTGTATCTTACTTTGAAGCCATCCTCAAGGGAAATAAGGAAAGTCAAAGTATGATAGTCCAGGAGGTGTTGGGAGTAGTTTTATTCGTGTGCCTCGAACTGCCTACTCTCCAGATCGAACTGTGTTTGGTTTCTAAGGTCTCAGTCTGCCTACTCCTTAGAGAGAGAGAGAGAGCAGTTCTAAGAAGTAACAGCTTGGCTAAATGTCTATTTGAACATCAGTTGGTCGCGGTTCCGAAATTTGTTCACCAAGATCTCCGGACTTGAATCCGTTATATTTTTTTATTTAAAGCTGCATTTTATTGCACACATTTCATCGTTAACTTTTATGACTTCATAACGAACCAGAACTTTTTTTTATGGGCGTATGTATAGCTGTTCTTGGTTGTTTTTGGTGTATAACTAATATTCATTCGCGGATTTAAAACTATTTCTATGATTTATTATTTTTATGTTTAATGGAATTGAGTTTTCTCAAATTGTTTTATTAATTTTAGGTATTTGTAAGGATTGATGTATCTGATTTCAGGACTGTTATACTATGTAATTTTGCACTCTTTTTGCTTTTATTGGTTTAGTAAAACTCTTTGATTTAATAAACCACTTTTATCGTAACGTTCATTTGATGAATAAGTAAAATATTTATCATATACTATTTTAATAATCTATTAATGAAGAACCTCCAATTTCCTAAAAAATAATAATGAAGTAATTTGTTACCCCTCCCTATCCAATGATTTCGTAAGTTAAATGTGGTCCAACTAGAACTGAATAGTGAATACAGCATTTGCAATTGCTAGATGTCTCAATATTGTTTATGCATTTTAAATTTTGTAATAATCCTCTAAGTTGTTTAATTTTCAATATATTTGTCCCATTTAAGGTGACAGTCAATTACTCTTCCTAAATATTCAATATTTTTCTCTGGTGCAAAGACTTGATTATTATAATTTATTTTACTTGGACTGGATTCTGGTAGATGCGTAGAATAGCTAGTAAAAAGGATATAGATAATCTGTTTTTTCAATATTTATTTTCAGAAGCTTTACGTGGAATAATCTACTATAATTTAAGTTTTTTTTTAAACTGTCTTTTTAAAGATTGACCTTCAGAAAATACTGCAGTATCATCTGCAAAGCTGGTAATATCTCCATAGCAGCGCAGATCAAACAGTTCGTTAATATAAATTATAAATAATATTGGTCACAGGATGGTGCCCTGAGGAACCCCATATATATATATATATATATATAGATATATATATATATACATATACATATATATATATATATATATATACATATATATATATATATATATATACAGGGTGTCCCACGACGAACTGCGGCGATCGATATCTCGAAAAATAGACATTGGAAAATTTTGTAGTAAACCAAAGTCGACGGGGGCAACTCGGCTAAAAGATTTTCAAGATGGTGGCACTTCCGGTTATACCGGAAGTAGATGTCAACTTGCTTATTTTAAATGGGACATCCTATATATTATTACATTTTTTGGATTGCATGAAAAATTCTAGGCCAATTTTGTGTATCATATCCTATATCTAAGTCTTTCCGTTTTTGACATATTTCAATTCTTATGTCAAAAATGACGTTTGCAGGCACTAAAAAAACGATAAACCTTGTGTTTCCATGTTCTTATAGAAGACACCATGCTGGGGTTTATCGACATGCTGCCGAAACAGATTTTCCTGTTCGGCAGCTTTAATTCGGGTCTCAGGCGATTTGGCTGAAGTTCAGTGACTGACTCAATGACTTCAGAAATAGGAAGTCTGAAGTCATTGGACTGACTCTACATCAGAACCTCGCCTGGTGTCAAATGCAAGACCGAGTTCATCTGCGGCTCTTTTTGCTGCCTTAAACAATCCTGCTCCCACTTCTACAGTTTCCTGATGTTTTACAAACCGCAAGAGGGGATCTGAGCTCCTGAGGATGTTACGTGCCATACTCAGTACTACTCTGCCATGCGTACACTCTAGGCTCAAGAGTCCTCAGCCCCCCGTTGACGTTGGAGGTACACACGAGGAACGGACGATCTAGTTTGATACTTGATATGAATTTGATATTCAAAAACTCACATAAAAAAAATTACCGCGATTTCAATATTAATAATTTACCGTAACTTAATCCGTTAAATGCAGTCTTAATTTGTTTGTTTATTTGATAACAATTATTACAGGTATATAAATAGTTTTATTGCAGCTAATTTCTCAAAAACATTAATTTTTGAGGGGAAAGTCCTAAGAAAATTTTTATTAGAATATAAATAAATAATGATAAATATTTAGCAGACAATGATAATGCCTGATAAAACATTAAAATGATAACATTGTAATATAAATATAAATGAGAGTACAATATAATTAATTATATTAACAAATCTTTTATAACGTTTATTACAAAATAGCAAACATTTTTTTTATTAACTGTCGCAAAATATTTTTCGGTTTCATAATATTACATTTTGATTTCAAATGTAAAATTATTTTAATATTTTTTTATGAAATGTTTGTCTTTGGGTTGATATAGCTAGGAGTGGTTTTGTGATTTTAGAGATATCTTCCGAGGATATATTCTAAAATGATTTGTTTTGTAATCGACATTCTTCTAATTATTACGTAGAGTTGTTTAAAATGACGAAAAACTCAAAAAGAAAATATCAGTGAAAACAAAATTTTAATATTGATATAATTCTCGAGATTAAAATAAAGAGCCTCTGCTAATTTTGGGATCAAAACTTGGCGTGCTGGGCTAAACTATACTGAATAAGATTTGCAGGAAACAACTACTCATCGGACAAATGTCCCGACCTGCATTGATAAACCTCTAACCCACTTGGTATCTGCTTTGCAGGTCACTATCAGTTACTAAAACATCTGTGATGTCTGACTGGTAGTAGCACTGACCACCAGAGGGATACACTTAACACTCACTATGTCTGTTTTGCTTTGTCTGTTTATTATTTGTCTTTTCAATTACTTATGGCATACTGACGAGAACATAAAAAGTTTGAAACCGGTATGTTTAGCCAGGAAGCGACAAATGATCTTAGCTACCAAACAAGATTTGCAGATTTAATTCAATGCAGGTCCGGGCTTTTGTCCGTTGAGTAGTTGTTTCCTTCAAATCTTATTCAGTATATAGTTTAGACCACCAGGGTTAGAGGTCGAAGGTCTTGGTACCTGCTTTGCAGGTCGCTATCAGTTACTGCGACATCAGTGTTGTCTGACTGGTAGTAGCACTGACCACCAGAGGGATACACTTATACTTAACACTCACTATATCTGTTTTGCTTAGTCTGCTTATTATTTGTCTTTTCAATTACTTATGGCATACTGACGAGAACATAAAAAGTTTGAAACCGGTATGTTTAGCCAGGAAGCGACAAATGATCTTAGCTACCAAACAAGATTTGCAGATTTAATTCAATGCAGGTCCGGGCTTTTGTCCGTTGAGTAGTTGTTTCCTGCAAATCTTATTCAGTATATAGTTTAGACCACCAGGGTTAGAGGTCGATGGTCTTGGTACCTGCTTTGCAGGTCGCTATCAGTTACTGCGACATCAGTGTTGTCTGACTGGTAGTAGCACGGACCACCAGAGGGATACACTTATCACTCACTATGTCTTAAACACTGAGATCCAACGAAAATTCTCTATATATGTATCATACTTTTACAATTTGAAAAGCAATGTTTAACAAAATAATGAACCTTAATTCAAATTGCAATAAAGCTCTACTTTGCGCACAGAAAGTGGTCGCGGTGGAATTGAAACTTGACAAGTAGTTTTATTATACAAAAATTAAAATAAAAAAGAGATTTCAGTCTGTAATAAGAGCAGTAATTAAATTTAATGTCAGAAATAATGTTTCCAAGACAAAATGATTTCAGATTCGTGTTCAGCAACAGTGTGTCCGAAAATGTGGAGATAACCGACATTTCCTTCAGTTATAGAAGCAATATAAACTATCCTTTATTGTAAGTAAAATGCATTATCATCATTTTGTGTCAAGCTAATGGCTAATGGCTAATGACCTAAAGACAAAAAAAAACATATCCGTTATAATTTTTTATTTTCATTGTTAGTAAAAAATTGTAAAACAGTAGCCTTCTCTTCGTTTCACATCAGTTAATATAATGTATGCGCTATCAAACTAAGACTTAAAAATTCTTAAAGCAGCACTAATAAATATTGTTGGATGTAGGTATCTAGTTAGAAATTCAAACATTTGTTATCTTCGCCTTGTCTCAATGTTATTGTATTTAAAAATATTTCGGTTTAAATAATAGGTATGTAATTTTTTTCTTGATCTTTTTTCTTATTCAGTTAAACTGTCCTCCACCTATAATAGCGCCTATGGAGTTATTGCATCTTTCTGAACAACTCGTCATAACTTTTTGCTGGGTCTCTTTCAAAATTCTGACTCCGAGAAATTTATAAAGAAATCGTGGTAGGCTGAGATTTGCTTCCGTAATCATAGTGACCAAAATTAAGATTTCGGACTTTACAAAACTGACATAAATTATAAAATACTCCATGAGAAGTGAAGCACACTGTGTAAATATAAAAGTAACATTACTTTAGGAAAGATTTTGTATATACAAACCAATCCAAAAAAAATCCTTTGCAATAATTAAGTATAAGATAAGAATCTAAATTAAGAAACTTAATATTAAAATTACTTAGTCCAATTTAATAATATTTATTTATATCAGATGATTTGTTTATAATCACTAATCAGCAAATGTGTGGTTATTTACAGTTTAGATATGGTTTATCTAAAACTTAACATAAAAAATGTCGGCTTTGACGGCGGTAAAAGGATCAAAAAAGCCAACGTTTTTTGTGCCGCAAATAAACTGCACATGTAACAAAAAGACTATAGCACAATATTAGTAATTGAATATCCAGTAAATCAATACTAATAATCACTGTCATCTGTTCATTATATATCAAACAACACTATTTTGTATATCTAATAAGTAGGCTTAGAAATTTTAAGACGATTATTGACAACATACTAAAATGAGAAAACTACGAGCACCTCTTTATGTTATGGGTATAGACCGCATCTCAAGTAGCCATTCCAGTTACGGACTGACGTACAACTCTCGCACAACTAATAAAATGAGAATAAACATTGTGAAATGCAATGGTACACGATTTTTTTTAGGCATTAATTGATAATTTTCTCATGTTTTTTTATTGTATATTGCTAATTCCTTACAAAATACAGCACATTTATGTACAGGGTTATTCATTATATCCCCCTTATCATATTATTTTTTGAGTTATAAAAAAAAGTTAAATAAAAAAGTTGTATTTGTGTGTCTATGTTTTTTGAAAATCTACTGAAAAAACAATTGTCTGCATAGGTCACGTGATATAAAAACGAAGGTGACTTTTCTAAATGGCATACCTGTATATTTTTACATTTTGTATTAAATCCTTTTTCCCTGCTTTCAAATATATTAAGTTTGATAGGTCTAGCTGTAATATTCTTTGGCATATCGGACATTACGTATGCTCCAAATATGCAAATATGCATATGGAAATAATAATACAACATGCCAAACAACATCAATGTTGTCATAGTATCATCAGTCACAATGTACAGCGTAGTAAGTAATAATAACTGCGCTTCTATCAGTAACCATAAAATACTTAGATGCATATTTGAAGCATACTTAATGTTCGATATGACAAAAAATATTACGGCAAGACCTATCAAACTTTATATATTTGAAATCAGAGAAAATAGATCTAAAGGAAAATATTAATATGTACAGGGTATTCTATTTAAAAAAATCACCTTCAATTTATATTACGTGACCTATGTAGGCAATTGTTTTTTTTAGTTGTATTTTTAAAAATTATATAAATACAACCCTACACCTTTTGTATTTAACTTTTTTTTAAACTCTAAGAACAAAGGAGTTAAGGGGGGTCAAAATATAATTAATACGCGCGTAATTATTTGAAACAGTGAAGAAACAAAAAAGAAACTATATTTCAAATGTGGGTGCCGTCATGTTGCAAATACAAGTTGCATTGTCATCTTTTAAATGTAGAAGATTAGTATTTAATTACTGAAAAAGTCTGAAATAAATTTTCCTTAATTAAACCCATATGAATAATCTAAAATTAAATATCAAAGCGTTAAATTAAATGTAAGCTTTGTATGATCGTAAAAGGTCTGTTATAAATTGAAAACGCTTATAATATGTCGCAGTTCAAATAAATAAACAAGCAGACATACGTGTAAGACAGAACCCCCCACTACCCACATACATCGCAATTGAGCATTGGATCCATCTATTCATAATAAATTGGCTAACATAATATAAATTGTTCACTAATTCCCTCCCCCACACAATCTTGAGCGCCAACCAACATCGCAATTTTGTTTTGTTGACGCAATGAATGTTGTATACGATCTACGCCAATTTATTTTCCAGTTGTCAGGAACCACTGTGGACCATGTGAAATAAAAAATTCAAACAGTTTTGAATAATAATCCGGGATTACTATGTGTGATATTGTGGACTTTTTACAGGCAAAGAAGTGGACTTTTTTGAACATAATGTAAATGTGACTTCTTTGAGGAACTTTTAATATTTTAAATACGCACCAGTTACTTCTGTAGATCCGCGTCTACACCATTGCTTTTAAACTACAAATGGATTTTTAGTGACAGGCGTCGGAATCTTATTCCAGAACATTTAGAACAATTGAAGGGTACAGGAATAAAACAAGGAATGTCCGTTTTAGATAATTTTGTGATATATAGTACAATCTGTAGTATTATTTCAGCACTCTTACGCATCCAAATATCAAGGTTTAGAACTGAAAGGGTAGGACCCACTTTTCTACAGTAAAAGATTTGCTGAACATTCATAAAAGTGGGAATGTTTACGCGTATAAGCCATAAAACAAGGAATGTCCACAATAGTGGCATTTTGAAGTTCTGTGGCTGTTATTGAAATTTAGTGGCAGTTGGTTGTTGTTATTCGTCTATAACAGTATATAGAGGTTATATTAAAATATGAAAATGGAAACTGAAAATAATAAAGTCCAGCATAGTGCAAAGAAGAGAGGAAAGACGGGCAGAATGCAGGAAGTCATCAAGAAAATTGGATTAGCGTCTCATGAAGAAGGTAATCCATGCTTTTGTAAGAGATTAAAATGTTTTGAGATGATAAACAAAGAAGAACGCGCAGTTATTTTGTCTCATTTCAACAATCTGCGTATTAATAATGAACAAAACCGGTATCTTTTTGGTTTAATCTCAATCACACCGGTGCAAAGACACAGAAATCGAAATTCTGAGCCAGAAGCGACATTCCATGATATCGTTTTTTCATACAGAGTTAGAGTTATAATAAACAAAACAATAGAAGAAATACCGATTTGTTTTAAGGCATTTCTAAGCATACACGGTATAACAAAAGGAAAATTGCTATATTTACAAACATCTCTTAAAAACAAATCGTAGCCCCAGAAGATCAGAGGGGAAAATACATGTCTTTAGTTAAAAAACTCCAGAATGCGACATATGAACATGTTTTTAATCGCATAAAATCTTTCAAAGGAAGACTGTCGCATTACAGTCTACACGATTCAAAAAACCTGTATCTCCCTAAAGACTTGAATATTAAAAAGATGTTTCGGTTTTTCAAGGAAAAATTTCCTGATATTGTAGTCTCGCATGAAAGGTATCGTAATACTTTCAACACAAAATTTAATATAAGTTTTGGTTATCCCCGCAGCGACACTTGCAGCATTTATGATAAATTTACTGCTGAAATTAACAGACTAAAAATACAAGAAAATTCCGAAGCGACAATCAGGATGCTACAAATTGAAAATGAACTGCATCTGAGAAAGGCGCAGACTTTTTTATGACAGAAAGAGGTCTTCAAAGCAAAAAGCGAGAACTACCAATACTTTTCTAGCTATTGCAATGGACTACCAAAAGAATGTTTATCTAACAAATGTACCGACAAATGACGTTTATTACCTCCAACAGCTATCAATGTAGTTTTAATATACACATTCTATCTACTGGGACATCATTCTTCTACACATATCCAGAATTTCTTGCTAACAAAGAGAGTGACGAAGTTTGTTCTTTTTTGTTCGATTTTATTATGAATCACGTTGGCTAAGGCATCAGGCACGTATTCTGCGATTCGGCAGGGAGGCAGAACAAAAATTTTATTATGCTCCGACTCACACCGTAAAAAGTTGGAATCCATCCATATTAAATTCCCCGTTCGAGGACATTCGTACCTAGAGTGTGGTGAAAACATGGGGTTAGTGAATTTAAAATCCAAAATGGAGTTACCATCTTATTGGTACGGTTTGTTAGGAAATTCACGAAAAAATCCAACTCCATTTACCGCGATCAGGGCATGGTCAAGGGATGGACAAACTTTCTCAAGAGCAGATTTGTTGGAAAGTGTCCTTTTCCAATACAAGTAAAGGAACTTTATTGTTCCAAAGAACACCCACGTTTGGTTTATTACTGTATAACTTACAATGGCCATTTTCTTAGTAGCCCCGTAGTTAAAGGTTCAAGAATGATGTCAGGAATTCCTTTGTTCAACGCAAATGAATTCGAGCTTCCTTCACAAAAATACAATGGCAAGGATTTCTATTATCACCTTTGGACTTTTACGCATATCTACTTCCTAAACATGATAATACGTTTAATATTTTGCTTCTTTGTTTCAGAACATCTCCCAGTAAAAGAAGACTCAGGAATTCTGTGAAAATCCTGAGGCTTTTGCTTTTTACAGCAAGCTACTACATGACGGACAGCCTTCTAAAAATTAACGTTCCCTAAAGGATATTACCTGTTTTGTTCCTGTTTAAACCGCAATGACCTCTTATTACTATTTTTTTTAACTGTTTTTGTAGTTTATGTTTATTGATGAATAAAATGTTTTACTTCTGGCTACTTTTTGTGCAAGTTTGCATTTTTTAGAACTACAATGTATGAAGTTATAAAAGAATAAAGTGAACAATATGGTTTTTCACAGTTACGATATTTTGTGACATTTCTTATTTTATTCTTGTACCCTTAAATTATTAATAATATACTTTTATTCCAGTGTCACAAAATAATTATTTTAGGGCCAGTTATACGAACATAGTTCAACTATAGTTCAGCTAAAGTTCCAAGAATAATTTTTGTAGAATTCCTGATGAAGAAACAATATAGTTTCGAAAGTTAGAAATTTAAAAAAAGAGTTTTTCTTTTTTATGACCACATGACTGCATTCCCTAGTTAAATTAATAATTTTTGTATATATATATATATATATATATATATATATATATATATATATATATATATATATATATATATATATATATATATATATATATATATATATATATATATATATATATATATATATATGTATATATATTATTGTGAAAATAAGTATTTGTGTATTGTTGTATTTTTTTTTATTTATATAATTTGTAAAAATTTTGAATTTGTTTTATTAAACTGTTGTAAAAATTGAAAATTTTGTGGTTTATTAAAATTTATGAAAATTGGCGCCTTTATTTTAATTTTGTATTTATTTTTTTTTTATTTATGCCCTTGTATACCCAAACTAGCTCAGATTTTTAATTTACAAGTTTTTACTTACTTTTTATTCTCTTTTTCTCTCACTCAGGATGCAGGTTCAATTTTGTTCTTTCTATAGTATAATTTCAAAATTTAAATTCACAAAATCAGTACACATAAAAAAAAAACTAAACACTTTCAGAAAACAATAAAGGAGTTGTTTTTAATTTAATAAATTTTTTAAAATTTTAACAAATATATTTATAATTTTAACTTAAATTACCCCAACCAAAATTTTATATCTCGAGATTTTACCTTGTTTTCAATCCTTACAGTTGGCCAACCTGTCGTTTCTTAGTTCTCAGCTGTTACCACACTTTAATGTTCAGCTATGGCCGCTCCAATTTCCTACTCTACTTGTGTAGTTTATTTACTTTATTTTTGTGCTTTGTGTCCAGCTGGATTTCTTATAACAAGTAAGTACTTACAAAAAAATTTTTTCTTTACTTTATTTCTCTGGCTTGAATTCCTATTTTACAACCTTCTATTTACAATAGTTTACTCCTAACCTTTATTTTCTTAATATTTCTACTATTTAATTGCATTAGATCTTTTCCAAAAAAATTTCAAACTCTCTACTTTTCTATCAATAACAACCAACTATCCCTTGTTTTTTCTGCTTACTTTAATTTTGTATATAGTAAAATCACCAAATTTCAAAATTGACTAGTTGTGACAAATTATTTTTTTATGTCAAATATTTTTAATTTTAAAAATAAAAACTTTTATATTACCTTTTTTGTTGCCTTTTTAATACAATATAGTTTTCTTGATACTTTCCTGAGAATTTTCTGTAAATTTGCATGTGTTACGTTCAGTATAAAAATTTTTATCTTTCACATCTCATTTTTTTTTTTTTTAGAATTTTCTTAACAAGTGCCCTATAATTTTAAACAAACTCCTTTTTATATATAACTAGAACTAAATAACTACTGATAACAAATCTTTCATATCTAGGTTAACATATCTTTACTCAAAACTAATATTTTTGTTTCTACCTTTTGTAGGCTGTCGAAATTGGTTTCACGCCTTTTACCACACTTTAACACTGTGTCTTGAGCTACCCCCACTCACACACGAAGCACTGAGTTTCTTCTTTGTCCTAATGGCATGTCTTTGCACATCGATGGATTTCCTGTTTAGTTTTTGATGAAAATATATTTCAACTATGCTGTCACACATACAAAAATCAAGAAATGTTTATGTTTCAACCCCAATATTGGAGAAATTATTATGGCATTGATCTAAACACATTACTGCACCCCTGTTTGGTAAGTTTTATTTCAGTTTATATTCACTTTTACAGACCATGCACTTTTTATGTTTCGTTATGAAAGTTTTAAGATAATTTACAATATTTTCCCCTGTTCACTGATTGTTGCTTTTTTAACTTTTACATAAAGTTCAATTACATTGACTCTATACTAGATTTTCATAAATTTCCCCTTTTAAAAGTTTATACTATAACAATTGTCTCTTTTATAGGTAAAATCTTTCCCCTGAAATTATGCAACTTTTGATACTACTGGAGTTGATTGGAGTGAATTTTTATATGGGACTACATTGGTGACACCTTTTCGATGGCAGGAAATACACAATAGGTCTCTTGTCAGCTCTGCCAGTGGAGATCCAGGACTTCGACTTGACACCTTTTTCCTGTTTTTTATTTGTTTTTCATTAATTTTTATGGCCAATTTGGCTTTGCAAATACCTTATAACTAACTACATTTTTTATATGAACAATAAATACTTAATTCTTCTACACATATATTAAAAACTAAATTAAAATTGTTTTCTGAAATTGTTCATTTTTAAATGTATGCATGCTACTGTATTTATTAAACCTTTTATTTTTACTGCACGTTTGCACTCTATTTTTGTACCTCTATTTATCTGCATTTTATTATTCTAATGAAAATAATTACAAACCTTTTAAAATAATTTATAATATTGCTAAATGTGATAATATATATATATATATATATATATATATATATATATATATATATATTAGGAATTGATAAATGATATTGGCTATCGATCTATCATGATTTGAAGGTGTAATTCAATGCAGGTCGGGGTATTTGCCCGCTGAGTAGTTGTTTCCTTCAAATCATATTTAATTATATATATATATATATATATATATATATATATATATATATATATATATATATATATACATGGCTAAATATGAGAAACACCCTGTATCTCTTAAACGAATGAAAATATCTGAATGCGGTTTGCGCCAATAAAAATTGAGCTCTAGATGCCTTAGTTACTTTCTCCTTACCTCTTTGGGCCAAAATTTGGCAAGCTCTGTATATAGACATATAAAAACTCATTATCTTAAATGAAATGTAGTATTTTTACGTTCCAAAAACCTTGTTTTTAAGTAAATGCGAGACAAAATTCTGCTTACTGTGGGGTTAAAATCGTTGTGTTTGAATTTGCGACTTTCTGCCCAGAACGCATGCTTCAACATATAAAAATAATATCTCAACTAATGAGAGTTCTATATAAAAAGATATTTTAACACTAAGCTCCTCAATGTTTTTACCACGACCTGTATTTACCGTAGTTAATATATGTTAAATTTTTCATTACCAACCGGATATGGTAGAACATTGAATCATTTATTATCAAAAAAGAAAATAGTATAATAAGGATGTCAAGGGCACTCAACTTCAGTTTCCCCTATTTTGTTATTTCTAAATGGGCACGTATCCGTCAATCAATAAATTATTGTTAAATAATGCTTGGAGTATATAAACAATATTATATACTATTTTTTTTTTAATTTACAAATTTTTTTTATCATAACTGACGAAATATCGTAATGATATAATAAAATTGAAATGACTTCTTTATTATTTTTTTAATAATATAATATTAATAATACAGTGTATACCAAAACGTTCACATCGTAGTGGATTTTTTTATTATTTAACCTACAATGAAACTAATCGATGAATTAGTTCATGAAGTAATAAAAAAAAATACATTTTGATGCAGATTTTTTGGTACACACTGTACATTTAAAATATAAAAACTAATTAAATGCAAAACATTTCTGTCTCTATTTGTTTATCAATACCTCAATACATAGAAAAAAAATCCTTTTTTTTGCAGACCAACTATGATTTTAATAAACGTATTATTATTTCTATGTACAGGGTTATTCATTATAAATTACCCACCCTTTATCATCGTTATTATTGCCTATAGAAAAAAGGGTTTTAAATAAAAGTTGTGTGGTTATGACTGAATTTTGTTAAAATGCTTTCAAAAGTACAGTAGCGTGCAGATTGCAGGGGATACAGAAAATAATATTTTTTTAAATGGGATACCCTGTATATTATTAAATTTTTGGAATGATCCTTTCTAAGCAGAATGCTGAATATAGAACATTTTTGCAGAAATAAAAAAATTTTAAAAACAAGAGCGCTCATAGAAAATGACTAAATATGAGAAACACCCTGTATCTCTTAAACGAACGAAAATATCTGAATGCGGTTTGCGCCATTAAAAATTGAGCTCTAGATGCCTTAGTTACTTTCTCTTTACCTCTTTGGGCCAAAATTTGGCCCACTCTGTATGTAGAATGATCCTTTGTTCCAGATTTCAAAAATATACCATATGTTACCCCTACCATGTTAGTTAAACTAGTTACTGTAAACATGGAAAAGTTAACATTATTAAAGTGAGCTATGAAAATAACAACTATTATGTTTGATATGTCAAATTTTTTTAATGAAATCTTCAAAATGGTTTACAGTGAGGAAGAAAAAGTCCAAATATTTACTTGCTATATACAAAATAACAAAAATAAACGTGCAGCAAAAAGAGCATATAGGGTGTTGTATCCAAATCGTCCAACACCATCAGAAAATACGTTCAAAAATATTTACCGAAAGGTGAATAATACCTCCAGTTTTAGTAGAAAAAAAGTGTAGTTCAAGCAAAGCAGGAAGAACAGCTAGATATACTGCTTCATTTTATCCATATTTATTCGCGAATTTGAAACATTGTATTATTTTTTAGAACATTCTAAATGTAGTATAAATAATGCAGTCGATCAATTAGGGAAAAGTTATTCCAAAATCCAAAGTACGTTAAAAAATAACAACTACAGACCATATAAAATTTTACCCATACAAGTTTTAACAGAGGCTCATGAAAGGGAATGTCTGGACTTTTGCCGCTAGATGATTCAAAAATTGAATGAAGATCCCGATTTTGTTACTAAAATATTATGGACTGATGAATCATCCTTTTCTACGGCAGGAATTTTTAATAGGAAAAATCGAAGGTCTTGGGAAAACAAGTACAACAGAAAAAGATTGATAAAACAAATAAAAAAATCAGTAAGAAAAAGTGTTAGCGTTTAGTGTGGAATTTTCAGAAACAGAATTGTTTATGATTATACTTTAACTGGAGTTACCTATCTGGAAATAATTATCCCTGAAGCAGAAAATATTATTTTGCAGAATTTTCCGGAAGCCGAACTTGATGATATGATTTGGATGCAGGATGGCGTAACTCCGCATAGTGTCTTACCCATTCGAGATCATTTGAATAATGTATTTCTAATATGGATAGGGAATAATAGACCTATTAAATGGCCACGTACCAGTCCGGATTTGACCCATATGGATTCATTTCTTTGGGAATTTCTAAAAGACATTGTCAATAATAATAACAATAATAGTACTCAAGTTATTAAAGACAGGATTCGGCTTGAAATAAACAATCTGAATGTAAATAATGAAGCCATTTACGGAGCAAGTATAAATATAAGAAGACATTATCAATTATGCATTTACAATAATGGTGGACACATCGAACATTTTTTATTTATATTTAAATTTCCTAAATAAATTTTTGTTATCTATTTTGTATAAATATTTGGTTTTTTCTTCCTCACTGTAAACCATTTTGATTATTTCATTAAAAAAATGTCACTTATCAAACATAATAGTTGTCATTTTCATCATAGCTCACTTTAATAATGTTAACTTTTCCATATTTACAGTAACTAGTTTAACTAAGATATTCGACGTCTAATAACTCAAAAATGGTATATGGTAGGAGTAACATATGGTATATTTTTGAAATCAGGAACAAAGGATCATTTCAAAAATTTAATAACATGCAGGGTATCCCATTTAAAAAAAAATATATTATTTTTTTATATCCCCTGAAATCTGCTCGCTATTGTACTTTTGATAGCATTTTAACAAAAACTTTTATTTAATACTTTTTTCTATAGACAATAAAAACGATGGTAAGGGGTGGGTAATTTATAATGAATAACCCTGTACAAGATGCACTCAATATTTTTGTATTTAGGTTACAGTTCTATCACTTACCATTTGTCAAACTGACATCAGACATCCTCTTCCCCATTTGTGTAACTTTCTTGCCCTCCGAGGTCGCATCTACAGAATCCCTTGACCTCCTTTTTAAAGTGTCATCCCTTTCCAAAGTGTCATCCCTCTCGTTACCAATCCCGCTATCATTCCATGTGTCTTGACTGACAATTTCGACATTGTCCGTCACAAAACACTCACTGGGATTGCTGTCTAAACTAATTTGACTCGTCTTAGACACACCAAGTTTGCTCAACTTCTTGCACTTTTCTTCTTCATGTCTGGCGCGATATTCGTTCAACTTGAAACTGTTGAGCGTTAAATTATGCAAGAAAGTCTCGTGCGTAGTATTAGGAACTTCTACATCTAAGTGAACACTTTCCTCACTCTGGTAATAATTATTTACTGCACTGAAACCGACAGGTGTCATAGGGTCTGTAAAGTTTGAATCCGAACTCGATGGCGAGGTGGCAATTTTCTTCTTATCACTCACACTGTTTATGCTATTTACTTTACACCACGAGTCAGTTACTATAATATTGTCCGAGTCTTTTTTTGTTACTGTTTTTGTTTCTTCGCCGATTGTTTTTATTTCAGTTGGCTTTTCCTCATTTAAAATCGACGCATGGGCCTCTTCCGCATCGTCCGGTACTACGCCCGTAAATAACACTTCGTCTGATTTTCCTTTTTTGCCTTTTAATTTTAATTTAGATTTAGTTTTTCCAAGCGGTTTGCCACCCTTTGTGGGTTTCGACTCACCGCTCTGCAGATTTCCCATAATTAAAAGTAGGTAGTATAACCTTGTCGCTCTAATAACAACAACAAACTCTTTATAACGTAAAACAATTATTATATATTGGTAAAATTCTTAACATTTTAATATATTATTCTTATTAATATACTTTACTTAACAAACACAACACTTTATCTTTATAGTAATTTCCATGTTAACAATGTGTAGGTAGTGTTTATCTTGTCACATAACGAAACCGAACTGATGTTATGTTATATATAAAGCCTTCTGGAATCTACACTGGCAAACGGTTTTTTATATAACGCGTCACTGATTATTATAATTTACTTATATACTGTATAAATATCACATTTTTATATAAATAGCGTATAAGACGTCTGATCAAACTCAGACTGTAGCACGACAGCGTCTGCGCAATTTCTTGCGGAGGATCGATTATCCTGCCAGTGCATTTTGCAGAAGTTCAGGCCGAATTGACAGGAATAATATATTGATGGTGAATTTATGTTTTACTTGTCCTGATGTAGTGATACTTATTGTTGGTTCTTTTAGTGAATCAGTGGCGTATTTGCTACATTATTCTTCGGGGACGACTTTTTTAAAATAGGTTGATACAATAAATAATATATTATTTTAAAAATAGTAGTAACATGTTACATTATCTCAGGCGGAAAAGTGTAATAAACCCGCTACTTATGCTTTTAGAACAAAACGATTGTTTGATGTTAGTAAGGCATAGTAGAAGCATATAATAATAAGGTTTATTAAATAATCATAATTATGTATTTGTAGAATTCTTAGAATTAGGATGCATGTAAACAAACTGCTACGGTTCTTTATATACCTACTTAGCATCCTTAAAAATACAAAATTATGCAAACATTGTGAAATACTGTTTAGTGCATCTGCTTTATTTCATATACAGGTCCATCTGAAAATAACAGGTTACCAATTAATAAATTCTTTCTAGAATTTAATTAGACCGAGTAGTTCTAATATACCATAGTAAAAAAACTACAGAGCTACATCCTTTCAAATTATAGAGAAAAAAATGTGTTTTTATATTTATTTTCAGATTCGATCTTTGAAAGTGTTTCCAAATTTGGCACACAGATATTATTATAGGGTGAGAGCAGGTCAACTGATTTTATGATGTACGGTGTACAACAGGTTTTTAATACTTTTTTCTCAAATATAATATTTAGTCAGAAATCCATGCATTAAGGATTATTAAAACAAAAAAGATGAGACAAAAAGTAAGATCAGTGAAATCAGATAGCAGAGTGGGTATGGCACTGCTTTCCATTGCGTAGTGCTAAACCATACTCTTAGGAATATTAAATACTACTAATTTAATATTCGTCACGCAATACATCTTTGAATCCATTGACATGCAGGTTCAAACAGATGTAATATACTTTGATTTCTCGAAAGCTTTCAATGGGTTTTAATATACTTATTAGAAAGCTTTCTACCTTTGGTATTTCTGATCAATTGGCAGTTTTCTTTGATTCTTATTTAACAAATAGACTGCAATATAATGGGTTCAAGTCTTCTGATTATGTCTCCTCAAGGATCTGTTTTTGGGCCACTGCTTTTTAATATTTTCGTAAATGATATATGTAATATGCTAGATGTCTATTTTTTAATGTATGCGGATGATATAAAACTCCTACATAGAATTTCTAACTTCAATGGTTGTATTACATTACAAAAGAATATGTCTCTTGGTATCTCGAGGACAGTCTCACATTAAATGTGGAAAATGTAATGTAATGACATTTTCCACTAAAGATTCTGATTATACCTTCGAATATACATTTAACAACGAACTGCTAACTCTACCGTCCACGTTTAAAGACCTGGAGGTAAGTTTTGACAGAAATCTAACCTATGTGGATCATATTGATACGTTAATAGGTGACGTAAAGAAGACTTTAGATTCTATTATACGTAATGGCCGTGATTTGTCAAATATTGCAACTTTAGAATTATTGTACTTTTCCTTTTTTGCAGTCTAAGCTAGACTATGCGTCCCTTGTATGACAACCGTGCTATTATAATCATTTTTATAAATTAGAGAATGCGCAACGCCATTTTCTTAAATATCTTTATTTTAAATCTCATGGAGTATATCTACCTACTGATTTCCCACAAAGTGATCTGCTTGATATGTTCTCTATGAGCAACTTAAGTGATAGACGTAATAGCTTTGCCATAAATTTCTTAAAGAAAATCATCCATCATGAAACAGATTGTAGCGATATACTTCATAGATTAAATGTTCATGTTCAAAGAGTAAATTCGCGACATAAACACATTTTTGTCTATCTAGAGCTCAGACTACTGTCCTTAAGTGTCACTTATTCATAACATATACATATAACTACAATAACAGTGAAAATTCATTGATATTTTTAAAAAATAGGAAACTTTATCTACTACAGTTATAGTTATTATCTTTTTATATTTGTATTATAGTATGTGTATATATTATGTATGTAATTTGTTATTTTCAATTTTTCTTTTTGTACCAAATGTGTTTTTCCCATCTTGTAAATGGTCTTTGTACTGTTAGATGGTGTATAAATAAATAAATAAATAAATTACCTATAATATTAGGAATTACAAAATAACGACAGTAATTTTTTATTTAATCTTAAAACAGGACCAAATGCCTGACTTATGGAAATATTCCAAAGCGTATCCTATTTGAATCTGTCATTTGAGAAACAACAAAAGTCAAATAATGTAAATTTTTCAGGAACAAAAGAAAACTTTCTAGAACAGCTTGTTGAGGAGGCATATAACCCTAATTAATTTTCCTTAATGTATTTGAATGAATAGAAGTAAAGGTATCGAGAAAAATGCATGCCGTTATCATTTTGAACAGATAAAAATATATTGAACTTTGATGACTTAAGTTGTTTCTCAAATTAACAAGTTTTTGTAATTTCTTTTTAGCTCAAGATAGCTGAAAAATATTTATACTACATTTTGTTATTAACAGAAAAATTTTGTATTACAAAATAATGCTTGCGAAATAATGTTTATGGGTTACATAATATTTTGAGATCATTTTTAGTCCAAAATATCGTAATCATTGTCTGCAGCAGAAACGGGCCATTAAAATGTTTGCTTGTTTTCTGAACCGCCTCTCAAGTCACCGAAGTAACTCCTAGGATTTTGTGTTAGGGAGGAGAGACAAGGCCCTACAATTTATTGTGGGATCCGAACTACATCTAGGGCATTGACAATTCCTTTTTTTGAGGATTATTGAAGAGAAGTTTTCGATAGTTTTGAAATTTCAAGAAAAGTGGGTGCTGTTTAGCCCGCGCAGATATTTCTTCACTTCGTATCATAGTATCGACTGGTTCGAATTCTTCGAGTCTACGAGTATTAATTTGACTATGGCATTGCATTTTGTAAATTTCTTGATTCTCTAGTGTAATTTCATCTTTTGGGTTTTTACGACGAACTGAATCGTACTATCATTTTTACAGCAATATGTTATGAATTAATTAATATCTGTAGTGATTTTAGCATAAGCTAATAATATGTTACTAGTACATATTAATAGTGTCTTTTCCACAGTTGATTAATTGGTTCATATTAATTCATTTAAATTAGAAATCAAGTTTCCAAAAAATATTTACTCAGTTTATATTAATTAAAATGTGGACATCAAGGTATTTGTTTTTAAGTAAAAATTTATTTTAAAATAATTGAAATAAAAATAAAATTAACGTGTTAGTCTTTAAATAGTTAAAATGTGTATTTCATTTCTTTAATAATAAATTATTATAATATAGTATTTTATATAGGAGCAAATGTACCTTTTTACCCTCCCCATGCACGCTGTTTTCGTCACTGCTAACAATGAGTAATGCTGTTTGTTGATAAGGTCATGAGGTTGTGTGTTATCTACATATTCGAGGTTTTTTTTTATTGTAGTACGTCCATTATAAATACAGAGTTACGCAAATGTAAATTAAATTATAATTAAAATTAATGTACTATATGGATACAAATATTTATAGACGCAAGAAATAAAAAACAATATTTTCTATAGTCCTAGTCAATTTTTGTTCAAAGATTTACTAACCGTTAATCCTATTATTCATCTTTCTCGAAATCAATTTTTTTTCCAGTACAACCGATGGCGGGCAGTCCTCCTGTAGTCTCCGACATCTTAAGGGAGTAGCGACGGCGAATTATTTTACAGCTACTCCTCACATCCCGCATGGTTAGTGGCTGTAGATCCCAGAATCATGTGTCCTAAGAAGACGAAGAGAATCTAGAAAGATCGCATTCTGCATTGGGCCTGTCAGTCACTCGGCTGATTTTTTGCAAGCCGGTATGGTATTCAATTTCGAGAGCCACGTAGGCTTTACCCCTCCAAGTATACCGATTATTGAGACCATTATCTTGACCGAGATATTTGGTCTTCCACTTTATCGGCAGGGGCCGAGAATTCGATGACATACATCACCTTGATTTGATAGTTGAGGAGGACTATGTCAGGTTTATTGGCTTGGCCTAACAGTCGGGAACGAGTAGTTCCATAAATGCAACATTTCTTGTTCTTGACAACGGACTCAATATCTCCGGGGATGTAAGGCAGCACTGGTGACATCTGGTCTACTCCGTACGAGTGTCTTAGGTGGTAATATCACTCGTAACGCCGCGTTATGTCGGTGGATGTAGGCCGAAATCACATATATGGGGCATGAAGAGAGTAAGTGAATGGGCGATTCCGGCGCCTGACGGCAATTCCTGCACTTGCTATCAGGAACTTCTACACACCACACGGGGCTACGGTAGACCAAATTGTTGATAACACCATCCTGAAAAGCCATAATGAATCTCTCGGTCTGAGACTTTAGCCTGGCTGAACTTAGAAAGACGAATGTGAGTCTGGTCGATAAACCCAGTGTTTATATGTTCTTATAGAGACACCATGCTGGGCTTTATCGACGTGCTGTCGAAACAAATTTTCCTTTTCAGCAGCTCTGATTTGGGCTCTCAGATGACTTCGTTGAAGCTCAGTAACTGCGATGACATCAGCACCTCGCCGACCTCATCGCCTGGTGTCAAATGCGAGACCAAATTCATCTGCGGCTCTTGTTGCTGCCTTGAACAATTCTGCTTTCACTCCTACAGTTTCATAATGTTTCACAAAACACAAGAGGGGATCTGAGCTCCTGAGTATGTTACATGCTATACTCAGTACTACTCTGCCATGCGTACACTTCAGACGAAAGAGTTTCTCGCCCCCCGCCCCCCTTTAACGTGAGAGGTGCAAATGAGAAATGGACGATCTAGGATGAATATTCTTGTAAATATTCATCAAGTAACGGATATCTCTGTATAATTGGTGCAGTTCATCTACCGTCCATTTCATTACTCCAAAGAAGTAGAGCAGAACTGGAATCGCAAGCATGTTAGCCGCAGACACCTTGTTCTTCGCCAAAAGTTCGGAAGACCAAATCATTCGGAGTCGGTGTCTGTACTGGCTGCAGAGAGAATCCTTTATTTGTTTGATATCCTCGGTGTTTCTTTGTTGCACATCCAGATATGTATAGATCTCTCCGATACCGAGATATCTTAAGATGTTTCCGTCTATGAGCTGCACTTCTTCAAAGAATTCCCCGCATTATCCTCTCTTGTGGTGGATAATGGACGACTGCACATTTCCAACCCGATTTGTATGCCAATGGCCCGCGTATATTCTTCTACCAGTGTTTTGTAGTTTTCGCTCTCGGGAGGCACAAAGCTTAAGATCATCCATATAAATGGATGAGTGTCTTTGTGCCTCCGGCCGTTGGGTGGTTCACATTAATACAGCCCAACAGACAATGGCAGCAGTGAGATGTAGAAGAGGAGAGGAGTCAAGGAATCATCCTGGAAAACTCCTTTCCTAAATGCCTCCTATTGTGTCATTAGTATTATTAATTTAATGACGAAATAAATAATAATAATATCAATTATATTATGCGACAGGTTCAAATAACTTTATATCAATATAAATATCTGTTGATGTTGGGCCATTTCAGAATGTTGACTACAGTATTCTTCCTTCTGGATAAAGAAGCATGACAAAAAAGAAAAAACAAACTGAAGAATGTTTTTCCAATGAGGAATTTGGTCAACTTATTAGAAGTCATATAATTCCTCTAATTAATTGATTTTTGATTACCATCACTATGAATAGAATTGTGGGCTAGTGTCGAAAAATTTTCAAACACTTCTGATAACCATTATAGAGATGGTGAAGTATTGCAGGTGTCGCGGCTCTAGACAAGGATCTCACCCTGACAATTTAATGCTCTTGATGTTTCGTCATTCATCTTATTTTACATAACGTAGTATAACTTGTGATCATGTGTAATTGCTGCCTATTGAAACTTTGATATTTTTCCTGATTTGATGAATTTTTTTGAGAATCGTGAAGATTTTTTAAATATTGATTTATTCATTCAATAAATTAGTTTTGTAATGTTTAAATTTTTTTTGTGATGGCATTTGTATATTTTTATTCGATTGTCAGCAATAAATATAGCAATTTGAGTAAATATTAGTAAACTCTATAAATAAATCTGTAATGTTTGCTATGTACACATTCTTTTTATCTTTATGTGCATGACCTTGTCTCTTGTTAAAATTTCATTTGAAACAGAACTAATCTCAATTAGTGAATACGTCGGTGGCCTCTTCACTAATTCCATTCGAGGGGTAATCCGGCCAAATCAGCCTATGCATGATTAATAATTTCTTTCACAAAGTAACATTCTGTTCAAAAAAATATAAATATAGTTTAAAAAAACTAAAAAACACGCTTTTAAAGCACATCAAACTAAAAAGTGAAAAATAATTATTAATATAAACTGAAAACAATAATGAACGAAAAATACTAGTATTATTGTGAAAAAAGCGTGGGGCGCTTTGTGCCATATTTTTCGTATATCGAGCAACCCACGCTTTTTTCACAATAATACTAGTATTTTTCGTTCATTATTGTTTTCAGTTTATATTAATAATTATTTTTCACTTTTTTAGTTTGATGTGCTTTAAAAGCGTGTTTTTTAGTTTTTTTAGACTATATTTATTTTTCACTTTTTAGTTTGATGTGCTATGAAAGCGTATTTTGTGGTTTTTTTAAACTATATTTATATTGCTTACTGATGCTGATATTATAACATATTACGATCCAACAGATATTTCTGAAAAAAAAAATATTTTTTTATTTCAGTCATGGGATTTGAACTCACGCCTGAGGAGTCCGTCGTTTCGCGTCGACTAAGACTTGCCCGCTCGGCCAACGACCGAACTGAGAATCACGGAATACAATATTAAGCCTCTTGCTCTCACGCAGAGGATACGTGAGGAAAGGACTGGCGATCCTGATCAGGATAATGATATAAACTTATCAAATTATTGTATTGTTACCGGTTCTTCGTAAGTGTACAAAGTTTCAATTAAATCTGTCCGTTTAAAGTGGGTCAAAATCGAGTCCAAAGAGTCGGTTACAAACAAACAAACAAACAAACATACAAGTGAAGCTAATAAAAGCGTGTTAAAAAAAATAGACCTTGTTAAGAATGAATATTTTAATAAACAGAATTACTTTTTCCACTAATCAAAAACTTAACCTACTGTTAAATTTTTATGTTCAATTTTAGTCTCATTGATTCATGTTAATGCTTTTTTATAATCTGAGAAATGTCATCCTCAGTCACAGACACTCCGCCATTTTCTCCACAAAATCCACTACGGGTTTAGTAAAAATTATCTTATATAATTAAGTTTTTGCCTCTTGAAAATTCGTATTTAATATCAGCCTCTCAGAATCTTTTTAAACGCTTTTAATTTTGTTTTTCCAAATAGCGCACTATGTTTGTTGATTTTTTTCGTTTGAATCAGCTTCTTTGTCTTCATACGACTGCATAAAATATGCATCAAGTTGCATAATGAAAATTTCGATCAAAATCAAGTATTTAACAATTTTATTACATCAGTAAATTGCCGCAACTGGTTGTGTTGTGGCAATTGTAAAGTATCACGCTTTATATATTCTAAAAAAAAAAATAACTGAAAAAGGAAACAGACTTGTTTTCCGAAACTTTAGAGAATTATATTATTATTTTTGTGTCTCATACTAGATGTCAAGAAACACCCTCTGACTAATCTTTTGACGTAAAATCACAAGCATAGAAGTTTAATTTTCCAGTAACATACTGGGTAACTAACTATTTTTTTTTAGGTAACGAAGAATTATTCATGTGATAGTCCCATAAAAGAGAAAGAAAAATATACATATTTATTAAACTAAGACTACTTAATATTTTCGGTACAAACTTCAACAAAATTGTATAATATTCTTAAATCATATGCCAATTTAATAAACGAAATTACAGGTTACTGACATCTAACTTTATTAAATTTAAAATACGAATTTGGTGTTTTTTATTTGGTGTAGTTGATTTTATTTTACTTTTTTTATTCAGGTTTTATCTCTGGTTATCATAAATAGAAAAGTTTAGTGACTAAAATTTATGTTGGCAACCTCATGAAAACGTTACATTTTATTTCTATAAATAATGAAACATATAATGTGTGTTTATAAAAACAAAATAGTGTCATAAACCTCGATAGCCACCTCTGGAGTGAAGCAACCATACAACTTTTTTAAATAACTTATCCGTAATTCATACATAGGGAGCACAGGTAACAAATCAAAAACCAAAAAGATTTCGTGTACGAAATATCAAAAAATTGCATAAAAAAATGTTCCTGAAACTATTAATAACATTGAATGGTGTTAGCCGTTACTTTGTGATAATCAATCATATCATTATTTTATTCTCTTTAGAATCTCGAGAAGAACGATTCTGAAGAGAGTTATAACAAAATAGTGATAAAAAACAAAGTAAATTGTGTTTTCTTGTTATATCATATTAATAATATACTAAAAAAAAGAGGTTTTAGTTTAAGTAGGAATTTCAGAAATATAACAAATATCAAAAAATGTTTTGCCACACGTTCGACACGTATCCGTGGACAGGCTTACCAGAAAAAAATTAAACTATACAAACTATATATAGATTAATGACTAATCAGTGATCATTCCAGTTATCATATCAAGATCACAAAAAATATTCATTCAGCTTCATCAGTTTTAAAAATAACTTTATTTATTTAGAAAAATAGTTTAATCAATTGGCAAATGTTTACATAGTGATGCCCGATTCTAGAAAAATGTCTATGACAACGAAAACTTACTTAAGCATCAAATTTTATTTATGTTTACAAATTGTAGATATATCAATGCGGCAGATAAAGGTATTGTTTTAACTGTTAGTTTAATGTTACAGAAAGTATGTATAATCTAATCACTTAATCACGTTCAAGGTTCTTGAAAATGCTTGAATCACAATTGAAATAATAGGTTCGTAACAAATATTTCATCTAACTTATTCCCGAATGTGTTAGAAATAGAAGTGTACCAAAAGATGGGCTTTTTATTGTATCCGAATTTTAAAAAAATAATAAGTCAAAAAGTTACAAACTGTAAATATTTTTGACATTAATTTCTAAAGCATAAAACGGCATCGATTAGGTTTTCAGGATGCTAAACATTGTTACCATCTAATAATTAGAGCTGTCCGAGGTCACCTGGCCGCCAGAGCCGTCATATGACTCATATGTTTACATCATATCATAATACTTGAATAAGTATATTAAATGGAAATAAATTTTAACAATAATGTTACATTTTATAAAAATTTGTATAAAACTCACCCTTTTAAACAGATTTATGAAGTAGTTTGGTTGTCGTCATCACAAAGTGGGGGAAGATCTATAGTATAATAGCATCAGGTATGTTTCTACAGCTGTCTCTGTCAGCGATGTTCGCTTTGGTGAAAAAATATGTTTGTATTTTGAAAATGACCGTTCGACATCTACGGATGTAATACAGGCATAAGTAAAACAATCTGTGAACTCACTTAACGAAGTTGTAGATGCACCATCACAAATTTGTCTTAATTTGCTAAAATCAGGATCTTTCTATAATACACTCTCGAATTTATAGCCTGTAGCTGTGTTTTTACGTCGTCCACTATTTGCAGCGATTCCACTAACGACAACGAACTATTTTGCAATTTTTCTATTGCGTCGTGTAGTCCCCTATAATTGTTATTAATACTTTTTAAATCTGTTTCAAGGGAAACGCCTTGAAAGCTTGTCTGGCTTTCCCTAATAGCTGCAGCCTCGTTAGGGTTGAACTGTAGTATCACAGCTTTTATTTGTTGAAAATATTCAGCATAATAAAAAGCCGTGGAAATGTTGGTTTAAGAGGGTCCAGTACACGTACTATAATATTTAAAATAGAATTTTTTTTACAATCTGTCGTCTTGTCAATACATAACCAGAGCCGTGTATTTTTTAATCCACATTTAATCCTATTTACAATGTCTTCACGAACAGCTGGAATATATCTACATAACGATGTACGACTTGGTAAGTTCACCTGGGGATTGTATTTATTCCAAAACTCCCGAAATGGTTGTTTATCCAGTATGTGTAGCGGAATATTACAGGCTATTAACATTAACAATAAATCAAACATAAACTGAGTTGTCAAAGGCATGCCATTTTTTTATTTTGATGTTGCACGGTATTGATATGACGACGACAGTCTGTTTGGTGCCAGCACATTAAGTCTTGATTGCAAACTTTACAAATTATTTTGCATAAATTTATTCACTGTGTCCGCGTACGGTCGTTTTTTACCCTTTGGCGCGTTTGACATTATGTATAATTTATAGGTACAACCTCACGCATTAACCTTTCAAATAAAACTGCAGCGTAAATCACTTCTAAATCGGCACGTGTGACGACAGCGCAAGACCGTGGCTGTACTCCAGGCACATCGGACAGTTCTACTAATAATACATAAATTTTTTGCAAGAAAATTAATCATTCTTAGTAGGCCTCTCCCATAATCTAAACATTTGAGGGTATTAAAATAATAAAATAATTACGAGTAAAATTTTATTCGAATTTGATAAACATTGTAGAAGATGAAAATATTTTAAAACTAGACATATACTCTGTACATTAATATCACTAATAAATAATATAAACATCAATTATTTATATTATCTTCCAACTTAGCGGCTCTGTCTTAGGTAATTACTTTTCAGTAACAAATTTCAATTAGGCTATTTTCATATGCCTCAATTTAACTATTACAGATTTAACACAATCCTTATCTTTTATAAGGCTATTTAACTACATTATAATGTGACTACTATTGCTGTTAATTATATTAGTTTTTATTTCAGAAGAATAAGCGCACACATTTTTTTTACATATCATTATCTGTCGCCAGTATCGGAACTCTTTGAACACACTTTGAAATTTTAGATGGATGAACTAAGCTATCCTAGATAAGTGGATATTTTTATCAACACATTATTCTTCATTCTTTATTATTGATCCTTCATCTTTCATCCTTAATCCTTTACACCTTTAACGTTAACAGTTTTGTAGATTTGCGTCGTTAAGTGCACAATGATATTATAAATATTAATTTTTTTTTTATTTGTTCGAAAGACTGTAATTAATTAAAATCATATTCCTTTAAATGTTTTTTTCGGAATCATTATTTATCTGATTATAAATTACTATCCTAAAAATAATTTTCACTAGATCTCCAAGGATAACTGAATAGGCATATTTTTGTTAATATGAAGGTTTTGTACAAAAAAGTTGGAAAAAAATCACCATGAAAAAAAAAAAGATTCTCATGTTACTTTTTTTTTCTTTTTTTGTGGCACTTAGACATGGTCCAATCAGCACATGCTGGTAACATGGATTGTAAGCATAATTACTTCTCTTAACTAATAAAAAATCATAGAATTAATATTTTTTAATGGAGAAAAATAGATTTGGGAAGGAACTCAACTTTTACTAATTAAATAAATAAACAAAATAAAAACAATGTTATCTTAAAAAATTATAGTAATGAACACCCCCACATGTATATAATTAATTTTAAATTAAATAATTAAACATCAATTCCAAACTTAATATTTACACTATGTTAAAATTTACATAAAATGTTGATCCAGAAGGATAAACAAAAATATGAAAAACTAACTAAGGAAAAAAACATTTTTTTCCAATTTTCTCAGGAAATAAGTAAATCCATATTTACAGAAAAAAAAAATGGCTGCTAATACGAAGATTTGCTCATAAGACCTGGGCAGTTCCTATGCGGGAATTTTTACTGGCAAACATACAGTTTCTTATATTTTGGGATTGGTAGGCTCGATCTATTCCATACAATATCTTACCTTACAATTTTTGACTACAGGAAAAGTGTATATAACTACACACATTAACATTTCAAAATAAAATGTACTGCTTACTTCCAACGATCTAGATTTGAATACTACAAAATATCGGTTGAAACGACATTGCTGTTTTTTCTTTCAAGTATTGATCCTATCATATTATATAACAACTTAAATCATTTTCAAAAAACAGTCTCCGACAGTTCATTTATGTAGTCTCCCAAGCAGAGGTTTATTTTCCCTGTATGTAATATATTAGGTAAACTATGTTTTAGATTTCTTTCAAACTTATATTGTTATGCATGACAACAGATTTTTATATTAGAGATAACAATGATAACGTATAACTATATACCATTCTCCATAAATTTGATTGCATAGTAGACGTGAAATCTGGAGGCCCTCCTCATAAAAGAATGTGCTTATAGAATACAGTGCAATGGAATTACATATATAAATTAATTTTGACTGGCACAAGATAATCTCCTGTTTGTGCTTTTTTTTAGGGAATTAGCAATTAATATCGTATAATATGTTTAATATCATAGGTACAAAACAAACCAATCTTTGTTAAGTATCGGATAAATACTAATCTTCGGAAAGTTGATTGATATGAGGATGAAGTTACTTTGTGAAAATCCATTTTGATTTAAAAAATTATTAACACTTTTTATTACTTGTCTAATTTTCACTTTATTTGTTATTTTACACCTAGTTTTATCCTATTCGGACATTTTCAAGTAAGCTAAATTATACACTGTTTTTACTTTCATTTAAATATAAACTGAACTGAATATAAGAATGGTTGATAATATAATTCAGATTTGTACAGATGTTATGTCTTTAAATGTAGGGGTTTTTTCAAGATAGTAAATTATATTATGGAGTGATTTTCATTAACAGAAGGTTATCTGAACAAGTTTAATAACGGAGAATTATTTAAATCTATTTGGTCGTTTAATATTGTTACGCCACTGGACTGTGTAGACTGGTTAGATGAAACTGTATGTGAACGGCCGGGAATATTCTGGAATGCCCTAGACCGTGTGAATGGATGTATAAATAAGACACACGGTGGGCCGAGACATTAATTAGTCTATTGTTGTTAATTGCTAATTAGTAAATAAAGTAGTGAGTAAGTGTTACCTGGACTTTTAATCAACGAATCTTCGAGTAGAGGTGTTTGTGTAGCTAGCAAACACGTCACGATATGTTGTAATTTTTATTCCTATTTAATTTATTAATTTCCAGCACTTCTAAAAATTAGATTTTTTGCTTTTCCCACAAATATGTAATATTTTAGCTTGATGGTCACCAGTTATTGTGTGACCAGAATCTGTTAGGTTTTTATAAAAGTTGGAATGTTGTTTTTTGTGTGTGAATATGTTCTCTATATCTTACTCCGAATGATCTACCTGTTTGTCCTACATATGAGGCGTTATATTCTTGGCAATCTAACCGATATACACCACATTTTTTAGAGATATCAGTTTTCTATTTTGCATTAAAAAGGTATGTGCCTATATTTTTGTTAGAACTAAATGATGTTTTAATATTAAATTTGGAAAATGTATTGCTAATTGAATAGGGGAGTTGACCCAAATATGGTAATGAAAATGTATGTTTGAACTTTCTTCTCGTTAATAGTGAGATAAAGATCTTTTAAGATGAACTTATTTTGTTTTTTGTAGATTAGATTGTTGATTATATTTTGAGGGTACCCGTTATTATGTGCTATAAATCTTATTGTGTCTAATTCTTCTTTTAAATCTGTCTCAGATAGAGGTAAGCTGAAGGCTCGGTGTGTTATATGTAGATTGATATGCGGCTAATTTGTGGGAGAGAGGGTTATAGGAATTAAAGGGGATAGTTTCGTCTGTAAAAGTTGGTTTGCGGTAAATATTATAGGAAAATAATGTTTTATGTCTTTTTATAGTTGTCGAGAAAGTTTCTTGATTTATTATCATTCTCTATTTCTAAGGTAAAAAATATATTATTATGTGTGTTATTGATAAAATCGAGGAGTATTTTTAATTGTCTGTCTGTTCGTTTAAAACCTATTAGGATGTCATCAACGTACCTGTACCAAAAGATAATATGTTTTTTTGATATTGGAGAATCCAATATAGTTTCTTCAAGATTATCCATGAACGTATCGGATAAAGGGAGCTGAACCCATCGGGAGCCCTGTTTTTTGCATAAAGATGTCTTCATTAAATTGGAAATAATTTTGATCTAAACACAACTTGAATGTTTGCAGTATTTCATTTTTTAATTTTGGGATAATTTTGCATTTTTCTAATATATTTGAAATTAAAGGAAGACATTCGAAAGGGGGGATATTAGGAAACATATTCGACACATCAAACGATACTAATTTTATAGAGTTGGGGTATTTAGGCTGTTTAATTTTACTGTTATGTCTAAGGAGTTATTAATTGTATTTTTGGGCTTAAATTTTGTACTAGATTTAAACTCGTTATTAAGTAATTCAGATAGGTAACTTACGTGTCGGTGCATTTGTGTAGGAAACCACTGGTCTAATGGGTTTATTTTCTTTGTGTAATTTAACTAAGTCATACGACTTAGGGGTTTCACAGTTCATATGTGTAAGTCTTCTTTTTTCAAAATCGGAGTGGCACAAATAATCAAAACTTTGTATTAAGGACTTCGTTTCTTTTGCAAATTTGTTCGTAGGATCTTGGGTTGATTTTTGTAAATTTTGTTTATCTAGGAATTTCCCAATTTTATTGATATATTCTGTTTCTTGGAGAATAACTGTAGTATTGCCTTTATCTGCTTTTGTTAAAATGAGTTTATTGTGATGTATTTTTTCTTGGATACCTTTTATTGTGGCTATATGTGAGGAGCTAGTAGTTTCTGTGGACTTGTTTATTTTCTGTGCTATTTGATGTTTTACGCTTTAGGATTTCATAATAGTTTTATTGTTGTTTGTTATAGCTAGTTCTGCATGTAAACCTAGTATTTCTTTTTGTGTTTGTATGTTTTGTGGTTGCGGTGTGAACTTTGGGCCTAAGTTTAAGAGGTTCTCTTCAGTACTAGTGAAATTTGTATCGGACAGGTTGATGAATCGGATAAAATTTAATGTTTTTATTTAAATTGGTTTTTTGCTTGCCTTTCTTGAATTTTTGGTAAATTATTAATCTTTTTCAATTGTGTCTGGTATTTTCTACAGATAATTTCACTTACTTGGTTTCTTATTTTATCTTCAAAAACGTCAAAATCAATTAGATGTAATTTATATGTAATTTGAGAATGTAGCAATAACAAATGTTGTCTGCGGTTTTGATTTCTACAATACCAGCATTTAATTTCTTCTTTTAACCATGTTGTTAAAGCTACTTATATTGATTTCTGAGCTGCCGGTGTTTTAAGTTTTGAGAAAATGTTCACGTATTTTGGAGTTATGTTCTGTTTGAGACACTGTTGGTTAAACCATATATTTTGAGACGCCACACGTTGCTTGAGAAATAATCTGTAGTATAGTTTCATCTGGGTTGCCTGACAGGCCGATTTCAAAAAGTTGATTGAAGATGAAGTTACTTTGTGGAAATCCATTTTTGATTTAAAAAATTATAAACACTTTTTATTACTTGTTTAATTTTCACTTTATTTGTTATTTTACAACTAGTTTCATCCTATTCGGACATTTTCAAGTAAACTAAATTATACACAGATTTTACTTTCATTTAAATATAAACTGAACTGAATAGAAGAATTTGTCACTTTATGGTTGATAATATAAATCAAATTTATACAGATGTTATGTCTTTAAATGTAGGTTTTTTTTCAAGATAGTAAATTATATTATGGTGTGATTTTTATTAACAGCAGATTATCTGAACAAGTTTAATAACGGAGAATTATATAAATCTATTTGGTCGTTTAATATGTTGTAATTTTTATTCCTATTTAATTTATTAATTTCTAGCACTTTAAATAAATTAAGTTTTTTACTTTTCTTACAAATATGTATAATCTTAGGTTGATGGTCATCAGTTATTGTATGACCAGAATCTGTTAGGTGTTTATAAAAGTTGGAATGCTTTTTGTGTATGAATATGTTCTCTATATCTTACTCCGAACGATCTACCTGTTTAACCTACATATGAGGCTTAATACTTAATAACGAGTTTAAATCTAGTACAAAATTTAAGCCCAAAAATACAATTAATAACTTCTTAGACTTAACAGTAAAATTAAACAGCCTAAATATTGACCTCAACTCTATAAAATTAGTATCGTTTGATGTGTCAAATATGTTTCCTAATATCCCCCCTTTCAAATGTCTTCCTTTAATTTCAAACATACTAGAAAAATGCAAAAGTATTCCAAAATTAAAAAATGAAATACAGCAAACATTCAAGTTGTGTTTAGATCAAAATTATTTCCAATTTAATGATGACATCTTTATACAAAAAACAGGGCTCCCTATGAGTTCGCCACTTAGCCCCCCTTTTATCCGATATATTCATGGATAATCTTGAAGAAACTATATTAGATTCTCCAATATCAAAAAAAAAAAAACATATTATCTTTTGGTACAGGTACGTTGATGATATCCTAATAGGTTTTAAAGGGACAGACAGACATTTAAAAAATACTCCTCGATTTTATCAATAACACATATAATAATATATCTTTTACCTTAGAAACAGAGAACGATAATAAATCAATAAACTTTCTCGATTTAACTACAAAAAGACATAAAACATAATTTTTCTATAATATTTACCGCAAACCAATTTTTACAGACGCCACTATCCCCTTTAATTCTTATAACTCTCTCCCACAAATTAGCCACATATCAATCTATAACACACCGAGCCTTCAGCTTACCTCTATCTGAGACAGATTTAAAAGAAGAATTAGACGCAATAAGACTTATAGCACTTAATAACGGGTACCCTCAAAATATAATCAACAATCTAATTTACAAAAAACAAAAATAAGTCTCTCTTAATAGAACTATCCCACTATTAACGAGAAAAATTTAGTTCTAACAAAAATATAGGAAGATATCTTTTCATTGCAAAACAAAAAACTGATATCTCTAAAATATGTGGTGTATATCGGTTAGATTGCCCAGAATGTAACACCTCTTATGTAGGTCAAACAGGTAGATCGTTCGGAGTAAGATATAGAGAACATATTCACACACAAAAAACAACATTCTAACTTTTATAAACACCTAACAGATTCTGGCCATACAATAACTGATGACCATCAACCTAAAATATTACATATTTGTGGAAAAATTAAAAAACTTAATTTATTAGAAGTGCTAGAAATTAATAAATTAAATAAAAATTACAACATATTAAACGATCAAATAGATTTAAATAATTCTCCGTTATTAAACTTGTTCAGATAACCTGCTGTTAATAAAAATCACACTATAATATAATTTACTACCTATCTTGAAAAAAACCCTACATTTAAAGACATAACATCTGTACAAATTTGAATTATATTGTCAACCATAAAGTGACTCGTTCTTCTATTCAGTTCAGTTTATATTTAAATGAAAATAAAATCTGTGTATAATTTAATTTACTTGAAAATGTCTGAATAGAATTGAAACTAGTTGTAAAATAACAAATAACGTGAAAAGTAATAAAAAGTGTTTATAATTTTTTTAAATCACTAATCTTCGGTATAAACTCATATTCTCAAAGATAGAAAGATTATTGAAGATTACTGCAAAAAAAGGGATATTTATCTTAGATTTGAAGAATACTTCTTATATACCAAGAGATTCAAATAAAAATGATAAAATGTGAATAGATGATTCATTGCTCTTGTTGTATGCTGTTGCCAAATGGTTGAGAATTATGCATTATTATACAAAACTCTACTAAACATGTGTTATAAAAGAGCATAAAATCTTGCAAAATTTCACAAAATGTCTATTTCACAATACTATTCGCAACTCGATTCATTTTATGTTGATTTTATATTAATATTTTTCTTTGGTGTGGCCAGTCCAAATTTAAAGACGTCATCTCCTATGGATGGAAAATAACAAAGAGAAAATGAAAAAGAAAAAGAAAAGGAGAAAAGAAAATGAAAAAGAAGGAAACAGTTCTTTTCAAAAAGCTATTTGTTATTTTATTATTTATTGTCATATGAATTTACTTTATAGTTTTACCTAAAAAAGAGAATCAAATATAGGTAACTATACAGAATATAGTATAATTATATTTATAATAGATATCTTAATGGAAAAGGAAAAATTGTTCCATACGAATTAAAAGAACTGACTCCTAAACTGGAAGATCAATATCCCAAAAAGAGAAGAGAGAAAACATGATATGACACAAGAAAGCTCTTTATTTATTTTGTCATTAAAGTTTCCTTACTTTCTGTAACAAATTTATTAAAAAAAACATTTTTTTAAACAAATTTTGTGGTGAAAGTAATGACGAGGGAACAACGCTGATTTGTTGAATTCGCTCCTAGGTTTTTTATTCAAAACCAGAAGTTATAAATTTTGACTCTATAATAGTTAATTGATCAATATTAATTATTATTTCTGGCGTAGATAGTCTTTCTATGATGCCGTATATCTATTGACGGAATAATATAGAATATTCACTGACCCGTGTAATTATTTTTCCTTTTACTTCATCAGAGCTATTTATATTTTTATTGTTGATATTGTAGGGTATTTGTTTATTACTACATAATAGTATGTTGTATTACATTTCCATATTTAATTA
Source organism: Rhamnusium bicolor (assembly GCA_029963845.1). Classification (NCBI taxonomy): domain Eukaryota; kingdom Metazoa; phylum Arthropoda; class Insecta; order Coleoptera; family Cerambycidae; genus Rhamnusium; species Rhamnusium bicolor. The sequence goes on along the minus strand of JANEYF010000851.1, from coordinate 4,840,148 downwards.
TGACCTAATAAGTACTTACTTTAAATAAATATAAAAGCATATCCGTTTTTTTTCTTTTTTATCTTTCTATCCGTCATTTCCTATTTTTAGTTTATATGTAAAGTAGTATAAAAATTAAATTAAACGTCCAAATTTTAGGATATTATTGTTTGATTAAGATATTTTAAGAAAATATGTAAGTCGTAATATAAAAATAAAAATTGGTCAGCATCTTCATAATTTTAATAAACTAGATACTTGCAACATATTAAATAATAGTGAGGGACCCCCAGCAGCACAAACATATTGACTCAATATTGGTTTGGTGATATTGGACCATGAAACTTTTCGTCAGATTTTTTTCTATGGTCCCTTATTGTATGTCAACATTAGGCGCATATAAACATCACATATAGGACAAAAGTTGTTCCACATTATATCACCGACAGACATCGCAAATCTAACGGGGTCCATTATTGTACAGGGTCGGCAAATTTCGAAAAATTTCGATGTTTGTATCGGGTAACTCGGTAACTGCACGAGATACAAAAAAAATGGAAACACATTCTCGATCTCTTTTTTTGAGACAAATTCACTGGCGAAAACAAAAATTTGCTATCGTTTTGTTTTCGAGTTATAAACAAAAGTTCGATTTTTCGACTTTTAGACACATGTCAATATCTTGGATGTTTGTTAAGTTATGAAGAAACAACTTTGACATTCTTTAGGCACTTTTTTCTGTATAATACAGTGGCGTCATATCTGGTGTGCCCCAAGGGTTTATATTGGGACCTCTATACTGTTCATCTTATTTATTAATGTTATAGTTATCTGTGTGGACGTTAAAACTGTTTACGCTGATGGCATGAAATTATTTTGTACTGTTGATAACAACTATGAGTGTGAGTTACTTCAAACTAAATTAAATAATATCAATGATTGGTGCGTTTCAAATAATTTGCCATTAAACGTCTCCATGTCTTATCTTTCAGAAGGAAATATAATCACTTGCAATACAAATGTCAATTAAACGGTGCCATTTTAAACAGACCAAGCAAGTGCACTTATCTGGGTGTTCTTTTTGACTCGAAACTGAGTTTCAGCAAGCATGTTGAAAATATTGTCTTGTCTGTGTATAAAAGTTTAGGTTTCATAATTAGAAATTCGACTGGTTTTGATCATATTCAATTATTAAATATTACTCCAGAGAAATAAAACTTCCTCTGCGGAATGAGGCCGAACAAGCTGAATTTTTGCAGAGACCTTCGTTTTCATGTTCTAATGAAGCACAAGAAAATCTCATATGCCTACCCTTGTGCGTCTTGAGATATCGAAGGTCAAAGGTCATGAAAATCGGTTTTTCGCGAAAATCTCGCTTCCAGTGCATCTGACGTCGTAAGAACCCATAACAAAACTTATGTAAAATAGTATTCTCTACAAAATTGTTCATATACATTTTTTTCGTACGACCAACTGTTTTCGAGATATAGCATGATAAAGCGGGAGCGCGCATTCGTAATAGGTAATACTGTATTATACTGCAGAGCTATAAATATAAAAGCACTTTTGTTAATCTGTTAGACTGGAAAATTAAATTCCCATTATTAAAGCCGTTAAAAATTTGTTTATTTATAAAAAAATATATAATAAATAATTAATAACAAAAAATACATTCTTTTCCACACCACGCCTTATGTTTCCTTGCCTTCCTCCTCGTCTTCGTCGGGTTCCACTAGCACCTCGATCAACACATTATCTTCGTCAGACGCTTCCTCTATATCTGTTGGCTCTATGTCTGTTGGCAAAACCTCTTCAGGCTCAAGGTCACTGAAGTCTTCGATGTTTTGCAACTCTGTTGACGGGTTCAGGCATGCCTGTCCGTGACACTGACCACAAACTTTGGAGCATGGCAGCCCGACTTTTCTACACCCGCACTGCGCACTACACCCCTTTTTACAATTACAGAATATTGTATTTAATAGTTCGTCTGGAGCAGGTGGCAAACTGGCTTGGATTCGAGACCGACACGACGCGACGCGAAGAGGCGCTTTACAATGCAAGGAGTTTAGGGACTGCGTTTCGGAGAAATACGGTCATGGTCCACTTCTTTATACCTGGATGATTATAATTTTCTTGTCTAGAATAAAGAAATGTTTTTTATTTGCATTATAATATATAGAAGCTTTGCATTTCATTACAAAAGTGGTGTGAAAATAATACATTGTTTTGTTATTAATTATTTATTACAGATTAAGAAAAGTGCTTTTATATTTATAGCTCTGCAGTATAATACAGTATTACCTATTACGAATGCGCGCTCCCGCTTTATCATGCTATATCTCGAAAACGGTTGGTCGTACGAAAAAAATGTATATGAATAATTTTGTAGAGAATACTATTTTACGTAAGTTTTGTTATAGATTCTTACGACGTCAGATGCACTGGAAGCGAGATTTTCGCGAAAAACCGATTTTCATGACCTTTGACCTTCGACATCTCAAGACGCACAAGAGTAGGCATATGAGATTTTTTTGTGCTTCATTGGAACATTAAATCGAAGGTCTCTGCAAAAAATTCAGCTTGTTCGGCCTCATTCCGCAGATGGCCTTTATTTTTACCTTATTTCCCTGGAGTATATGCTTTATAATGCCTTTGTTAAATGTAGACTGGAATACGGCTCACTTATTTGGAATCCAGGATATATGAAGTATTGTAATAGTGTTGAGAATATTCAACGTCATTATCTAAAATTTGTGACATATAAAGTTGATAGTCTCTACCCTGCTATCGGTTTCCCCCAAGAACAGCTGAATAGATTTTCATTTCTTAGTCTGCAAGACTGCCGAAAACTGTGTTCTTTACTATTTTTACATAAAATATTCCATAATTTGGTCGACTGCCCAGATATTTTAAATATGCTGAATTTTTATGCCCCTGCATTTGATACTCGTCTTTTCAAAACTTTTTATCTGCCTACCCCGCGAACTAACACTTTGAAATTTTCACCTCCACATTTTATGTGCGAAACATACATCGCTGTGTAGGACCAGTTTGATATATTTCACTCAAACATCACAAATATTAAGCGTATTTTTTCTTGATGATTATATTTTTTATTTTCTTTTTTCTTCTTTTTTTAGTAATATAAAACATGGTTTTTCTTAAATGTTTACTTTTATTACCTATATGCATATTCTGTGTTTCTTTCTTAACTTTAAACTGTATTATTGTCTTTATGCAAATGATTCTCATTGTAAATTCCCACTCAGTAATGGGTTTGTACTGTTGAGTGGTGTACCTAAATAGATAAATAAATAAATAAAAATTTCCCACCCTGTACACCAACATCGGGCAAATTTAAATATTATCATAGTTTGGTTACGATATACCGCCAACATTGCAAATCTACATAAGTCCAATATTGTAACTTACTGGAGATTTAATATTATTGGGCTATACAGCACCAATGGGGCATAGTTTTTAGGACCTACATCAAATTCCTACGCTGACACAGGTTATGCAAAAGTAACGAATATTTGTTATAAATTTTGTAAATTTTTTCGAAAAAATTTAACGACTTTAATTACTATTTACCAGCAGGGTGCCATCAAAAATTTTTTTACGTCAGCAAATTTTGAGTTATATCGATGTTTTTCTAATAAGTAGGTAAAAACCTATATATCAATTATATCACAGAAAAATGAAAAGAAAATGTAGAATTGCTATATCGAACAAATATATATGCAGATGATGTCAAATCTACAAATCTTTGATGGTATCCTAATGTGGCTTAATATAAATGTCAATATACCCCTTCAAGTATTGTTTCTCTTGACAAAAATATAGCTATTATACATTATAGTTGCCTAACCCTAAGGAAAAAATAAATACGCCTGCACTGGTATATGAGAAGCATTCATGCATCATCATTTATTTGTTTTATCTTAATATGTAGGCCTATTGCTTCATATTGTTATTAGAACGCTTTACTTTTCATAACAACAAAGTAAAGATATCACTGGAATAAGTCGTTTTATTATATTTTTCCGTGTAATTATGGACCGCCATAAAATACAAACTAAATACAAAGAAAGAAGAGTTTAAAAGCGGAAGTGCCAAATGAAAGATTGCAAAACAGAAAGAAAAGAAGAATGAAGAAGTTATAACTAAGTCACTCGTATGACCGATTATATGAAGTTTAAGTCAATTTATAATATTTTAGACTATGAGACTTAGGTAGTTCATGGTTATTAACAAAAGGGGTAATTCAAATTTTAGGCTAGGCTAGTTGTTCATAGCAATGTTTCTTTTTAGGTTTTTAGTTAGAAAATTGCACTAAAATAAGATTTTTGCAGGTCAGTTTTCAAAAAAATATACTCCGGTAGGGTCCGTACCACAGGTTAAGCCTAGGGGTCTACAGATTCTAAATATACGGCCCTGCAAGTTGGTTGTGGATTGATTCGGTTGAGGTGACGTGATGATCAGCTGTAATTCATCATCCATGGTCTCGTCCGCGGCAAATGACTTCATCAGAATAGATGGTATGAATCCCGCATTTTCAACCAACCATGATAATCGCTGAACTGGCAGAGAGGGAAATCAGTTCAGGACGTATACTGTCACTCATTCGATTTCTTCCTGAACTTTTTGGTATGCTATACAGATCTCAAGCTGCACATTTAGTAGTCTCTACGTAGTAGCTACCATCAGGGAAATTTTAAAGGCTTCCGCAGCTAACGACCGTTACGTAATGGGAACGATCCATCTACCAAAAATTCACCAAAAGGAAGGGGAAGTTATTACGTAGCAATTACCAGTGTTGCCAATCATTGGGTATTTACCCAAAATTTGAGAAATTCCTTAGTGCCTTTGGAATTATTTTAAATTGGGGAATTTTTAGGGATTTTCGTTTAAATAGCCCAACCTTTACAAGATGTTCAGCAATCTGAAACAAAATATTTATTATTTCTAAATCGCTTTAAAAATGAACGAATTGCATCAGTTTAGATGAATTGACCGGTATATCAATTGAACTGGGCTCAATCCATAATTTAAATTGTAATATGAAACCTAACCTAAATTTAACTTAATTATTTTATAAGTAAAGGCATGGTAACAACATTACCATATTAATGGAACAATAGAAATTTATATTATTAGAAATGCCACATGTGCTACTTACTTTTTATTCAAATTACTTTCCACTTTTGTATTTGGATATGTTTTTATTATTATCGTTTTTTAATATATTTTTATTATAGAAATGTTTTATATTTATAACCAAAGTAAATATTATTTTTTGGACCTACTTTTGTATATTTTCAATAAATTATTTACAAAAAAGTGTCTTGTATTGTTCGAGTACATTTGTATTTTGTTACTGTTCATAAAAAATATCATCGGGGATTTTTAGGGGATTTGATTTAAACTTTGGGTAATTTTGGGGATTTTTGTTGAATATTCAGGGTAAAAATGCATTTACCATTGGCAATACTGGCAATTACTATTCCTTGTTACATGTTGATATGATAACTAGGCTATTATGTAAATGGAACGTAAACAAGTAGTGGAAATGACTAACTTTTGGAACAGCTCTTTAGTGGTACGAGAGCAAACTATATTTTGCTCTATCTCTCTCTCTCTCGGTCAAATAGCAAAATATAATGTATTGCAATTGGACTTATTGATTGTGAGATTGAAGTCAATATGTCCAAGTTAAATCGACTGAATGAAATATGTGTAGGTAATAAACCATGATGTTTTGCATTCACTTTGTGTGGAAATTAAAATGACTACTTGTTTTCTGTAAAATGTTTACATGATACTTCGATAAAAAAGACTCGCTCTCTATAAAATTGTTTATTCAAAAAAAAAAAAAAAAAAAATGTTAAAAAACTATGTGTACACTCGAAAATGCAAAATTTTTTGATGGAAAACATTTTTTTGTTCATATGTTTATGATATATTTATAAAAGATGTTTGCAAATGACCATATTTAATAAAAAAAATGGTTTTCAGAATTATATTTTTATGTCAATATGGCGTCATTATTCAATAACAGTTTACCAAAAAGTAGCAAATGCGATGAATAACATCCTTTTCTTGGTAGCTTCAAACTGGCCTCTACTACGAAAAGGTTACTGCAAAGTTCCCACGTACTTTACGACCCCCACTTTTAAGTTGCTAGCGCTGACTGATCCGATCTATACTCTATTCATTTCATATCAGCACATAATTTTTTTTCTTTGGCTCGCAGAGCGACCCTTTGTTGACCTTCAATCGTGCATATAGTTTTATAGTATAGGCGCGCGGTGCAATATATAAATTCACAAAATGTATTTATATAATATTGCGCGCCTATGCTAGAATATTTTATGTATTTATATGAAATGAATGGATGATTAGGTAAAAATAATTTTATTGTTTGGGATTGGCAACATGTAAATGACTGACTAAACATCAACAGGTGACAGGTGGAAGTGTTATTATTAGCGAAAATCAAACAAATAATTTACTCGAGGATTTACCTTGAATACCAACAAAATTCAATATGGCAAAAATCTCGAATGCCCGAAGTTGACACTATTATCCATATGTTCTGTCATCTGATCATTCACATATTCGTAATTTTGTAACTTTCCCAAATTATTCATTAGTCTGAATTTTGCGAATTTTTTCAGTGGACGAAGCTTTTATTAATAACAATTAATGGTAAATCACAAACAATCACAATCAATTAGCATTTGTTGATTCTTTACTGCAATATCCGATTTTCCCGACACTTTTCCTAACCTGGTTATTTATCTATTTCAACGAATAAGGGTCGGTTCTGCATCAATCAAATAATTGTTAAATTGTTAACTTCACTTAACTGTAACATAACTTTTCTATAAAAGGTCGATGAGTGCCGGACAATCTTTATTGTTGTTTTACTGCTTTTCGGCGCCATATTCGATTAGTTCCGAATAAATGTGTTGACTTAATGTCGCTAATAAGTTACACAACTTTAAAGTTTCAGAAAATGTCTCGACAACATTACAGGAACTTTAAGAACACTATCAGTTATCATTACCTTGAAGTAATTCTTTGGTAATGCTGTGCAGTCGGCATTACTACTAATTCTCACTTTAAAGTTGAAAATGCTTCAAAGTAATGCAGAGTAGTATCCGCGACGCTGCACATACTGCGGCAGTTACTTGAAAGTGTAATAACTATGCAGTACCTGAATTCAATACAATTTACATAGTTGTTACTACACGGGCATACCACAAGGTGATTTTTACACTAAAGTCGCAAATTTAGTGACAATTATGTAATGCCTACTATATTAAAGTTCCGATGCCACTTTGGTGCTAGTTGGGATGGTTCTAATGTGGCCGGCGGATCGCCCTCAAGAACAGGATTATAACTAAAAGGTAGAGAGGTACAAGACAACTACACCATGGCATTTCAGGTAAAGTTATTTATAATTCTAGTAGCGACATGTGAGAAAGAAATAAAAACAACAGATCATAAATATATTATGTTCTGACGGCCAAGCGGCTTTGAGGCATACCTTAGAAATGCGTAGACACTTTGGAAGAGGTTGTTAATGTTACAAAGAGGTGAAGAGGCGAGAAATCATTGGCGTCGAAGCGCTTGTGTGAAACGGTGAGCTCCCTTTCAATAATGACAAAATTGACCTCATCAGAAGAGGTGGTATGTGAAGTAAATAGTTAAGGTAGCGGAAGGGGGGTCGGTAAAAAGAACAAGTTAGTAGCCTACTTGCCATGTGCCAGCCAATTCCCTACTAAACTGTTTTTAGATGCTTTTAACAAAAATTCAGTTGGTGGTCAGAATGCTGCTTCTACTAGTACTCTAGACTATTGTTTGATGATGAAAGGTCAAATAAAAATACCCACACAAAGAGAACTTGGGTAAAGCTTTTCACTTTTCTTTTTGGAGATATTTCATTGGTTTCAAATAAGATTCTGATGTTAATTTACAGTTTATTTCAAACTTATATGCAATATAATAAACGCCAGCTTATTTGATTCCTTTACCACCGTCAAAGATGCCCACGATTTTTATTTTGCAATAAAGTTTGAAATAAACCTTAATTAAAAAGCGATATATGCAAAATACGATTTTCTGCTGCCTCCTTTTCACTCTTGGAAATTTTCAAATGAACCTTTCAAAAGAAAAAAAAATCGACTTTTTCAGTTTTTTAGGCGCAGTTAAAATTCGTTCCCATCTTTTAGAATGATCCTGTACGTATTTTATGAAATTCACATGGAAAACAAAAGAAAACTCACCAAATACAAATTCTTAAATAGACATTTATTTACAAAAATTAAAAATACAAATGAAAAGTGCATAATGTTTATGTACAAAGTTAAAAATCAATGTATATTTTATTCTTAATCTTTAATCTTACATTTACAAAATAATAGTCTTTTGCATTCTATGTACAAAAAATATACAAATAAAAAAATCATCGAAGTAAAAATAAATAAAAAATTTCAAAATATGTTGCAAATCCAAGCTTTGCGCTTAATATTAATCAAAAATAAAGATATAATTTTCTAATGGCATGTTCCTGTTCTTTCAAAAATTGTCAATATCAATTTCCTTGAACTTTTGTCAATATATTTGTTTCTAGGATTATAAAAATATAAAAACATATTATAATTTAAAATAAATTGACACAATTTGAAAGAAATTAAAAATGTACACAACTTCTGAAAAAGCAGTAATGACAATATGTTTTTGAAGTCAATTTGTGCAACTTGGCTTACAAAAGGTAATTAATTATATCTACTTATTTAGAAAGTTTAACATTTTATTTATGGGTCTCAAAGATAAATATTAAAAGCTGTGTTGTTGCCTCTAAAGCTCAAAATCCAAAGAGCACAAATTGTCTTCAGCTGCGAGTACTTTTGATCCAAGTCTCTGAGATCAATTTGAATAAATTGAAGAACAATTATTTATAATAAATCAATTTCAACAAAAATTACTAATGCAGTAAAAAACAGTTGCCTTAATAATTTTTATAGAAAATAATATTAAGTAAATGAATAAAAACTTGTAAACTTACAATAATTAAGTACAGACAAAAATATACTCAACAGTATTATAAATTGTGTTACTTTCCTTTTGGCACATTTTTTAAAAACCTATACAAAACTCGAGTAAAAATAATTTGTAAGGTATACGGTAAAAAATTCACATTTGTACCATATATTGAACAAAATAAAAATAAAAACAGAAAATAACACAATAAATATAACTTAAAACCATATAAACAAATACAACAATATAGAGCACAACAATCACTTATTGCAAGTTAAATCACATTTTATTAAAATCGTTCGTCATTCTGTCTGTTTAGCCAAACTTTTCCACTTTTGGCTAAATGGCATTATAAGTCACTCAAAATGGCAGATTAAAAGTTCACAAACATTCGCATACATTTTAATTAAATTTTTAATACGAAATGTGAAGAATACTTTGTGTTGTCAATGTTACCAGTGATTTTTCATTTTTATAAAACACTCTAAAGATGATATTGCCACAAAATTACTATTTTCGGAATTTAAACATTCTAAGAACATTCACGGAATATTCAAAGAAAGCATACAGGATTTTTCATAAAAATATTCTACAAAAATATATTTTATAATATTCATAGAAGATTCACACTAATTTAAGAACATTCCATGAATATTCAGAGAACTTACAGCAACATTCGAAGAATATTAAATGAATATCCATATAATATTAAAAAATAATTAAAGGTAACTGAACAACATTGAGTTAAAATTGTGATCTTTCAGGTACTTAAGAAGATAAATTTCGAAAACAATTTGAAGGAAACCACCTACTCTCATGTTGATGTTGGTTTGAAAATTACCGTTAAAAGTTTTAAGTTTTTACACGATTATCTCACGAATAACTCGCCTTGTTCTTGAATTCGGAGTAGAATATCCACTTTCTAGGCTTTCTTCATAACTTAGGGACATGTGCTGGGGCGGTTTTTCGTCTTCCATTTGCTCTAAGTAGGGGTCTGGTAAGCCACTAACGTCATGATATGGTGAATCTGAAACAATGTATACATTTAAGATATTATTCCTATTATCCTCGACGCGCGTTTCGCCAACCAAGTTATTACCTATATGTTGTTCGATCGTTTCTTAGGTTTATGAACTGCTGCATAGGGGTCACTACTACAATAGTCTTGTCTGGACGGATTGTTACTATTTCTCATATAATCATCCCCATGATTACTTTGAGTTGTAATATGAGGATATGGAGCATAATCATCTACAGCTCCATACCCACCATGAGTGATTGGATCATAGCCATAAGAATTTTGTCTGTCGACGGTCATGTGGTGTGGCTGAAGTTGATTGTTGGAGTTGGTAGATGCGGCCGCCATTTTCATTTGCCAAAGAGAATCTTGGGAATTAACACTGCCGCCATTATTCGAGTTTGAGTAGCTGTTCTCTAGGTAGCCCATGTTCGCCCCTAAAAAATGTATTCAGTGGTCAAATGATGTCTTAATATTTAATATAATCAAATTAAAATGCCATTGCAAATAGTGTTTAGAGTACCGAGATAACATTTTTAATGACATTTAAAATATATACTATATGAAAGGAACCAGATCTAATATGATCTAGCCAAAGAGGATAATGGCAAATTAACTAAAGCCACTCCCTATATTCCGTATATCTATTATTACTTAAACTTACAGTCACCATTATTTATATTCTGCCTTGATTGCATATCTGGATTGGCCACATGATATCCGTAACCATTTTGTGTAGCATAAACCGATTTTTGATCCTCCATGGCTAGTGCAAGATCCAGTGAATGTTCCAAGGCCTTATTATCCATTCCAGTAGAAGGATAATAAGGAGGCGGAGCTTGATTTTGTTGTGGCACAATGGTAGGTCTAACGGAATCCATCTCATAATCTTTCGCTTGTGATTTTTTTGACTGGTTTCTTTTACACCTACAGAATATTAGAAGTAATCCTACAAATAACAGGAAAACTATGCAGGAAACCACAATAGCTATAAGAGTTGGAGTTGTTAATGCTGAGGCTTCACGAATGTGCGCATATCCCACTGAAAACATAAAAAGGACTTTGAGAACACAATTTCATAAACATTTGTAAAATACCTACATTCAGCCTCGACAAATTCTCCACAATGTTCTGGATGCGTTTGCAAACAAAGTTTTACTCTAACTTTGGGATTATAATCATCATTAACACCAATAGGTTCATCAACCAGTGATCTACCAACTCCTTTGTAGCTCCTCGTACCCATTTGGTCCAAACTCTTTTCTTTGTAAGTAGGGATCAATCCAGAAACTTGCAATTCCAACGTGTCAACAACCTGCCAGGCTGTAATTGGGTGGTTTTCGTTGCTTACCGTTTCGACAATAGCAATTAGTGGTAGACAAGTGGCTGGTACATTTATTGAGAGCGTGTGAGAAGCACTATCATAAGCTACTCTTTGGGGAAGAGGAATTCTATCGACTCTCGTTCTTTCCTTGATTTCCTGTGAATTTTCACTGGTGCCTTTGGTATTCAGAGCTTTTACCTATAAAAATCAATATGAATCACTAAAAGTAATAGCATTGGTTCAAATTTAATAATGCTGAGATGCTGAGAAATCGCCGAAAAATTAGAAACAGCAATCATCAATAATATCAATGTTAAAATTATTTGTTCAATACGCAATTTTTAAATAAAATAGCTGCACATGTTCACCTTAAATAAATAACTCTGGTGCTGATCGAGATGTGTTACATTGCAAGGAACGTTTTGATGGCAATCTACTTCAGACCAATCACTTGATTTGGACACGATTCCGCAACCTTCTACTATAATATCGTTATCGCTGGACACTTTTTTATACGAAACAAAATACTTTGTGTTGGAAATTCCACCATTAAAGCCAGGTTCCCAACCCAAAGTGACAAAGTTAGGTCCTGTATAAAGTGCAACAAGTTTTGTTGGTTTCTCTGGTGGTCCTTTCGGTTGCAGGCGAATTTTCGTTTCAACTTTTCCCAGATCGTTTACAATTTGACAATTATATTCACCATAGTCATGCTTTTTAATGTTTGAAATTCGTAAAATGCTTGTGTAGATATCATTTTCATCACTTGAAGTATGCACTACATAGTGACCTTCAGAAGAGGAATGAAGAGGAGATATATTTGTACCAAAGAACCACTTGAATTCAGGTTTGGGATAAGCTTGCACTCTGCATACTACTTCTGCGGTTTCTGACAGATCGTAAGCCACTTTGTTGTATTGATGCAAAATAATCGGTTCATCTGTAAAAAATAATACATTTTTTGAAATAATTAATTGGCTAAAATGAGAAGCTTTAAAATCATTGAACGTCGGAGAGTTATTTGATGAATTTTGGGAAAGAATTATTCCTTGTTAATAGTATTTATAAAATAAAATCATGCTGTGCAAATGGATAAGCGGTAATTGTTTATTTCATACTAAAAAAATAGAAGTAAAAAATTTCCAAATATTTCTGAAAATTCTCCGGAAAAGTTCAATGAAACGTTTCCAAAAAATAAAATGTCGGAAAATTTACAACCCTATTTTAAAGTTATGAAATTAAGAGAGCTGATTCTACTTAGCTTTTACCTTGATACTGAATAAATGTTACGAAATCAACCCCAAACACATAAACCTTATTAAATTGGATTTTAAACACTTACGTTTAATTTTGAGATGCATCGCCGACTCGGATTTCTTAACCTCGTTTTCAAAGGTACAAGCATAAACACCCTTATCAGAGGGTAGCAGCTCATTATTATTTGGTCTAGCTTTTCCACTGAATTTTAAAACACTCTGTACGCTCACAGCGCCGTTGCTGGTCTCCGTATAAACAGTTTTTACTTCGTACATATTAGCATCGGCAGTTAATTCCTCGTCATCTTTCAGCCACTTTACTATCGGCCTTGGCTTACCGTTTGCGGTGCAAGAAACGGAGAAGTTTGGGTATCCTACCTGTTTAGTTTCCAAAGGTTTCAACTTATATTTGAAATTAGGCGGCTGATGAACTTCCAAATCTACGGAAGCCATCTCACCCGGGCCCAGTTCGTTGGTTGCCTGGCAATTGTAAACTCCTTCAGTGCCTAGGTTGGCGTTAGGGATAGTATACTTCGCACCCGTGGCTAGAATTGTCGTTTGTCCATCGGACCCTATCCTAAACCACCGATACTGAGGAGCGGGCCATCCTGGGGGTGTTGCGGTACAAGTTAAAGTAACCGCAGATCCTTCTGTAGCTACTGGCTTGTCAGGCATTATCCGCGCTCTGCCGGGTTTGTGACGAATTAACAGAGCAATCGATGCGTTTCCTATTTTCTCTGATCGTCTAATTGGCACGGTGCTGGGGCTTATTATGTTGACGGCGCGACAAATGTAAGTTCCGGAATTTTCGGCTGTAACGTGACTCAATCTCAAAGTATCGCCTGATTGCCGGAAATCCGGTTTGCCATCTTTTACCCATTCGACAGTAACAGGACTGGGATTTGAGGTGACGTTACATTTTATATACACAGACTCGCCTTCCTCCGCCTCTTTAGTTTTGGCTTCTAGCGTGACAATCGGCGCGTACAAGACATCTAGCATTATTTCTTTCTCGCCGACTTTACCCAGGCCGTTATCGGCACTACAAGTGTACCTGCCAGCGTCTTGGATGCTGACTTTGTGGATGATGTGGTTGTGTGAGGAGCTGATAAATCTATTGTTTCTCGTCCAGCGGACTGTCGTAACTTTAGGTTTAGCGTCGACGGTGCATTGAAGAGTGGCCTGTGAGCCTCGTTCTACCCGTAAAGGATTTTCCGGTCCAACCTCCACTCGAGGGAAATCTAAAATGAAATAGTTTCATTATTATAAATAGTGTTTCTAGTAAATCCCATTTAAATGTTCTACTCTCGAGTTGTCTAAATTCTGCAGGCAATGTTGACTATTTGCAGGCATTAATATTAGTTTACAAGTTAAATTACTATACAAATCTATGCTGTAAGTTAGAATGAAGTACGAATAATGGAAACCACGATTCTCATTTTATGTACGGAAACAATACGATGAATTCTATATATTTTTCAGTAGTTTGATTTGGCGGATTACGCGTATCACGCGTTACGTGAATGTGAGTCATATATGAGCATAAGTAAAAATTTAGTATATAGGTATATAAAAAATGGAACCAAAATACAAAAATACAAATAGAAAAATTATAAGTCGGTGTCGAAGAATATGCAGTTAATGAGAAAATCTAACATTTCTCGAGTGTATACATATATACATTATTTCAAACTTATCTGCAACAGAAAAAACGTCGGCTTCTTAGAGAGCGATAAAGGAATCAAAGAAGCCGACGTATTTTTATGTTGAAAATAAGTTTGAAATAAACTGTACCAGGTCTAGATTTGAGATGATTAAGAATCCAAGGCGAGTAGACGATAGAAGCATTTAGTGAAAAAACCAAGAAAAATTTGTGATTTTTCGTGTTTGACCAATTAAGATTAAAAATGTATACGATCTCTATCCACAAATGAATCGAAAGTTGGAAATTTGCAATTTTTTGATACGTATACCATAAAATAAAAATGTACTGTTTTATTAAAATCAATATTAAAATTTGGGGCATTATCTTGTCAGCCAGCCAGAACGTAAGTAAAACTAGAAACGTGTCGTATTTATTACTCTCCTGTATAAGATTTTAAATGGCAAAATTGACTGTTCTGAAATCTTCAGCTACCTTAGCTTTTCATGTTCCAAATCTACACACTCGTTCGAATTCATTTGTTTACTATTTTCTAGTTGTATCTGGAAAAAATTCTAATATAAATGTAAAAAACTGACAGAAGGCATAAATATCTGTAGAAAAACCAATGATTAGTTAAATGGCTGCCATAGTGTCATTTATTCAAGTTTTCCGCGCACGAGTAATTTCTCAAATAAGAATCCCAATTTTAGACTTTTCTGTGAAAACTGAATTTAGATATTTTATTTTTAATTGTACGATCGTCACAGTAGTCTTAATTAAATCATACCTCTACATTAAAAGCTTTCACAAAATGACGAATAAAATTATAAAACAGGCCGTTAGTATTTCAATAAGGAAAAGCAATCAATAATTAACAATTTAATTCCACTGCGAGCTCTTCCACACCATACGCGTGTCGCTATAATTGAACCTACTGCCTCATTTCTATTGGATTATTGTCTTAAACGAATATTTTTAGAAGATAAAATATCTAAAATTACTTTACGTCCTATTTTTTAGGTAAAACTGAAGGAATTCCTAACAGTTATTAAAATTGGGGATTTTGATACGACTTTGACAAAAACATTTATAAAATTCATGCCTAAGAAAAGCGAAACATGTTCATAAACTATAAAGAATAAGAAAAGACAAAAGTATTTAAAATAAAATATACCTATGAAAATAAACGACAAAAATATACGAAAAATATCACTGTTTTATAGGTACTCTAGACATTATTGTGGAAGGTGCAGGTGCCCTGTGTTCAGGTTTATGTGCAAAGCACACCTCACACTTGCGAATATATATCTTAGGCCAGTTATATCTGTCACTGATAGGGTGGAGAGTTTTGTGAACTCCTGCATGTCCACAAGTGGGAGTGTCATGTAGGTCGGAGATTATTTTACGACGATACTTTTTCGAAACCACGATTTTCCAATCGAACAGAGGATCTCCTAGTCCGGTAAGGATTCCTGGATTTTTTGTAGAATACAGGGAATACCGTAACGGATAGTTTTTAATATTCTCTATCATGTTAGAATAGCAAATATCTCCGTGGTCTGGGATGGTATTAGGTTGTAGGATTATCTTTACCTCGCCGGTGTACTACGTCTAAATCGTATTGCTGTAAATCGTAAGCGTACACTTCAGCGAGACAATCGACCAGATGGGTCCTTTGGATTATGAAGCCAAAGGAGAGCAAAATGGTCGGTCACTACCGTAAAATGAGTCGCTTCGACGTATTGGCGAAATTTTTCTATGGACCAGAGAACACTCAAGCATTATTTTTCTGGGTAGGATTGCGTTAATACTGCGCCTAAACCAAAATAGCTCGCATCAGTTTCAATGATAAAAGACCTATCAAAATCAGGACAACTCATTACCGGGCCAGCACTAAATGTTGTTTGAGTGTTTCAAAAGACGACTTGCAGCTTTCTGACCACTCAAATTTAGTATGCTTCCGTAATAAGTTGGTTATCGAAGCAACAATGGTAGAACAATTAGGAATGAACCGCCGCTACCAATCAGCCATACCTAACACTCTATGCACCTCTGCTACATTCTTGGGGTCAGGAATATTTAATATAGCCGACACCTTTTCTTCAAAAAAAAATAATAATAATAATAATAATAATAATAAATATATGGGGTGCAAAGGACCGGCAACCTCCACGTTGGTGCACCCTGGACGGGCAGAGGCAACTCTGCCTGACTAATGCCGGCCGGGAGTACCAGGGCTAACTACCCTGGTACTCTTTTTGCTATGGTTCCATATAACCTTAGAAGGGCCCCTCACATTCGACCTCAGTCGGATGGAGGTCAAGGACAGATGGGAGGGGCCTTACCGGACGGTCCTAACGATGATGACAATGCGATTGTACATGGACGCTTTAAGTGGACGAGGGAACTTCGGGATGACTTACTGACCTGCCGCGAGAGTAGCGAACCTGAGCGAAGGGGATACATGGCGCGATTGCATGCACTTTGGTGCGAAATGCATCCAGAGCATCGCGCCTTCTCTCAACAACATCTGAGAGATCAAGTATCCTTTCTGCTCAGGACAGGTTATGTAAGGGCACCCCGTCAGCCGGAAGAACTGCCAGCCGCAGTCCCACCGCGGCAATTATTAGCTGATGGGGAACATCCTTTAGAGTTCACCGATGTAGACTTAAGGACGAGGGTTAGCCTTAACACCAGGGCTAACCTAAAGCCACAAGACCTAGCTAGAATGGACGAGGTCATCGATGAGGAAATTCCGGAAGATGCCGACATCTGGCAAATCAACAGTGCCGTGTACAACGCCGCGAAGCAACTCGTCCCCCGTGAGAGGTCAACCAGTCACGGGGTCGAGAAAGCCAAGCGGCGTGTACAGAATATCGAGGGCAAGATACAGTCGGCCAGACAACACGCTTCTCGGATCCAGAGTGTGGTGGAATATAAGACAACTGGTAGAGTTTTTACTCCCAGAATCCGGCGCATAGCAGCCGGATTAAGACGTCAACACCATACTCTAAATCTGACAGTGATGCTTACCATCAAGCAGCACTGTCTAGATAGGATCCGAGCGCTCATGGCGATAAAGAAAACATTGAAGAGGCGGGTGAGGAGTATGGAACAAAACAATTTGTTCCGTACGAATCCTTCCCACCTATTTCAAGAGCCACAGCGTGTTGTAGATAATCCGCCGACTGTAGAAGATGTCGAAACCTTCTGGAAGGGAATCTACGAAACGACGCGTCCATTCAATAGCGACACTCCAGCAATTGCACACTTCGAGACTCTGTGTCACAGACATCGTGAAGAGCCAGATGAAGTGTGCCCGGCAATCAGTACGGAGGAAGTCCAGCAAGCACTTGTTGGCACCAAGAACTTCGCTGCCCCGGGCCCAGACGGCATTAACAACTGGTGGTGGAAGAAATTTCCGTCCACTCACCGCCGTCTGGCGCGAGTTTTCAACTCATGGTTGAACGAGGGGCAGCAGATTCCGGACTGGTTTGTCGAGGGACGTACTGTGCTTATCCCCAAAAAGGGGGATCTTTCCGACCCGAGGAATTATAGGCCGATCACTTGCCTCAACTCCTGCTACAAGATATTTACACGTATCTTGTATGCAAGGACACTGAGGTCTGTTGATACGGTCTTCCAGCAGATACATGAACAGCGTGGTGCCAAGAAGGGCATGGCAGGTTGCAAGGACAGCCTGCTGATAGACCGCTGTATTACACAGGATTCTGTGCAATACAAGCGGAATCTATCGATGGCCTGGATTGACTACCGCAAGGCATTTGATACAACATCGCACGAGCTATTGTTGCACTTGCTCGATTGTCTTGCGGTACCAGCACCACTAGTGAGATGCATAGAACAGCTGCTGCCACTCTGGAAGACTCGCTTCACCATAACATCAGGTGCACAGCGGGTCACGACAGAGCAGGTGGCATTTAGGAGGGGAGTTTTCCAGGGCGACTCCCTGAGTCCTCTCCTCTTCTGCATCTCACTGCTACCGTTGTCTGCTGGGCTCCGCCAAACCCGCGGGTATCAATGTGGACCACCCAGCGACCGGAGGCATAAGGTCACCCATCTGTTTTATATGGATGATCTTAAACTTTATGCCTCCGGAGAGCGCGAACTACAAAACGCTCTTAGGGTGGTCGAAGAATATACGCGGGCAATTGGTATGGAGTTCGGGTTGGACAAATGTGCAGTCGTCCACCTCAAGAGAGGACGATGCGGGGAATTCTCTGAAAATGCGCAGCTCGCAGACGGAAGCATCCTAAGACATCTGGATGCCGGAGAGACCTATACATACCTGGGTGTGCAACAAAGGCACATCCAAGATGTAATACAAATAAAGGATTCTCTCCGCGGCAAGTACAGACACCGCCTCCGAAAGATTTGGTCTTCCGAACTTTCGGGGAAGAACAAGGTGTCTGCTACTAATATGCTTGCCGTTCCGATTCTGCTCTACTCCTTCGGAGTAGTAAAGTGGAGGGTAGATGAGCTGCGCCAATTAGACAGAGATACCCGCAAGATGATGAATATTCACAGAAGTATTCATCCTAGATCGTCCGTTCCTCGTGTGTACCTCCCACGTCAACGGGGGGGGCCGAGGACTCTTGAGCCTGGAGTGTACGCATGGCAGAGTAGTACTGAGTATGGCATGTAACATACTCAGGAGCTCAGATCCCCTCTTGCGGTTCGTAAAACATCACGAAACTGTAGGAGTGGGAGCAGGATTGTTCAAGGCAGCAAAAAGAGCCGCAGATGAACTCGGCCTCGCATTTGACATCAGGCGAGGAGGCCGGCGAGGTGCTGATGTTGCGTCAGTCACCGAACTTCAGCCAAATCGTCTGAAAGCCCGAATTAGAGCTGCCGAACAGGAAAATCTGTTTCGGCAGCACGTCGATAAACCCCAGCATGGTGTCTTCTATAAGAACATAGAAACACTGGGTTTATCGACCAGGCTGACCTTCGCCTTTCTAAGGTCAGCAGGGCTTAAGTCGGAGACCGAGGGATTCATTATGGCCTGCCAAGATGGTGTTATCAACACCTTGGTCTACCGTAGCCGCGTGTGGCGTGTAGAGGTTCCTGATATCAACTGCAGGACCTGCCATCAGGCGCCGGAATCGCTCATGCACTTACTTTCTGCATGTCCCATATATGCGATTTCGGCCTACATCCACCGACATAACGCGGCTTTACGAGTGCTATACTACCATCTAAGGCACTCGTACGGGGTAGACCAGACACCAGTGCTGCCTTACGTCCCCGGAGATATTGAGTCCGTTGTCGAGAACGAGAAATGCCGGATTTACTGGAACTACTCGTTCCCGACTGTCAGGCTAATCCAAGCCAACAAGCCTGACATAGTCCTCCTCGACCATCAACTCAAGGTGATGTATGTTATCGAGTTCTCGGCACCTGCTGAGAAAAACATCACCTTGAAGGAGGAGGAGAAACGGACCAAATATCGCGATCTCCGGTACGAGCTCCAAGTGCTGTACCCAGGCTACTCGGTCAAAATGGTCGTCCTTATAATCGGTGTACTCGGAGGGATAAAGCCTACGCTGCTCTCGGAACTGAAGATCATACCAGCCTGCCAAAAACCAGCCGAGTGGCTGGCAGGCCAAATGCAGAAGGCGGTCATTCTGGGTTCTCTCCGTCTGCTTAGGGCACACGATTCTGGTATCTACAGTCACTAACCCTGCGGGATGCGGGGAGTGGCTGTAGTTGATGCGCCGGCGCGACTCCCGTGAGGCGTCGGAGGCCACGGGAGGACTGACCGGCATCGGGAAACCGAAAAAAAAAAAAAAAAAAAAAAAAAAATATATATATATATTGCTAATAAGTAAAATAATTAGTAAAGGATGAGTATAATTTAAGTTCAAATTTTTGTAATACGTTCAAGTTAAGCCGGTATATTGATTAATAATGAATGAGAGCAGATTATTGTAACAAAAATTTATTTTTAGTGCGCCACCTCCGTATCTCTCGTCCACGAATTGGCCCATTGCACGGTCTAGCTCGAGCTGGGGTGAGCTTTTGAAATTATGAATTTGGGTTCAGTTTTCACACACACAACATATGCCGAGAAAGGAAAGAAAATGTTTTATAAACTTTATAACAATTTATTCAGGTTAATAAATACATTAAAAAAAAATTATGGTTCAAATCAATGTTTAACTCCTGAATATTTCTAGATGTCAAATTATCCCTTATATTCTTAAGTTAACCCAGTTTTACGTGATCACCCAACCCCTGACCCAATACAAACAATTTGATAAACACAAAAAAAAAGTGACATTAACTTATTACTATATGAAAAAACCTTAACTATATGCAAGGGTATAAACAAATATTAAATTGCAAAAATAATAATCAATTAAACTGGAAACTGTAATTCACTAATTACTATAGAATTTATGTACATTAAACGGTAAACTATGATTTTGTAGAAAAATCCTGAAATAAGTGGGGAAGGCAATAAAACATTCAGTATATATATTTTTTTTCTAAAATAAGTATTTATGGAGGTGACTACAGGACTCCTAGATAGCAGCGGATATCTCTCAGCGTCGCAGGACACCAAGACAACCCCAACCAGAAAACAATCTTACATAAGCCCGGGCTCTCAGGCGGGAAATATGTCCACGTAAAGGACAAAAGAAAACCGGCTCAAGCAGTTTTGATAACAAAAAAGAAAAAAAAGAACAGCATAAACTGCGGTTCTTGGTTGAAATTTACTGCCACTCGCGATTTCCTGACTCCAAGAGAGGAGGACACAACAGGCTGAATTCAAGCAGAAAACTCCGACATAGACGTCGATATTGTAATCACACAAACAACTCATAACCACCGAGATAAATCCCAGATTTATAACAGACAACGTTAAATCTCGAAGGCGACCAAGCTGAAACTCTAGCCTCAAGATGGCCATGGTACCTTCAGTTCTCGCTACGAGCCGTCCAGGATAAAAATACAGGAAACGGAACCAGGAGGAACAACACAATCTATGCGCAGGATACTATTTACGAGTAGATTAACAAAATATTTCAGAAAATTATTAAAATCTGCGGTCGAGTGTTAACGCAACCCACATTACTATAGCTTGTGTATTGAGTTGCCCTACCGGATTTATTTGATTGAATTAATTGGTTTTATCGAAATTTTTGCACATAAGATAAAATATCTAAAATTACTTTACGTCCTGTTTTTTTTTTTTTTGGTAAAACTGAAGGAATTCCTAAACATTTATTTAAATTGGAGATTTTGATCCGACTTTGACAAAAACGTTTATAAAACTCATAAGAAAAGCGAAACATGTTCATAAACTATAAAGAATAAAAAAAAGGACAAGAGTATTTAAAAGAAAGTATACCTACAAAAATAAACGACAAAAATATATGAATAAAATCACTGTTTTATAGGTACCCCAGACATTATTATGGAAAATTGTTATTTATGTAAAATAAGGCGGTTCGTTTATAGCTTGAATACCCGCAATAAACTGTGGACATGAGTTGATAGTTGAGAGCGAGCTTTCTTGGTGGGTCCTCCAGAAAAAACGTATATAAAAGAATTATATGTAGAACTGATCTACATTTTTTAAATTAGTTTTTTCGATAGTATTTTTAAATCTAGACCTCAATTTTTTTTCAGCATTTATTATCTCCATAACGTGGAAAACATGAGAACAAAAAAAAACTGATAGAATTTAAAATATGTTTTGTATCAAATAAAATATCGACTGGGCTCAAATCAGGCTTTTTGGACGACGAGGAACAAGTTGTCTCCACATATCCAAATGGGACGGCACTGGTTTAGGAAGGTTAGTATTTCACGGATGCTTTGAGCTAGCACACCGTCACCTTGTTTAGTCTGTAATTCTTCGGCAACTAACATTTTTCTATTTGCTTAAATAAATTTAAAAAATTACTAGGGAGACTCCAGTAACAGGACCTATTCTTTGACCTCCAAAAAGTCCAGATTTGAATCCGCTGGACTAATTTGTTTGGAGAACCTTTTTTTAATTCACTTATTTAACTTCGGCCTATTTCTGCATCCATCAACGAAGGATTAATACTAAACTCATTTTGATACGTCTTTTCTTACTTAACATGTATATTAATATATATTTTTTTAAATATATCACTTATTTTCGAAGCAAATCTGTAAGAACGGTATACGATTGTATTCAGAATGACGAATATAATCTAAATGATACATACAGGGTTTTCCGTTAAAAAAAACATGCATCTTTTACCTCCTCTATAATTTAATGATATTGGAAAGTTTGTTAACAGCTTTGTAATCTATGAAAAAAATTATACAAAATTCGAAATATATTCACAACGAATAAAATAATCTTGTGGGTAGGGGTATAGTTTTACAGTGATCAGACTCTACATATATCTATATATTATCTAATTTTGTATTTATTTCTAAAAGTAGAAGTATTTACTTTTACCGATAATTTTTTCAACATACATTTCTGTGGCCAACATTGTATAAGTAAGGTAAATATTTCGAAAATAATCCCTTTACAGGAATTTCGTTGTTAGGCATTAAATCAGTACTGTTTATTTATGTCTTTAGCAATTGTATACCTAGACTAATTCCGTAGTATTTGGGATGAAAAGCTAGATTATATTTACCTAGCTATAACAAATGGATCGATTTAGCTGAATAATTAAAGCTACCTTATTATCCAAAGTGGCGAGAGCGAGAATATATAATCATTCTCTCAATGTCTATTTGGAAGTTGAAGAAACAACGGAAATTCTTAATTACTTTTTAATTCTAAATATACATATAGTATCGATTACATTAAATATTCCAAATATAGTGTATCGATTTATCGATTAAAATAGATAATACTATTATACCTTCTCCAATTTAATTAGACATTTTGTTTATTTCATATAAAACAGATGAACTAATATTATTACAGTGATGGATGTAATACAAAATTCTGATTTGATTGCCAGTACACCACTTCCTTTGGAAACTTTTCAATAATTCAGAGATGTGTCTAGCGTAATCTTGAATCACAGGAGAAGCTTAAAGTTTTATTATGCTTAATTTGTAAGCCCTTATAACTGCTATAACATGTGGTAGATCTAATTTGAACATTGAATGCTAATAAAAACAACTCTGGAAAAGTTTATTTTAAAATGTGTCAACGTGTGTGTGATACGATTTGGCACTCTAAGGAATTAGTGAAAGATGAACGCGAAATAATTGAGATATAGGTCAATAATAATCAGTGTTTGTTTGGAACGTAATTTTTATTTGTCCAAGAGAAGAGATTGATCGAAAAAGTATCACAAAGCAAATTAACTGAATTGGGTGAATGGAACAAGAGACAGATAACTTTATTAATAATCAGCTAGGTGAGACTCGGAAGGTAAAAAGATATGTGTGTAGATGTGATTGACTTGAGAGAAATATGTGGATAAAAAAATCTGGTGAAGATATACGAAAAAGTGTAAGTAATTACATCTATCGTGTAAGAGAAAACAAACATATATACACTGGGCGACATTAGAATTGTTCAGTTTTTCAGCTATTTAGAATTTTTTAGTCTTTCAGCTAATCAGAATTTATCGTCTTGTATCCATACTGTAAGAGTATAGAGTAACTTATGTTTGAAAAAGTCACTCCAGTTTAGTACTAAACCTGTGGTTTCTAAAACAGGTATAATTTATGTTATTATCACATAATGGACATTATGCATTCTGTAATAAATTTGTATTGCCTGCATTCCCAACATCAAATACCTGATCGTGTAAAAATAGTACAGCTATTTTTAAGAAGTGGCTATGTAACTCAAGCTCTACGCGATTTTCGTAGAGAATTACAGCGTAATGCTTCTTCTGCGAGCAGAAATCATGAATGGGAAAGACAGTTTGATAAAGATGATTCTCTAGAAAATTCTAGACGGAGACCAAGGACTCCAATAGTTTTCAAGTTAGGAATATGACAGATGATAGTATAGTTATTACACGCGACGTATAGCACAACAACTGAAAATCTTTCCCCAGACTGCTCATCAAATTTTAAAAAAGAATTTGCGATTATATCTTTACAAATGAGGCTCAACAACATTAACCAGGTGACGAATTTCGCAGATTGCAATTCTGTAAATGGGGGCAATAATTTAAAATTTGATTATGAGCGATGAAGCTCATCTTCAATTATGTGGAGAAAGGATGAATCAACGTGCAATGCATAATTATTGAGTTGGGCGGAAATATACACTCAAAGACATGGTGAACATCTATTGAATGTAATTTTTAAAACAAATTAGAATAAGTTTCATACTCAAATCTTGAATGTTTGCTTTTTTGTATACTACATACGTTGAAGAAGGCCCTTTTGTTAGTTTAATTTGTATTAATGTTTCAAACAGCTTTATAGCTTTATAAATTTATACAATATTTTAACCACAGCAAGTAAATATATAACAAAAAATTTTGCAAAAAAATTAATAAGACTTTCTATGTACACAAATCTAGAACCTCAAACTATGAAACGAATTATAATATTACAATAAAAAGACATGATTAACTGCTTGGTTACATTCAGTTAGTATTTAAACTGTACACATAATAAATGAAGCCACAATATAAAAATAAATAACGGTTTATATCAGCAGCAGAGTCCGAAGTACATTCGAAAAATATCTGATGTGACCAGCACATAACTTTCTTATATCAGTATATATCATCCTGATCTAAAAAAATTAGTCTATTTAATTTTTCACTTGCCTCAATTATATTTTAATAGCGTACCTTGAAATGTTTCATTAAATTTTTTAAATAATTATCAGCGTCATTCAATACTGTCAATAATAATTCATGTCATATATTTTAATAATTTATTTTTATTGACATTGACATTTTTGTTACTAAATTAGACATTTCAAATGTCAAACTGTTAAATTTATCCTAATCCCATTTATGAGGTCAAATGCATGAACAATTTCAGTTTACATCTGCTTTATTTAAGTACCTGGAAAATATATTTTATTGGCTTAAAATAGCAGACATGATTTAATCTTTCATCAAGAATATATATTTATTTAAAGGCAAATACAAAAAAGTTTCAGCTGGCCAATTTTGCTCATCGCCGAATTTACCATTATCTTTGGCCTTTAGAACATGTGTACCAAATTTGAAAGCTTTATATCAAAAACTGTGGCTGCTATCGCGATACTACAGACATGCCGACAGATTTATTTCCTTAAAATTATGTTTTTTTTTTCATTATAATTCGTCGAGATTCGTCCACAAATGCAATAAAAATTTTAATTTTTTTTCCAGAAATTGTATCTTTTTTCTTCATTCATTATGTCCTTTCTGGTGGTACCACATTCACCAAATTAAATGTGTCTCCTAAAATGGTGTTGAAAACCTTAACTGCCAAGTTTGAGAAGTCTCCCATTAGTATTTTTTGAGTTATCGCGGATACACATATACACACACATATTCACACACACACGAACCGACAGACATCATTCGGAAAATAGAATGGATTCAGGCGCGTTCAAAACGTATATATCAAAATCTTGAGGTTGAAAAAAAAAATCACGATTACTATACTTCCTTATGTTAGACATAAGAAAGTAAAAAGGAAAATAAATCCTTTCCTATCTAGGAAATCACCAAATTATGAGTTGGAAATTTATTGAATTCAACACTACGTGTCTCCTATTATAATAATTAATGATTCGTCCGTGACAAAAACGTTAACGAAATCCAGTTTCTTCTTTTAAGAGTTTCTAATTAATTTTATGACATAAAAACTAAAGATATGAGAAGAGGCACAAATTAAATCAAATCGCAGTTTTCAAAAAACTAACCGTAATGGCATTACACTTTACTGAAATGTGAATGGTAATTCGTTTTTTTTTAATTAACTAAAAATTACTTCAACAAAGTGCCTAATTACAACTTTTCATAGTTACATTACATTTAAGAAAATTACCTAGATTATTTAAAAATAATTGTTCTACTGAAATACTGTAGGTTACTCTAATGTAATGCATTTGCCTGGAAGTATATAACTATACTATTGTGAAGTATCTCTTGCATACAGTACGTAGTGTATCCACTACTATTCTACACGATGCACGTCTCGCTAACCAAATTGGCATCATCTGAAGACAATCACAGAACAGCCTGTTTATAATTTTTAAAAATAATTGGTCTATTGAAGTAATGTAAGTTACTCTAAAGTAATGTATTTACCTAGAGGTATATAACTATACTATTCTGAAGTATCTCTTGCTTACAGTACGTAGTGTATCCACTATTATTCTACACGATGCACGCTTCGCTAATCAAGTTGACATCATCTGAAGACGATCACAGAGCAGCCTATTTATAATAATTAAACTATTGTCACGAGATAGACCCTTTGTCAATATTTATACTGTTAGTGAATTATACACTTTCAAATGTATCAAGAGGTCTATTATTTATTATGTACATTGTGATCATTTTATCTTGGTAACATGTCGATCTGATATAACTCTTTTATTTTTAAAGTTATTAATATGAACCAAAAACCAAATTACGAGGTCCGTTACTAAGTTTTTTTCATCAGAAAAAAACAAAAGATTGTCAACAGAAAAAGATATATACCTACATAACTTGTATTTTTTAAATGAAACAATATTTTTAATTCGTTGGGTAACATATTTCATTCTGACTTCAGTGATATAGCATACTTTATACTCTGGTCTCTGATCCAGTAGTTTCCGATCTATTCGCAGAAATGTAAGATATTTATTACATTATATAGTGTGCCGTGGAAATAATATGGTATTAATAATAAAGCACATCAGTGAGACGCAGAGTTTATTGTGCTTTTTGTAGTTATTTCATTCAAGTTGATTATTATTTTCACAATGGTATTCCGTCAGTTTAGTGTTCAAAAAGTATATTTGAAGCACTCCTTTCTTGAACATTAAACTGACGAAATAATATTGTGAAAATAATTATCAACTTGAATGAAATAACTACAAAAAGCACAATAAACTCTGGGTCACACTGACGTGCTTAATTATTGTTTGTTTATATGTCAAAAATTAGTACCATTTTGTTTCCACGGCACACTATATTACGCAATAAATATCTTACATTTTTGCGAATAAATCGGAAACTACTGGATCAAAGTATAAAGTGTGCTATATCACTTAAATCAGAATGAAATATGCTATTCAACCAATTAAAAATATACAGGGTGTTCCATTTCAACAAATACAGGTTATGTATATATCTTTTTTTATTGAGTCTTTTGTTTTTCTGATAAAAAGAACTTACGGACCCTGTAATTTGGTTTTTGGTTCATATAACTTTAAATAAAAGAGATATCAGATCGAAATGTTATCAAGATAAAATGACCACACTGTACCTAATTATTCCTATTGTTGCTAATATCTTTCGTATGGTTATTCCTCAACGCATAGTGGGCAGCACTATATTTATCTGGTCCTCCATATTTGAGATGTGACATATGCCCCTTAAGTATAGTTCTAACTGATCGTTTGGTTTGTCCAACATACCTTTCATTACAGTTTTTACAGCTAATTTCGTAAATCTACGACCCCCCGTTTATGAAAATTTTTCTTTAGGTTTTATTAATGAAATTATTGGAATTGAAGAAAAAACTAGTTTGTGCTCTGGGTAAATAAATATTGGAAGAATATACTAAACCCTTAAAACTTTTCATGGAGCAAAACTGGTTTTTTCAAGCAATATAGTAATGTGTAACTCTTTGTTGCCTGTCACTGCCAGTGTATTCATGACCTATATGGTACATCGCTGTCTAGCTGTTTGTAGAAGTTACTCCTGTATACAATAGGTAGATTAATAAGTAAATGAGGTAATTATTTTTTTTTAATTCTTTGAAAAAATTAATAGATTAATTAATTACTTGTTCAAAGAAATTATACATGACTGTGACCTCAAATATAACATTAAATCACACAATCAATTATTTATACCGATAGAAATGAAAAAATGAGAAACCACATCTCAGGTAACTACGAGTACAGTAGGTATATCCCAACATCCCAAGTTTATTTTCCAAACAAATAGTGCTACAACCAATAATTGACTATAGAGGGCAACCAGTAACCGTAAATTTAATGGACCATATTGTTTCGTAAAATTCAAATAGCCAATTACCACGTAGTCTATAACGATACACATTCATTTGATTATTGGAAATCGTGGGATATGTAATTATCGCCCAATTAGATTAAAACTCGGTTTAATATAAAAGTAATTTACTGAAGCCACGTTAAATTTCCTCACAGATGAAAGTTCTTGTTAATTATTTACGGGTTTGTTTAATTTTCTAGTTTGCAAAGAAAACAAACAGAATTATTCCCTTAGAATTTTTTAACATTAATTGGATAGGAATACAGCGGAGCGACGGTTTATGTATCCTTAGATTGGAATGATGTTGACTATTTAGTTTATTACATATCATAAAAACTAGTTTATATAAACTAGTTTACCAGGATCATGTATCCAACATTTGTACATTTCAGTACCAAATTAATTCTGCTAATATTGTGGATTTCCAATTAAATTAAACGTATTTGCATCGTGTGAAATAATATCTGCATACAGTTCACATGAGAGGCATCCGCCACATTTTGACCCAATATTCATATAAAGCTGTAGGATTAATTTAACTCACATGAATCATCTGTGACTATAATTTTGAGAAATGCTGATATAATCTTTGTCCTAAACTATCTTCAATTAAAAAATATAATGGCTCTGTTTAACTAATTTTACATATTTGCTTGAAATATGTTTCCAGCCACCGAAATACAGACCGGTCAGAGTGACCAAAGGGGACGGACACCTACAGTTTATAGTGTAATTTTAATCAGGTAATGTACAATATGAATTTTGACCATTGTGTTTTTGCCCTTTTTAAACAATTACCACCATTTGCATGCATTTTCTTAATAATTACTTGTTAGTTACAGTCAAATACCATTTAATGATTTTTCTATACATTTACTAAACTTTATCACAGATAAGTACAAAACATACATTTTTAAACATATTTCTCGATTATTTGCCATCATTACTGAATTAAATTATATAATGGCGGTTATTCTCTTGTGGCAACAATCATTCTGCATTTGGTACTGTCATGACTTAAATAATTATCAATTATGACCAGTTGCACCGTTCTACTGCTAAGCCAGGAATAGCTAAGGTGCCTTAAATAAATAAAGTAGGTTTAAATCTTCATACATTGCACCGACCAAAAAACGAACGGCCTTAAGTAAGTGGTGAATCACTGTGGCAACATCGCATTTTAAGTTGCGATATTTAGAACATTCTGTTTTAGAACTACAAAGTTACTGCACTGGAGGGTTGCCTTTGTTAGTTGTCATAAAATAAATAATATAATTGTCTAGTTATAATAATAAAAATTATGAATCATAATTGACGTGTTGAAAAAATAATTGTAGGTATGACCAAAACATTGGCAATACACATGTAATGTTTGTATTTTTGGTATTTTTCATTTATTTTCGGGAATTAATGAAACAGGTTGCACAAAAATAAATTGGCAAGTTAATCATTATCAAAATTAATTAACATTTAGATATAGTCTAATACTAATGTCAATAAATTTTGATGATTTACTTGCCAATTTGCGTTTGCCAATTGGCAAATTAGATATTATTCTAAGCAGTGTGTGTATCCGCGATAACTCAAAAAATACTAACGGGAGACTTTCCAAATTTGGCAGTTAAGATTGTCAACAACATTGTAGGCGACACATTAAATTTGGTGAATGTGGTACCACCAGAAGAAACATAATGAATGAATGAAGACAAAATCTGTATTGCATTTCTGGACGAATCTCGATGAATTATAATGAAAAAACATAACTTTATGAAAAAGAAATCTATCCGCATGTCTGTAGTATCGCGATAGCAGCCACAGTTTTTGAGATAAAGCTTTCAAATTTGGTACACTTGTTCTAAAGGCCAAAGACAATGAAAAATCCGGTGATGAACAAAATTGGCCAGCTAAAAGGAAGTCCACGGGACCCAAACTTTTTTTGTATTTGACAAAAAAATATATTCTTGATGAAAGATTATAAATCATCTCCATTATATCAAGCGAATAAAATATATTTTCCAAGTACTTAAATAAAGCCGATGTAAACTGAAATATTTTACACATTTGGCCTCATAAAATGGGGTTAGGATAAATTTAACAGTTTGACGTTTGAGAGGTCTAATTTAGTTACAAAAATGTCAATGTCAACAACAAAAAATTATTAAAATATATGACATGAATTATTATTGTAGTATTGAATGGCGCTGATAATTAATTATATAAAAATTTTAATGAAACATTTCAAGGTACGCTATTAAAATTTATTTGAGGTAAGTGAAGAAATAAATAGAATGATTTTTTTAGATGAGGATCATATATACTGGTATAAGAAAGTTATGTGCTAGCCACATCAGATATTTTTAAATTAAATTTGAATTACTAAAAGTGTAACATTTATTTTTTGCTACATATAATATGTAGGTATTTTACATCCAATTTTTCAATAGACAACAATAATTACCTTAATAAGGCGCAGACAACCATATAATAACATCACTCGTAATTGTGCTGTGAAAACTATCACATCTTTTTTTACTAAGTTAATTTTTCACAAATTCTACAAAACGTCTAGGAGAATAAAATACGATTTACCAATGTTAGTTACATGCTACAATTAAATACACAATGAGAATAGTTCATTTGATTGTTTTTAATTAAATTTAATCCATCACTAACGGTGGTGGAACGTTCTTTTTTTGTCGAATATTTTAAAGCGAATTAGCCCGAGAAAATGAGACGTCACTTTATAAATTTCGTGCTATTATTTGACAGAAAGATTTCTACTATAATTTCATCCAGGGTACCTACCAGGTGAAAAATTTCCGAGCATTTTTATGGTTGCCATGGTAACGACACAAGATTAAAACAACTAATTGGTTGTCAAATATAGGTGTGAAATTTTCAGTATTATTGAGAGTTTAGTTTTCTCAACTTAAAGCGTTGGCTGTTATTTTTAACTAACATCAACGGTGGAAGTATACCACTTAAAGCAAATATTTTCATGCGAAGTTAGCCTTCTCCTAGTTACCCCTAATTATTATTAGGTTATCATTTACGAACCGCCTATGTTTAATTAACGTTATCTCTTGTTCAATTTCCTACACAAATATAAATTTATATGATGTGACCCCAAAGCACTATTTCATTCAATAAACACATGCATTATTAAAATATAATAGGAATCATTTAAATCCATAAATGGATGATAATTATTCTGAAACTGTATCAACAAATGAAAATTTACCGTGTGCCATGCGACATGTCAGTATATACAGGGTGTTTCATTGGGAAAGGGAAATACGTTACCTGTGGATAAGGGTCACCGAGGTGCTTCCAAATAATCCATACTATATGGGTCTTTCGCTCTTTATAACCGAGATACAGGGTCATTTATCCAGTTTACCTATTTCTTTATACCTTACGAACCACCCTGTATATTTTATTGACATTTGGCACACATATTCTCCATCACTTGACGAATCCACTAAGGCATTAACAATAAAGAAAATCTAGGTCCGGCTTGACGAAAAATTAACAAATTATACCATCCTCAAAACAACACCATGCGTATCTGATTTTTGAAATTTCTTTCCGTATTTGAAAAGAGCGATAGAAACTGAATTCAACAATGTACTTTTTTCCATAGACAATTTTACGACTAAAATTTTAATCTCAAATTGTAGTTTATGAGTATTTTGGGGCTACACAATGGAATCAGACGCATTTTATTAATATTATTACCTCATAATTAATGATAAAGATTACTTAATACGTATTTCTAAAACCTACATAGTTTGTATTTGTATGCCTCTAGACCACTAGAAAATGTAATTACAGGTACGAATTTAGGACCAAATAATCACAAAGACCACGAAAAGGATATTTTAGAATTACCCATTTGGTGGATTTGTAGGAAAGAATAATGAATTGGGATAAATTGTTTTGAGGATGGAAGAACTTGTTAATTTTTGTAACTGAACAAGT
Organism: Rhamnusium bicolor; assembly: GCA_029963845.1. Classification (NCBI taxonomy): domain Eukaryota; kingdom Metazoa; phylum Arthropoda; class Insecta; order Coleoptera; family Cerambycidae; genus Rhamnusium; species Rhamnusium bicolor. Next base: position 4,807,726 of record JANEYF010000851.1, on the reverse strand, counting down.
ATTTAATATTACTTGATAAACAAAGTAAAATCATACAATATTAGACATCAAATATTTTTTATTATAAAATCAAGCCTTTGGGAATTTAACAGTGTTTCATTCTTTTTGAGGGCAGCCTTTCAAAAAATTGATGATGTTTTAAATTTAGTGCTAGCCATAGTCTTACTGTGGTCAAAGTTAAATTGATTTAATTAATTTACTTACATATTTTTTAATCGAATCTAGAGCTAAGAATCCAAAAAATAGAGTCAGTTCCAGTTTCCATAAAGTCATGGTACGCTACTGATTACAAGAAAAAAAGTAGTATATTCTGACGCCATCGTTATACTGGTTTATGCTCCCATATGATACACTGGTGTAAACAAGCATTTTATTTTAGAACAATATTAATATCATTTATTTATAATTAATATTATTTATCTTCCAGATCGAAACGGAACATAGGTACCAAATAATTTTAAAATATTGTTTGGAAATTTTGTAAATGAGGTGTCAGGTTTATAATTAGGTGTCCATTTATTATCTTTGCGTTATATATATAATTAATATAACATAAATGTTTAAATTTTGGCCAGGATAAATTGTATGTTTAAATCATTGCAAATTTTTGATGATTAAGTATATGCGTCTAAACACAATGTACCATCTCAGATGTGCCAGCGCCTCAAATTTCAAACGAAATATAAATTATACATTCCCTAGTTTTTATTAGACGACAGACATCTGGCAATTTTACCGAATGAAGTCTTCGTATATACACACCGGATGTTCTGTTTACCAGTGTTTACATTCAGATCTGTAACGCTTTTTGGTGTCAAAAATGAGCGTTGTTTATAATTTGCCCAAAATATAACGCCTTGTATACAATAAAACTGAATTAGTTTACAAAACTATATGGGAACTTTTGTGGATTAACATAAATATTTTAATTAACTTATGATTAACTTGCAGAGTTAATAACTTTTATTAATAAACGACCTGTTATGAAACCGAGATTTTCGAAGAAATAAATAGAAAACGAAATTAGCAAAAAAACTTACAGTTCACGCTTAGAGATACTGTCGAAATTAATTTTTTGTCTTCGGGAAGGGCTCTGTTCCAAACTTCACAATGAAAAACTGCGTCGTCGTCTTCTTTCGAAGGGTTAATTGATAGGGTGGCTGTGGTAGGTTGGTCCCTGGAGCCGCCATTTTTTAATGCGGCTTCTAAAGGGTACATAGATCCTGGAAAAAAAAGATAAAAATGTTTTAATAGTGAACAGTCTACAAGATACAAATTTAATTATTTACTAAAACGAATTAGAGATCTCTTTTGCATTGATCAATTTTAGATACACCATATTTCCTTTACAACAAATTTAATCAATTTACATCAGTATCTTATTTCAGTACTCCTTCTTATATGGATCCCCCAAGTTTCTTGGAAAATAGGGTAAATGTATACATTATCCATTAAAAATTTCGAAACATAATAAAATATTGTTTAAGAACTTTTCGGGTTCCAAGTTTTATTTGAAAATATGAATTACCTTTTGAGCTCTAAAACCAACATACAAGTATGCCAGAAAAGTATATTATATTATTTTCGAAACAATATCAATTGAGTTTAGACCAGGTCGGATAAAAAAAGTATATAATCTCTATTTGTGAAGTGAGTTTTTATTGTGTTTAGTTGAAGAAGAGCCTGGATGTTGGTGGCTCGGAACATTTTATCCATTCTATCAAAGATAAGTTTTATTATTATTTTGTACAAAATTTAATTTTGAAAAGAGCAGTATCTAAAGGATTGAACAGATGTAAACTTAATGGTAGTAGCACAATATAAAGGAAATTCTCAAATTTAATAATAATAAATAGTAATAGCCGAGGAAAAACGAAATATCCGCGCTGACCACATTCAATGTGAAACGTAAAAAGCTCCATATCAGGTAAATTAAAATCCGATACTGAGTTTGATTGTAAATTAGTTGGGAAAGAAACAAAAAAAAAGAATCTTTTTAAATAAAACTAACGTAAATAAGACTAGATTTATTTTTGTCTGAGTGTTGGTGAGATAATCAAGCAAAATTGAATTTAAATGAAAAACGAAACGGTATCATTGTGTAGTTGGTTAAAGACTGAATTAATGCCTCGACGATTACTCACTTCCTAAGAATATCTCAAAACAACCAACTTCCCGTCGTTGTATCCTTTGTGTTATTATGTGTTCTGTGAGAACTAACTACAGCAAACGCTCTGTGACTAAAGAAGCCCAGAAATTATTCTTGTATTTTAAGTAATCCGCACAATTAGAATATTGCATTTAGCCAGCTTGCACAATTTTGTTTACAAAACAAATTACACGATAGTTTTATCACGAGAAATTCTGGACTGAAATATTGAATAGCTATTTGCATATAGATTGGTATTTTTGCATTTATATTTTCACTTATATTAAAATCTAAGCAATTACATTGTTTTCCAAAAAAATTAACGGCCTTACCAGAGGAATACTAACAAGATTAAATAATATTTATTCACAATTAGAGTAGCCGCGTATGCTTTTTGGTGCCAAAGTATTTAATATTCACAACGCAGCTCAAATTTAAATTTATATTAAAAATTTTATTAATATAGAATATTGTCCAAGGAATTTTATTTATGAATGGCACGATATAATTTACCGTTGATTACTAACGAACATTTTAGTGTGAAATTGTAATACCCAAAAGAAATTTGCAAAGTTCAAATTACAACGTGTTTATCTAAAAAATGTTTGTTTATCTTTAAAGTTAACAAAATTGTTTCAATTAATACACAAAATCGTACAAAGAAAACTAATCATAATTTTCTGTTTTTAAAAAAATTAAAACCTGATATTTTTTAAATTATTTCTGCAAACTAATATCTTTCAGTGGCTTATCTTGTAGTGTAGAGGTTCTAAAAAATGATTAGCGGAAGTAGTAAACTGAAAGCATATAGGCACACCAATATTATTTTTTAGCTGCAACACTTATTCACAGTTATTGCTGTGGTATTATTCCTCACAAGCGAAGTATATCATTAAAAGTACGTTGATATGTATTGCTGTTAAAATCTGCCGCCTGTCTGCAAAAATCCATTTATACACTCAACCGCAAAATTAACTGGACGCTAGGTTTTTTAGGAAAATTTCAATTTGAATCAAATTAATTTTCATTGAATCTTCAAGAATAAATATTACATTACAAAATAAATGAAAATTATTTCACTTTAATAACATAAAAATACATTTTTTGCAAATTTGAAAAAAATAGAGAACCGCAAAAAAAACATGCCTCGATATTGTGTATTTCCTCCTCGAGCTTGAATGACAGCTCGCATTCTTTGTGGCATTTTTTGTATCAAAGCAACAGCCAAATCCTGGGGGTATCTGCTACCATTCATTCAGCCTATTAGCTGAAGTACTGCCTAATCCTTCTGCCTACGTTGTCACACATATGCTCAATCGGATTTAGGTCAGGACTCCTGGGTGGCCACCCTAGTGCCTGAATACCAACGTCGTGAAGATACTGGCGAGTTATCCGGGCTATGTGCGGTCGCGCATTATCCTGTATTAGGATAAAATGTTCTCCTACAAATGGCACATAGGGCACCACATGCTCTTCTAAACACTCCCTGATATACCTGTCAGCGTTGAGGCTACCTCCCCGAAATGTTACAAGGGCCATACGAGCTTCCAAAGAAATGCCCCTCCATATCATCACACATCCACCACCAAACTGTACTCTAGGAGAAAAGCAAAATTGAGCATTCGTTCTCCAGGTAGTCTAAGCACTCTTTGGCGACGATCAGGTAAATGCCTTGTAAAACGAGACGCATCCAAGAAGAGAACGCATCGCTATTCGTCCATAAATCAATGGAAATGAGTTTGCGCAAATTTCAAGCGCTGCCTGAGATGACCTGCGTCCAAAAGAGGGCCAGTAGCTGGTGCATGAGGTGTTAAATGTTATTCCTTCAACCTTCTTCTTACAGTATCAGATGAAACCAAGGTATTATGAACATCTACCAATCTTCTAGTCAAAGCTGTACCAGGAAGTGTCCGTTCTCGCAGAACTAGGAGTCGAAGAAATCGGTCTTCAACTTCATTTGTTGCTCGTGATCTCCTTTGTCCAGGTCTTCTTGGGTAAGAACCAGTTTCGAGGAACCTTTGTATTGTATCAAATAGAGTGTTTCGAGGATACCAAGCTAGTTGGCGATATATCGGATGCTGTGTCCATCATTATGTAAAACAACAGTTTGAACGGCTTCTTCAGGATTCATTACGACATTTCTCACAATAAAACTGTTTCCTTTCCTTCGGAAAACCTCAGAAATACATGACAACCAGCAATTGAAACAAATTAAAGAGCCGTGTAAAAGAAGTAAAACGCTAAAAAATAGGTAACAATGTTACACATGACACATCGGATTTTAAGTATTCATTAAAATCATAAAAGGCATTTTTAAATAAACAATTTTTTATCACAAATTTAAAACGATTATAATCTAGACTTTGAATAAGTACATTAAAAAATTTTATGGCATAATAACCTGTGCTGTTTCTAGTTTTGGATAGGCGTAGAAAGTTATGGTTTAATTGTTTTTTGTTTCGTGTCATATAGGCATGAATTAAGTCATGTTTCAGGTATCTGTGCTGATATTCTTTAATATAAAGAAGACAATGTAAAATGTAGATGCAAGGCAATGTCGGTATTGACAGTTTCTTAAAAATATCCTTGCAGTTGTCTATAACCTAATCCTGCTATAACTCTTACAGCTTTTCTTTGCATAGAAAAAACATTCTTAGCGTGAACGGAATGTCCCCAAAATAGAATTGCATATGAAAGAGCTGAGTGAATACGTCCATGATATGCTGTTAATAATGTTGGTTGAGATACACTGCGTATTTTTTTTACAAACATAGTTTATACGTAATTCCCAGGATAAATTATGATCTAAATAGACCCCTAAAAATGTTACGTTTTCAGAAAAATTATTGTTGTATGATGTCTTAGACTAAAAACCGTTGATTTAGTTTTTTCATGATTTAATACTTGCTGGTTACTTAGAAACCAATCATCAATTATAGGTTCAATATTATTAGCAATAGATAATTTATAAAGACGCCATATTTATTTGAGACCCCAAATGGTTCACTTCTTTGCTCTGTAGGATTATTCGGTAACTGTGACCAAGATTGTTGCGTAAAACACTTTTTACTTTTTGTTTACGTGTTCAGCGACCTCTCCAGATAATTGATACATACATAATGTCTAAGATCAAACATTACTACATTCATCGCATCGATTATGGCAAATTCTACTGTTTTTTTTTTTAATTGTCTTTTCGTTGTCTTCTTCTTATTAAGTAATTATTCCTTAAAGTCGACTGCTTTTTCAGCAAGGTCTATGAAATGTAATATTGAAATTAAAATATCATGGTCCAAAATGTCAAATGCCTTAAGTCAAGAAAAATAAGGTTGTACCTTGGCCTTTATCACCATGATAATATCACTAATATTCAGCAAAGCCGTGAGGCAGCTGCGCTGTAGCCGAAATTCTGATTGATAATTTGGAATTATTTATTTATTGTTTATATGCTCTCCAAGTTGAGTTTCTATAAATGTTTCCAGTATTTTTGACAGAACTGGCAATATACGAATACAAACCAGTCTTTGATTATTAAACGTAGTTAACTCGTTACAACTGAGAATATGTTTTATTTAGCGATTTTACACTGATTTGGAAAAACACTGTTTTCTAATTGATAATATCTGTTATAATAACGGAGCCAACATAAGGACAAAATCATGAAACATGTTGTAAAATCCTACGAACAGGAGATTACAAGCTTAGCATCGGCGATAGTCCTTACCCTGGTTTATGCAACTCTATTTCCCACTTTATTTTTTATTACCAACTTCTCTATAAATATTTTAGAAAAGCACCTAAACGAAACTAAAATATTTTGTGCCAAACCTCTTTTTTTTTTAAATTAAAAGCTTGAGTATTTCAATTTGTATATTGAAATACCACACTATACAAGGTGAGGCAATAGTGCGTTGAACTTCGATATCTCGATTTCTACGATTTCAAACTATCGTAGAACTCGAGATATCGAAGTCCGGTGCACTATTGCCCCACACTGTATATAATTATTGTACTAATTTCAAGTGCAAAATATAGTGGGACACGAGTTACAAAAATAAAGAGATGTCATACATATTATGGGCATATTTCTTACGACTTCCAATATTTTTTTTTTTTATTTCGTTATGTTTTTATGAAATAATAACAAAATCAATATACAAAACTGATCTGCATATCAATAGGTTGGAATTTATGTAAATTTTGTTTGTAAATAAATGTATTATTATTATCTTATTCCTCTCTACTTTTAAGTAGGACGGTTAGGATCTTAAATGTGTTTACCGAAGTCTGTCATTTTCTTTTAACACTAATACGGGATTGACCTTTTACGAAAACGACATCTGTGAGAGCTCTCAAGTCAGTCTAGGTTTTCACCAGAGCGTTAAGTCATTTCCGAAAGCAATTAACAAACAGAATCTGTACCGTTATTTCAAAACTTTGATTATGATGTTATTCAGGTATATACGATTATCTTGATACGTGAATAGAGGAAAAATTTTCAAAAACGTTTGCACAATAAAAAAAATTGCTTAAGATTTAATACAGGTAGGTACCTACTTATTTTTAAATATTTTTATTTAATTTGAAACAAAATTCTGCTTCATAATGTACCACTGTGATATTTTTTCAGTCAATTGAAATTGGTGTCTGTTGTTAGTAGCGTATAGATTAAATCGCTAATGAAGATTCCTTATCTATAGCAACCAAATTCTGGCTGATATAAATTGACAAATACCAACCAACGTCGGATTGATAATTGTTAGAAATTGTTAGCATGGCCTTAAAACTATTATGCGATATTTCAAAATTGTGTTTTAATGCACACTTAGATATAATGAGAGAAAACAACCTTGAAAATTTGACAAAATCGAAGAAAAACTTATTAGTAGAGTTGGCAAGTCGTGCGGCTATTCAGTGGTGCAACAACAGGTAGATAAATATCTGGTGAGGCAATTACCAACTGGCAGACAAATCAGCGAGCAGCCAGACTACTCCATTGTTGTATGTCGTAGTGTTTACACGCTAATTTATTCCTCTCTGTTGTATTTTATGTTGTTGTATTGTTGATAATATTATTTGTTGTATTTTATTATTGATACTAATTCAATAATAAAATATGTCAGACGTACGAGACAGACGTGATGTGCTGGGATAAATATGATTGTAGACGTCACGTAAATACTGTGCAGCATAAAACTAAAAAAAAAATGTGTGCCTCCGAAAACACACTTTATGTTCGATTTATTGTTAATGCTAATTGCTTGTGATGTTCCGCTGAACGTACTCGATAAACAACCATTTCGGGAGTTCTAGAATAAATAGAATCCCCAGGTGACGTTACCAAGTCGCGCAATTTTGCGTAACTATGTACCAACTGTACGCGAAGATATTGTAAATAAGATTAAATGTGTATTAAAAAATACACGACTATGGTTATGTGTAGACGAGACGACAGATCGTAAATGTTATAGTACGTGTACTGGCCCTCTTAAATTGAGACTAACTGAGTGTACTGGCAAAACTATTACGCGGGTGATGCTGGAGATGTTAGAAAAATTTGATCTGTTAACAAGTCAAGTATTGATGTTTATGGTCGACGGTGCCGCGACAATGCGTTTGGTAGGCAGTTCTCTTCAAGAACACGGTTGTAGGTTGGTACATGTTATGTGTAAAGTGCATTCTTATCTTGTGGCAGAAACTATTCGACAAGGTTTTCCAGAGGTAGATGCATTAATAGCAAGTACAGAAAAAGTAAATCTCCCAAACGTCTTCGCGCATTTCACAGCAAGCATCCCGGTATTCCCAAACCACCACAGCCGATTCTTACACGTTGGGGGAAACATGGTTGAAGGCAGCTTTTTATTATGCTGAATATTTACAACAAATAAAAATATTAAGGACAGCCAGAAAATATTCGAAGATATTTCCGTTAAAACAGCTTTAAAAGCTATTCACAAGAACTATAAAAGACTACATGACGCCATACAAAACTTACAAAACAGTGCGTTGTCGTTAGCGGAATATCTGCAAATAGTAGACGAAGTAAATCGACTGCTACACTCTGTAGATGACGCAAAAAATGAGCCCATTAAAGAAAAGTTCGCACGTGTGTTAAAGCAAGACACCGGTTTTACCAGATTAAGACAAATTTGTGGTGGTTCTGATGGTGCAACTCCAGATCCGTTAGGTGCGTTTAAAGATTTTAGGTATGCCTGAATTACATCAATAGATGTTCAACGGTCGTTCTCAAAATATAAGCATATTTTTTTCACTACAGTGTTCATCACTCACGGAGACAACTACAGAAACATACCTGATGCTACAAAGTTTTTACAGATCTTCTCCAGTTTGTGATCATCAAGCTAGTTGATTAAGCTAATTAAGAGGGTAAGTTGTGCATACATTGTTATAAATTGTAACAGTTTATTGCTTCTGTTACTAGTTAATTTCTTTTGTTACACTTATTATGTGTACGCCTATTGGGCTGGTAAAAATAATCGATTAATCAAAAATAATCGATTAATCGATCATTTGATTATTTTTTTCTTATATAATCGATTAATCGATCATTTGAATAATCGATCATTTGATTAATCGATTAATCGATCATTTGATTAACCGATTAATAGATTATAATCGAAATAATCGATTATTTTTCAATAATCGATAATCGATTATGACTTTTGAAAATCGCCCAGCCCTACATCCTCATTACCAATTTTTTTACTTAATACAATTATTATAGTATTATAGTCATATAAATAAACAGTATGTAAATAAAATTGAAAATAACCCTAAGATAAATACTACAGCTCTGTAAATTAGGGGTGGGCAAGAGATTCGAATAATCGATTAAGGCTGGTTATTATCGACTATAATCGATTAATCGCTTTTACGATTAATAGATTATAACCGATTTTCGATTATATGATTAATCGATTAATCAAATAATCGATTAATCAAATAATCGATCATTTGATTAATCGATCATTTGATTTATCGATTATTTGATTAATCTATTATAATCGATTAATCGAAATAATCGATTATTTTTCAATAATCGATTATGACTTTTGACAATCGCCCAGCCCTAACGCCTATGTCCCGCCGCGCATTTCTGCCAATTCTACTTGTTATGCGTAAATTTTTACCAAAAGCAACGAAAACGTTCCGAGTTACTTTTCAGATTTGATTACTTAAAGTACATAGGATGATTTCAGCGTCGTTGATTTTTCACTTATTTTCCTTCTGGAGCAAGTACTTGTAACCTTCAGTTACGCATTACGTGTATTATATACTCACATATGAGTTGCAACTCGAAGTTGTGTTAAAACAGGCAAACAAATAACACGAAACATGTAACAAAATTTAAAATTAACACCAAATAATAATTAATAGCTTCTCTGATGATGGTTAATAAACCGAAACGTTTGAAAAAATTTAGTGTATATCTGACCCAAATTCCCAGGAAAACGATATCAACGATGTAATAAACTACTAAATAACATTTTACAAGGTTAGCAACGTTTTAAATTTATCAGGAGCAAAAAAAGATATACTTATCACTTTTCAAAACTTATTATAGATTCTGCTTACTGCTACTTTATAAACAAATATAAAACTTCTAAATCCGATTAATATATTCGTACGAAAGAAATTCTGCTTAATTTTATTATTTATTTCCTTGACTGCTAGCAATCGCAGTCGTTCGCAAATTTATCTGCAACGGGAACGAACGTTTTTCGGGGATTGCCACATATACCTAAAATTTTTAGGAATTGCCGGTGATCGCGGACGTTTTATGTTTTTATCTTGGCTTTTACCGCCTACATTAAAACGTTTTCATTCGTTCCTAGCTAGGATTTCCTTTTGATATTTTTGTATTAACCGACATTGGATGAAGCGCAATCGTTCGCATTAGTATCCAAGAAATTTGCCTTGCGCTCACTAAGAATCACCTCCTACATTTGACAATATTTCTTCGGCGACGCAAACGATTGGTAACGTTTGCCAGATGAGTGACCGGCTTAATAAAGTTTCTTTAATCTTGAAGGATACTTGGATGCGAGAACAGTGTTTCTTTCAAGTCAGGGTACTTCTCAGACTTTTCAGTTAACCTTAGGAAATAGGTGACTGAAGATGAAGTTAGTTACTTTGTGAAAATCCATTTTGATTTAAAAAAATTATAAACACTTTTTATTATTTGTAATAAAAAGTGTTTATGGGTCTTTCTCCACTAATGGGAAACGTATTTTACGCACATAACATTATCTTGATACGTTATAACTATTTTAAATTGTAATACATTTTTTTCTGCTTGTAACTTACTATTGAAATGATAGATTCATCTATATTTCATCTTAAAAAAAATCATTTATGACAAAGGAGTATCAATAAATAAAAAACTCACCAGGGGACTGTTGTTCTGTTCGGGCGAAACACGTCCTTCAACGATGAAGAGTTAAATACTACTCTTAAAATTAGGCATTTCATCACTTTTTTTGTTTACAAACAAATTTCACGCTGATCGCGCTCCATTCAAAGCGAGATTTGTTACCTTAAGCTGTAGAATGATTTTTGTGATTTTTCTTTTAAACTTCACCAGGGGACTGTTTACAAAGTTAAAGGACAACTTTTTAGTGTTATTTTACCGAAATAAATATTTCAAATAGAAGTGCTTGGCTTTTTAATTTTGCATAAACCTTCATAGATCAACTACAAACCGCACCACCTATCGAACTCATATAGCATTCTTAGATATTTGTTCCAAGTTGTAATGTGTTAAGTAGGGACAAACCAGGGGACTGTCTTTTCAGTGGTTGAAATGCAAAAAAAAAACAAAGAAATATAGATGAATCTATCATTTCAATAGTAAGTTATAATCAGAAAAAAATTTATTACAATTTAAAATAGTTATAACGTATCAATTTAATGCTGTGCGTAAAATACGCTGGGGACCGCCAGTTTCCCATTAGTGGAGAAAGACCCTTATATATTTTTTTTAAATTTAAGTTCGGGATAAAGAGGAAGAGTCCTGTTTGGTTGCTGTCATCACAGGCCATCATCGAAGCCAAGAATATATTAGTGTGCTAAATCCCAGTTTGGTACTTCTGAGGACACTGAAGTACTAGACTTGCTGACAATTCCTGAAAGACCAAAGAAGAAAAAGAAGAATCTGATGTTGAAGAAAAAGTTTGGTTAGATGACGTTCACATAACTAATCATGTATTTAATGTAATCCAACCTAAACTGCTTTGACAGTGTACGAATATTAACCTGTAAATACAAAAAGAAACCTTATAACTAGTTTCTACGCCTTAAAAATATGAAAGTTTATTTGTTCTCATAAATTTTGTCTTATTTTAAATCATCCTATTTCAGGTGGTAGTTTTTTTAATCTACCACTGGACAGTATGACTCAAATTTTAAATATTATGATTTAACCTAAATTATGCATTGCGTATTTGCAAAAAATTACTTTTTTTCACGCAACCCTTGTTTTAAGGGTGAAATATTTACTGAATTTTAGCATTAACCCCAAAATATAATGCCATAACCCAGAAGACGTAGGCGTACCAATTTTTACCCTCCAGATAATTTTCATTATGACGCTATGATGTCTGATAACTTTTATCGAATTTTGAACCATGTGCACTGACTTTATATTCCACACAAGACATCGGACTGATGTACTGTCACATTTTAAGTCATGAAATTTGTCTATATGCTTACAAATATAAGTTGAAAAGTGTAAAGGTCTTTGTGAACCCGATTTTTATGTTATGTATGTGTACACAAAATAATGACTTTATCATAGTGGCTTTTTATAAATTTGTATTTAAATTATTCTAAATACGTCTCCTTTTACATAAGAAAAATAAGGAAACATCTGCATTGCAAACGTTTATATACGTACTTATATTTAAATTTATGTCGGCTATCAAATTTTTATTGGCGTTGGTTGATATACTGCCAAGCTTGTAAAATACATATGCATGCTTTATGTACTATTTCATAAACAAACAGTTAATTAAGTGGTTCTTTAAATGTTTACTTTTGGGAAACAGAGGTAAATACGCCCTTTCATTATGGCTTGATACACCAGCAATTTGTAAAAATATAAAACACTTTATTTTGTTACTCTAGCCAAGAACTACCAATAAAATAATTCATGCCTTTAATATAGTAATTAGTTCACTGTATTAAGATAGATTGTATAGATAGTTTTTGTTTGACATTATACATGTAAATTACATGGCTAGATAGCGAAAACATATTTAAAATGCAGGAACAATGTCATTAGAAAATATAGGATCAGAAAAAAGAATTACATAAAGTGAAATGGTTAAAAGATTAATGCAGCAACTGAGAAATGTGAGTGTAAAAATACAATATGAGAATTTGAATATAAATTGAATTTTGTAAATGGTGTATTTAAATAATTGTAATACATTGTTTTAAAACTAGTTGATGACTTTTATGAGGAGGCAAATTAGTAAGTATAAAAATTTAGATAGTGAAATTTTTACTGATTTCGAACATAATAATATTTATACACACACAATAATATTTATTGGGATACTAAAGTCGTATCTTTCTCAAGAAATATACCCTTTGTTGATGGCATGAATAAATTAATAATATAAATAATGAACAGAACCGGCCCTAGGGTAGTACCTGGAGGAATACCATGATTAAAACATCAATTTTAGATAATGCAGCATTATAAGGGCACTGTTTTCTGTTAGACAAATAAGACCATAACTTTAACTTTATGCAATTTTAAATTTTCAGATAATCTGTTCTGTCACTCATCACTTGTACGAATTATTTAGTGTTATTTTTATTACTGTTCAAACCAAATGAAGTGTTTAAAAGACTATTTGAGTGTTAGAGTAAAACAGGGAGATACGATCTATTAAAATGATGTCAAGAATTTCATTGAAAATAAAAGAATGCTATCGGTCTATAACTCAATAGGAATGGATCTTCTTTTTCAACTAAATGCATTAATTTGAAATATTTAACAAGGCGCCTTTTTTTTCATCCGATTTTGTTAGCCATTCTGTTAAATTTCTCATTTTATATGTGTAGAGAAAGAAGTAACAATTATCTGCATATCCCCACTGATTTTCAAATGTGACAAAGAAGGTGGTTTTAATTTTGATTGGCCAAACTCCCATGATCTTAAGAAAAATACGTTACATCTAGGACAACAACTGATTAAAGACTTGTGTTTTTAAATACCGTGTTACATTTATATACAGTATAGGGACCGTAAGCAAGGTAAATGGGAAAAAACCAAATGTGTAGAACAAGGACAGATTGCTCTCATATAATACGTATGTTAGAAAAGGACAGAGAAACTGATAGTAAATAACGAAATTTGACGCTGGCCGGTCTCCCCACTTTAGAGCCAAACCACACGAGCGTTAATTCAACGCACGTTCGACGCGTGTTGAAATTTCGCGTTGTAGAAATACATTGAAATATATTGTGCCATCCACATGAACAACGCGCATCATATTTAACACACGTTAAAAAATGACAACGCTTGGTATCTCCACAACGCGCGTTCGACGTGGCAACGCGCGTTGTACAAATACGTTGTATTATATGTGAGCATACACACGATATTAATTTAACGCGCGGTTCAGTTCGTATGAAGACATGTTGCTAGTTAAGTTATAACCTATTTAAAGTACGAATAATTCCGTCTTTAATTTTGGTAAAAAGTTCATCAAATGTTGCAACTGACATACGAAAATAATTAAAAAATTTTATGGGATCTTCTCAAAGTCTAGGAAAAAGACAGTAGAATGCGCCCTCGCTATATCGTATTTCATTAATAGGATGTACCCATCATTTTCGGTTTCTAACTTTTCTTTTTCTTACTATTTTTGCACTTAAATAAACAAACAAAACGAGCTCTACATCATCCATGGCTGAATTAACATGATAGCGCACGATTAATGCCTATTCACCTATCTCGTGTGGATGGGCAAGCAACGCGCGTTACTTTAGCGCGCGTGGAACGCGCGTTGAATTAACGCCCGTGTGTTTTCGCTCTTACATAATACGCACATGAACAAACAAATAAACGGTGATAAGAATATCGCCAGCTTCTCTTTATGGGTTCCTGTTACCACTAATTCAAATTTCGTTATTTATTATCAGTTTCTCTGTCCTTGTTCTACACATTTGGTTTTTTCCCATTTACCTTGCTTACGGTCCCCATACTGTATAAGACGCATGGTGGGTTGATGAGCTCAGTACTGATTTGGACTGGTGCGAGAAAAGAAGAAAGAATTTAGAGATTGATTAGTAAGCGTTTATTGTGATCATAGTTAACTCATTCAATAAGTGATTATTGTTAATTATTAATTAGTTTTCTCTGGAAAATTCTCGTTAGCAATACATAAATTTCATTAATAAGAAAAACCGTAAAAAGAGCTCGGAATATCATTTGGCACCGTATGATCTAGTTTACGAAGTAATCTAATAATCTGCTACTAAAGAATACATTAAACTATATTGAATTATTTAATTTCAAATGTGTTCTCGACTTGTTATTTCTTGCACAATTAATTATCAGCTATCCCCTAGTTTTATTACTGCAATTTTATATAAAATTATATCTTCTTTTTACAAATTACGAATCCTTTCTATGTTAAATGATGTTTTTGACCTTTACTAAGCTTACTAATGTTTAACTTATGACAAATGAAATCAACAAACTATTTGGCAGGAGGTTTCATTTATTATTTAATGTTCATCTGAATAATGTTTTGGATTCTCTCACGATATTTCTGAAAGTTATTTCCTCTTAATATTCTCAAATTAGAAAGTGTACGGAATAATAAGTACCTATTTAAAATTTATCATTCGCAATGAGTTAGTAATGCAAATTAACATATTTCGTCATGTGAACTTGTCCGAATTTTATCCATCTCAATGCTGTGTCTGACCAACGCCACTCATCGGCACATAAGTGACAAAGGTGAGATAGGCTTCAGTATATACTAAAAAAAACTGTTTCAATTAATTTGTAGTTTCATTATTTGACAAAATAAAAGTGGAGCTTAAAATACCCACGTTTTATTGTAATAAAATAAAATTATATGTCGCCTGAGTAATTGTTAGGTAATTGCGAATTTGTAATTTATTGTTCACTTCTTTCCATATGAACTCAACTTTTTAGAAATTTAATCATAATCTGACTTAAAGAGTAAATTATAATGTCATTTGCAATTGCCTTCTTCTTGTGTGAACTGAAAATTTCCCTGGTTTTATAATTTACTAATAAAAACCAGTATATCTCACGAAACAAACTTTGAGCATTTTTTCGCATACATAATTTCTCGACAAACGTCAGAATGAAATATTATAATTATCTACCCAAGAAAAACATTTATTTAATTTTAATGCCGGTGTGGTATTTCGATTAAAAATACATTTACAGAAGTTTGACATTTTAATGTAATACCCACAATTTGTTAAGAATACAAAAAAACATATAAAAGAAACAACCGTAGGGTAACTGTAAGTATCCACACGCGAATATATGCACATTTATCTTAAGTTTTTCTATTTCGCCCTGCCATAAAGATTATTCTTTAAACACTTATGGGAGTTAAAAAACAAGAAGCTGAATATGACATTTCTCATATGATTCCAACTTTGCAGACCCACTTACGGCGACATGGGCGTCCCATATTAAAACCTCCAGACAAAGGTTTATTTCAAAGGAAATTATAATTTTTATTGTTTAGATTTACATATACCGGGTGTAACAGAATCATAGTACACCCCCTTTTTCTCCTTTAGTTTTGAAGATAATTGACTGAAATTTGGGATATTTTGGGATTTTTTTTCACTTCCGGTTTCGCCGGAAGTAACACTAACTTTCGATTTTTAAATGGAGCACCCTGTATATTATTGTATATTTTTGAATTCTGCATAATTTTCCAACGATACCAAATAAGTGACATTTCAAATGTTAATATTTTTTATAATATCATTTTTAGTCTTCTATTTAAGTGTGCCATGACGGTTCCGATTTATTCTAAATGACCCGTGTAATGCTAGAAAAATCGAAATCCCGTCAAAAAATACTAAATTACGTCATTTATGAGCAAATAAAGTTCATCAAAATGGTTTTTGGGGCACAACTCAATTTTTTCAAATGGAATCATATTGACACCGTGGTACCATTTATCAGTACTATTAATAAGGAATTTATTCGTATGTCGTATTAAAATGTGCGATAATACAAACAAAATTACAGCTGAAAGAAAATAAGAAAATACAATTTTGTTCTAATTAAATGTTAAGAAGTAACTAAGGTGGCTTTGAAAACAATGAAATATTTAGCTTGTCAAACATTTGTTGGTTTACCGGTGTTTTTATTGTGTCTTTAAAAATTGTTTAAAATGCTTGTTAATTGTGTTCAAAATGCCGCAAATTTATATGAGATGAAAAAGTGGACATGATAATTATTTATGGGAAATGTAGAAAAAATGCCGTTGCGGCTAGACACCTTTATGCCGAACGATATCCTGATAGACAATGTCCAGCGAGAAATTATTTTAGTCGTCTTGAAAATCAATTCCGAAGTGAGCCCAACAATGATCCCGAAGAAAATTTCATTCTTGCAAAGGAACGGAAATTAATGTTTTGGCTCGAGTAGAAGTTGATAAAACTGTTTCTTTAAGGCAAATTGGGTTTGAATTGAAAATCAGTTACCAAACAGTAAACCGAATTTTGCATAAATACCATTATAAATCTTTTAAAAACCAATTGCACCAGCACTTGTACGAAAATTATTACGAACGTAGGATGGAATATTGATTTTGAATTTTGCAGAATAACGTGCAGCGAAACAATGATTTTTTGGGAATGATATTATTTTCGGATGAGTCTAGGTTTACAAATTTGGGATTATTTAACCGACAAAATACAAAATATTGGTCACAAGAAAATTCAAATTTATTACGGGAGGGTAACTTTCAAGTGCGGTTCGGTTTCAATGTTTGGCTTGCAATAAGGTAGTAGAATCATTAGTCCAATAATATTTGAAGGACCCCTGTCTGGTACCAGAAACTAGGGATTTCTGCAAAATGAAATTAAGGACAGTTTAGCTGAGTTACCTTTCCATTTACGACAGGGAATGTATTGACCACAAGATGGCGCTCCTCCCCATAAGTCAAGGATAGTCATTGATTATCTTCAACGGAGATTCGGAGAAAACGTAATTTCGAGGAATGGTCCTGTGAGGTGGCCTCCAAGGTCACCTGATTTAACACCCTTTGATTTCTTTGTTTGGGGTGATTTAAAAAATATTGTCTACGAAACCGCCGTTACAACCCGTGAAGACCTGGAGCTACGAGTAAGACGCACAATTAATAGCATAACGGCCCAGCAATTAGCAAACGTTATTCGAGAAACAGCTATGCGAGTTCAGAAGTGCATTGACGTTAATGGACAGCATTTTGAACAATTGGAATTGAAAATCTCTGCAATAATATAACCACCGTTGAAGCATACGAAATTAGCACACAGACACACAAGAATAACTTTAACTCTAGTGATAAATGAATCTATAAGATATAGGCAACTAATTATAATTACGTTTCTATAATCTAGTTTAATATAATAAACCATATTAAATTATTATATACCTATATTATATTATTTAAGAGGAACAAATGTTTAAAGAAACAATTTTTATATGCACATCTGAGAAAATTTATTTTAATTAGATCTAATGACCTCAAAATCCGTATGTCTGTAAAACCACCCTGCGTAAAAAGGCACAAATTACATCGACAGTGGTGCACATCTTGTGGCGAATAGATGAAATATGAATAAGAGCACAATGTCCAATTTACTCGATATTAGAGCCATTAATTCTGATCATGCTAGTACTTCTATAATAACTAGTTAATTATTTTTTAGTTTTCTATTTGTTCATACGACATTTCCCCCATAAATCAAATTAAATAGGTGCTGTGTAACATTTAAAATTTATTATTTTATTTGAAAAAAAAAATCCGTTTTGTCATCGTTTTGATTGCTTTTTTACGAGGATATAAGCTTCACTGTTCCTCGTTGGCGGCGTCTCTGTCTCAAGCTAATCCTGTCGACAGGCGACACTTAACCTTCTTATCTTATCAACCTAAGGGTGTTAGATGTACGCCGAAGGCTTGTGCTTTGCTAAGAACATAAAGCAGACTTTAAAATATTCTCGTTCTTATACCAGCTAAAGAAGGGAAAAAATGTTGCAAGAAACAAATAGTAAACACAAACCGTTATTCAAAATACTCTTTTTTTTTTCTTGTTATTTAATAGCTTTTTGCGTGTGTATACAGATGTACTGTTCTGATTACTTAACCACAATTTTCCTTTTTAGTAATCTTCAAGATTACCTTATTATATATATATTTAGATTCGAATAAAACTAGGTCGCCCCAAGGGTAGTAAACAAAAGCCGGGAATATAGTAGGTAGCTTGAATAGTAGACATTTTATTTTAACACATAAAACAATATACTTCACCAGGCCTGATATGTATTATTTTTTTAGAAAGTCGCATTTATTTTTTTTACACCATTATATTAACTCGCACTCATGATGTGAGCACAACTTATTTACTTTATAATATACATATTAGCCAATCCTGTATAAATATTGGCAGCGTTTAAATTATTCTCAACCATCAGGTGGCGACAACTACCAGGTGGCCAACACGAATATTATTAAAATTTATATACAGAAAATATACATGTTCAATGAGCTTTTCCCATCAATCTAGTTAGAGTTTACTTAAGAGCTGAAAAACCTAATACGACCTTAAGTTATTATTGCATATTATTCAAGTTACTTCTTCTAATAACCAATCCTACCTGTGCCATCTATTACGAACCATTCAACTGCAAAAAAGCGCTGCCAAAAGGTTGGCCAATATGTATTTTATATAAAAAAAAATGGTACAACTAATACGGGGTTAAAACACTAAAACTGTATAATTGAAAAATGTTTGTTTCGTTTTTTTAATTTAAAAATAAATAAATAAGTAAATGCCTTTTATTAGATTGTTTTTAATTAATGAGTAATGCTGACTGACTCGACACAAACCGTTTGTTAGCGGTTTCCTGTTGTACATATAAAATTAAACAAACTGGAGAAAGCTAAATAAGATAAATGATCAATCTGGCTGACAAGTTGGTCATACAATGTCACACATCTTGCTTAATTTAATTTAAATGACCTAAAAGTTTATAAATACTGTTTTTATAACTTCACATGTACTAGTTAAAATAAAATTAATGCATTTTTGATAAATAACTAATAATTAAAAACAGTAGGTAACTATACATATTTGTAGGGGAATTTGTATTTCTTAAAAAAAGTATAAACAAAAAGGATTTGTAAAAGTGATCGCCACTATAAAAGTATTAGGGCCGGTTTATCAGTGCTTGATTGGCTAAGTTATGTGTCGGTTGTTGACTTCTGGGCCAATAAAATTCACCGATTTCACACTAACCGACGGATATTCTGGGCTAATAAAATTCACCGATTTCACACTAACCAACGGATAATTTCGTTAACTATGTATTGATAACACAGCCCCACAAAAAAAAAAAACTTTCTGACCTAGCAACGAGACGAGTATATCCTTATGTATTTTTGATCGCTGATTCCGAATCCGGGGTCAAAAAAAGTCGTACACCCCCAAAAAAAATTTTAGAGCCAAAAAAACACCCCCTGAATCGTTTTGTTTAATATTTTCGGGAAAAATTGAATGTATTACGATAAAAATAAGGGTGAATTGCAGCGTTCACCCTATCGGTATGAAACGCACCCCCATAGAGGGTGAGAAACACCCTCATCTGCCATCAAACCAATTGATAACGACAATGACTGAAAAACATCTAAAAATGTTTAAGTTTCGTTAGGTTTGCAATAAACTGACGTAGAATTCACGTAATACTCCAAAACTACCCCTATATCGTTATGAAAAACAACCCTTAACTTTAATTACAGAAAAAAAGAAAGGAAAAAACATGAAATTTGATAACGATTTCATTATATGGATGTTCTTATTCGCAGAGATCCTTATGGATAGGATATTAGCAGTCATTTGTCACCAATCTTAACACCATTTGGGTATAAAACGCATCCCTGAAGGGGGTGAGAAGTACTCTTACGTTAGTAGCTTTTAATTCTTCTTTTTTTAATCTTTTTTTTATGGTATCTTTTAACTTTATTTTCAAACGATCTTCTTACTGACTGTCGTTTGTGTTGTTCTTTCGTGTCTCTTTTCAGAGACCAACAGTAGTATGATATCATGTGAAGTTAAGGGTTGTTTTTCATAACGATATAGGGGTAGTTTAGGGGTATTACGTGAATTCTACGTCAGTTTATTGCAAACCTAACGAAACTTAAACATTTTTAAATGTTTTTCAGTCATTGTCGTTATCAATTGGTTTGGTGGCAGATGAGGATGGTACTCACTCTCTATGGGGGTGCGTTTCATACCGATAGAGTGAACGCTGTAATTTACCTTCATTTTTATCGTAATACATTCAATTTTTCCCGAAAATATTAAACAAAACGATTGATTAAAATGATAACATCATTTTCAGAGCGTTATCTCATATCCCTATTCAGGGAGTGTTTTTTGGCTCTAAAATTATTTTTTGGGGGTGTACGACTTTTTTTGACCCCGGATTCGGAATCAGCGATCAAAAATACATATGGATATACTTGTCTCGTTGCTAGGTCAGAATTTTTTTTTTTGTGGGGCTGTGTAATCCAGACCTTAATCGTTAATCGGACAGCTATCTATCTGTTAATTCCGAAGAGCATAAACCCTGTCACTTTAGATCAATAATTTTAATTAAGTAGGAGTTCAGACTTTTCGGAGCTATTGGTCTTATTATTACTTATTAATATGTAGTTTGTCACTCTTCCTATTTCAAGTCAATAATTAAGTAACAATTTGGGTCATTTGTCCCACTGGTTACAGGAGGTTTGTTAATCGTTCTGGGTTTTTGTATACAGGAAGATTTGTCGTATTTGGTTTTATATATAGAGTGATTGTTGCTCTTCAGTTTACGTACAGAACAAGACGTTTTCTCGCTGTTTTTTAAAGTTATGATAAAAAAACTTGGAGTAGGAGTGTGGTACCTCTTATGACAGCATATTATGGCATAAAAGGCCCCTTTTGTATTAGTATAGTCAGACGATAATACGTATTTTACACTAACAATTTATTTATCAATAAATTCATGATTTTTTCCATGAATTTCTTCAAGGACTTCTTCACAAAAGGATTTCCTTTTACACTAATCATGAAACTGATGATTTCTTTGACTCTGTAGCCAATTTTTTAGTATTACCAATAACACAAATAAATAGTATTTTTTTTGAGGTGTTGGGTTATTTAGTGATGTCTCATTCTGTTGCTATTTTACAATAACAAAAATGCAAAACTACCCTTATTGTTACATTAATAATAATGCACCCAAATAGCAAAATAAATAACAGTACTTCGAACTTCGAACTAATCATAACCTCACTTGTCACTTTTCACCAGTTGGCACGCCCGGAATTCATGTAAAAATTGACAAAAAATAGAACATGCTCCAATCCATCAATAAGTTCACAAAGAAATTCATGAATTTATTTGATATCAAAGTTGGTACATTACACTTATCCAACTGCTCCATGAAGCGACTTCATGAATTAATCCATGAAAAAATTTTTGGTGTAAAACAGTTATAAGAAACACAGCTTCTTGGAACTGCAACTTGAGTGATTTTCTGGTTTATAATTTTTATTGGTATATGTTAAGTAATAACAATTCTAGACCTCAAAAATCAAAAGGAAAAACACCAAAAATCGAAAAAGAAAGCAACACAACAATGATTATAAAAATTCATAGATAAAATCACGAATAAACGGTCGTCATGGAGATACCAGTCATAATAATAATTGAAGGGACGGTAACAATACTATTGTTGGTATCACGATAAATCAAGTGCTTCATGTTTACTGTCATTATTATTAAAATTTGGTTCCCTTGCTAACCGAAATGGTATACCTCATCTAAAACGCTAAATGTGGCCAATTAGAAAAATAATATGAGCGATGGCTACGAACTAGGATGAACTGGCAAGTAACTGTATGTAGTATTCTTTTCAACTGAGGTAAGTAAGTCACAACAGTTATTTTCACATGTAATTAGTTTAGTCCACATAATTACATATAACTATAGACAAATCAATTTCGTAATAACTTAGTGATTCAGTTATCTCAGGTGAAAAGAATGCACTTTATGAATCAAGCTTTCTAGCGATAACTTACAAATTATTGTTAAGATTACTGACTGGCCACAAAAGTTTAAACAAGCGCTTTTACACACACATACATTGGTAGTTGTGGACAAACCCAGATGAAAATAATGTAGTCTAGAAGACAAGACTGTAATGCATGTGTCTGAACAAAAAGAGGGAAATGAATTAGCTAAGTATAATCAGGTTCACCAGAAGTACTGGTTGATACGAAGAATGAGACAGTACGGAGGCAGCGCCCCGCCCCTACTTCTTAGACAGGCATCACAAAGGGTCTTCTTCTCTAATTTTTTTTATAATATGAATATGTTATATCATCTTCTAAATAGTTCATAAAAATTACCGAATAATTATGTAACCATTTTCACGTTCATTTACAAGAACATCACATATATCCTGATGTTTTAAATGACTTCCTGCATAATACCAATTGCAGAAACTCCATGCAAAAGTCCTTAAATGAGTTTTTAACGTTGTGAGATATTGTTACTCACGAGGTTATAGTCTATACTGAAACTCAGTGAATGGTTATAAAAAAATGTATGATCGAGTTTTTTGCAACGTAATTCTGACAAATTTTCTGAATGGTACGGCTACCAAGTAGTAGATGGCGGCCTTAGTTCAAAAACCCACGAATCACTTAGGGACTTTTTACATTGAGCCCTATAATTGTTACAGAGCCTACAATTCGCATTTTACTTAATAATTCAAAAATACATGCGAAAAAATATCCAGTTTGGAGCAGACTAACATTTTTGAATTAAAATTTTAGTAGTAATATATATACATATCTTATAATAATATATCTTTGTATCTAAATAAACAACTTGTTTTTAATATTATCAACACTTACCTTGCCTATACCACTTGACTTGGGGATCGGGGGATCCGCCAATGCTAGAGCAAGTCAGTTCCTGACGCTTTCCCTCGGTAACAGTGACATGAGAGCTGGGGGCGATGGCTGGTTCCTGGGGCGCCGTCAACACAGTAAGGGTGTATTTCTGGACATGTAAATTGGCCCCCGACCCACCGGCTTTGACTTTGCATTCGAATTTACCATTGTCCCTGTCGTAACTTGCGTTGGAAATTAGCAGATCGTAGATACCCTTCTCTACTTGATAATTCAATCTGTAAAACAGGAAGTGCCGGGTTAAACTAAGGTGAATTAATTGGGGTATTAGTTTAGGGTTGTTTATTACATTTTGTGGAGAATGTATAGTAATGTAGCGGTACCACAGTAAGGGGAAAAAGTGAATTGCTTCGCTGATGCAATTGATTCGAATTTATTAAGGGGAAATGTGTCTGAAATTGTTCTTTTTATTAAAATTTTATTAAAGCACCTTAGGGCAATTAACAAACCAATTTTAAAGGTATATTGGTATGTACATATTAAGTTTTGTATTTTTAAGTGTACAACAGAATAAATAGTTCCACATTACTGAAAATGTAAGGAAACCATTTATTTCTGACTTTATCTCTTTAGCAGGGAAAGAATGCCTACCTCAAAGACTTTCAAATAAAAAAACTGATCCTGCTACAAAAATGGCAATGGCAAATGCGAACATGTTTAAAAAAATTGCTGTTTGTGAAATAACTCAAAATTAAAATAGTTGCAAGGCAGAAATAAACCTCTCCAATGATACTATTAGTTGATCGTTGATGTCTCAGTCATATTCGTGGGTTTGCAATGCCTCTGGGACTTTGAACATTTAGGAGACAACAGAAGGTTCAAGAATTTTATCTTGTCCTCTTTGAAAGTGCCTACCGAATGGCAGCCAGTGGCGTGTAAATCTAACTGGGCTAACTACACAAGTTTCTGCTTAATTTTTTTTTATTTTGTGCCACTGTTTTAATACGCGGGGTATTTAATAATGTTCTGTAAATTTATGCCAATAAACTTATCAATTAAGCTGTTTGTATAATAGTACATTATAATCGGTCAAATCAACAGACTTATTAGACCGTGAAAACAGAAAAATAATTGAAGTATCATTTCCAAGTTATTCGCAAAAATATGATTTTTTTAAATAGAAGATCCTGTATATTTTACGGTATTTCGAAAGAATATTAAATTATCTACAAAAAAATTGGACCTGTCCTAAAGTTGTATATAAAAAAAGTTACAAGTCTTTAAACTATTCTTCAAATGAAAGGAACCAGAGCCGATTATTCAAAACAATCACATTGCCTTGGTAAACAAAAAACAACATCTGTCAAATTATTTTATATTGAGTTTGTTTTATGACTTAAATCATTCAATAAGAACAAGCACTAAAAGCTAATATTTTCTTTTAAATGCAATTTACTCATTTAGAAAAATGTGATATGCTAGAGGCATATTTAGTTTGCCGAAGAGATGGGAACACTACCGGCTTACATTTCCAAGCCGTCAAAGTCAAGTACCATATTATCGAGTTTACTTTTCACAATTACACAGAAAACTTACTGGCAACGAAAATACATTTAAGAAGAGCAGAACCAAGAAAACTTTTATAATCATACGGAAATTAATGTCCTTGCATATTTTGAAGCATAACCTGATACGTCCTTAGAGTACTATGAAAAGATCCATACTTATAAATATTTAAACGTACAAATGCTACTATACTTGGAGATCAGGAAAGAAGCGTGGTGTTTTGTCAGTGGCTTATAAACTTTTATAACGGAAGGCTAGATAATTTTAAATTTATTTTGTGGAGTGGCGAATCAAAACCCCTTGTTTGTTGAATCACGAAATCATCAAAACTGCTTCAGTTTGAATGTTTGGTGTGGTTTAATCGTTCCAAGAGTTGTGGGTCCTATTTGTTATCATGATACCTTAACAGGAGAACCATATGTAGACTGAGAGAAGGTTTGGAAAATTTTTTATATAGCATTCTATTAGTTAATTATACACAGATCTACTTTCAACAATATATCGCACACTCGTAATTACCACAGAACCTATGATTCATTATGAGACATTTTTGAAAATGGAAAAAATGGACCCATTCTCCCTATTCGTTATCCTAGATATTACATTCCTAGATTTATGTATCTTTATGTCAAAAACGAAATACACAAAGAAAGGTACAGAAACGTGGTGGAGCTTCAAACCAACATTTTTGAATTGTAAATGGTATTGATGACAGAATTATTTTAAACGCTACACGAAGTGTACAAAAAGGGGACAAAACTGTATTGAACGAGAGGGCAACATTTTTGAACATAGTAAATTAGACAATTGTTTTAGAAGTTGCTTTGTGAAAATTCGTATTAAAAATAAATAATCGTAAAAATACCTAGTGTCATTCCACGTGTCTAATTTTTACTGTTTTATTTTACATATTATACAATTATACAAGTAGATCCAAAATTATTCCTCAGTTAAAACTTAATGATAAAGTATACGTAATAAGTAGTCCACATGAAATAGCTAACACTGTAAATCAGCATTTTGTAAATTTACCTATGCAGCTGGCAGAAAATTTTAAGAATAAAAATATAAATAATACAAATATTGAAGAAGTGTAACGGGTGAATATAAAGTAAGGGATATATTTCAACTTATTATAATATTCTTAACAAATCAAATTAATAACAAAAAGTAAATGGAATCTAGTTGCTTACATAATGGGATTTCTGATTTCAAACACTAGTTACCGCAAATGCTCGATATGACCTCCATTTTGTTGTTGTAAAATTACCAACCGTTCCTCCAAATTGTATACAGCACTATTCAACATTTCTGGTTGAATTGCACGAATTTGCTCTCTAATACTGTCCTTTAATTCCTCCAGCGTTGTTGGCCGTGTTCTAAACACCAAATTTTTTAAATAACTCCACAGCCAGTAATCCGCTGGGTTAATATCAGGCGATCTTGATGGCCATGAATTTGCAAAATGTCTGCTTATAACAATCTTAAAAAACCGCAGTTAACAATTTTTTAACTGGTCGGTAAATGTGCGGAGGTGCTCCATCCTGCATAAAATTCATGTTTTCAATTCCTTCGTGCTCGTTTTGCAACTGAGGAATTGCATAATCCCTTAACATTTGTAGGTATCGTTCACCAGTAACAGTTACAGATACGCCCCCCCCCTTCTGTATTTCCTCGAAAAAGTATGGACCAATGATGAAATTAGCGGTGAAACCGCAGCAAACGGTGACTTTTTTGTCATGAAGGCCTTGCTGAACGATTTCATGTGGATTTTCTGTTGACCATATTCGACAGTTTTGAGTATTAATTCAAACAGCAGTTGCAGTTTATAGGGATACATTTTTAGGATTTTCCGTAAAATTTTCCAAACCGTGGTGTATGGCATTTGTAATCGCTTTCACACTACTGATTGCTAGCGGATTAGTATTGTCTACGTTTTGATTTTCCTGAAGAACTTCTGCAACTTGGACATCACTAATCCTAGGTCTTCCTGACCTCGGAATGTCTTTTACAGACCCTTTTTTTCAAATTTGCTAATCAAATTACGATACGACTTCATTTTGCACGGCTCTGCTCTCAAACCAATTTTCGTACGAAATCTTCGTAATCCAGTAGTGTAATTTTTACCGCCTTCATAATAACATTGCACTAAACCAATTCTTATTTGCAGATCCCTATTGAAATTGTTACAATTTACGTTACGCGCGTTTTATTTGGAGAACAATTCTCTAAATTACGATTATTTCGTTTGACACTTGTATCAATAGTTGTCACGACAATTCTTTTGTTTTCCATAGATACACTAAAATCAAATTATTGAGGCAACTAGATTCTGTTTACTTTCTGCTACTAGCATAGTTTCTTAAAACTATATAATTAATTATTTAATTAAGAATTTAAAATAGACCCCTTACTTTATGATAACTCCATATACTACAATATAATTATTGAGCTGCTTACTGAAACTGAAGTATTCAATATCATCATGGAACTAAAAAAATCAACTTCATTTGGCATTGATAACATTAATACAAACATGTTAAAGTCAGTGGTATATGATACAGTAAAACCATTGGCCTATTTGGTAAACGGTCCTTATCTGAACGTGTATTTCCTGAAGATTTAAAGACAGCTAAAATCATTGCTTTACAAAAAAAAGGAGACATCTCGTCTGTTGATAACTACTGGCTCATATCACTATTATTGTCTGTTTCAAAAAATTTTGGAACGAATAGCATATAATAAAATTATTTCATTGTGACAAATATAATATTCTGTGTGATGAACAACATGACTTTCGAAAGAGTAGATCTACTCATCGGCCATACTTTACTTCCTAAATGAATTATATATTAAACTAGACAACAATAAGAAATGTTTCGGTGTCATCACGTATTTGATCTTGTCAATCATGCTTTGCTGATAGAAAAATTAGTTAAATATGGTCTTCTAGGTAAGTTGGGTAGTTGACTAGTCATACCTGTCCGATCGTCAACAAATCGTTGAAGTAGATGGGATTAAGGCTACGGTTTTGCCAATACCCTGTGGAGTTCCACAGGGATCGGTACTGGGGCTACTTCTATTTGTACTTTTCATAAATGACTTACCTAACATTGTCCAAGAATGTCTTTTAATTATGTTTGCTGATGATAATTCACTATTAATTGCAAATGACAACTTCAAAAATTCAGCAAAACAGAAAATCAATACTTTTATGGCCAAGTTTAACAACAATAAATTACTAATATATGAAAAGAAAATTGTTTTCCTTCATTTCACACCTACAATGTTAAATTATCATGAGTCATTTACTACGATTTAATGGTCAATCTTTAGAACAAGTAAAATCAACTAAATTTTTAGGTATTTACATTGATAATGCCCTTACTTAATCACATCAACAATTTATGTAATAAATTGTCGCCTGTCTGTTTCGCGCTGTAGATTGAAAAATATTACAAATAGAAAACTTTTGTTCTCATACTACTATGCACAGTTCTATTCAAGGATAGCCCATGGCATTACGTTTTGGGGCAGTTGTCATCATTCTAATGGTTTTTAAATTACAAAAAAGTGATACGGAATATAGTAGAAGTTACTAAGCATACATCATATAGAAAATACTTTAAAGAACTGAAATATTACTACTTAGTACTTTATATATTATGGAAACATTATGAAACAAAGGATATGATAATTTATAAACACCTGTTCATTCTTTATCACTTTACGAGAAAAGCTCTCATTATATGGGGATAAAACTTTTCAACAAGCTTCCGAATATAAACAGCACAAAAAAAAGTACGTGTTAACACATGTTTTACCGTGTCGAGAAATTTTTTAGAATGCGTGTTTTAGTTTGTTTCTTATATTGTAGAAGACATGTAATGATAATTTTAATGTGTTTGTGTTAGGTATGTATTTAACATAAACTGCTTTGTATTTTGACGAGTCCGATACATATGTAATTATTGGTCCAATGGACAATAAAGATATTATTATTATTATTATCAGTTTCATCATATGTAGACATTTTCATTTTAAAATGCATAAGATGAAGCTAGTTGTGTAATAAAAATAATTTGACAGATGCTGTTTTCTGTTTACCAAGGCAATGTGATTATTTTGAATAATCAGCTCTAGTTCACTTTATTTGAAGAATTTAAAGGCTTGCAACTTCTTTATTTACAACTTTAGGACAGTAATGTATTAGAACTTTCTGTTTTCACCATGGTAATCAGCGGAAAAAATTTTACTAAACTCTATTTACTCAAACTTTGCAGTGTTGAGTTGGACTTAAGTGAGTGAAACGTCCAACTACGATCGATGCTTATGAAATAAAATAAACATGAAATTGAACCGTCATACGAACTTTGCACCTGTGTACATCACCTGCCGTCTGCACCAAGAATCGCCGCACATTTTGTTCTCTATCCTGGCTAATGCTGCAAAGTTTAAGTGAACAGAGTATAGTTTGGGTAATTTGACTGACTTCGTAAATCCAAAAATAACGAAGTTAGCAACGGCGCAGAGTTAACTTGGGAACCCTGTACATACAAGTACGGTCCTAAGACATCCTGAGCAGAGAACATTCTACACGTCAAGAATTATTTTTGGTTAAAGTGATCGGGTTTATTTTTAATATAATATATTTTTATATTTTGCAAAAGAGTTAAAATCATAAAATAAAATGCTGTCAAATTAACACAGTACTATTAGCTTTTTTTTAATGTGAATCGTATTTAATGCGTGGGATGTGGGAAAAACAGGGTGTATTGAATTTTAACGTCCACAGCATTACAGATTCAGTGGGTGTAACGAAAAACAAGTGGACAGTATTAACCTGTGTTGGAATTTGCTGTTTATTTGTTCCCAAAAAAAGAGGACTAGTCATGATAATCCAAATACATAATCCGATTTAACTTTATTGGCGACAGTAAATCGAATTCGTATACGTTTTTCATAACTTGAAAAAACGATTTACTGTAAATTGTATTCACGAGAATAAAACTGGTACATAGGCGTATCAGATATTAACTTATATTTACATTATTTTAAAACAACATATTTATTATAAAAAAATAAAATGTAATACTTAGATAGCGGAGGACAAGGTGAAAAAGTCAGGGGTGGCTTTAGGGTTACTGTTTGTGTACTGCGTGCATAAATAATTAATTTAATGTAAAGTGGTAAATAACGATAACGTCTTCTACTTTACTGTTTTTTAAAAGTGTTCCAGCCTTTTGATAATGTTCACACTCACTTATTGGCAAATAAAAGTACACAAACTTCACAGAATCAATCACTGATTCTGTGATTTAGTCGATACTGTAAATGTTATTATAATTTACAGATAAATTTTGGCGTCTATCAGCAAAATCCATTTAAATGTAAAAACCGATAGCTCAGTGTATCTACAGAAAGAAGCATGGTAGCACATGATAAAACATTACTACCCTCTGGTAATTTTCTATATACTTTACTGTAGCTCAAAACACTCTGGTCATTAGCGTCAAGATGATGATGTAATGCGAATATAAAATAAATAGTTTATATTTCGTGAACGGCTTGAAAAGTTCATAGAGACATTTGATTGGCTCCATGTAAAGGTGCGAAAATTGTTAAATGCTCAAGCACTATCTAACGAATCCGGATCTTGACATACCCTAACAAAAATACCTTCAACCTATTCATCAATATTAATCAATATTCTTTCGGATACCGCTATATTGTTCAGTGGGTATTTACAACTCGAGATGAGCCTAAGCTATCGAGGTGTAAAGAATGTAGGTAAAAACTTGTTTGATTTTCCGTCGAAGCTGCACGCAACTGATGGAGACGGTAGCGGGAGCGATCCAGGATGCGTATTTCTATGTAACACCATTGGAATTGTTCGTGTAAAATTTGTAAGTATGATGTACTCTTCATTTTTAAGTTGAAATATCTAGTTGAATGTATTGAATATTTTATATTCGTTGCTAAAGGTGTACCTAATAATCGTTATTGCAATTCCTTAGGGAATGTTACACAAATCAAAGATACCAGATTTTACACGAATATTTCCGAAGGTGAGATAGAACGTGTTACATACAACTATGCGCCCGGGACATTTAGATAGGAAGAGAAGCATACATGTTTTGATTGTCTCACTAACATCATTAATATTATCGCGAATTCTAGGTGAGATTTTTAACTATTAAATGACTGAAAGATTATAATTGTAGGTATACAAGAAGCCAGTATTTGTTTCCGAGAACTTGTAGATAAGGTTGACCGAAATACGTCAATAGTGATGACTCGAGAACCGCTGAACATGAAGAAGCCTCTTAACAATTACAACCCTAAGGAACTATTTCAGTACAACAAGGTCTGTGTTAAATGAACGGTTAGCTGCTACTGGTCAACAACTATCCATCATTAATGGCCCCTTTGGTCTTCAATGGTACCACCAACCCCCGCCTCATTTTGTTAGCGAACTGAAAGAGCCATGAGGTAAGACTGAGTGGAGCAGAAATGTGCGAGATGAAGAATACAATCGGATAGTGTTCAATGATGAATCTTAAATCTGTGTGGGGGCTCACGATGGACACAGAAGCCAATTTGAGGTGTCTAAGATTAGGTTGAACACTAACTTATTATTAATTTTGTGGTAGATGTCGTTGTTGAATCATAATGAAATTTTAATCTTTTGAAAGTCTTTCAAAATCCAATTGCTATAATAAACTAGTTCTTCTTTTAACAATAACAACAAATTTTCTGGCTCGTGGATGTACACAAACAAAGACTGAGGTCGGTATGTCACTTAGTTTCTGATTTTAACTAAAAAATTTTCAGATGTTCTAAACGCGTATCAACCTTGAAAAGTTTTCTGCGGACGCTCATGAGAGCCATCGTGTCTACCAACAATGTGCAAACCGTCCCCTTAAAAGTGACTACAATAAAATATTGCTTGTTTTTCTAAGGTTTCGTTAATATCGAAAGGCCTCTTGCACTCGCCGGATTTTTTAAATTAATTCACATATTCTAATATAGTATTATTAAACATTAGTAATTATCAAAACAGTTTTAATAATTTCTACGTAGAAAATGCATAAATTACTAATTGAATATCAGATGCTAGAGGCGTGTCTGAAAACGCTGTCCTATTGGCGCGACGTCACGAACCAGAAAATCTCCCGGTGGTGAACGGTACGATACCTATACAATTCATGCATTAATTAAGTACGGGTGATTGTTTCCTGAAATTATTTGATTATGTCCTGCCTGAACTATTGATATTGCAGTGTTTATTTAAATGTGACTTATTAATAAGTTTTACACATGAATGAACAAAGTTATTCCAAAGCTCAATCGGACAATTTACCGAAAGTTGATAAAATAATGATCGCAGAGTTTTTCAAAAAGTATTTTGTTTTCTTCTGCAGAAATTAGAGGAATAAAAAAGTAAGCAGGTACGTAGTTTAATATCTATAACTTGTATATTTTAAATAAATCAGGTTAGAAGAAGTTACGTTGGTAAACATGTTTGTATAGCTAATTAAAGTAATAATAATAATAATAATAATAAAAAATAATAACACCATACTCTAAATCTGACAGTGATGCTTACCATCAACCAACACTGTCTAGATAAGATCCGAGCGCTCATGGTTATAAAGAAAACGTTGAGGAGGCGGGTGAGGAGTATTGAGCAAAACAATTTGTTCCGTACGAATCCTTCCCGCCTCTTTCAAGAGCCACAGCGTGTTGAAGATAATCCGCCGACTGTAGAAGATGTCGAAACCTTCTGGAAAGGAATCTACGAAAATACGCGTCCATTCAATAGCGACACTCAAGCAATTGCACACTTCGAGGCTCTGTGCCACAGACATCTTGAAGGGCCAGAAGAAGTGTGCCCAGCAATCAGTACGGAGGAAGTCCAACAAGCACTTGTTGGTAGCAAGAACCTCGCTGCCCCGGGCCCAGACTGCATTAACAACTGGTGGTGGAAGAAATTTCCTTCCACTCACCGCCGTCTGGCGCGAGATTTCAACTCATGGTTGAACGAGGGGCAGCAGATTCCAGACTAGTTCGTCGAGGGACGTACTGTGCTTATCCCCAAAAAGGGGAATCTTTTCGACCCGAAGAATTATAGGCCGATCACTTTCCTCAACTCCTGCTACAAGATATTTACTCGTATCTTGTATGCTAGGACACTGAGATGTGATGATCCGGTCTTCCAGCAGATACACCAACAGCGTGGTGCCGAGAAGGGCATGGCAGGTGCAAGGACGGCCTGCTGATAGACCGTTGTATTACACAGGATTCTGTGCAATATAAGCGGAATCTGTCGATGGCCTGGATTGATTACTGCAAGGCATTTGATACAACGTCGCACGAGCTATTGTTTCACTTGCTCGAATGTCTTGCGGTACCAGCACCACTAGTGAGATACAGAGCTTCTGCCGCTCTGAAAGAGTCGCTTTATTGTAAAATCAGGTGCACAGCGGGTCACGACAGAGCAGGTCGCATTTAGGAGAGGAGTTATTCAGAGTGACTCCTTGAGTCCTCTCCTCTTCTGCATCTCACTGCTACCGTTGTCTGCTGGACTCCGCCAAACCCGCGGATACCAATGGTGGGCCACCCAGCGACCGGAGGCATAAGGTCAATCATCTATTTCATATGGATGACCTTAAACTTTATGCCTCCGGAAAGCGCGAACTACAAAGCAGTCCGATCTCGTCCAGTTACCTAGGAATTAATATCCCTAAATCCATATAAATGTTTTTTTTATAAACAATTAGATGTAGGTACCTTTGTTAGATATGTGTAAGAATTTTAAATATACCCTGTATAAAACTACTTTTAGAAAAAGTATTTTTGGACGTCTCTTATCGTTTTTAACTAATAATTCTTTGAAATTGCGATTGAAATCCATTTAAAAATTAATATGAGCCTCAATCAAAAGAGATAATTGACAACTTTGTATCCGAGGAAATTCAGTAACACTCAGTAGGTTCACACAAAACTCCACGATGGAAAATATGTTCTTTAGAGTCTCAAAATAACATATAAAAAAATCTGAAAAATCCTTCGAAACCCAGAATCCCTCTTGTTACCCTGCTATGTCTTTTACATAATATATTATTTTTTATTGCCTTTGCATATTTATTTTTATATTATTTTTTTAATTACTCACATCAAAATGATCCTCGCATACAAAAACGCACCTCTTTTGATGATAGTTCCTGTACTGTAACGTGATCGGATCGATCTGCCCGGCAGGCGGTGTTGGGGTGCGTAATGGATTAATTCAAACTTTAATCTTGATAAACTTTTGTAAAAGACAAAATAAAAAAAATCATTTACAAATTGTTTTTGGTATTAAGTAGAGATTCAAAAAGTGCCAAAATTATATTTTTTTGCATGGGGCCTAGTCAACAGTACAAAAACTTAAATATAGAAATCTATTTAAAGATAGGCACAAAATGTACTAAAAATGAATACAAATTCAATGAGATTCCCGGTATAATCAGAGAATGCCTATGATAGTGGGCATTGTATTTTCCTCACGTTCTTTACCATTCATCAGAAGTACAATACCCTACGTGAGATGTTGTATAAAGCAATACCTCCACAAGCAATATTTTTAATAAAAATCCATAAAAAGAAGACTTTATTACTTTAAACAGAAACCACCGATTCTTAGACACACACACACATCGCTCCATTACAGAGCGAAGAGAAAAAAGAATTGCTGCATTCTCTGTGTGCGACAGGAGAAAAGAGTGTACTCAAAAGCTTTTGAGGTTTGCTTTTCCGTATTACATACAGTTACTTTCAGCACTCATTATATTCATATATACAAGTATGAAATAAAAGATTGTAGTTATTTGTCAAAGCGTACTACAAGACCATTGATGTTTCAGCAAGCTTTTTGTAAAATAACCCAGTAGAATAAAAATACTCCATTTTCTTAAACCATAACTGTTCAAATAATTTACAACTCATATCAAAACATCAGACATAACAATATAGCTTTATAAAAAGGAGGACAAATCAAAATGCACTGATAGTGGTTTATTATAAACCATTTCGTATTATGTAATAATACAATTTCATTATTTAAAATGTGTGAATAATAATTTAATATATTTTGTTTGTCCTTATTTCCATATATTGTGGCCAGAGAAAACGTTCGATAAATTTTCTAAAAGTTTATATTCTTGTTTGTTCATAAGAGTCCTGGCCACTCCTGTAAGATACAGGATTTTCAAAACTATTGCGCTAAAAATTAAGCAAAATACTGTAATATGTATTTTAAAGGTTGTAATGTAAATGAAAATTGTGTTTGTGGTGCTAAAGAGTAATAACCGAGTAGTATCACATTATATTCTGATTGTATGAATACAAAATTAGGTTTATTGTTTTCCAATGAAAACCGATTGGTCATAACTATTCTGCTTATAACTTCACTGCATCCGAAAAGCCTTAATTTTGAGAATTGTTAACAGGAGGAAACCGCTGGCAAATAAGTAAGTAGTTTATGGGAAAACTGCGTTAACTGCGCACAAAATACAATAATTATTGCATTAAAAACATGTCGTGTTGAAGTTATTTTCACATGAAATAACTAGGAATTAACACTGTTCTCAGTGCAGAATGATGTATTACATTTTAAACTTGTAATTAGCGTCATGCCTTTATATAATACTTTACGTGACATTCAATGTGTTTTTTTTGTATCCATGAACTCCTTAGTGCCTACATATGCAACAAAAACCTCATTAAAACGCAGGACAAATCTTACAAGAAATATTCCTTCCATAAATTCTACTTTCCGACTTAATTTTATGAAAATTCACACCAGTTTTATACTAATTAGATGCAATAATTAACTAACTTGGAGCCTTTCACAAGTAAGTTATATGCGTTCATATTTACTAAGATAATTTTAAAATTAATCTGATTTATGTGTGCGATGTTTCATAGAATTAAAAACTTTAAATGTAAATTATTAATACCGTTTAATTTAAATTTAAAGTTTTAATAACAGCATCATTCATTAATTTAATTTTGTTTCAAATAACATTAATTGGGAATAATTAAAGGTAAAAGTATATCCAAAGGCAATATCCGTGACATTTATATTGTAGAAACATTGGCAGGTTTAAGTATTTATTCTAACGAGAAAAATTTCAAATTAAAAGAAAATACTTACTTGTAATTGGTATCAAGTGGCACACTTCCGATGGCAACGTTGTCATGAGTCTGTTTATTTTTCTTAGCCCAATAATACGTTAAAGTGTCCCTCGACGTTTGAGGAGGAAACCTGCATTCCAGCGTCACGTCCTCACCCTCTCTTGTATCTCTAATGCCGTCTTCCGATAAAACAAATGAACCTAAAACATAAAAAAACAAATGTCATGATTTGGTAACTTCAAACCACTAAAATGGACGTAAAAAATGAGGGTGTGAACATACACGCTTGATTTTCTAATGCAAAGATGTGAACAAAATTCATAAGGACTAAGGAGCAGAGTTCCTTATACAAGTGTAGTTGAAGGTAATGACGTTGATTTTTAAAGAATCCACATATAGAAACTTTAAGTACATAGTGGTATAACAGAATTACTGCAATACAACAAATTGGAGAAAGCTAGATGTAAATTACTAATGAATAGGTACCGGAAATATTGGCCATTTTTCAGAACCGGCATATATAAAAAATCACATTTTTTAGTCTTCATATAATTAAATTAATTCATATCTATGCGGTTAATTATATGCCTGTAATTTCTGCTACCAGGCTCACTGGAACACAGGTTTTTACATAAATAATTTACAGGCAACTAAGCACGTGTTTCCCCGTTTCTTAGCAGTTGGCCTTGCCTTATACGACCGCGTAGAGTTTGAATTAGTTACGTACAATACTCTCGCTGCACGGGAGTTTGGCATACACAGTAACAAACAAATATTAAATCATTTTAACATTCGCCAGTGTGTATATAGTATATAATCCACAGTGCTCAGTTTCATGTTTGTTTTTGTAACATATTAGGAAGGGTAATTTGACACAATAAATATTACATATTAACATGTAATCAAATTTATGAGAATTATAAAAAATTTATGATACAATGTGAAAAAAATTAACGTAACATTGTGTTAGGACCGACCCAAGAGACTCTACTTCATTTTCCACTTATATTAGAGTACATTTTTAACACCACAATTTGTAAATTGACACTTAATAATATTTTTTCAAATAATTTATTTAATATACCATTTACATTGTGTTAAAAGGCAAACAAATACCAAGTTTTGCATTTGTGTTAGATTTTAACACCTACTTTAACAATAACATAAAACCCGAGTTATTTAAATTTTTGCAAAAATTGAGTTTTGCATCTAGGGTACACATATGTACAGATCAAATCGCTTAAATTAAACGGTCACGAATGCAAAAGAATATTAGATGTGACCATGTATGCTAATGTTCTTCTGTTAACCATATGAGGCAGTATAGCTGGATTCCGGTCTTGTGCCCTGTCCCTGGTCATGATAAACATTTACACAATAATATGGTGGAAGAAAATATGTAAAAATCGGTTATTAATCTGGGCATAAATATTCAGTATTCGCAAATGACAAGAACGGCCTTATTTCAATGTATAAACATAACGATCTTACGCATTACATACATAATTGGTAACTGGCTTCTTTGGGATAAAGATCAACAATATGTACTTCGACAAGAATCACATAACATGCTAATTATTAAGTACAAAGAAGAAGAGATTTTGTGTAACACTTTGTGATGAGAGACAATAAGAAGTGAAAAAAAAAATAAATAAAAGTGCATATTGAGCAAGAGTTGAACAAAAAACAGTATTACAGATATAAAATAAAAAAACATCCTTTACATTTTCATTATGTTATGTTAAAGTTATAAGCAGAGGATTCATTTATTTGGACTTTAACTGATACCATTAATAATTTAATACCGCTCATTAATGCTAGAGTATTTACAATAAATTTGTTTGAAATAATGTAAAATAATATGTATCTATTATATGTTAATCAGTAGAGCGTTTTTAATTGAATTAGGTAATGTATTGTATATTTATCACTAGAGAATCAAACCGATTTAACAATTTTATAATAGACATTAATTCGGCTAGTTTGCATTAAAATTTGTGGTGATGTATAATATTAATGCAATTGAAGCATTACAACGAAAACAAACAGATTTAAACGTATGAAGCAAAATTGATAATATTCACTAAAATAAAATACTGTATGATTTAGATTATATAATATTTTGTTTGTTCAGCTGTTTCTCATCAAAAATAGCAAATACAGTAAATAGTTTTTGTATTTGTAATCTCGATTATTTGACTTATAATGTGATGGTCGAAGTAAAAAAAGTGAAAAGTGTATAACCATTTTTATAAAATACGAGGCACAATTTTACAATTACACTATAAATATGATTCGGACTGTGTTTTACATTTAAATTAATCTACACAAAAATGGTAACAATCGTGTTTTAATTTTTATGTGGTTATTTTCACGCTAAACAATCTTTGTTTGATTTTTTCGAACCGTTATTTTCTCTGACGTCATAGTGTCATATTACTGCAACATAAAAGCAAGAAGTTATAGATAGACACTTCCTTTTTATTTATACGAATGACTAACAAGTCTGTTCTTTTCGTCTACACTTCTACACTTTTCACAGTTACCGACCAATAGAGGAACTTCTGATTTGATTGTGACCAATCACAATGAATTAGAGTGTAGGCGAAAAGAATGGACCTAATATGTGCGTTCTTTCTACCACCAATCTCAGCTAATCTAAGTTGTTTTATAGTGACACTAGATAAATAAAAGCATAATTTCATTTGATGCAGTAACCGTAAAACTACTTAAATTAACTGAGATTGGTGGTAGAAAGAACACACCGAATCATCACGTAGAAGAAAGACGCGAAAAATTGGAGTGTTTGAATTAGAATAAAATACAAGGTTTTTTATATTTGTTGATATTAATTTATTTTAAAAAATGCTATTATAATTGTGGAATAATAATATGTATTTATTTTATGCACCGCATAAACATGTACAAAATAAATGTTCCAATCGAGAATTTCAGTAAAGTTGAACTGGTCCTCTCATCTGAAATAGGGGCTCGATCTTTATGATTTTGGTATCACATGAGAGCTCCGTCATTTCATGACAACATATCTTAGAGTTAAAGGTAGATTGTTCGTTCTACGGATTTTACAAGGTGATTCGTGAATTCCTTACAAAATTGCAAACCTTCAAAGACTTGTAAGAAGAGTAGGAATTATAACTTTTTGGCTATGAAGAATTGATCATAGAGCTCCTACCTCGGAACATTTTTGGACATTTTCGGTTGCGACTTTTTGGAGCAGAAATAATTTTTTTTTCGGAATTTGGCAGATTCGCGTTAGAAAACAGAAATAGTGTTTGCTGAATTTTTTGATGGATGGTGTTACTATGGAGGTTTTTGAATTTCCCTCTGCTGAAAAAAAACGAATGCTAAAAAAATATTAAAATTAATTTCTTAGAGAAAATGTATTACCTCCATTATTATTGTTACTAAATATTAATAATGGAGCAGATTTCTTTGTGTATACATATATATTATAATGTACATCCCGTTAACATATTTCGTGAAAATAACATAAGGTATTATTATATAGTTATAGTAATAATTCATCCTTTCACGAGGTTGTTCGAATCGTGTCTTTATTTGGAGAAAACCTGATAAGTGGTATATAAATTCGAAATGTGTTATCCATCTTGAAACAATAGATGTAAGATTGTGGTTATATTGTGGCGAGCCGCGTTCCCGCGAGCCATATTTCACAGCATCCTGATAGCTCTATAGAACGTCACGAAAACACAAATGATAAATAAAAACACATGCTGATAAAAACTGTGAGTCGGTGATATTTCTTATTTCTACACATATGTTGCACAAAAGGGTTCGTCACGAACACAGACCACGAATTTGTGGTTAAATAAAGAACATCTTTCATATACAGATAGAAAAAAATACTTTTGCCTAAAAGGAGAAACTTATGATGCAGAACTTGAGATATTGGATATTTATATTCAAGCCAAACATAGGCGTAGGAAGTATTTTGGATATTTAAAGCTACATCATATATCACAGACGCATGAAGGAAATAATGTAAAATGAAACATATAAACGGAATACTGAATACGTACCTGATGGAATAACTACATTATTTTATAGCTGTACAGAGTGTCTGAAAGATCTTTACAAAAAGCTCTTCAGACTAAAGCG
This sequence comes from Rhamnusium bicolor, assembly GCA_029963845.1. Classification (NCBI taxonomy): domain Eukaryota; kingdom Metazoa; phylum Arthropoda; class Insecta; order Coleoptera; family Cerambycidae; genus Rhamnusium; species Rhamnusium bicolor. Next base: position 4,767,484 of record JANEYF010000851.1, on the reverse strand, counting down.
ATCGAAACCTACTAATAGCACTAAAATACAACAAAAATACAAATCATAAATTATAATTAGCCTATTACAATAAATTAAATTTAATAATTAATCACATTTTTGTCTCTTTTAGAGTCCTGAGGATGCTAATAAATGTAGCGAAATGGCGACAAAATTAACAAATTAGTTTTTCTGTTTTGATTGACCTATTCCAACTATGTTGTAATATCAATATATAGCAAGTTATTAAACCTTCAAGAAATTAAATGTAAGTTGTACAACTATTCAGAAAGACATACAAATACAATCCGATATATGAATATAAAAAAACTACTATCACACAAAAAAAGAAGAAATATATATGTGAATTTGTGATCTTGAAAGATAATTACTTTGTTTTTAAAAGAGTTAATTGATGGAGGATCTAGACTAGGTACAGAGTTCCAAAGGTCAAAGACTCGGTTGCTGATGAAAATTGACGGCATTTTGAATTATAGAAAAAGAACCATGGAGTAATTTGAAGTCGTGGCCTATAAATCTGTTATCGTTGTTTAAAGGAAAACAATATTTCATATCCATAGAGAATGCATTGTTTAAAACTCTGTTAAGTCATAATGAGCTCTTCACGCAATAACCTGTCCATAGCGGTACTTAAACCGAATATGTTAAGCCTATCAATGTAAGAAGGTCGATGTATGCCATAAGGAAGATCCTGCTCCGAACTCGAGAGCAGGTCTCACATAGATTTCATAAAAAAAAAACAAAAAGTTTCTAGATCTGTACATACTCGTATTTCGATACGAAAAGTTAAGCAACCATAGTCGCAGGCAGCAATTTGATGGAAACTCAAGTGAAACTCGACGACCTCGTTGTACATCGCCGTATATGCAGAATCTATGCAATCTTCGACGAGTGTTGTGTAGGTAATATACCATCTTTCGGTTGGTACCTTGTCTATTAGATATTAGGCAAGTAAAAAATCCTTACTCTTCGACAGAGAAGAGGTTCGCCAAATTTTCTAGTTAGTTCGTCTCCTGGCGTCGGTGATTGGCCCTGGTAGCTGAAATAGGCCAACGTTAAATAAATGAAAACAAAACAAAGTTTCTGGCGAGGGTTTGTTACTATGGGATTTTTAACAAGAATGAATTGTGTTCAGAATCTTGGATGTGACATCTATCAGCAGAATTCCTAGATCATATTGACAGTTGAAAGTTTTTATTTGGTCACCATTTATAATGTCATTTAATTTAGTGTTAGTTTTTCCAATTCGTTAATGTTAAAAGAGATAAGCCAGTTTTCGCACAGCTTATCAAAATCTGACTAAAGTTTGGCATATATAAGTAGAAGTGAGGCACAATAGACCTGCCGATGGCCGCAGTGGAGGGCCCATAAGGACTCATTCACAAGAACCTAACCTAATTGTGGCATATTCCACATTCGGACTGCAGTAAATGTTTGTGTCATTTTCGTAGAGTGATGTTTTGCAGTGAATAATCTGGAAATGTTGGGTGAATACAGCAAAAATGAAATGGGACCCAGGACCGATCCTTGAGGTACACCACGATGAGTAGGAGAGAAATCGGCATCAATCTCTACTCTAACTGAGCGGTTGTATAAGTATTAAGAAATTCAAGTCAATAAAAACCCTCGAATACCAAATAGACGAAGTTTCAGTAATAGGCAATTTTTAGGGACCTTTGTCAATATTTTGGTGGTCTAAACAAACGATATCTATCGATTATTTATTGTCAAAAGAAGCCTGAGTCCCATCGCGCAGTGCAGTAAATTAGAAGTTATGGATCGCCCTAGAAGATCCCTCTCAAAAAGGGAAATATCTGATCCTAATGGATCACACATCCACACAAAATAATGGCTATTGCGATTAAATTCGGGGTGGTTATCTGTACTGGCAGTAGATGTTTTTTGACGTACTCTTTTTGATAGGCAGAACTGCGCAAGTGGTCAAAAGTTGGTCATCCAGTTAAAAAGAATTGAAAATTTTTATATTTGGCCCACAAAAAAAATTAGTAGGAAATTACTTTTTAATTACTGCATAAATTTTTGAAATTTTTTTTTATATGAAAATAATACATCATATCCCTTCCCTCATCAGTCTAACAGGCAAAGCCGGTGACTGTTTTCATCCATCGTCCATCGCTGCCCATAATTTAACAGTGTTGTGCAGTGTGTACGTGTTTGGTTGGATGATAGATTATTGTCTGGCAGTTTTCTTAAGAGAAAATTTATTATTATTAGTATAGTATATAACGATTATTTAACGATTAAATATTATGGCGGAAAAAGACATGAGATTTTTATCTAAAGATTTCTTAACTGATTTTATTAAGTTGTATGAAAGTTTTCCGTGTCTTTGGAAAATAAAATCCAAAGAGTATGTTAACAGAAATTTAAAAAGTAACGCATATGATGAGATGGTAAAATTTTGCAAAGAAAAGTATCCAGATGCAGATTTAAAATTTGTAAAAACCAAAATACAATGTTCTTTACAGAGAGGTCCTGCAAAGAGAAAGCTACTAGCAAATTTAAATTTCAGAAATATTAATTAGCAAAAGACCAACACTTGCAAGAGAACTTTTCTATAGTGTATGCAAAAACTTCTACAAATTTTAAGAATTTTTTTTGAGTATAAATTTACAAACAAAGGAATAACAGTCACCAGTCAGTTAAAATATTTTAGAACAGGTTATGAAACTAAAGATGCTACAACGGAATTTGTTACATGGTTGGTTATTCTGGAGGTCAGGTCTCATTTTATAGGATGTAAAATAAAAAATACGTGACAAAAGTCCAAAATCTCAAGTCATAGTGGCGTTAAATTTTATATTTTTGTGGCATACATAAAACTTGTTATATCACCATGGACTTAAAAGTTCAGTGAATAATTATTTACGTTTTTCAGTATGTAGATGAATAATCAAAACGAATAATAAAAAAAACATAGACGTAAACAGTGACATATTTACTGTTTAGAAACGTTTCTTAAGATATAATGTAATAAATAAACAGTAAAAGCTGTGTCACTGTTTCATAAAGTTAATGAACCGTATAACTTTTTGTACGTCAATTATTGTAAAGTACACAATAAAAAAGATTATTACAGTTGCTGCGAAATAATTTAAACTTTGTCCATAAAAAAGGAAGCAGTATACAATATGATATTAAATTGTAGCCAACATAACAATCCAAATATTGTTTTATGGGGGTATTATAAGATCTGAAAAAATAACAAAAAAACTTTTTGTATATAAAGGAAATTATATAGCTTTCAAGCTCTCCATGGTAATAAATAAGATTGGCCTATTGAAATACTCTTATACTCAATATTAGATGAGGACAAATCGAGGGCATATTATGTTTCGGAATCCGCAGAAAAGCCTACTTACACGATATTTCCTATATATTGCTAAAATTGTCTGTGTTCCGTGGGTAAGCATAATGTGTTTGCTACGAGTTCTGCAGCAAAATTTGCCTTCTAAGAAATATGAATAATAATTAGTAAATTGTGCACGATGTGTCACCATCTAAAACGGCAGACAGACGTCCGAATAAAATGTGATTATAAATTTATCTAAGAACGTGCGTACATCATCGACTCAGTATGTACAATTCAACAAAAGGTATAAGAAACAGAAATACTAAATTTAAATTGCTGTTGACGGCGACAATTGACTTGCGGTATTATAACAAAATAGCCTCGGGCTATTTATCTGTCTTCTGTGCTGCAAGGCATGAAAAATTTATATACATATATTTTGTTTCATATTACTGTGGACTATACCATCGCCCCAGCCTATATGTGTGGCATCTTAAATAGTTAGGAATAAGCAGCAGTTATTGCGGAACACTTAACAGTGTTTTCTGACAAGACAGAAGTGGGATAGTGATTTTAGTTGCAATAGCTTTAAGTTAAAATGGAATTCCAAGTTAAACAATTGGACTGACATCTCCTACCAGCACATGCTATGAATTAAAGATTAATGCGTGAAATTGCATGTCTAATGATCCGTTCATAGTTAACGAGATTTGCTTTGAAGGTATATGTCTTAGGCTTGGTCAGTAGGTGCATGGCACAAACATGTAGTATTTAGTATTAGTGGTGGAAACCAACCTATTTACCCTCCAAGTAAACCAAGTCGTTCCCTGACTATCTGTATACGACCCGTTAAAGTACGATACCATTACGCAAAATTCAAATTGCTGCTGAAGAGAAAATGGTACAACGAAAAATCAACATATTATAACGAATTACCAATGGGGTAAAATGAAGTTTGACAGGACAATTATGTCAGTTTGATCTTTTTCAAAGTTATCTAAAAACGCAGTGGAGCAAGACGTTAATTAAGGACATGAAATAAATAGCAATATCAGAAGCAAATGAACAAATTGTACTCTACAGCAGTAAAATATTGACTCCTATGAACAAAGCGCACAAATGGCATTGGACACCCAAGTATAAAAAGCTAGTAGTGTAACATTTTAGCTCATTATTGTAGATGCCACTAAGTAGACTGTGTCGTAACTATTAGATGATTGGTAAGAATTGCTGGTACAACTTCGAGAGAGGCATTATAACAATAAAGCAATGCCTACTGTTGATGATCATAGGGATCAATGTCGATGTATTGTTATAACGTTTGTTATCCACCTTCAAATTCACAAAATAACCTTTGCATCTAAAGAAATGACGATTTGAATACGAAAAGAGGACAGGCTCTACAGTCATGGTAGCGTCAGAATCACCAATTGGAGCTACATACATGTAGTTTGTTACCTAAAATATGGCAACAACTACACTCATTATTAGACGATATAATTTAATTTATTTTTTTGCTAAGATATAATGATGTATTTTCCTTTAATAATGCTGAACTGAAAATGGAATATTATATTTTATTTGTCGAAGTACAATGAATATAATTCATAAAAAAAATAATAATTATACTGAATACCAGAACATTTGTAGACATTTACGTAAATAATTCAACAAAAAGAAAAATGTTCTCAACAATGTAAGATTCTTAATTTAATTGCCCTTTTAATTTTGCACAGAGTTTAATTTTAAACTTAAAGCTTAGCCTTATTTGCCGATTTAATGAATTTTAAAAACTGCGCCCTGAAACTTTTCCTTTAAATTTCCCTCTGTGCTGTACTCCCTAATTCCGTTGTATTTCATGTTTATCCTCGTTCTCTTCCAGTGTATTTATCGAATCCCCTTACAAATGAACTCATTCATATTTACAACGAAAGAAAGTATATCTTGTGCTGTTGGAGTCGCTAGAGCGTGATAATCGTGATACCATTGCTTGATATAAGATTGATTTGTTTTTTTGGTCGTCACGTGTTTGTTAAAAGGGGCACTCCTACAGCTAGCACAGATTAACTATCCAAGCGCAAAATCAACTCGTGCTTTGGTTTTGCATAAGTAGAATGCTTCCTACTTGTCACTACTGCAATGTGGTTGTTGGAAGAAATAAATACTATAATCATAAATTTAAAAATCATTGAGGTGAGAAGGAAGCTATTACGGTTTCTTTACCAACAAGGTGTTAATAACATAAATATACATATTGTTTGTAAAACCACACCTACAGTATTTTGACTATTGAACTGATTTTCCCAGGATATGTAATTTTTGATACATAAAAACAAAATTTTATGTGTCATAGCTGCTTTCCTTCGCCTTGAGAAATCGGATGTTGATCCAAAAATATTGTTGTATTTGTTAATTACTCAACTTCCATTGGTTGTTTTCGGATTGTAACGCGTTATGATTCTGTGATCAGAGTCGAAAGAAAACCGCTCTAGTGTCGAAGAATCAGAATTATACGTTGTGTACACATCTTTCTGCTATATTTCTTAACCAATTTTAAAATTCAGATTAAAAACTTAGTCAAATTTTACGCGGCATCCTTTTGACCACAAATAGCAAAGTTATTGAATTCAATGACCAATCATATTTCCCATTTCCCTAAGGTCTTTTCGATCTCACGGTGTCCCTGTGGTGCAATAAAAAAGGTGACAGATATGACACTGAAAATCGTCGCCCAATTGCAATTATTTGCAATTTTGCTAAGGTTATGGAAATTGCTATACATAGAGCTATATATCCTCATATCGAGGGACAGATTGTTTCTAGTCAACATGGTTTTATAAAAAACAAATCCACTGTTACCAATTTAACATGTGTGACACTCAATACATTTCACATTATCTTGACATCGGCACCCAGGTTGACATACACAGATTTTTCGAAGGCTTTCGGTAGGCTCCTGTAAATCTTATTCAGTATATAATTTAGTCCACTGATGTCGTAGTGGTCAGTGCTACTACCCGTCAGACATCACTGTGTCTGACTGGTAGTAGCACTGACCACCAGAGGGATACACTTATCACTCACTATGGCGATACTTTATATATTAAATTTATATGGTATTTAGGATTTATCATTTGTTTTCGTTTTTCGATATTACTAACAGAAAAAATTTAACAGCGATTTATAGATTTAAATTGGATCCCTGGTGAAATGCAGCCTTAAGTAGTGATGCTAGTATCGAACGAAAGTATCGTACCGGTATCATATGATATAACCATTTGTGTATATCGATACCTTTCGATACTTGGGTGTAAAGTATCGATATTTCTAAGTATCGATACTCGATATTTTCGATTTTTATATGGGTGCATGAAAATTTATAAAGTGGTGATTTAATTTTTAAATGCAATAAGATTTTTAAAAAAACAATACATCGAATTTTTGAGCCCCTTGGTACTAGATGGCTCTGAATTAAATGGTATTTTATCCCGAGTAGTTCAATCGCTGTTAGTACTAGAGGTTCATTGACAGATGTCGTATCGGATAATGTGTCACGATTAATGAAAGTTGAAAATTAGTTTAATAAGTATACTATCACTTTATAAACATGGATCACAAATAGAACCGGAAACTATTTGTAATTTTGTTTTTGTGTTTCATTTGTTTATCAATATCGTGATTTATGGTGCGGACTGGATTTGGCTTAGGTATCGAAAGCCTCGATACCGTCCTTTCAGTATCGATACCAACGATACTATCGAGGTTCGGTATCGATGTCAAAATATCGATACTTTGAGCCGTAAATATCGATACTTTGAAAGTATCGAAGTATTGGTAGCATCCCTAGCCTTAAGAATTTTCGAATAGAGAAAACTTATATCTGTTATAAGCATTCGATTTTCATTGGTTGAAAACAGTCTTAATACGTGATGCACTCTGGCAAATTGTGGTGAAAGTCACTTTTTGCTGATAATTGATAGAGATTTTAATCCTGAAAATATTGAGGCTTCTAAAATGTTCGGTTTGGTAATGATTTAAAGTTAGCTACTACTATATAGTAACTATTTCAACAATACACATAAAAGATAAAAATAGAACATTCGAAATCTACAGGTGCGAGTGTTGTTAATCCATGGCTGAAAACCTGGGCCCAAATCAGAATTATAATCTAATACTATCCGGTAAATAATTATTAAATAATGGAAAAGTTAAATTATTTAAGTAACATTAATGATCAATTGAACAGATGTACTCAAAATTATTAAAATAAATATAATACATTTTTCGAAATTTTTAATTAAAAAAAAAACCTGTAAATTGTCCCATTTTCAAAATAGTTGAAAAATGCCGAAAATTTGTCGAGATAAAGCACCACCAACACAATAGGCTGAAATTTGATTAAATACCCGTCAGTCTTTGCGAATTGTCCTTGATACACACAGATGAATGGGCAGGCGACATGTAGATGGGCGGGTTGTCTATTACGGTTTGTCAATAATACTTAATTTGACTAGAAAATTGAACGTTGGCTCTGCGGAGGTCTATTATATGTTGGTTTTATTTTAAGCAGTTTATAACAGCCAATGGCACAATATTTCTTGCAAACCGAGTTCCGGACGTTTAAATTAAAAAACATTTGTTTGCTTTTAAAGAGAATTTATCGTACAAAATGTATCACTTTCTCCGAAAAGAAAGAAATACATACAAATTGTCGGTTTTTATTATTAGCAACAAAAGGCGGGATAAGTTTTGATAAATGCTCACGACTTTTAAAAATAAAAACAGTGCCAACTTACGCTAAGTACTCTAGTACAGTCGCGTTAAAAAAACTGATGCATACTTTTTTCAACTAAACTGATATACCACCGGCCCCATTCCCTCATTTAGTATGGTTTACATAATCAGTCTTGTTAATAATATATTTAATTTTTACTTGCTCAATTTTTTTGTCTATTAGAATTATGAAAATGTTCTTTTCACTACTTATTAACTATAAATATAGTCAATTTTCTTGGAAATGGAGTATCCAATACATGTAGTCCTTTAAATCCGATTATCCTAAATACCACTCATAAAATTCTTCAAGGTTCTGTTCTTGGGCCACTACTATTTTCAATCTACATGAATTACTTCACATTTATGAATCGAAATTATTTAAATTCAATTAATACTATACAATTCTGATGAAATAATGAAAAACGGGTTAAAAAAGTTGTTTACATCAAATAAATTTTAATAAAAAAAGAAAAATTTTACTATATGTGAGCAATAAATATCAGGGAGATAATCTTGACAACAAACAAAAGCTAACAATTGTAAATTTTATTTTTAGAGGACCCCGTCGTCAACCTACTTCCATTAATTTGTCATTTTGCTTCTTTTATTTTCGCATATTATATGGAGGAATCATAAGGATAAACTCTTTGTCTGTCTATTCTGATTATCTAGCAATCAGCGCATTCGTTTTAAGTGAACAGTTTAGTTACGACCAAGAGCAGATAAATTCGCTTAACTTATGATCGATTAATATTGTCATATTTTTCTTTTCCATTCTTGGGGCTTACTACCACATGAATAATTCTTGGTTATCTAAAAAACACAGTTAGTTACCCAGTATACTACTGAAGAAATAAACCTCTAAGCTTGTGACTTTTACGTCAAAAGGTATTTGCTGACAACTAATATGTGAGAAAAATTAATAATGTTTCCCTGACGTTTTAAAGTGACAAGCGCAGAGATTTATTTTTCCAGCAGCATACTGGGCAACTGTTTTTTAGATAACCAAGAATTATTCATGTGGTAGTAAGCCCCCAACGAAGAAAAAGAAAAATTCAGAGAATAACACTAATAACGTACAGATAATATTGTCATATTTATTTTATAAATCAATGTTATATTTATATTTTAAATCCAATCCAGCGTCGTTTATTCCATTGTTTATAACATAATTTCAATACTTATATTTTTTTGTTGGATGGTTATTAACCATAAACTCGGTGTCTTATACATATTTGGTTAAACACTTTACTGCAGCATCATAAATTAGGTGTGAGATTTTTTTAAGTGTTCTTATTTACATCAAGATTTTTTTAAGCAAGAATTCTTATGACTGTACTATATATATATCCAACAACGTAAGCTGCCAACGTTAAACTTCCTGAAAAACCTGCCGTTTCCTTATTCGTTTTTATCCTTTTTAGGCGGATCGCTGAATCGCGCTTGGTTTAGCTTTTTGTTTTACCTAGCCAACTTAGATTGTATCATTAACGTCAATATTGTATACCTTTTTGTTCGCTACGTGCTTTTACGTCTCCATACTTTACCATACCTCTTATAAAGTACTAAGAGGGTATAATAATTTATGACCATTAGATACTTACTTTGTAGACATAAACTCCGCTGAACAAGCCATAATTACTTAATAATACCAATCTGAAGGCAATTAAGATACACTTGAAATTATATGGGCCTCAATAAATGCACGAAATATAACGGATGTCTAAGAATAACAATTGTAATTATTTTGCATCTTTCACAAGCATGTAGATGTATATAGAACGTGCCTGTAAAAGAAAAGGAAGTTGTTAGTTTTACTACATTTTGTGCTGAAGCTATTTTTTTTAGGTCTTTTGGAATGTTTGAGGTCAATGACACTTAAAAACATTGTCATGAATGTGTCAAATTTTATTGAAAGCACGCCCACTGTATACTTTAACTCCATGAAGAACAGAATTCGTCCACAGTCGTGAAAATATTCAGTATTTCAATATTTTCTTGTTTATAAAATGCCGGGTCATTCGTTGCTTTGTACATTACCTACAGCTAGCTTGACTATGATCATGCACGAAGAAAATGGATAATAAAGTCGTTTTCTTTTCAGAACTCGTGAGGGCTACATACGCCAAGCACAAGTCGTCCCACAATCAGGCGTCCGTCAGTCATTTTTAAAACAGAAGGTGTAATGGCTAATTCTTCTCCACACCGACACTAATCCGCCAACCAAGCTGTCAAATTATGTGAATTGTTGATTTGCGAGATGACCAGTAAGATGGAAAAAATGCAATAGCAAGCAAAGATGTAAAAAATTATACAAATACAGAAGATTAAAGGCATTTAAATGTAATATGTTAATTTGTGGTGATTTTGTTTAAGAAAAAAAAGTTTCTAATGTTATGTATTTTTCTAACTTGTGTCAGTTGCTATCCTATGTAAAACTTGAAAATGTATGGCCATAAAACTTTATAAGTCGATAAAAAAAAACTACAACTACAGCAAACAAATACAAAAACAAATACAACAAGAAATTATTAATTGACAAAAAAGGCAGGTTTCACATATCAAATGTGCTATTTCCGAGGGTGAAGCAGAACAGCTACGGAGCGGAGTCTCTCCTTTCTAATAGCGAATAAAATAAAGTCAAGTAAATTTTTGGGTTCCGTTAAACTGCACTACGGAACTTTTATTTAATCCCACACAAATTTATATACACGATATTTAGTTATGTTATCGGTCTAGTAGGTCGATAATTTTAAGGCTTCAAAAAAAAAACTTTTTTGTATGAAGAGCTTATTCCTTAATTGGCCTTCATGACGCACGCGTTCTTAAAAATATAAAGAAGAACAGTTAGAAGGTGGTAGAAATGTTTCAAAAAGTTGACAGATAAAAGGGATAAATGTTGATCTTTTTTTTTTGTTCAAAAGAGGTCCCTCAATCTCTATAAGTGGAATACACTTCAATGTAGTTTAGAAAATTTAGAAAAAAATTATGTCTCTGATCAAAATGAGTAACTTGAAAATGGGTATCATCGTTTGGCAAAGAAAAAATCAGGAAAAGTTAGAAGGTCGGTCCTCGCCATGGGCGAAGAATTACGTCTTCGTACGGATGGTAAAGGAAGATGATGAATTGTTTGAAAAAGAACCGATCCAGGAAATGCAAAGGTAACGGAACGACGCGACGGTATTACAACCGAGAACATTTTGAAGAATTTTGGAGTTTTCCTCGCGCTTCGCGGCAGTTGGCGTAGATCATTCTAGGGAGTTTTCACTACGCGAGCAGGTAATTACAGACAAATCAAATCGGGCATACTAATTCACAAGTAGAAAAAAGTTACACCAAGAATGAGCGCGGCCAGATCTACTCGGGATATCGAGGCCACACTCGATGCAGTTTTAGGTCACAAGTTGAAGGCAAGACTAAATAAATGTAATTTCAAAGAGAAACATTATATAATGGTAAGAAAAGATGCGCTCAGTCGGAGAGTATCTTTTGTTAAAGTTTTCATTAGTGATCTCGGACGCGCCAAGATTAATTTTCTATGCGGCGTGGCAAGTCAAGGTGACTTACCGTAAGTTTCGTGGTAGAGAGCTTTTCAAATGTGACAATATCCTTAATGCAAGTATAGCGCTAAGCGATTATGACCCGATTTATAGAAGCAAATAAATAGAATTGATAAGGAAAATAGAGAGGTCGTCGTCGATCTTCCGTGGTTAGCAGAAATCCAATCATAACCTGAAAAAGACGCGTGAGTTCCATATCGAAGTTTGTTAGTGTCCTCAAGGTTACCTCTAGCGATTGTCTGCCCAGTCAATAGGACAATTTTTTTGGAGCGATATCCTTTTAAGAGCTTTACATTTTTTAACTTCAAGACCATTTGGCTCTAAAGAATTTCGTAACCTCGCATATCAAATTAATTTGATGATTATTAAATTTGAAGTGTTCTCACCTCAAGGCGAACTTGTTTCAGTATGGTCCTTCTGATATTTGTTGTTAATTTTCATTGTAAAAAAAAACTGAAGTTTCACAGACTCCTCAAGATTAATCTTCAGGCATTCTGCCCTTTAGATTTACTAACGTAACAAAGTTCTACTTTGATGTCAGCTGGTGTCAAAGAACTCTTAAAAAAAATAATTGTCTGCTTTTAGCCTGCACGATTCCTTGACAATGCCTTGGCATACTGTCTATAATATTGTCAATAATGTTTTGTGGAATTCAGTTCCATTCTTCTCTAACAATATCTTCTAATTCAATAATATTATTTGACAGTTTTATGCAACTTTTTATTTGTCTTTTTAGTTGGTCCCAAACATGTTCTATTGGATTACATCTGGTGAGATAGCAGATCATGTGATTTAGGTTACTCTTCTTGAAAAAAAAAAAAAAAAACGAACAAAAGGGTCCCGTCCCGTTCTATAAGGACTCGCGTTGTCATCAATGTAAATAAATTCATACCCAATATTCGCAATTGGCCTGACATGGTCTCGAAAAATTTGTAGGTATCGTTCACCATATGTTACAAATGGGACTACCCCCTCTATAAATCGCAGCCCATAACAAGAGAGTCTCAGCCAATATAAACTCTTGGAACGCCGTGGTTGTGAAAAAATCTTTCACCTCTGGTTTTCCATACGCGTATCCTGTTATCATCTCGAAACAAACATATTCTGGATTCATCTGCAAAAACACAATTTCCCCATTGATCTAATCCCCAGCCAATATAATCTCCTAATTCAGTAGCGTTATTCGATTTATTGTACAATTTCTGGGATGTCCAAAAGGTCAATGAGCATTTCAATCACCCTTATATAACCGTCTTTTGATGGTTAACCTAGAGATGGCAACGTTAATTTTTTGTAGAGAATTTCTCATTGTTGTGATATTTTGAATAGGACTGCGTCGAACACTTGTTCGACGCTATTCTATAGAAGAAAATATTGGGTTCATGATATATTTCTAGCAAGACTAGAAGTATTTCATACACTTCAGGATGATGAACGAAAATTTTATAAGTATTGTTAAGTCACTAAACTGTGTAGACTGGATAGATGGAATTGGAATTGTGCGAGAACGACCGGGAATGTTCAGGAAAGTTCTAGACCGTGTATGGATGTATATATAAGGTGCACGGTGGGTCGGGAAGTTAGTCTGAATTTAGAATTGAATGAGTGAAGAAGAAATAAGATAGAAACTTGTAAGTGCTTAATTGTGATTATAGTTAAGGCAGTCATTAATGTATTGTTGTTATTTATTAATTAGTTAATGAAGTAGTGAGTAACGAATCTACGATATGACGTGTTTGTGGGGATAGCAAACACGTAACACTATTATAGAATGACCCCAGAAAAATTTAACCAGTAATTCGAACTTGTACGCATCCATTTAAGTAAGCAAAATGTCACATGTCCCAGTTGCATACCCCTGCTTGCATGTATTCGATGTCTTGGCGATTCATACTTGTCCGTCAACGAGCAGAGCAGCGAACCGATAAGCAGCAATGCTCACGGAGGAATTAACATTTTCCTGTTGTATAAGGCACGCTTGAATGAGAACGGTGTCATTTAATAATATGCACACAATTGTAAGTAGCATTTTACTGTGCTGCGCTGCGATGCGACGCGCTGCTCTAATGGAAATCAGCCTTTACCCGGGAACGAGATACAAGTTTAACAAACATTTATATACCAAGAATTGAAGTTTTTCTAAGTTGGTCATAACATAAAATATTATGGAGGCGTCATAAACAGTAAGTTGCATATTTAGGTTGCTGAGTGAGAATAGGATCATTAAAAAATGTTTATATCACAAGCTACGCGTTTTAATACACACGGTAACTAGAAAAATACGAGAGTTAATCTACCGTTCCCTTTTAAGAAAAGCACCTAATCCATCGTGACACGTGAAAAATCATGACTGATTACCTGAGTGTAACCAGAAATTGTAGTTTGCAGTTACGTGACGCGATCAGATTAAAGTACATAAAGTGGCGTTAGAGATCTTTACTCAATGAATAATTTGAAATAAAAGCTACGATTTTTAGAAAGCAACTTGTTGAATATAAAACGGTTTTATATAAAGTGACAGGTTGCTGAATAAATTGATAACGCAAGGGGCAGAGAGGCATTAGTATTCTTCTACATGTTGGTAACAATTATATATTCTTTTCATCCCTCCACTTGTCTACCTAAGAAATTCCGAAGTCCTTCAGCTTTGGTGTACGTGAAAACGATATTAAAAGCTTAGAACGCCATGTGGGTATAATTTTCTAAAAGAAATACGATACCTGCTTACTAGTTTAGAATTTCCTTATTGTGTGGGCATTCTATAGAATTTTGTTTTATTGTATGCTTGGATGAATTATCCTTGGTCGTTTACCAGAAATAATTCACTACAGATAATCCAAACGCTTTGTTTTAATTGATATAAATTTCATTAGAACCCTGATAAACCCATACTATATTATGTGGTCTTGTATACGTCGCAATGTGTTCTTAATAGGAATTATCTACATTTGCAAATGAAATCAAATAGGTAAAGCCAATTTGCTGTGTCATACATTTTACAAATTGGGTCAGAATAGGTCAGTTTCTATGCATGTTTTACATTATTAGCTTACAATAATTGAATTTAGTAATGTTTTACTGATATAAGCTTATACATATATTTACAACGGCTTACATCTTCATAAACCAGTTTGAACATTCCGCCGTTAGTCGCGATACTTATAGATAATATAAATTGAAAATTAGGTCTCTTTAATTTTTTCTTTTGATATGGAAAGCATCTGCCAATTAAAATTTAAAAAAATGTATAATGGAATATAGTATACCAAGCAATGTTTTTTTTATATCAATTTTAATTACAAAAATTAATCTTGTTTAGAATGTACTGCAAAAACCTTAATACTACACGAGAAAAAAATACACATTCAATTTAGTATATTCATATTATTTTTATTTTGTTTCGGTTGTACAAATTTGTGTGCTGATTTTAAATTATAGATAAATAGATAGATTTTATTAGACATTAATTTGTACATATAGATGAAAAGTTTATTTTAAATTTACTTGCAACGTAAAAAAGAAAATCCCAATCTCATACTTGCTCTGATCAAGTTTCTCATAAATATACTGAATAAAGACATAGTGAGTGATAAGTGTATACCCTCTGGTGATCAATGATACTACCCGTCAGACATCATTAATTTCTTAGTGACTGATAGTGACCTGCAAAGCAGGTACCAAGAGCTGTGACCTCTTACTCTGGTGGGCTAAACGATATACTGAATAAGACTTACAGGAAACAACTACTCAGCGGATAAAAGCCCCGATCTGCATTGAATTAAACCTACAAGTCTTGTTTGGTAGCTAAAATCATTTGTCAATTCCTCACTGGACATAGACCGGTTTCGAACTTGTTATGTTCTCGTCAGTATGCCATAAGTAATGGAAAAGACAAATAATAATAGCAAACCAGGCTAGCCTAAAGTAGACTAATATCTTGCTTAGTCTACTTTAGGCTAGCCTGGTTTGTTATTATTATTTGTCTTTTCCATTACTTATGGCATACTGACGAGAACATAACAAGTTCAAAACCGGTCTATGTCTAGTGAGGAATTGACAATGATTTTAGCTACCAAACAAGACTTGCAGGTTTAATTCAATACAGGTCGGGGCTATTGCCCGCTGAGTAGTTGTTTCCTGTAAGTATTATTCAATACTGAATAAAGTCCACTATAGTCATTTCGGTTGAATACCCTTCTCTAAAACCGTGGTTTCAACTTAGCAGAAAAAAATATGAATACGTTGATGTCTAAGAGATGGATGTCGGTATGTTTGAAAATAGTTTATTATATCAGTAGACATGTACTGATCATTCTGTTTTTTAGTTGTCCAATGAAAGGCTTTCAAAATTAGAACGATGATATGAAAATTCAACTATTTAATCAGTTTTATTCTCTTAGAACTAAGAATGGCCTTCTGGAAGTAGTTAAAGTGAAAAGAAGATCTAAACCACAAACACCGGGCAATTCAAGGGGAAAAAACTCTTTCCATCACTATCTGCCTTTTGAGGGCAAACAGAAAAAAGTTTGTCAAAAGACATTTCTTGGTAGCATTAGCATTAATAGGTTGAAACTCAGTATGACAAACAGGGGGGAAACATTAAAGGAAATATCATTTCAGAAGAGAACAACGTGATAATCCGTCAGCATATTAGGTAAATCATTTCCTGTAAAGGAAACTCATTACAGCAATAAAGTCTACAAATATATTGGTGCGAGACTTAATATGAAAGTTGTTTGATTTGTTCCAGGGAAAATATCCATCAGCTCACATTCGATATTCTTTGTGAAGTATTTTCATATCCGGGATTTTGGTGTTACTGTTATTAAAAGGTGCTTAAAGAATTACGATAGTACATTAATAAGCATGAATATACCCAATTAATAATAGCCCCGAAAAATTGGACTCTTATGTAGGTTTCAGGAAATGAAATCATAGATTTTAAAACTTGAAGGCCAAAAATATTACAAAAAAAACTCTCATGTCTTTGGAGACTTCAAAGAAAAAGATTTTCTCGAAAAGTACTATATGTTAGTTAGCACTTTTTTTTAAATAAACCATTCAATTATTGGATCGTGGCAAGTTGTGGACAGAGTATGCGCATTTCCTCCCGGATCGTTGGGAGACACGATTTTTGTTTTTAGATTAATTTCCAATGAATAATTTTAAAAACGCCAGAAGAATAACTAGCTTCACAACTATTGTAGTATTTATTTGCACCGATGGTCAGTTCACTTGATCACATTTGATCTAGTTAGAAGTGACCTGCAGTCGCAAATAAAACTGCACCAGCCTCGAATGTCGGGCGCGCATGCGTATTTGAGAGGCATACGTTTATTTTATATGTTTATGCATAGTGTTTATGTTATATTGGTTTTACGTGGGTTCTTATAAAAAAATCCTAAAAAAAAAAGATCCAGAAACCAACTTGACATTTTCCTTTTTCCTTTCCTAAGACCTCGATTATTTTTATGTTATGAAATATAGTAATTGCCAAAACGATATTTTTTTATGAAAAAATATGCAAATTTATTGTTCGGCATGCAAAACCTGATTATGCGGTCAACCGTTTGCTGCTTTTCTTACCCCACTACATTACTGATCTAAAAATCACATGTGATTCTATCATCCAGGGTGGAGCAGCATCGGCAAGGGAGGAACTGACTTGGTAACTTTTGATTTCAGATCAGTTGTAAATAAAACATATAAATAGCTGACCTAATTGATCTAGATCAGAAGTGACCTGATCCACAGTGCAAATAAAATACTATAAATAGAACAAGCAATCTTGTACAAATAAATTTCTCATCATCAATAAATAACACAAGAACCAAAAGAGAATTTTTTTTCAGCAGAAAATGATTTCTATAAAATGTATACAAGTCCTGTTTAAAACAGAAACAACCTGTATAAAAAAAGGCGTTTCAATTTTAATATTAAGCCATAGAGTTAATTAATTAAAAGAAACGGAACGTTTTATTATTCTAACATTGACAATAATTATAAGAAAAATACATCTCAGACTCTAAAACAGTAAAACTGTTACAATATATTTTCCTTTATATTTTGAATTTAGTGTTTTTTACGATGCCTTCCTTATAAAGAATGAAATTGATGCAAGTGGTATAACGTCTAGAGAATTAGTAACTGCAGTTTGTCTTTCTTTAGGACCTAAGGCAAGCACATATGTTCCACATTGTGTATACCTTCCTTACTTCATTCGCGGTAGTACGAACATTTAATATTTACAAGAAACTTATTGATTCCATGAGAAGACTAGTATTTCATTAAAATTTAAAAGACACCTATATACATACATTCAGAAGCTCGGACTTGATCTGCATAATATATATATTCTCATGGTTACTCTACCAAGAATTGGTATTCATGACATATTATGAGCTTATGTAAGCAATTAACATGCAGCTCATTTGTACTCAATATTCGTTGGTATAATTAGTTTATTATTTTTAGAAAAATACTATACACAATACACACATTTCATTGTTGACTGTTTTATGATGAAAATGAGTTATTACAATATAATTATTATTTTAATTTATATTTGTTTTAAATAAGTAAACAAATATCACACTCGATAATAAATTTATATCAGCAAAATACACTGCACCTAAATATACATTTGTAGTCGCATAAATATGAGATTATAAGGAAAAAATAAATAAAAATACAGGGGGTTTAGTTTTTAATCCCCAAATTTACGAGATGGATCAGGGCTCAAAATGAAGCAAAAGAGTTTATATAAACATGTCCTAAAATGCTTTCTTACAATGATACAGGGAGTTAACAATTAAGTTTTTTTATTAACATCTCTAGTAAAGTAGAATCCATCAATATAACATAATACGGCATTATATGTATGTATACATAAGTATCAAACGCGTTGAGATTACTTCTAATTGTATATCAAAACCACTAGATATTTATCTGGCTGTAAATATTAAACGTCAGGAGGCATATGATTTATGGCTTTGTTAACAAATGTTATATAAAAGAAGTGTACTATACAATTTTATTGACAAATTACTTTAGGATGTTTGGTTTGAGCTCAGGTTTGAGTAAAATCAATAAAATTTTTTTATTATTTGTAAAATTAATATATTTTTTTTTATTATTTGAATCTAAATTGCTGTCGGCGGAGAAGAAAGATTACACCCCAATCATTCTATTCCGACCAAATCAAACAACCTCATAATGTGTCTAATTTCACTTGTGACTTAACTACTAGGTATGTATAGTAGGAAAGAAAATGGCAATTATGTTCATTTTAATGGAAGAATAATAGAGATTAGACCATTAAAAAGTTATTTGCTGTCGCTAGTAAATTACAGGTCCTTCTAGTAGGTTCAGGTAGAGAAGAGGGTTAAAATAAGAATTGTATAATCAGTGTGAAATTATCAGTAGATGAATGTGTCATCATACGAAATTATCCTCAATTAGGGCAACTATAAGGGATAAACGGCAAGATAATAACAGGACTATTCACATTATTAATCCAGCAAAATTAGCTCGAAAAAAGCAGTATGAGTGAACTAAATTATAAAATTTGTGAATACCTAGGAATCAATGTCCGTTTATTTACCCCTGGGAAAGTGGTTAAATTCCAAAAAAACACCCGCAATAAAAAACGAATTTTTCGCGGCGTACCAGATTTCACCTCATTCCTCGCGTCGCCATTGCGCGAGGAAACTATACGGCGAATATACATACGTAAACTTTTTCATTCTGAATTTTATTTACTACAATTTTACCACCGTTTACGAAACAATTGCAAGAAATCCCATTAAGGTTTCAGTTGGGTGTTTTTTTTTTTTTAATTTAAGTGATAAAGCGACCAGGGTAACTTTACAGTTTTATTTTAATAATTTTGTTGGATTCGTAAGTGTTTTTAGTAAATAATGTCTCCATAATTAAAATAATTTTAGTCATACCAGGAAAAGGAATACGAAGAACAAGAAGACGAATCGACTACTGTTCTACTTATGCTGTAAAAGAATAACAGCCATGATGTATGATGTACTTTAACTGTTTAAATATTCATTAAAACTTTAACATTCTACTCAAATTTAAACATGTTAATATTCGCTGATCCACCACTCTACCAGAGGTTTTCATTCATGAAAAAGAAAATCGTTTGTCTACTTATATTTAAGACAGGAGTACTATTTAGCACATTATAAATTGCAAGTTAGGTTTCTTTGGGAGGAAGTCATCGCATATATATCACGTATTGCGATGTGATCCCCTTTTCCAATAGCAATAGAATTATTTCGTTCTCCTATGAACTTATCAGTACTACAAGCTGGATAAAGAGATGACATGGAACGGACCGTTTTAACAAGATTCGTTAAAGTTCTTGTGGATTAAAACCACAGGTGATACAACACGCCATCTCTTAATTGAAAGATGTAGTTCAGAATGTGTATGATTTACAGATTGCCGCACATTTGGCGCTTCCAACTGACTAGCAGTTAAATACATCTGATCACATCTCAACGTTGTTCGCCCAGAATACGATAGTAGTGTATTAAGACTATTAAGAGATGGCGCCTTGTATCATCTGTGGTTTTAATCCACAAGAACATCAATGAATATTGGTAAAATGGTCCGTTGCAACGTCATCCCTTTCTCCAGCCTGTAGTAATAAAGTAATGAATTCATAGAA
The DNA here is from genome assembly GCA_029963845.1 of Rhamnusium bicolor. Classification (NCBI taxonomy): domain Eukaryota; kingdom Metazoa; phylum Arthropoda; class Insecta; order Coleoptera; family Cerambycidae; genus Rhamnusium; species Rhamnusium bicolor. The sequence continues at coordinate 4,747,149 of JANEYF010000851.1, read as the reverse complement.
GAGCGAAATATATCTAGTGCAGTTGGAAAGGGAGATCATATCGCAATATGCGACACACCAATATTCTCTTCATAGTATATTTACAATTCTATTCATATGATTTCAATTTTAAAACCCCTCTCGTAAATGGCTCAAGTAATTTTTTAAACCACCGTACCGAAAATAAGTCATATTATAATTCCTACTTCACTTCAACCACATTCTATGCATATTGTTATGAGGTATTTCGATGATATACATTATTTATTTAAATTGTCAAATCAATATTATTTTTATTTTAAACATTAGTTTGATTAAAAAAATACTTGTGGAACTGCTATCGCCGTAATTAAACATACTAAATAAAAGACAAGAACATTTAGTACTATCATATGTAAACTGTTTTTTTTTATTGAAAAATAAACGCATCTTAATAACATTCCGCTATTTTAACACGTTCTGAGGTGGCAATTACAGCCCATACCCTGGGAACGGTCCTGCCTCTATTAATACTTCTTTTGAAATCGATGGATGAGACAAGTTCTTATTACGTCGTAGTAAATAAGTATGAATTGAGTCTTTTTCGTTTCTCCGAATTAAACAAAACATATGGCTTTCATTGTATACATAAATCCCCTGATGCCATCGATAGGCTGGTTTTGTATGTTCCCATTAAAATTTAACGAAAATAACGAATACTCAATTAAATTCATGTGGCAGAACAAAACCACATTGAATCAAAAATAATCAAAAGTCATAAAATGACAGTTGCATTGCATGAAGTTAAGAACAAAGAAAATACTTCTAGGCATCTCGGAAGCAAATATAAAATCAAAACCAATCAACACACGTAAGTTGTTGACCCTCTGTTAGCCTGACCCTGCATCTGTTTGCATTTTGTACGATGTTGCCAAAGTATCTTAGGTAACGCTTGGTTCGATTACATTTTATATAATGTAATGTATAATTTAAATGCCATCTCATTTGCATTGAGGACTTGATCCAGTCAACTGGAAAGTATACTTTAATAGTCTTGGTCCTCTCTTTGGCCTAAACAACGGCAGGTGCTGACTTGACCTCGCACGAACCGGCAACGGTGCAGAGCTACTTTTTGCTGTCGTTCAAACCGGTCGGGAACTGCTAGATTGAAGACTCGTTTACCGTGTGCTGGGTTTGTCGTCTTAGCCAGCGTTGGAGTCTCCTTTTCAGTCTGAATAGTTTGATGTTTTAGGTTACAGTTAAATCCCTCTCAATTATAGCCTTATCGTATTTATCTACGATCGTTAAGTTAAGATGGTTTATAGCAGCGGGAAATTACCTAAAGTTGTTGGGAAAATTTAAATTTAGCTAGATCTTCAGAAACTACATAAAGTGTATAGTACACTTAAAACTTAAGTTTGTATTATTAATTTCAACCTACAATGTATGTTTATGTTTTTTATTATCAATTCGATGTTTATTCTGTCGACAATTAAAGTTAAAATAACTGCCTGCGTCACAAATGCGAATGGTACTTTCTGTATTTATATCAAAAATGTTGTCGATTTATATTAAATACTATGATACCGTCCAAAACAATTTCTTTTTAAACTTTAGCGATCGCCATCTGTTTTTTATATTATGTTTTAGATGCATATCGACACATTAATGATTCTGAAGTAGCAGATGGTTTCTTACAATACTGTGTAGGTAGAATTTCAATGTCTAGTTTTCAAATACAAATAACATTGTGGTTTTGTTAAAAGAAACCACATCTATTATTTATATTCTAGTTTACTCAAGGGGAAAAAATTTAACTTTCTTGTTTTAGTTTGATTATCTGAATTCAATGGACCATCATATCATAAGTAATGGGAAGAAATTGTACATTTAAATAAGAAACTTCGAGTCGTAATTATGTAAACCGAAAAAAATAATATGAATTGGGTTTAACGGGTGCTTATCCTAAGACTTTTGGGATTATATCTTACCAGTTATGAGATTAGCAACTTAAATTCGGGTTAAGCATATAAGTTGTCTCATTTCAAAATTAAAAAAATTGCTTTTAATTTTTCAATAATAAACAAAAATCTTATTAAAATTTATTGATATCTAGTTGTCATTGTAAAAAACTAAACTTATTTAAAAATATCAATAACAATGTTAAAGACGAAATTTGGGAGATCTCAACGTTGGATCAAGAAACAAACCAAATCAAAATACAAACGAAAAATGAGCTTATATTATTGAACATTTTTGGGGGTACATTTAATTTTCTTTTTTTTATTCTGATTTGTATAATTTTAAGTATTATGTACAAAGTGATCAAAGACTGACTCCACATGCAATATATACTTATTCTGCAAATATGGATGTACTGGTTATTACATTCTGTTTAGTAGTTTTTGAGCAATTGTTTCGTAAAAGAATTGAAGTGAATTTGGTGAATGTAAATCTTAATGCATATCCATTACATTTATTTTTATTAAAATCGAAACGCATAAAAAAATGTATTTCATGCCTGTGGCAAAAACTGCGCACAATTACGTTTTTAAATAAGTTTTAAGCATGCTTGATAATTGCTTAAATATTTTTATAAATATCTTATATATACCTATTTGTTACTGACTTAATTTTAACACGTTGCACAGCGGCAAATTATTCACGAATTAAAATTAATTGCAAGATTCAGCAAATTATTACGGTATTATTAGAATGATTTTATGTAAGTTCATTTTCTAATAGCTTTACGTAACAAAAAGTGAATTCATAATTGTTTTCACCTTAATAATTATTTTCGCGAAAGTTTTCTTCACGTCTCAGTGGAAGAAGATCGGTTTCTTTAAGATAAAACTTAATAACAGTTGCTTATAGCAAAAATTTTTATAAAAATTTTAAATTCAAAATTATTGGATCTCCCAAGAATTGACTGACGCGTGCTGATTGCGTTGAATCGAATGAAGGTAATAAGAAATGACGTAACTCAATCAGAATTCTGATTCAATCTTCTCCATACCTTACAAAGCACTTATGTGTAATAACAATAATAATCGGATAAAACATTATTAGATAGATACACTTTATTTACGACTATTAGATAATGTATCCATTATGTATGTGTTTCCTCAAAGATAAGGCTATCCATTATTCACTGCAGTTAATAATTATTTCATTATTCACTGGTTCTTAAATTTTTTATTAAAATTTCATCGAATAGCTCAGTCAAAGCGCGGAATTGCTTTTTGATTTCAAACGTTAAAGTTTGTCAAAATTTTTATCGCGATATTTTACCAAAAATTGGTATTATTTAATATTCATGGATAAAAGATTGTATTCTACTCACATATAATGGCTATTACTCACTAGGGTGATTTACGACACTCGCCTACGGTGCGAGTCGTGAATTTCACCCTCGTGAATAATAGCCATCATTAATTACATGCTCGTTGATATTAATATACTATTATTTGTTCACGTGTAGCAAAACTATATAATACTCATGGGGTGTTGAACATGTCAAGATAGAAAAACAACAGGAACAAATATGTATAATACAAACACTTAAAAACTAAAATGGAAAGAATCTACAGATAAACAAACTCAGACACTACAGGTTAAAAAAAATTTTTAATTAACACCATATAAAGCCGCGTCCACGTTGTGTATTGTCTTCAGCGTAAATTTATGCGTGTGCTGACGAATTTATATCAGTGTGGACGTAGTGCTGTAAATGAACGAACGCTCTGATGAGTATTTAGTGTTCTTTGCTGCACCCAAATGTGATTGAACTAGAACCAGAGAAGTGCTAAAATCTTAATAATATTTTATTGCATAGCAACAATGTTGAATTTGCGGCGAAAATATTTGGACATATTCTACATTCAACACACGATGTAAATTTTTACTAGTGTGGACACAACTTAATAGAATAGTTAAATATTTCTCTAAAATCAAATATTAAAAACTAAAAACTAAGGCTACAGCGTTAACAAATACATGGAGAATTTTATTAGACAATATTGTTATCAATTAAGTCTGTGTCTAGTGTATGGCACATTTGTTAATTTGTTTTTAAGTTTTCTGTGTGGAAGTCGTACATTTATGAGTAGTTTATTATACACTTTAACTACAGAATTTTTTTTTGAATATATACATATTTCGGGATTTTTGTGCTTGGATCACTATTATTTCTTATACTGCATAGGCGAGTTCTGTCACATTCCTCAAACAATGAGCCATTTTCTATAACAAATTTGTTGACTTCTAAACCAATTGGAATTCAATAATTGTTTTCTGGACGAATAACATATTTTTAGAAAAAAAAAACTGTTACACACCCCTAAATAAAAATGACAAGTGCAATTATTAGGTGAGGTCAAAGCATGCTTGAAAATTCGATTTTAATTTTATCTAATTTATTATAAATGTGTAAATATTTCGAAAACCATTCGTAATAAATGTAATATGTGAAAGAATGAAAGTAGTGCAATAAAATATAGTGTTCTATTTAAAAAAATGTAATTTTTATTTGTATCTCCTTCATTTTTATATTATTAGTTTTTCTAATTCCATATTCATATGATACACAAATCGTAAAAAAACGTCTCTTTTGTAACTGTACTGGCAATATTCTGTAGATAGATAGCCGAATTTAAATGCCTCTCAGAATCACGGAGTGTATGAAATACGTAACATCGATTGCATGGAATATGTGAACTATCTGTTGTAAAGCCATCGTAGTTTTCAATCATTTCTTGTAATTTATTCACAAACGGTAGTGATTGCGCCATTGCTAAAAGCGTTTTATGCGAGAACCAAATCAAACGCCACCACGAAAATAACTTCACGCTTTCATATTGCTAAGTTAACTGGGGAGAAAGTGTCAAGCTGTCTATAAGATTACATAGGAGTATCCCGGTTTCCCAATCCTGCACCTTTCTGCCCTCATACTGGTTATACTGGTTGCATATATTATAGGTGTATAAACAAACACACCACATGAATTTTCGTGTTGTGCGTTTATTTATATTTATATTTTTATAATACTGCCGCTCTGAAAAATGGAAAATACTTCCGGCTCCTGATTATTTTATTTGCCAATCATCTGCGACCAACCTAAATGCATTATTACCAGGAACGCTACTGAGATAGCGGTGATCACGGTCGTTGGATAACTCTACTTATTACATTAGCAAATAGTAAATAAGACCTACATATTTTATTTCATATAATCAATTACAAAACATTTTTATTACGGCCCTTTACTATTATTACGTATTATGTATAGTCAAAACTAAAGCATTTAACACAAAAATGGCGATGAAAATATAAAATAATTATTAATTTTTAAACACTCTATCTTAATTAACTTAATTTCAATTGTTTTAATGCTAACGGGTTTATTCATCTGGCGTTTTTTGTAAAACTGGTAACTGTATTATTTTGTAAGAAATCCTTTATATTATAAATTCGAATTAAAATAAAATCAAGGCCTCTCGTTTCAATTACATTATATTAAATATCGTTCCCTTTTAAAGAAACAATGGCAGCCTAGTGAATTATAAACAGACGGGATATTTTGTATTTTCTACTACAACAAACCTATAGAATTGAATTGGCTTTCTCCATGGAAAAGGGCACAGTCGAAGGCAAGGCAAGGCGAAGGTTCTAAGGCAAAAGGATGTCCCGTTGAGAAATAACTCAGATAACTGGCAAAAAGAGATTTACAAGATGGCTTCAGGTAATTACATTGCTAGCTTGCATTAAAAAGTTTTTCGGTCTAAAAAGCCTCTCGACAATCTAGTGGTCTTTGCGGTCGCATGACTTTACATTTTCTATGGTTGGCAGCAATTAAGCTTTTTAGGCTCTTTTGTATCGCTAAAACATTTTAAGCCATGCCTCACTTGAAACTTTTTGTTACATTTTATTCAAATTTGTCTGTGTTTGTTATTCGATGCATTAGTGGAAGTGAACAGGAAATAGGATCAAATTTAAATAATGTATACGGTGGACTAAAATGAATGCCAGGCATCTACCATTATTTAAAATAAAGCTGGGTTTGCACGTATATTTATACAACATATTTTAGAAAGGTGTACATTACTCATGGCATCCTAATTATTTTCGAAACGAGTAAAGGGATTATTCTGTGGAAGAAAATTATATCAAAAAAAGAGGATAGTTTAAAAAAAATAATTGCGGAACATTCAAAGTTGGACAAAAAGAGTGGCACCACATGAATTTCCTATCGGTGAAATTTTACAAAGAAAAAAATAAAAAAAATCAATAAAAACTGACACGTGGTTTTCCACAAACCACCATACACTGCATAAACGCGCGTCACCAATCAAGTTGGCGTTATCCCTAAACTGTTGTTACAGTTCGATGAATCGTGACTCACTAACCAATAGAGCAGACTATATGGGATTGATCCTCTGTCACTACTGTATACCATTTTTACACTTTGTTATTTCCAAGCTTTCAAATGCATCCAGCTGTCTAGTGTTTGTTACATTCCTGATTAATCTTAAATTGCTACTATGAGTCATATGCTTCTTGAGTCTAGTTTGAATAGATCGTCTAGTTTGTCCAACATACTTTTGATATAATCCTCAGAGCTGATTTCGTAAATTCTCGTCTTCGTTTGTTTCAATTTTGTCTTTCAGATTGCTTAACAGTTGTAGTTTATTTCTTCATGATTGAATCACTATCACACTATCTTTAAAAATCTTACCAATATCACAGGTGAATCGAAAATCGTAAGGAATTGATACAAATTTCGGATTTTCTCTTTAATTTTGAAAGGTCGAGGTATTTCGAAGTGCCTCTTTAAATTTACGTTTCCTAATTGCATCACAATGCTATCGCAGATTTTTCAGAAGTCCTGTTTTTTCTTATTAAATTGTCAACAATTTGCTATAAATACATGTTCTAGATTTCGATGCATTTATTCCCAGAATAATCTTGACATAATCAGCTTAGAACATCACTAAACATTGAGTTAAATGTTAGGTGCTGCAAACGTGTAATAATATATGAAAATCTAAATGGTTTTCTTCTTTTTGTGGTTTTTTGTGTTCTGCAAGTTTATACATAAATCAGACCACGATGAAAGATTCAGATCTTTTGTTATAATAAAAAAAACTAAAAATATGAAACATTTTAAGTAATATTTAAAAAATAAAACATGGTATGGTATTTAAAATGATGTTTTGTCTATTTTAACGATTATATTAATATAAAATTTTAGTTGTTGATTTTTGTTATAATTAACAATTGTGATCTTAAATTGAAAATAAGTAGATATTTTCGTTGGCAGAATTTTAATTACAAGAAAAATTATCAACTAAAAATTTTCTTTATCATTGTCGTTAGAACGATAACAAAATCCTACGAACATTTTAGATATATCGCTGTTTTTAAATGTGTATAAGAGATCAATAAAAAACAACTACATACTGTGGCTGCAAGATTCAAACCTTACATTTTATTTCTTTCACAATAAATTTCTCCAAAATGTTAATTGAGGATCTATGATGACCGGCGATGAATGTCCTTAAATATTTTAAGGATTCTATTGTAGCCAGTATCTTGTAGTATGTTCTAAAGCACAAAAATTCAAGGCTGATGACCTTACTGTGTGGAACTGTAGGCTGCACACATGTCAGTGTGCCGTCTGGGCAGGCCTGTTTATTTTGTAAGACGTGGGGATCCTACTCTTGACAAAAAGAAATATATATATGTCAATCAAGTTCCATGTTCCTTAAGAATCAGTATTGAAAAGGAATTATTTTGTACAATGTGTTTCGAGATACCGTATAAGTTTACAATACAGATATAATATTATATTTTTATATTACTTTTATTTACATTATATTGTTTCATTTCCGTACATATCCAGTAGTCGTCAGTAAACATATTGTTACGTGTTTGCTATCCACACAAACACCTATACTCGTAGATTCGTTGATTGAAAGTCCAGGTAACACTTATTCACTACTTTATTTATTAAGTAACAATTAACAACAATAGACTAATTACTGTCTTAACTATAATTACACTTGAACACTTATAAGTCTCTTTCTTATTTCTTCTTTACTCGCTCACGTTCAACTTAAGATTAAATCTCGGCCAACCGTGCGTCTTATTTATACATCCATTGACCCAGTCTAGAGCACTCCAGAATATTCCCGGCCGTTCGTGTACAATTCCAGCCTAATCTAACCAGTCTGCACAGTCCAGTGGCGTAACAATATTGTATAACGATTGAATGGTTAAGTGACTGTATAGTGCATAGAGGTGTGTACATACCATAAGTAAAATAGGATTGCAAGATGACGATATAATACTACGACTTATTATTTTTATGCAGCAGTATCTCTGCCTCCCCATAACAATAGTTGTGCGCCAATTTGCCCTCTAAAATGATGAGATTGAATATTTAAAATTACAATTTTATTTAAAGCCAAATATCATATTGTAATGTCAAGAGAACTGCATCAAGAAGCTTTATTTGAGAAGCCTTATATTCTGAATAATTCCCATTTTGAAAATATTAACTTGTTTCAAAGGAAAATTTTAGATACAGTCATCAGAATGAAGGGTATAGATTAGTTCAAATGTATACAGTGTATGCCGGAAGTCTGCATCATAAGAGACTTTTTTATTATTTCACTTGCGAAAAAGCTAATTGTGGCGATCTTTTCTGTTTGTCTTAAGATAAAAAAAAACTCTAATTCAAAATTTGTCACGTGACCGGTATAGCCGAAAATAAACAGTATTTTCAAAAGCTGCGCAAAAAGGCATTACTTCTTAAAATTTTGAATGACGTCATTAACAAAGAATTTTTGACCCGCATGTAAATTCGACCGTAAATAATTTGCCGTTTTTTGTTAATAGCTCTACAGTTTTACAGTTTTTTAAATGTTCCAATAATAATATTTGAGAAATAAATCGAATTTGTCCCAATAATTTTATTGTGTAAGGCTACCCGATATAAGTATATCAACCTGTATGTGGCTTGTTTGAGAAACTTTCAGTATTTTAAATTCGTTTGTAGACTTGGAACGGTCGTTTTCAGACTACAAATTGATATTTAATAACATGCGCTGGAATCTAACTACTGATAATTTAGAACAACTATTAATAATATCCTTTTATTCCAGTGACACAAAATAATTGTTGTAATGCCAATGTTCAGGGTTCATATAACTTTGAACATTACAAGAATCAACTGACAAAAGTACAAGGTAAGATATTGTCTATTTTGTATATAATGTTTGCACAAGAAAATATTGATATACAAGTTGATTTCGCTCCGAGATTTATTACCTGAGATGCGGTTTCTAATTATAATGTAATCCATTATGAATGCCACGTCTGAAAAATATAATCAAGCTCTGGATTTAAAAAATAATCCATTATTTTAAAACATATGAAAGCTTTACCTTATGCACACAGTTTTTAGGTTATACATATATAACATCTAATGCATAACAAATACTTATTTATGACTATAAATAGGTTTACATTTGATTAATTTGTGGGGAATTTTAAAACCAAATTACCTTGTGGAAAATAAATGTGAAACATTACCCGTTAAAATGAAAACTAATATTATGGCTTACAAAGTTCTGCGTAACGAGAATATTTATATATGTACATGAAAATAAATGATGAAGGTAGGTATTTTTATATTCTCATATACACTGCTTTTCAAAGTACCCTGTTATCTGTAATTATTAATTTTAAATTACTTAAATGATCAAATTATATTTATTTATTAAAATGACTCTCAGTAAATATTTATACATGTGCATATCTATGTATAAAAACACAGCTGATAGCCAATCTTTTCCTGTCAAGCTACATTTCGTTTTGTGTACTATACAGTATGATACGTAACGAGTTTTCGCAGATCCCTAATTTTTCATTCTTGCAGGGTCTATTGCAGAGTGATTTTCACACCTACTCTCAGTAAGTTGTTATAGTGAAATACATTATTAATTCAATGTTATTGTAGGAAGCAGTTTTTTGTTATTTGTCATGATCATTCCCTTTGTTTGGGGCTTTAGAGTTTATTTTTTTAAATATTTTAATTAGCATATTTAATACTAATATATCTATTACAGATATATGAATATAGTAGTTATTACATGACAAATTTTTTATTGTTTTTTGTTTTGTGTAATGTTAATGTATATTATGTGATTGGCACGGCGTAGTTTTTGCGCCATTTCATGGCATGTGAATTAGTTTTCACATGAACAGTCGTAAAGTTGTTAAACGTTCAGTTTTTTCCAATATCGGTAACTACTAGCAGCAGAAGAAATTTATAATGGAGGAAGTTTATAACCCTAATACGATGATCTTGATCCTTTCAAATGAACTGTAATGATGTTAAGGATAATTAAGGACAACACAATATATAACAGCCTCTGTGTGAAAAGGCAGAATAAAACAGACAACTATAGGACAAATAGTTAAAATTAACGACATTTACTTCATTTTGGAAGTCACTTTTTTATTTTCTTTAGATACATTAGGCAAGTTTTCAAGCAAGGGTCAGAAAATGCTTCGTTCCATGATATAGAATATACAGTTGTATAATGCAGGTAAATCTTACGTTTTCCAATAGCTAATCAATCAATTAGGCATTAAATTACATTAGAAAAAAACTATCAAATTTCGTTTTCTTATTTTCGATTATAAAATAAATGACGTACTATGCAGAAAAAATACAGCATTTCTTCGAAAACGGTATATTCTATCGAATTTCCACAAAAGTACCTTTTTTATGCATTACGATATGCTCTCCCTAGAAGTGGTGTCAGGGGAGAAATGGTCCCGTAATCATTCCATTCTTGATATAGATAAATATCTTTAAACAACAACAATTAACAAAAAAATTTTGTGTTTGATTAATTAACACCATACAGAAAGAAATAACACAACTGATTTATATGCCCATGAATATGCCAATTATTTATTCAATACAACCATGTTAATATGCAAAGATAAAATATACAACACGTTTATAATAAAACCGTTAGCACAAATTTATATAACAAGTTTTTCAAATACACACCACATGGAGTTTTTTTTTAAACATTTGAATATAATTAAGAACCGACTTTAAATAACGAACTTAAAGCTGTTCTACAGTTTCCTACTTAAAAATTTTTTATAAGCCCAAAAAACCATTTAACACTGACTTTTAACAGTGTCGGGTCAAGATATTTCAGAGAACAGTAAAAAAAATGTTAATTAAAGATATCAGCCGATTTCTATAACATCAACACTAAAATTGTACACTATAGTTTTAATAAGCATCTTATATCACATAATATACCGTTTCATTTCTTTGAATTAAATACACATTTTCACAAGTGCATCATTGTGAAGTATCGATTTCAAAGATGTCAACGTAATTTCCTTTAATTTAAGTGAATATAGGACTAATATCTTCAATTTGACACCTTCACACGCATGGGCTTCTTATTACTTATATTATTAAAAACACATAATCCCTTATCTTATTAAAACTCATAAAAAAAAGCAATAAACAAAATTTAGTGGCTACGGCCTAGCTATATGAAGCTAGCCCTTCGAATGAAAAGTTCACCCTATTTTGCTAAGTTGCTTCGATCATCTTTAGAGGCTTCTCTAATATGTCGTCGAATAAGAGGGAAAGACTGTCAATAGATATTTATAAAAAAGACGTTACGAACCTTAAATTTTTTTTAACAATTATTACATATTCGTGAGAAACAATTTATTTATTATTTACAATGAGTGGAAGTGAATATAAAATTTGTAGTCCCGGTTGCAAAAAAAATAAATTATACAGAAAATACTTTCTTTTAAAATGTGTGGTTTTAAATGCTGCGATTTAATAGGCTTATGTACCGATTTCAGCGTTAAATATTTAAGGCAATTTTGATGATAATTACTTTAAATATACAGGGTGGTTTTTTCTGACCGTCTATTAGAAGTATATCGAAGAAGAAAAAATTTATTGATCTGAAAATTTGGCTATTGTCTTAATGGGGTAGGAAAATATTTTCAAAATGGTGGAATTTTCTGTTATACTGGAAGTTGACCCTAGCTTTGTTTTTTTTTTAATGGAATGTCGCCATTTTTATTTTTTTTTAGATTCTACAAAAAATTTAGAGATCCTTTTATTACAGGTTTCCTATACTTAAAATTGATATGTATATTTCCAGATATTAATTTGTTTCCTAAAATTTTGATAGAAAAGTTATGCGAGTAATGGATAGTCTGTAAGTTTAATTGATAAAATAATTAGAAAACGTAAATTTAAAGGGGTACTTCCAAATTCCTCGACCTTTTAAAATGAAAGAAATTCCTTCCGATCCTTTATTCACCCGTGTTATTGATTACATTTGTTAAGATATGAGAGTGGTTTATTTATCGGGAAATAAACTACAATAAATTCTTGGCAATCCAAATGACAGAATTTAAACAAAAAAAGTCGGAGATTTACGAAATTATCTGTAAGGGCTGCAATCAAAAGTATGTAGGACAAACTAGACGATCAAATCAGACTAGATGCAAGAAGCATATGGTTCATCTCAAATATGATAGAACAGATAAGTCTAGTGTTGCCCAACATGCGTTTGAGAACCATAAAACAGATATTAGCAATTTAAGAATAATTAAGAATGTAACAAATAGTACAGCTGAATGCATTTGAAAGCTTGGAAATCACAAAGTGTTAAAATACTATGAATAGTGATAGACGGCCAATCCCAAATAGCTTGCTCTATTGTTTAGTAGGTCACGGTTCCGTAACAATAGTTTAGGTATAAATAGGATACTACCGTTAGCATATGGTTAGTTTTAATCATTTCCAGATGATGCGAACTTAGTTAACGAAACGCACGTCGAGTGCATTCTATTGTGTTTTGATGTTTTGTGGAAAACTACGTCAGTGTTGGTGCCTTATACTGTGGAATACATCATTGAAAAGCCTTCTGCCATGTTACTATGATATAACAAATTGTGTAGTGTTTTCTAAATATTTAAGGAAAATGATTAGATCTATTAATGTATATCACAATTACTTAGATGTTAAAATATTTTATTACGTGTTCAAATTGAGAACGAGTAACTTACAAATAGTAGTATTTATATAACACTTTCCCCAATGGATTAAACTTAGAGAACCACTTGACTGGCCTGCAGATTGTCCTGACTTTGACATTAGATTTTTTCTCCAAAACTCTTCAGAATTGACATAAATTATTGCTTGAATAGTAAAACGATCGTTCTGTGATGTAACTAATCAAAACTATCAAGTTGCCTAATAAATTTATTAAACGTTTTTTCTAATCTGATTTTGTGCACATTTTTGTATGTTTTCAGGCAATATTTCAATCAGAGCAACAGTGATATATCATGTGAAACATATGTATATAGTCTATTTTTTTTTTTGTTGTTTAAATATATTTAATACATTTTATAGCTTAATTCCTACTATTGTTTTGTTTGAGCCGAAAATTAAACAAAAATGTGCATGTGTATTTACATTTACAGTCTATTTTATTTCACAACCGTTGCATTTGGCCGATTAACGGAAATTATAAACAACGTTAAAAACATAGTTTTGAAATTTCATCTCCGAGTTCTGGTGTAGGTAGGTATTCATAATTTTAACTCCAATTGTAATATGTCGAAACCGTTGTTTCACACGTTCCTTACAAGAAACAAGTTAAATAATTGTGAGAAACCGACTGAAATGGCTTCCATTATACTTCCAAGGTAAAAATGTATGTACTTATGTATCTGGTTCCATTTCCATTCTATTATATTACCTACACAACAACTGGATTTTTGAAATCATATTTCTCATGTCTTGCATACAACCGCGGTCGTAACTTTAGACGATATCTCAAGAGAGCCATTTTTATTTGTATTCTCATATCTACAAAACACTTTACAATCATTATATGACTGTCCAGAGGTAAAACAGCATTATTGTCAGGAAATTTGAAATCTGCGGTGACAAATAACTGGTGAATAAGGTTACGACCTCTAAAGCCTTCAACAAGATTTATAGGTCTGAAAGAACCATAAAATAAAAAAGAATACCGAAATATATATTTTTCATTGAATGTAAATTGAATCTGGAAATTTATTTGTGCTTTTTTGTTGCAGGGATATATTTTTTGCACAAGCAAAATATATAAAATAGGTATGAGAGGAGTGGATACAAATATTTAAATTTTAAGAATATAACATTAACGAAAAATTTATTGATCAAAATGAAGTTAAAAAAATGAAATTAATGGTAGTTTATGCATATATTTTTAAAGAATGAGAAGAAGCTGACACATTTTTATTAGTGGCTGTAAAAACTAATTAAGTTTATAAAACTTCTGAAATCTAGATGATTTGCTGAAGTAAAAGGGACGGGTGGAGTGAACATCTCTTCAAGGAACCATTTTTACAAATTAAAATTTCTTGTTGACAACGAATGACAACTGACTTGCAGCATTATAACAAAGGCGTGTCCATGCCCATTGCCATTGTTGTCAACATTATCATTATTATTATTATTAAATGAAATTTGATTAGTTCTCACGAATAGTTTTTGATTTATCGTGGACACTATATAAAACGGACATATTATATAGAAATTGTTGATGAAATATTCAGAAAAATTTAAAAATGAAAATTTAGTAGTAGAAAAAAATCATGATTCCTGTAATGTCGCATGCTACAGCTTTAAAAAAACAGACAGACATACCTCTTTTTTTTTTTCGAGGGTCGATTTAGACCAACTTCTTGCTTCGCCTATGGAAATGACAAAAATATGGGATTATAATATTTGATAATTATTTTTTTTTTTTAAATTACAATGAGAATAGCGTCTGCGAGAAGAATTGGAATACACTTCTTACTCCTCCTATGTTTCTAAAGTTTTTATTCCCTGGAGGAAAATATTAAAAATTAATTAATTAATTACCTCGAATTCCTTTGAGGGTATTGTTATATGTATTTTTGGGTTAAAAAAAACTTGATAAAACTGTTGATCTCGGCTCTTAAAAATGTTAATTAAAACCATCGTCTAAGTAAAGATTTTATTACTTTTTTTGAATAATGGATGGTAATCTAGACTCACGATAAAAAGCGAATAAAGATAAAGAAAACGATGTCTCGATTTCGTTATAATTACGTACTTTCCTTCCTTTAATTGTCCTTTTTATCTACATTAACCGCAGCTGAGTGGATAAATATGCAAAGCAAAATTACATCTAAAAAAAACTTGATTATATCCCCACTGCTTCAGTGGTGGTCCAGTTTAGGTTTTCACCTATAAAACTAGTTATTTTTCTCATATTCTGCGGTTTCTCTGAATCGTGACAGGGCCACAGAATTGCTGATTGTATCAAAAGTGGGTGGCTTTCCTTGATAACATTATTACGATCAGGAAAAACCATTTACTTCGAATAGAACGCTCCAGTGCCATAAACCTACAAAGACAGGAATTGATTGAAAAAGTATGTCTTTGTTGTAATCGTCAAAAATATATTTAGTCGAAGTTCATAAAGGGAATCCAGATAAATTACACAGGGATTTGAGGGTACAAGATTTCATAAAATGACATCATCATTAAGCCACTTCCTAGTTTCGAGAGAATGCGGCTTAAACCATAGTTAGCCGCAATTTGCTGTGAGAAATATATAAAGGTGTAAACTGATTCTGCAATTCTCGTGTAGAACATGTAATTTTTTATTTAAATGAGCTGGCAAATCTGTCATTTCATAAGGAATTTAATTCGAGATAAAGCATATAACTTTTCACTCGTATTAATTAAAAATGCAATACTTGACAGTAAAAGATGAATTCCATTAGTCGTTGAAACGACTGAAAGAGCAAACCTTATGTAAAATAAAAATGAAAATATAAAAGATAATTTCATACCAACTGAAATGAGACACAAAAATAGATACAAAAGTATAAGAAAAATTTCATTAACAGAGACTGCGAAGTCTGGGTAAATGGAATCCTTGAAAATGTTGTGTGGACTGGACAGATCTTGGATTGTTTTAACTGATGATATACTGGGCGTATGAAATAACAATCCTCCACTGGATTGTCGCTGCATCTGAAGCTCTTCACTGTATTATCTGCTGGTAACTAGTGGACCAGAGTTTCCACCAACCCTTCAGAAAACAAACCCATGACTTTCCATGATCAAAAATAACAGCTTTCGCAGCTAACAAAGCGTTAATTCTAGATTCATAAACAATTTACCTAGGTAGTAACCATAATTAAATTAAGACAATTTGTTTTTCTCAAAAATCCTTGACTTCCATATTATGATTTTCAAACCATGATTTTTTCATGACTTTTAATGTTTCCAGGTTCGGTGGGAACTCTGTGGAGGGACTATACTCAGGCAACCTTACATAACCTTCACTTTCCATTACATGTGTGCCGGTAGAAAAATGTTCTTAAAATTTACAAAATGTGTAAAACTGTCATGACAATTTCTATTTAAAATTTAAATAAATTGCACATTCAATTAACTATCCAGAATATTCTAAATACATATTATTTTAAAGTCTATTTCAAACTTATTTGCAACATAAAAAAAGTCGGCACCTTTGACGACGGTAAATGGATCAAAGTTGTCCACGTTTTTTATGTTGCACATAAGTTTGAACTGAACTGTACTTTCGCCTTTCCTATAGTTGAGACAAAACAAAAACAAGGTGTGATAATATCTTTCTTCATTTTACTACTTCGCTGGGAATAAGTCGACTTAGTTAAATGTTTTGGAAAAGGTTGTTTCTCATTTTCAAATATAATATCCAAGTTATTAAAGCGGATCACATATAAAATGTTTGAAAGTTGCGGGAATATGGTTTTGTTTACTTTTAAATCCGATTTCATTTTATTTCGTTGTTAGGAATGATTGGTATTGGATTTCGTCTAGCGTACAAACTTCAATACTCGTTTACAAATCGAGATTATGATGCATATAAACGAATTATTTCGAGGAGATGCTAGAAAAATGGCTTACCTATCACAGTATGTTCTTCAAGTACTTACCTAGAAAAGAAAAACTTATATTAGAACAATGTTAAATTCAAACATGCTTATTAAATTTAAATGGTAGTCAAAAATATATAAATAGTAAATAACTGCTTGGACAATTTTTTAAACTTCCCGCCATCTTAATATGAAAAATTATCTTGGTCAACGGTGGTCATGGAATGGAAAACTGCCGTTTCAGCCTATTACTTCAGCAGGCTTGTTAAATTTTGACAATCAAAAAATGATTGACATAAATTTACGACACTAGCTTCGACAATTATTTTAGATTCCATGACCGCCTTTCACCAAGATAATTTTTGATATCATGGTAGTAAAGTTGAATATTCACCCCGAAAAGAATTCGAGTTTTTGATATATCTTCACATTTTGAGGTAGCCATAGATACAGTCGACAATGCCGCTGCCAACAGCGTGTTTAAATTGGTCGCGCCACATCATGTGAAGATGTACTATTCAACAATTCTGGTATGGCACTTTGCAGCACAGATATAGAAGAAATATCGCTAGTGCATTACAGAGAGAAACAAACCACTTTACATTGAATGGGTGTGGTTTAGACCACTGCGCATCCAAACTCAAATACCTAGAATTGTAGTTTAGTACATTTATTTACTTAGTGTGGCTCGTGTGAAGAAGTTCTAAAGGGTTCCACAAAGTGAAGCGGCCGCAGGCTGCCTGTTAAAACCTGTCAGCGCCTTCAGATCGGCCGCAGCCTGGCACCTGCGCTCACGGCTTGCGTTGCGTTCTAGAGATCGCCCATGACCAAACGCTTCTGCTACATTTGGACGCGACACTAGAAACAAATAAATTGATAACAATATTTGAAAAAAATATTAAAGAAATTAAACTACATGGAATTCTTTCTGATTTATAATATCGAGAGCATAAAAATTTTAGAAAGAAAATAAAATATGGCATGAGATAGGGAAGTCCTCGGATGTAGAAGTTTTTTTTTATATATTAAAAATTTAACAAATATGAATAGAAGTGATAGTTAAAGGCCACCACGATCACGGTTGCAATTTCGTCCACCACCGTGGCCGGTCTGGTTTGTGGAACCCTTTAACGCTCACACAACGCGTCTATGGCGCGAACACGCTTAAACTGCCTCCAATAGAACCATTAAGGCAGCACTTCCACGTTATCTTGATTTTACCTCTAGTTTCGTAACAGATACCGACAAGGTAATATTTAATGTGCGCTTGATAAGTCACATAATATGCCGTAAGAAAGTAGAAGAAAAGAAAATTTTCAACACACTCCTTCGACCATTGCTACAGCCACCGTTATATATGCTTCCAGTAACGCATCTAAATTGGCCGCGAGTGATGTGAAAGAGCACTTACAGGGTACGTTGTTCACAATCATAAACTGTGATAATAATGTTATACATTTTTTGAACATTACAAGAAGATTGATTCCAAAATTCAACCATGTATTGGATTTTTTCAAAAAATTGTCCGGGTATTGCTGGGTGTTCCGACTACGATACTACTTTATAGATGTTTAATAAAAGGTAACGAAAATGAGATATCGAATGTGTCGAGTTACTAATCAAGTATTGTAATCAGGCCTGTCAAAGGCCTTAGAGAAGTCCTTTATAAGGCATGGTACTCGGTACCGACTATCGATGATGAGAATCCATCTCAGAGCGAGTTAGAAATTTTATTTGTAATTTGTTTCGAATTAAGATGAGAGAGAACTGTCGATGCCCTAGATGTGGTTCGGATTCCACAATAAACTGTAGGGCTTCGTCTCACTTTACTCCGCTCCGAACTATCACAAACAAATTTTTTCACAGTGAACTATTCAAAATGATAGTGAATGGTGTTTAGTTTTTAATTCATACAGCTAGCTGTACTACATTGAAATGAGTTAATGGAACTTAGTAACAGAATTAAACAGACACTGTGTCTGTTTAATCTTCTTAAAATGTCGGAATTGAGGGCAAATATAGATTAAGTCATTAAATAAAATAAACAATATGCTTGCAAGTTTAATGCAACTAATGAAATATATTATGATATAGAATTATCTTGTACATAATGCCTCAGTTGACGCGATATAAGACCACAACATTTGCACCATTATATTGCATTATATGGGAGCTGTAATGTTCAAACTTATATCAATATATTTGCCAATTTGTTTTGATTAAACGAATATCTTGGGGCACATTAAAGCATTAACCAGTGCAGTAATTATGGAAATTTTGCATTAAATATACCAAACAGATTCATGCAAACAATTTAGCAAACATTTTAGAGGTGAATAATACATATATTAATGGCATACAACAGGGTGCAGTTTGATTTAATTAATAAATTATGAAGGCAATTCTACTTTATTGACTGAACAACCACTAGCTACATATATAATTGCATGTTTATTGCTTATACTGTAGCATTGCAGAACATATCCCAACGTAACTCTATAAAATTGGCAAAGAAAATAATTTATCTGTGTAGGATTATACTTAGTACAAAAATAACATTAAATTATTATATACTTTTAAATATCGAAATTAAAATCTGTCTAGGACCGATGGACCGATTTTTATGTAGTTTGATATCATCAGCATCGTATACCAGTGGAAGTACAAGACACAAATTTTGGAAGAATAGACAATTTTTATCGTTTTAAGTAACCTACAGAACATTAACAATTTAATATTTCAAATGTATTTCAGTTATTTATTGGACAATGAATGTGATTTCATGGCACATTGGTGACGCTGATATTTATATACGTAAATTAAATGAAAAATGTAAATTTCTGGGATACATTAAAACGAATTAACGTATAAACAAGGAACATGTTCTAGTAGGATCACGTCGTAAATCAAAAATTGCTTTTCGTGCTAAAACACAAGCAGCTAGGCAATAAAGCCGAAGATGGTACTGTCATGTTGCCAGTTTTACTTATTAGCGGGTAATTAACGTGTTATGTTAAAAAAAACCTGGAGCATTTTTGAATTACGCTGGCGCTCGTCCCGGAAACTGCCAGCTCACCTGGTGAAGACGTTTTCCAGGTGTGTCGAGTACAATACTTTTTCTGCAACCTTTCCTGCTAGTCTCAAAATACTTTTTAGTTTGAAATCTTTTGCAAACAACATTCATAAAATTCCACTGACAGATGTCAGACACTTAATTCCAAAGAAAAGAGATTAATCATGAAAAAAAAGACCAAAAACAGCCAACATTCAAGACGGTTGTGGAAACACATAGGCTGATGTGCCATAGCCTAATAAAGCACTTAAAAACGAGGAGAGCAGATTTTTACAGAGTCCTCCCCTGGATCTTTGAATGAATGAATGAATGCTTTATTGGTCATAGAAATACACCGTGGTGTTTTGACACGTCAGAAAATATAAATAAAATAATATAGTTACATATATAAATGCAAATTAAATAGATATACTTACATAACATAGAAATACAAACATAAATGTAGATAAATACTTATAAATCTAATGTACACAAATACACTTATAAATGTAAGTAAAAATAAAATGTCAATAAAATATAAAACTATAAATATAGAAATGTAGGTAAATATAAATAAACATAAGAAAAAATACATAGCAATAGTGAAACTTAATGCTAATATAGTCAAGAAATTATATAAAGACAAAACAATATTTCACATATAATTAAAATCTGATACACTGTAGTACGCATTAGCTAAAAGATATTTTTTTAATTCAGATTTGAACTGTCTATTTGGTAAATATTTTACATTATCTGAAAGTAAGTTGAATAGAGCAATTCCGAAATTATTTTTTTTTTTGTAAAAGCTAATCTTTGGTGTGGTATCGCTATATCATTTCGATTACGAGTATTATACCCGTGAGTATCTCCATTCTTCACATATTTGCTCACATTCTCCTTTATATGAGTTAGATTACAAAAGATTATTTCAGATGGTAACGTTAATATGTTAAATTTTATAAACGATGATTTATAACTTTCAAGTTGATTCAAACCCGCCAAAACTCTTACTGCTCTCTTTTGTATAACAAAGATACTATGAATTTGGTTAGATGTACCCCAGTTTATCAAACCACATGTCATTGCACTGTGGAACAAAGCATGGTATGCAATAAGTGCGGCTTCAAAGTTCACTCTGTTTTTTATTTGTCTGATTGCACATATTTTTCTTGACAATTGTAAACAAATCATGGATATGTGAATACCAGGTTAATATACTGTCTAAAGTTAAACCTAAAAATTGTATGGTCTGAGGTGTTACTCTTGGTAGAAAAAGTCAGTGTGTTTGTTTTGTTTGTGTTTGTATAGCTTGTTTGCATTTAACCAGTCAGAGGCTTTATTTACGATTTCTAATTTCGAGCCAGCAACATTACTGCCAGTATCTATCTCCTAAATGTTTCGCAAAAGTAGTGTCATCTGCAAAAAGAACAGTAAAATCTGAAATAACAGGTAAGTCGTTTATATATATTAAAAATAGCAGTAGTCCCAGCACACTACCCTGCGGAACACCATGCTGTACTGACAACATGTTGCTAAACTCATCTTTATGATATACACACTGATATCTATTTGATAAGTAGGATGATATTAGTTCAAAAGCCACACCTCTAAACCCGTAAAACTCAAGCTTATTTAGTAGAATCTCTTTAGAAGCAGTCAAATGCTTTGCTCAGGTCGAGAAAAACTGCCAATATTGACTTACGATTTTCAAATCCTTCGCTTATGAAATTAATAAGCTCCAAGACAGCGTTAGAGGTATTTCTCCCTTTTCTGTATCCAAATTGTCTATCTGTGAAAACAGTGTGTGATTCCAAATAATTTATTATTCTACAGGTTATGATTTTCCCAAAAATTTTGGCCAAAATATGAAGTAGTGCTATTGGCCTGTAGTTAACTATATTCTCAATATCGCCTGATTTTAACATGGGAATGATTTTTGCTTTTTTTAATTTACTTGGGAATATTTCTGTTACAAAGATGAGATTTATAATGTAAGTTAAAAGTCCTGATAATGACAGTAAGTTTTTTTTATACATATCCACTGAGTGATTATATATGTCCGTAGCCTTCGAATTTTCTTAATACGGTTTGCACTTTCAACACCAAGTAGGCCATTCCGACAAGTCCCCGGTGAGAAATTTCATTCGATTACATCCAATCCGTTGCATAAAATAGCTCTTTGAATTGTCAGACCAAAGCATAAAACACCCTGTATCTTCTTAACCAGTAGTCAAAAAATGTTTTCCTTGTAGATCTAAATTTGCCTTGAAGTGCTCTATCTGCCATTAAGCTATGGCACATTGTTCGCGACTCACCCTGTATTCAAATATTGTAACCCGTAGCGTCGGTGCGTCCAAAAAATGTTTTTGGTACGTTTATTGGTATAGACAGACATTTTACTTGTCTGTTACAATTGCTAAAATTTAAAAATTCCCGTATCTGCTTAGGCCATCGATTATGAATCATTCTGTATACGGTTGTAATGTTGCTGTCTTTTGTTACAATCAATAATAGCAATTTGCCATCAAAGAATAATGTTTCCTAGTATAGCTCTAAAAGCAATTTAATGTCATTTTTACATGGAATACTGCATTCAGTATCATTAGTTCCTTTAATCTTTGGTAGATGACCCATGAAGCAGAAAAGAACATAATATTGTTATTTTTATAAGCTCTCTTATGCGCCATTTCGTAATGCTGTATATACAACAAAAACGTTTGTGTTGCAATAACACAATATACATGATATAATAGATTAATAAAACTATATGGAGGTGCAGCGAGCACGCGACTAGGATTAGGATTAGGCAATACATACATATTTCCGCATGTGAAAACTAGAACAGTAATTACAGCTAGCAAGAAAGAATAAAATGTAGTCGCTTTAACTAATATTTAGTTCTGTGGGAGAAATTGCTTAATTCGCCATGGGACTTTCGTGCTTTAAAAGAGATTAGATCGTAGATTTTTCTCAGAAATACCGAGACTGATGTAGGCCAGGTCCGTTCTCCTATTGATGAATAATAATTTTTATGTTGGTTACATACAATAGTTTAATAATTCATTTATAAAACTGCCTCAGGCTTATCAATTCTAATAATAGGGTTTGCAAATCATTTATGTCCGATTCATCGGGGTTTGATTTATTAATTTTTCAAGTGGATGATCGAATTAGATTTCCGAATGAATCCATGCGAAAAGTATTTATACAAGTAATATAAGCAGTATAAGCACGTTTAGCTAATCGAGTAAAGTTGGATATTGCAATATTTCCAAACAATTTTATATATTTTAATTAAAAATCATTATCTGTGCTTTTATTGCGCCTTTATATTTCAAATTAGGAATTCTCTACTTTACAAACAAAAGCGCATAATTCCTATTTACTTTAAGTTATTCGTAAAGACCGCGAGTAAATCGTACATTCCAGGTCCGTACATATAACATTGTACATATAAATATACAACATGGCGACAAATAGGCGTTTTTGCAGAAGCACAGTTTTAACCTTTTCACTGCGGCACTTGATTTCGCTACACGAGTTGTCAGAACCGCTGTGGTCCGTTGCGGCAATGTTCGCCTCCCGCAGTTAACCCCCAAAATGGTGCTTACTATTTTTCGTTTTTTTAAAGTTAGTTTAAGATTAAGATTATCTTAACTATAATAAATATATACAGTTTATATTAAGTGGAAACTTTATCTTAAATAAAAAAATTAAAAAAAATACTACTAAAAGTAAAAACTTTTAGTTTAGTGAAACATCCGCATCAACAGGTTGACGATTAACAACATTCTGAACATTTTTAATATCTTCGACGTAAGTCAGATCGTCATTCTCACAATTAATTAATTTCGTCAAAATCTTCATCACTATTCATTAAGATGTTATACAAATCATCCTAAGATAACTATTTCAGTTTTTGACGGTTAAATTGCGCCATTTTCAGTAAAAAAACTTCCAAAACCGTATGTACTACGCCTTACTTTTATTTTGTAAATAGTTGACCGAGCGACGTATCTATCCACCTAAAGTACACGAAACAGATAGAATAATAGCCAGCGTGAAGAAGACATTTTCAAAAGCACCGCCTGGAAAAAAAATTATTTGGACAAATTAAATGCAAACGACGCACTCTCCAATTTTACGCGCTTAGCAGGCGTTTAATGATCCAACTGTTTGGGACGACCTAATGCACATACACAATCATTTTGCTGGAATTTATTTGTCAATAATTAACCTTGAGTGTACAACTACTTCACCTGGATTTGCAATATTTAACGCAGGAAACACTGTATTCGATCTGCGCTAGTTCATTTTCTATTATCAGGAGACTGCTAAATGTGTGAAAAATAAACTTGAAAGAGTTGTACAAGAGAATCCCAGGTTTCGTATACTGTGTGAAATTGTGGACCTCCTTGTAGGTAAAGAGGTGGACTTTTCTCAACCCAATATAAACGTATAAACTTCATATATTTTAAATATGCTCCTGATTTATGCAATTTATGTTAGGATATCTCGAAAACCTGATGTGATGGAGCAATTCTGAGGTCGGATTTGAATTCAGTCCACCAAAAATCGTCGAAAAAGTATAGTCTGGTCTCAGGGTTTGAAAAATGTTGGCCTGTGTTATTATAGATATAAGTCGATAGGTAAGTAAAAGATGATCGAAATGTTTCATATAGGCCGTACTATATGCAATTGGTAGTTTGTATGTCTCAAATAGGTTATTGCATTAGGATGACATTATTTAATAGTGAGGTGAACATGTAGGAAGCGCCTCATTTATTTTTAGTAGTTCTCATTCCCTGATATGTGGTGTTATATGCTCGTGAATAGAACTATTTGTAAATCTAATACCGATATTCTGGATTTTTTTTAAGTTTGTTTGCGTCTGATGAATTTAAGTAAGGCCCATAAACATAATCACAGTAGTTGACAGACTAAGGACTCAAATAACAGAAGTTTAGTAGCCCTATCAAGGATATTTCTAAAGCTTGAAATCTGTTTAAAAAGAGCAGAAACATTTTCTAAGGACTTCCGATATATGAGGAATAAAGTTTAAATGTTTATCAAAGGTTAGCCTCAAATTTTTCACGTTGTCAACATGTTCTATAATATTGTCAATTGACTGTTGAAATTGAGTAAAAACTCTTAATTTATTTGCTGTGCTAAAGACTATATTTTTACATTTATTTGGATTTAATAGGAGGAAATTAATTTTAGTTTGGGCTTCCTCAGATTTCATCACATCAAAAGCAAAGTAAAGTTGTATGTCATCAGCGTACATATGAGGGAAACAATATTTCGTGACTTGAGGCAAGTCTGCGGTGTAGATGTTAAAAAGCAACGGCCCCAAAATTGAGCCTTGGGCCACTCCCGACAGCAACAAGCGTTTGTCAGATAGTCTTCTTCCACTTGTGGTGTCAAGACAAGTATATTGAAAATGATTTAGTAAGGCGTGAGCCACATTAAGATATTTTTCTCTATCTCGTAGAATTTTAACTTTTTTATTAGCAGTTCTGTGTTTAAGGAGTCAAACGTTTTTCACATACCTAATAAGGTCAAGAAAGTTACTTTATCTCAATTAATTGACGTCAAAATATCATCGAGAATCGTGATCAAGGCCTTGGATGTTCCTTGAGTCTTTCGAAAATCTGGCTATATTTTGGGAATTACATTATAGTCTAGCACATAAGGTGTTAGTTGCCCATAGATAAGGCACTAATATATTTTTGGGAGAACTGAAAGTAAACTAATGGGTGTTCCGTGATGGTGCTTATCCTGCTATTTTTAGGTATTAGTTTAACTAATACTGTCTGGTCGGCGAAAGAAGACCTGAGGAAAGAATGTGATTTTTGCATTCCATTCAGTTAAGCGTAAATGAAATAAATGAATTAGTAGTACAAGGCAAATTTTTGTGATAGTTTGCATCCGCACCTACTGTTTTTTACGTCATGTACAATTTACTCGCGGAATTTAGTGTACAACGGCTTAAAGTTGTCTTGCGATTAATAACACTAAATTATTGTTGACGTTGAATTTATAAACATAAAATGTATAAGTAAAAGTTGATAAAAAAGTATTTATTATAAAAGATAACGGCTAAATCATCAGTGCATGAACATTCTAAAATGAGGAATCAACCATTTCTTATGTATTTATTCACATTTATCTAAAAACTAACCTGACCACAATCTCAAAGCCAGCTGTACGCAATACAATGAGAAAACAATTCATTTCTTATACCATAGAAATTGAGGTAAAATGTATTGCAACGAAACATTTATTTCTATATCAATATTGTCATTAATTTTTAATAAATATGTGTAACTATAATTAGGTGAAGAATATACTATAGAAAGTAATTATTTCCTTTAATGGGGTTTACCTGATTTATTGTATTGAATTATTTTTCTCGGTGTATGATTAAAGCTACGGTAGAGTAATTTCTATCCATTCGTTTTGGTTTTTATTGAAGATAGTTCGACCAAAGAAATTGTATATTTTTATGCGTATATAATTTAAATGAATTTTTAGGTATCTAGGCAGCCACAGCAATTGAGTTATATTCCAAGTGGTTGTAAGTACAAATCTGGAAAAATGGAGATATGGTATCCACTGAGCGTTATTTTTACGGACTTTTTAGAACATAAGTGTTCCGTATTGGACAACAAATAACAATGAAATCACAGAAATAAGATTCCTATTCAGAGGGCCCCGCTACCTACTATGGCAATGAGTCACAACTATTGAATTAATACTGTAAGGTCCCAAAGTAAGTTGTCCACCTCTAATTTTAGAACGGCTTGATTTTTTTAAATTTTAAGGTAGAACCTCAGTTAAATTTGTGACCTTTTGAGTGAAAATTCACAACTGAAATGCCAAGAATGCGCTTGGCGCCATATCGTATCGACCGCATTATCTACTTTCTGCATTCTGCTTTTTTTCATCTTGATGGTCTGGAAGTATTTTAGATAACTACTAGTGATCTGGTGCTTATTTGTGAGTTTTCTGTTATTTTGGTCATAATTTTGTCTTCCTTGTCAGCAGTTATTGTTTTAGCTCTCCCTGATTTTGTTGCCATTGTTCACGTGCCCTATTTTTGATGACATAACTGAATAATAAATATTGGCAAATTATATAGAGTTTAAGGTACTTAAAATAATGTTGAATAATTTAAAAGAAAAGGTGCTGGCCATTTTAATTTTCGGTGAAAAGGAACGTGAATAATGGCAAAAAAGGCTAAAGACAACAACTGATAACAAAAAAGACGAAGTGGTGGCAGAAATAATAGAAAACTTACAACTAAGTACCAGATCACTAGGAGGTATTTGTTACATTTCCAAAGGATCAGTGCTGGGAACTTTGAAAAGCACAAAATGTTTTCTATATATCAATTTAAACTGTTGCACTAACTCTTTTCTAGACCTGGAGATCTTGCTCTTAGGAATGAATTTTATGTAGCAGTTGGAAATTTAGATGGAACAGATCCGAACTACTTACGAAATAAATATGTTTTAGCGATGAAGCAACATTTTTTCTAGACGGAAAATTAAATAAACATCAGCAATTTTATTGGAATAATGGAAATCTTTACGTATTTCGTGAACATCATACCCAGTACCCCCAAAAATTAAATGTTTATGCGGGTATTTTGGAGAGTCATTGTGGAACCTGTGTTTATTGCTGGGGGGCTTAACCAGGCCTCGCCTCTATATAGGCAATTTCTTGAAAGGGAAATAATATCAACACTCTATCATGTTGTCTCCGCCTCATTTTTCCCAGATCAATTAGAACGTATTTAGATCAACAATTTCCAAATCGGTGAATAGGTCGGGAATGTCCATTTTTATGGCCAGCGCGATCTTCTGACTTATCCCCGTTGGACCATTATTTACTTTTGAACCTTATTGTATAAAAAAGTAGCATTCAATTCAAATCGTATGGTGAAGCGTGATGTAAATCACCATCTTGAGTATCTTTTTTGCTGTTGGTTGTTGGTGGAAACAAGGAAATCCTTGTGATGGTATTTCTTTCGATCAATCCGCTCCAAGAAATTTGCTGATATCCGTCATATTTAAGATCCATTCTAGTGCCTAAATTTAATGGCACTTTAAATTTAATGCTACAATATTTCTTTGAATCGGTGCAGTATATATTTTTTAACTACTAACTTTTCTACCAACTTTCAGATTTGATAATATACAAATTAGTGAGTCAAAAAATGTCGAACTCTCTTAGGCATATTTCATCATCGTACATTAATGGCTCTTTTTGTTTCATAACATTTGTTAGGCAGTTGATGTCGCATTGACGTAAAAAGTAATCACCGTAAATAAAGTTCTAGTTTCATGAATTATCGACTCTGGCTTAAGCTATAAAATAAAGTTTAAAAATTATATATCATTCCAGAATCACATAAAACATAAATTTATTAAAAGTTTAACTACGATTTATAAAGTCTGAACTGAGTGATAAGTTTCCTTTTATATATATAAATCCACCATATCAAATAGGCGTCAAATTGTAAAGGAAGAATTATGTATAAATTTTTTAACCGTTCGATAAATGTATTGTTAGCAGAGTTTAAATGTAATACATTTTGTATGCAGGATTCACTTATCTTTAACATGACAAATTTTAAAATTGTCATTAAAAGATTCATTGTACTACATCTTTGAATTTATACGATTAAGGAGGAATTTGTAAGGGTTTAAGTCGACAAATGCTTAGATACTGCAAGGTCACCTACATAAAATTCTGTTGAAGGTATTAATTACCTAAAACTATAATTTAAGACCTGCGCTCTGAAAAATTATTGCTGGTTGGCACGCAAGTGTAACGCATTGTGTAAATGGTGATTTAAAGGATTATTACGTTAAAATTGTAATAGTTGACTATAATGATTATGAAAGTATTTAACTTAATAACAGAAAAAACGGCAGTCATTATTTCACTCATTGAAGATGATCGAATTTTTCAGCACAATCATACTTCACCTTATACAGGGTGTTGGAAGTATGAGTGGCATTATTTTAGTAGCTGATATATTGGACTAAGAGTAACAAAATAGTTGTATACAGGATGTATCGAAAATTGAAAGTTTTTTTTGATTTTTTGAAAGTAATTACTCGAACAGTAACAAAAATAGTTTTCCAAAATTTTAAGGGATGATGTAGTTTGAAGAGGTAAATAAAAAACCGACAAACAAACACAAAACAGCAACAGTTTAGCAACAAAACTGAAACATTTCGTCAACTTCTTTTATGTTTTTAGCAATTTATCGTTTTGTCGAGTCGGTAAAGGTCAAACGTTTCTGTTTTGTTTCCATTTCTGTCAACAGTGTCGGTGCCGTGTGTACTTTATTAAGAAACAAATACAAAACAGAAACACAAGCAGTACTTTGTGAACTTGAAGGAGGTTGTTCGAGTGTATTATTATTAAATGCGCAGCATGTCAGCATGTGGACAGTACTTGTAAATTGATTGAACTGTATCTAGAACATCCTTTATTATGGGACGCTGGAAACAAAGAATATAAAAACTGCTATAAAAAAGCGGATGCATTAAATAGGAAAATGCCTCAATGTATCTACCGAGTAAGTAGAGAGAAAATATTAACACGCAGAGTCAAACAAAACAAAACCAAAAAACTAAATATTTCTTTTACTTTTATTGACATTTTGTCTCTTTGCAGTGTGGACAAAAGTTTTCATTTTGTTTTGTTTCTAGAAACTTGCTCCTGTGTTGTGTCCTATCTGTTTTGTTGAATGCTTTCGTTTTGTCGGTTTGGCATGGATCTATCTTAATAAGAATTTTTTGTCCGCCGAAGGGTTTCGGAGAAAAAATTGTATGTATTTCAGTAATTCTTAAAAAGTTGCATAAGGGAGAGCCGTATGACAACGATGCAACATAGTTATCAAGGGTCAACTTGAGAAATGCATGTTCAGTTGCTGTAAGACAGACTATTGAGCGTGGTAAATCGCGTAATCGGTTTTTAGTACGTACCTATCTACATGTTGTCGAAATTTAATATATTTTTTATAACTTCTGCGCGTGCCCTGTAGCTGTTTGGTTATTTTCTTTTTATTAAAGTTGGTAAGTAAATTTTTGATAGGATATTGTCTACCGTTAGTAACTAATAGGTATTTAGTATTAAAAGTGTAAATATTATGAATTAATATTAATATTAAATAATGCTATACTAATGAAAAGAATTAATCATGCCAATAAGTACGTTTAATAAAAATTAATTCAAATTTTAATATAAATATAAAATACAACTTTAAAACTTTTCCGAGAAATATTCCTCAGATATGAGTGAGTGACATTAATTTTCTCAGAAGAATATTTCTTGAATAAAATGCTAATTTTATCGATGAAAAATTTCGCTAAAACGACAATCCCTACAAATTATACTGTCTACAATTTTGTGCAGCTGCTTGAAGTCAAGGCAAATAAATGTGGCAAAGTTAGCATTTTCAAACTTCCGGCAAAAATCGAGTAATTTGTTCAACTAGATTGACCTGATTAACTACTATTTTATGATTAACTCTCACACTCAAGCAAACTTCATCTAAGTGATGATTTTTTAGCCAATTACTATAAAGAAATATTATTCTATTATAAATGACAAGTGCAAGAGCTAATATTCTTTAATTAAAAAATGCATTTTGTATATTCGTCAAATATATTACTACTGACATAACCTCAAAATAAATATTTTGGCCAAGACAATGTCATTCAACAGGCGTCCTTCGATAACCATGTTTTCATCTACAGTAGATACATTGATCGTCACAGTCAAATATTCTTTTTTATTTTATAATAGACAGACATCTGCAATAATTCATATATAATGAATATGAACTAATTTTACATACGTAAAAAATAAATCATGATTGTCTAAATTCGTAATTTGTATTTGTGCGAATTCTACAAAGAAAAAAAGAAAGATAAAGTACCTGACCTAAGTCACTATTAAAAATATTTGTGTAAAAATAAATTCTATTCTATTCAATCTAATTTATATTATTTCACGATTTAATCTAATTTATATTTTTTCACGTTTAATTTAATTACGCAAATTGTATATATTCTCGAGATTTACTTAAACTTCAAATGTGATATAAATAAGAGAGTTTGTATTATGTTTTGTTACCAATAATATACCAACTTCGATAATAATCAATTCCTAACTATAAAAATAACTGATTATGAATATTATGCAAAATATTTTATTATGGTTTGTATATTATTACAGAGGGTCAATTCTCCTTCAAAATTTATAATCCGTCTTTTTCTAGTTTAAAACCAAGAGAAATGGTCTTAAATTGCCTATTAAATATGTATTAGAGAAATGTTACCATAATAAATCGAATCTTATTGTTAGTTGGACAATATATACAAACTAGCCATAGTATAGAAAAGTATGTATATTTTAAATAAACAAAGAAAATTTGCTTTTAAATGTTTCAAAATTGTATTTTCACTCTACACGTGTTTCGGCTTTTTAGGCCCTTTTCAAGAGTACAGATGAGAGGTACTAAATTATAATTTGTGTTCCTTGCTTATATACTGAATGTTACATCTGGCAACTTATACGAATAAGAATGGTTTGAAAGATTTAGAATTATTTAGAAAAAGTTAAATTACTTTATCTAAAATGTGGTGACCTGCGAATATTTGTTGTTCATTTGTAATCGATTTTTTATTCTTGGAAGCTTTCTTAATTTCTAGTATTTCTAGTAAGTCTAATTTTTTGCTTTTCTTTTCCGAATGAAGTAGTTCTACATTATCCATATTTATAAAGTGATTGTTTTCTATACAGTGTGTTGACATGCCGGTGCTATATACGTTGTTTACAATAGACTTTTTTATGCTCTTCAAGTCGCTTTTTTATGTTACGTCAAGTCTGGCCAATGTATATAGCGTCGCAGTCACTACATTTTAGTTCATACACTCCTGTCTTTTGTAGTTTTTCTGTTTTATCCTTATTGTTTATTAACATTTTTCCTAGGTTATTTTTATTTACAGATATTGTTTTGCAACCTAGTTTACTTAATTTATTGCAGACTTTATCACTAATTCCAGGTCTATAATTAATACATTTATGGATGATATTGGCGTCTTGTACAGAACGCTATGTAGATGATGTATTTTGCATTTGGAAAGGTACGGAAAGACAGTTAAAACAATTTCTAAATTTACTTAACTCCTTTAATGAAAAAATTCAGTTCACGTTAGAAAAGAAGATGAAAACGGTTTAAACTTTTTAGACGTCAACATAAAAAATCATAATTGTTGTTTAGAATTTGATATCTACCGTAAACCTACCTGTACAGATACAGTAATACACAATAGTTCTAACCAGTCTTTCCAAATAAAAAATGTCATCGTTTCATAGTTTTGTTCACCGTCTGCTAACCTTTCCTTTAAGTCCAAACAATTTTGAAAAAGAAGTCAACACAATAAAACAAATAGCAAGGAATAATGGATACAAAGAAAGTATCATAGATAATCTAATAAAAACAAAATAAAAGAAAAATCTGTATAATGAGTTTTATGCTGGTTCTGTACAAGACGCCAATATCATCCATAAATGTATTAATTATAGACCTGGAATTAGTGATAAAGTCTGCAATAAATTAAGTAAACTAGGTTGCAAAACAATATCTGTAAATAAAAATAACCTAGGAAAAATGTTAATAAACAATAAGGATAAAACAGAAAAACTACAAAAGACAGGAGTGTATGAACTAAAATGTAGTGACTGCGACGCTATATACATTGGCCAGACTGGACGTAACATAAAAAAAGCGACTTGAAGAGCATAAAAAGTCTATTGTAAACAACGTATATAGCACCGGCATGTCAACACACTGTATAGAAAACAATCACTTTATAAATATGAATAATGTAGAACTACTTCATTCGGAAAAGAAAAGCAAAAAGTTAGACTTACTAGAAATACTAGAAATTAAGAAAGCTTCCAAGAATAAAAAATCGATTACAAATGAACAACAAATATTCGCAGGTCACCACATTTTAGATAAAGTAATTTAACTTTTCTAAATAATTCTAAATCTTTCAAACCATTCTTATTCGTATAAGTTGCCAGATGTAACATTCAGTATATAAGCAAGGAACACAAATTATAATTTAGTACCTCTCATCTGTACTCTTGAAAAGGGCCTAAAAAAAGCCGAAACACGTGTAGAGTGAAAATACAATTTTGAAACATTTAAAAGCAAATTTTCTTTGTTTATTTAAAATATTTAATAATGTTTCACAAGAAGCCAACCGCAGAATCAGTACAATGTATATGAAAAGTATGTATATTTCATATTAGCAAACAATTATTTAAATTTCAGACTTGGGGCAGTAAACTTTTATTTGTACGAAATTATGATAAAGTATGTATTTACTGAATAAGATTTACAGGGAATAACTACTCAGCAGATAAAGACCCCCGACCTACTTTGAATTAAATCTGCAAGTCTTGTTTGGTCGCTAAGATCATTCGTTGATTCCACACTAGACATAGACTGGTTTCGAACTTGTTATGTACTCATCAGTACGCCATAAGTAATAGAAAAGACAAATAATAATAGTAAACCAGGCCATCCTAAAGCAGACTAAGCAAGACAGACACAGCGGTTTGCTATTATTATTTGTTTTTTCCATTACTTATGGCATACTGACGAGAACATAACACGTTCGAAACCGGTCTATGTCTAGTGTGGAACTGACAATTGATCTTAGCTACCAAACAAGACTTGCATGTTTAATTCAACGAAGGTCGGGGATTTTGTACGCTGAGTAGTTGTTTCCTGTAAATCTTATTCAGTATATAGCTTTGTCCACCAGGGTTGGAGGTCGCAGCTCTTGGTACCTGCTTTGAGGTCACTATCAGTCATTAAGACATCAGTGACGTCTAACGGGTAAAAGCACTGACCGCCAGAGGGATACACCACTCACTATGATTATATTTGAGAATATTAGTGTCCATGTAAAAAACAAAAATTAAAAAAATGGTTTATTTTGTCGTGCTGGCGCTGGCTATGCTTCTCTTCGAGTTTTGTTACTTTTTCTGAACTCGAAATAGCGCAAAATTTAGTCAATTCATTCCAAAGATACATTAAACATTTTATTTTAACACAGCTATGCAACCTCGGTTTTTATATACTTTGGAGTAATAATTCAGAATTAGTTACTTTGCTGGACTAAAAATCAAATTACGAGTATTTAGTAACACGATTTTTTAATGTGATGCTACTAGTAAATAAATAGAAGCATACAGGATACACTTTTTTTAAATATAATTTAAAAATACATTTGGCAATTATTTACATATTTACGGAATGAGGTTTCATTAAAATAGAAATCCATGGCATTTTAAAATAAATACTCATTTTTCTTTCATCCAATGGTTCAATAATGTAAATTGAGGCTGTTAAATATGTCTTATTCTATTTTTATGATTTGCTGTAGAAATTTTTACTTTTTTTTCTTCCCAACCAAAGTTGCCTTTAAAAAATGCTACCGATTAATTAAATTTAAATTTTAAATTAGATTTTTTGTATTGTTAGGAAAAAAAAGAGGCGGGCTGAAGGAAAGCGGCGATTTTAATGGATTTGTCCATTCACTGAAACTTGATCAACTTACAATTAGTAAAATTTTATCAGTTTCCAGTTATTTTCGACTATTTAGGTGTAATTAGACAGGATTTTTAATACCTGGCAACCGATAAGTATCGGAAAGGTATTGAGTTACTTTAATTTACTCCTGTGATGAAAAGTAGGTCTTTTTGACCTTTTTCGATGCAGAAAGTAGCCCTTTTTCAAATAACTTAAAGTTATTTATTAATAATAATTATTGCGCGATAGTTCTCTATATCCGACTTGTTGGTTTTTTTATTGAATAGGGCAAATTTTCGAGACTTTCCATTTATCGGAAAAGATACTTCTTATTTGTAGGGATAGATTAAATATGTGACTTAATCGTGCACCTAGAATACTCGCACAATTTTTCAAAAAGAAAGCTGGTAAGCCATCAGGACCTGCAGTAAATTTCGATTTAATTTTTTTTAAAAGCTTTTATCACGTCCAGCTCTCTTACGATTGAGATTGTTATATTAATATTACCACTCGTGCCTGCGGAATAACTTGTGTTACAACTTGAGGTAATGTATGCGGAGCTAAAGAAATCACCAGATGCGTTTGCAATATTTTCAGGGTTATCTAGATTGTTATTGTTGTTGGTCATGGTGTGGGGTATTGAACTATATTGTTTTTTACTATTGACGTAGGCCCAGAAACCCTTTGGGTTCGATGATGGGTTGTTTTCCAATACTTGTAGGAATTTTTATATGCCTTTTCTGTGTCCTCCTTAATTTTATTCGTCAGTGATATAAAATTTTCTTGATCGACAGGAGTTTTGCATTTTTTATAACTACGCAAAGCAATCTCTTTAGACCTTATGTCAGTAATTATGTATAAACATAATTGCCGTATAAATAATATATCCAAATTTATACCAAAATCTTATCCATCGAAAAAAAAACATCCTCCTTACTATAAAGGAGGATGTTTTTTTTTTGACGTATAAGAATTTGGTACAAATTTGGATATTATTATTGTTAATTATAGCACTTAGGTAGTCAACGGCCTCGTTAACATTGTTCGTGCTGTAGATGGTGTTCCAGTTTACATTACCCAACTCAGTGTAGAGCGAAACAAAATCTGCTTTTTTGAAATTGTAATAAGTTGATTAAATTTTAGGAGGTTTCTTATTTGCTTCAAAGTGTAACTCGATAATTAACGGTGGATGATGCGTATCTTCTTTAAAGACATTTATCTGATTTTATAAAAGAACAGGTTTTATTGTGTAAAATTAAATCCAACAATTTGTTATTGGCGTTAGTTATGAGGTTAAATTGACTTAGATCATAAAAGTTACAGAAATTATTTAGTTCGTTCATTTTAGGGGTGTTAATTAACTTGGTATGTACGCATTCATAATATTCAGGTATGTTAAAGTCTCCCAAGATCAGTATTTCTGTGCCATAAATGCCATGTAGATTAACTAAATAGTCAAAGATTGAATTATATAGTAAGTAAAAATTATATAGTAAGTACTGTGGCTCTTAATATTATATTTATACCAACAATATCGATACTAGGAAAATTTATATAAATGTGGTCTAAGTTTATTACGTTGGCTTTGTACATATGTGTTATATAAATATGTAAGCGTAAAATGCTTCTTGGTACTCAGTAATTTTATCTGCTTGTTTCCTGTTTTATATAATTTTTATGGTGACCAGGAAAAACTCATAATTAATTGCCCTGAGGATGGTAATAAAATTTACAGAAACGTCAGCAAGTTGTTGAGGTAGTTTTTCTCAAAATAAAGACCCTTACCCAACAAAACTTTTTCCAACTATTAATAAGCCGGTTTAAAAACTTTTCTATTACTGATAATAATATTGCAATTCTTACGTATTTCAGCAGCAGATGTATTATATTGTGTGGATATAGTATTCGCAATCGACCAAAATGGTACTGTAACTTCTACGTCAAAGTTATCTTTGCCAATAGCTTGAATATCATGGGCTCCACTTTCACTCAAAATGTTATATTTACGATTTGCATTTTCTTTTCAATAGAGTTGTTGATGTAGCTTTCTACAACCGTCGTAAATTTCCAGTTTTCATGCCGGCTACAGCATCAACCTAGAGCGTCAACCAATAAGGTTGCTGAGGATCGACGGAAGCTATAACCAAGGATTTGGCCCTTCTAAATATTTTGCTATTTTTTTTGGAGAATTTTACCCACATCTTCCTGATCTGTAAGACAAAAATAACTTCTTATGATTGATATTAACGAGCATATTTTCTATAGAATTGAAACAAGTCTAGTTGTAACTGTGAATTACTTTTTCAACTTTAATTTACCTACTAAAGAAATGTATATTATGCTCTCGGTAAAACTGGGCAAAATGTCCGGGTTGCCAAGGTATTCTACTATTGATGCTATTTTAGGATAGGTCCACCATGATCTGTCATAAAGGTCTCTTGTAGATGTCATCTATTTCAACCCAATTCTAATCTCATTCTTCTAAACTTCTTAAAACAGAATGGAAATATACTCCAGCATTCAGCATAGGATCGGATAACATTTACGAAAGTCCTCTTGGATTTTCTGTTCGTGAGATAGCAGAGTAACTACAACGTTAATACAGTGTCGCTATTTAATAAATTGCTTATAACATATTTTTCATGATTTCAAGTTTTTTAAAATTTCCTAGATTATTATATATACTCTGAAGGAAATAACACCAGCTGGTAAACGAGGCACATTGCATTACGTAACGCCAACTTCCCGACCAAGCGACGAAATATCCGTATTATTGATAAATCGTGAGGTTACATAGGTGAGGATTATGAATCACTAACAATTTCTGTGTAATTCGCAGATCGCTCGACTCTAAGAGCTATGCTAACAACACGTACACAATATCGAGAAATGTTAATGTTTGAGATCAAATTTGTGGGAAACATATTGTTGAACCGTTTTTCATTATCAAAGAAAAGTTGATCGCTGTTGGCAACTTCAGAATGAGCTGTCCCAGTACTGAGAAAATTATTTCCAAGCGAAAATTCATAAGATATTTTTAAAACTTGCTTTTGGGAGGAATATCTTAAGGGTGGATGATTTATGTTAAAAAAAAATGGTAAAATCACTTTTATTTTCAACGTAAAACAAAATTTTCATAAATACTGTCTTTTAAAACAATAGCTACAATCCAAGTCAAATTGTACTTTAACATAAATTTGTTACCAAAAGCCAAAAATGACTTTTATTGTCTGTGTAAAACAACATATTGATAAATACAGGGTACATCAACGTTTTTATAAAATTCGAAAAAAGTTAACAATGGTTCATCGGCTTACGAGATATCGTGCGTTTTGAGTTACTGTATACATTAAAACTGAATCAATCACGGAAGTTCAGAGACGATTTCGCCTTCAATTTAATGTGCCCTGGCGTGAAGGAATTCCACGATTTTAAATTGGTATCAGCATTTTCAAAACGGTACCATTAAATCGATTCCTGGGATTCGCAGAAAAACAGTTCTTACTCCCGAAAGCTTTAAAAGGGTATGCTTAGCTATACCAAGGAGCCCAAAGCGCCCTGCCTTCAAACACGCACAGGCGATGCAGTTATCTAATCGCAGTCTGGGACGAATTCTTTATAAAGATTTTGGGAGGCATTCCTACAAAATTCAAATTGTGCGAAAGTTCTTGCCAGCGGATTTTCAAACAAGATTAGAGTTTAATACTAAATTGTGCAACATGACGATATCTTAAACAATCTCATTATGTCTGATGCAGCAAATTTTTATTTATCAGGAAACGTAAACAAGCAAAACTGTAGATATTGGGCCCTGACAAACTCCAAGAAATGTTTGAAACCCCACATACTCAGAAAAAGTTACAGTTTGGTGCTGTGTATCTGCTTTTGGAATTCTCGGCCCCTACTCTGATGAAGATGAACAAACAACATCTGCAAATTCAAAGCGGAAAGTTAAGATGCTTCAAAACTTTTTACTTGGTGAATTGCAAAGACTAGGAATGGATAATCATCCAGATCTATGATTTCAACAGGATGGGGCGACGCCCCATACATCTCCTCTTGCAATGAATGTGTAAGACAAATGTGTTCTGGTCGCGTTATTTCCCGACACGGCAATATTAACTCTCAAGGTCGCCTGACCTTACATGTCCCAATTTTTGTATGAGACTACTTGAAATCTAGAGTGTATATTAATCATCCCCAAATTCTACAGGAACTGAAATACGCACGATCGAGCGGCTAGAAGAATGCATTAGAAATCATAGGGAACATTTATCTAACGTTATTTTTAAAAATTAATTATTTAAATAAAAACTGCATTATTTTCGCAATAAATTGGCCTATTACATTTGTTTTAATTAACAAGCATGTAATTGCACTTTGAAATAAGTCAGTAATATATGCCGTACCCTTTATAAGAGAAACGATGTTTGAAAACAGTAATTACCCCTCACATAAAATAATAGTAATTCAACCCGAGTTATCGTCTGTAACCAAATTCTCGACTGTTATGTCTACGAAATTAAGTAACTATTGATATAAAATAAAAGTGAGATATAAAACCGCATATTTTGTAGTTTTCCACTGGCCAAAGCTACATCTTTACGTGAGTACTAATTATTGATTTTCTTCTTCACTTTCAAATTCAAAATAAATTTTTAATGCATTTTATTCAGATTAAAATTAAGATTGGGCAACACAGGGATTTCGTAAATTATGTGTACAATAACTTTTTTCAAAAACGTATACTAAATGTTACGGACAAGCTATTTTTCAGGAAATTTCACCAAACGAATATTATACTTTTATTTCATTTACCTCATTTACATCTCTTTTCTACGAGCCACACCTCCATATTGATTCATCAACAGATATGAAATCTATTACCACAAAGAATTCGAAAATTATTTAATATTGTCAGTTCAGAGCTACCAGTTAAAAGGCACAATGTATAATTAAAGAGACATTCTTTTTAACCCAAATTTAGAAACTAAATTATATCTATTTCCAATCATCCATCCACTACAGCTATGTTTTTATAACGAATGCTTCAGCCAGCTATAATAATCACGTCTCTTTCAAGAGATTTTAGATCTTATAACCAGGAACATACGTAAGAGTCTGCTCTTGAGGTGTGTAATTATCGAGGTAGGTCAAAGGAAAGCAATATAGTTGCTAACCTTGATTCTGGTCGACTCTTATACTTCTTTCCTCTACTGGTTCTTGAGCTTGTTGGGTGTGGTAACTCGGAGAATGTTAACAACAGAATAGAACTGATACAGTTTACATACAGCAACTCTCTCTCATAATTTTTAAATCACGACCTCGCGGCTACTGATCTTACCAATCATTCATTGATTGAATGACAGAGGTAGGTTAGAATATTTTCTCTTTGTTTAAATTCCATCGAAACGGTACGGGTTTCAACTATGCATCTAAATGTGAAATTAAAGATTTCTTAGAATTTAGAAAATATTAATATTGTAACTTTATGCAATGCATATTACTTATTATTACTATATTAAGTCGGTGTTTCCAAGAAATGGAACATGGTCTCTTAGTCATTGGCAAAGAATTTCTTACATCATTTTCGAATGGTAAAAAAAATATATTTGCATCATTAATAATACTATAACAAGAATTATTATTACACAGTGGGTTATTTTATCTGAAAATGAGATTAAAAAATGATCTGTGTATGTATATTTTGTGGAAAGAAAGGTGAATGGTGAATTACCAAAAATTATCTTAATAAAACATTAAAAACAAAAAGCTGTACAGTATGGTCATTTTATCTTGATTACATTTCCATCTGATATAGCTATTTTATTTTTAAAGCTATTAATATGAACCAAAAACCAAATTACCATTTTGTTTCCACGGCACACTATTATTATGCAAAAAATATTTTACATTTTTGCGAATAAGTCGGAAACTACTGGATTAAAGTACAAAGTGTGCTATATCATTGATATCAGAATGAAATATGCTATTCAACCAATTAATACAAGTTATGTATATATTTCTTTCTATTGACAGGCTTTTGTTTTTTTTTCTAATGACAAAAAAAACTAAATAACGGGCCCTGTAATTTAGTTTTAAGTTCATATTAATAACTTTAAAAATAAAAGTTATATCAGATCGAAATATCATCAAGATAAAATGACCAACTATGCATTTTTAAATGCATTTTTTTTCAAATTTCCAAATTACAATAAACTGTAATTTAGAAATTTGAAAAATAAAAATAAAAAAATGCATAAAAATTAAAAATATAAAAAAAAAATAGTAGAACAGCCAATTGTTATGCAAGTGTAGAAAATGAAGAATTGACGTTAACAATTTAAATACATTAAAAAAATTCTTTTAAATTATTATTTTATATTTTATTGATACATTTTTGCTGAATACTCTGAAGAAGTACTCTATCGTTGCGAAAGAACATTTTCTTCATATACCTTTATCAAAAATAAATATCGGAATTGTGTCAATCGAATCAAACTTTCAAAAACTTTGTTCCTCCAAGCAAAGTTCTCATTGATATTTTGTCGACTGTACTTATTAACTTTATTGTTCTGTGTGTGACTTATTATTTCATACAAATTATGTATTGCCTATCAACAATCTATGCATACAATTTTATTTAAAAAAAATGTTTTATTCAAAGATTTCCAAGGGAATATTTTCTAAAATCGGCATGTTTAGAGCTACGGATCTTTAGAAAACAAACAAAACAAGAAAACACAAGTCGTGATATGTATAAAAAAATATTCCTAAAAATGAACCTGATTTAGAGTCCCATTGACTGGACTACATACTAATATGAATATATGAAATAGCAATATGAATAACATTTATTTTATGTCTGTATTTATTGGAACTGTCCAAGAAAGTATTATAAATGATACCACGAAACAAATAAATAACCATTATTTCTAACAGCCCTAGAGTAATTATTATTATTCAGCGAATTGTTTTTACATCAAAGAGAATGTTTTCCAACATAAAATAAGCTTTATCTAAACGAGCATTTCAAAGGCAAATCGGAGAAAGCCAGCATTCACAAGATATTTCAAAAGAAAGTCAATAACTTATATACATCATCTTTTTTAGATTCGTAATTTAAAAACAAGATTTCTGGCATTTGTTATAAACAAAATAAAAGATGATGGAATAAAAATTGAGCTTAATATCTAATCATATATAGTGTATTTGCTTAAAAGTGTCCAGTTTCTTTGATATTTTAAAATTGAAACATAACATTTGCATAGTTATGTTATATATATATATGGATAATATTTCTATATCGTACATACTTTTATTTGATGTATTCCACAATAGATTTTTGTGTATTGAGTAAACATAAAACTAAATCAATAAATAATATTGAGATTTCTCATAAAATGCGAAATATGTATATGTTTATTTCTTCCGTCAGTATAAGATTATTTTCAAATATATTAAAAATAAATTAAATTATATATAGAGAAAACACGAAAACTGCATTAGACCAGAATAAAGTATATTACAAAATACCGTATATAACACTCCGGAAATTGTTAAGTGAAGAAACAAAACAAGTAACATCCAAAAGTGAAAACAATTTAAAAGACACTGCTTCAGTAAAATTAAAACAAAAACTCCGAAAGAATTACACGTCATTTACGAGATACCATGGAGTGTGATCAGGTATATATTAGGCAAACAAGTAGATATCTGAAAATTAGAATCTCGGAACATGTTAGAGATTGCGCAAATATTCACAATCCAGATATAATAATTAAAAACCCTACAAGTTTGCCGCAATACTCAAACAATTTTCTACACTCGTTTAATTTTGAATGAACCAATATTCTGGGTAAACAAACAAATTAAAAAAAAAAAGACTTCTACATAAAATGGTTGAAATCCAAAAACAGTGCCAACAAAAGGTCTGACATAGAAAACTTAAACTCGTCTTATTTTAATTTAATAACAAAAATAAAAAAGAACCATTCGTAACAAAAAGCTGAATATAAATTTTTTACCCTACTATTAGATTTTTATACATCATTATCTGTTCATTCATTGTACGTGGCTGTTATCTTAATTATTATTATTGTCGTATAACTAATTGTTTATATGTTCAGTTGTTTAGTGTTTTACAAGGAAAACCTATACAAAATGTGAGTACTTACTGAACGTTTTAATTTTTAATCTGTTACAGTTTTTAAGTATGTTTTTTAATTAGGTATTAAGTTTTATTGAATGTAATAACTCTTACATTTATGTATATATGCACAGACAGATGCGTATCTCGCATATCAATGTAAGATCGCTTCATTCGAA
This sequence comes from Rhamnusium bicolor, assembly GCA_029963845.1. Classification (NCBI taxonomy): domain Eukaryota; kingdom Metazoa; phylum Arthropoda; class Insecta; order Coleoptera; family Cerambycidae; genus Rhamnusium; species Rhamnusium bicolor. Next base: position 4,704,148 of record JANEYF010000851.1, on the reverse strand, counting down.
GTTTAGATTGTTTAAAGACTTAATTTTAGTAGAAAATTACGATATTATATGTGTGTCAGAAACCCGGTTAACGCCAGACGATTCCTCCAACGATTTCTTTCTACCACATTATACACTAATTAGGGCAGATCGCAATACTAGAGGTGGTGGTGTAGCCATATATTTCAAAGCTAACTTAAAATTTGAAATGGTCTATCAACAATTGTCAACTGACGGTGATCTAGAGCAACTGTGGGCTAAAATTCATGTGCAAAATAAAAAAATTGGTGTTGGTGTAGTGTACAAACCCCCAAGAATTCCAGTGTCTAGTTTGGAGAAGGTTAGTGCAGTGCTTGAAGAGCTAAGCTTAGTAGTGGACTCAATAATTCTGACAGGTGACATTAACATTAACTTATTAGATAAAAACGCATATAACACAAAAATATTCAACTCGTTTATAACTAATTTTAAATTAATACAACTAATTAATAAGCCCACTAGGATTACAAATACAACAGAATCTTTAATTGATGTTATTTGTGTAAGTGATAATTTAAGCGTAGTCGAATCTGATACTTTAGACCTAAATAACATAACGGATCACTTATTGGTATATGGCTGCTTCGACATTGATATTAAAAAATATAGAAATGAACCATTTTATTGTAGATCGTATAAATATTTTAATTCAGAAGATTTTGCGCGAGATGCCAATAGGGTGAACTGGAATGTAATTTTTGAAATAGAGAACATAAATGACAAAGTTGAAGTATTAAACAATTGTATCATGGAATTATTTGACCGCTAATACTAGTTAAACCTAGAAAACATAATCCGCCATATATTACCTATAATATTAAGGAAATGATCAAAATAAAAAACAAAGCACATAAAAAATATACTCAGTCTAAAACGGAGAGAGATCGAGCTTATTATATAGATTTAAGAAATTACGTCAATAGTGCTATTCGTCGGGAAAAGAAAGCATATTATACTTTTATGCTAAAAAAAGAATGAAAAAAGTCCGCGTGATATCTGGAGAACTCTTAGGGATATAGGTGTAGGAAACCAAAAGAATAAAAAAGATCTGCCTGATTTTTTGCAAAATTCCCAGTTGTTGAATGATCACTTCTTAAATATTGCTGGAAGCACAGTTGTTGACGACGACCTTTTAGAGTATTATGAAAACAACAAAAAAAAATAATTCATCATTTCAATTTAACGAGGTAACAGAAAACGATATTTGTAAGACGATTTCAGCGTTAAAATCGAAAGCGTATGGAGTGGATGATATTAATGCTGAAATGTTAAAATTAATTTCACCATACTGTATACATATTTTAACACATTTAGTCAATTACTCTCTAAATACCGGTACATTTCCAAACATATGGAAAGCAGCAGCCGTGCTCCCGATTCCGAAAAATGAAAGGCCTCTAACTTTTGATGACCTACGACCTATAAATATTTTACCTTCTTTATCTAAACTAATGGAAAAAATTGTAAGCTTTCAATTTAAGTTATATCTAGAAAACTATAATATACTTCCCTCAATTCAATCAGGATTTCGTCAAAAGCATGGTACCAACACAGCAATGTTGAAAGTTGTGAATGATATTAGCGGTGCAATGGATAATTCCATGCTAACTGTTCTGATTTTGCTTGATCAAAGCAAAGCTTTTGATCTAGTTAATACGAATTTATTGATTGCAAAGCTAAAATTTATTGGAGTAGAGCATAGTGCTCTGCAGTGGTTTAATGATTATTTGCGAAACAGAAAGCAATTTGTTAAAATAGGCCAAAATAACTTCTCGTCCATGCAACAGGTGTTAAGTGGCGTCCCTCAGGGCAGTGTACTGGGACCTATACTGTTTTCGGTATTTACGATGGACCTTCCGGAAACTATTCAGGGTTGCCACTTGCATATGTATGCAGATGATATCCAACTATATAAGTCCACAAAGCTTGATGAATTTCCAAAACTAGTGACAGATGTAAATGAAGATTTAAATAGTATTTGTACATGGTGTAATAAAAATGGACTGAAACTTAATCCAAAAAAATCGCAAGCTCTTTGTATCGCAAACGAAAGGTTAAGATCAAATCTCGATAAACAAAATTTTGATATCATAGCAAATAGCACTAAAATTCAATGGGTAAATAAAGCTAAAAGTTTAGGAATAACGATAGATGAGAATCTTAGCTTTGATGATCACACTAATAATATATTTAGAAGCTCATATGCGGCATTAAAGTCAATTTACAAATTAAAACATGAAATAGATGAAAAATCGAAACTAAAACTTGTAAAATCAATTATTTATCCAAAAATAGAATATTGCAGTTCAGTATATTATTTTCAGCTAACAGAGTACAATAAATATAAAATACAGAAAATACAAAATTCTTGCTTAAGATTTGTCTGCCATATACCATATGGTGCGCATGTAACACCATACTTGCAGAATATGGGTGAGCTGAATGTCAAGCAGCGCATACATTATCTTCATAGTATATTCTTATATAAACTTGTTAAAAATAAACAACCACAATATCTTTCAGACTTATTGATATTAAGATCAGATATACATGATGTGAATGTTAGAGTTGATAGTTACACCACACCAAGGCATAGAACAACAAAATTTGAGGGGGAGCTTTGCATACACAGCGCCGACGACATTAAATTATGTCCTACAATTTTTAAATGAGTCCATAGGTACATTTAAAAAAGAGTCAAAACTGCTGTTTTATAGAAATAATGATATAAGTATATAACCTCCTTCTTGTTGATGTGTATATGGGTGTATTTGGATATTTGTCTGGATATATATGTGTGTATGTATACACGCGTGTATATGAACATAGATAAAACATTTACTGTATTTAGTGTAGGTTATATTTACTGTATTTAGTGTAGGTTATATTTAAGATACATTTATAAACTATTTGATACCTAGTATGTATTAAAACCACATATATATGTTAGGATAATGAATTAACATATATTGTAGTATAGATTTAATTTACTCTACATGATATCTTGTAAGCTGTACGTACATGTATGTGTATTAATCAAGTGTAGTAGTATTTATGTTTTTGGGAACGTGGAAGAGCGGCTATGCCGAACGGTTTCCCATTTGTGTACACTCTCTGTTTTGTCCACAATAAACGTTATTATTATTATTATTATTATTACCAAAAAATATAACCTCTTTCTCCATCATTAATGTTATTACATTCGAATATATGTATATACATAATTATGTGTTGTTTACCAATATGGAACTACCTATTCTGTATTTTATCTGCAGAGTCCCGAGGATGTCTTTAAATAAAGACGAAACATCGACATATTTCTGAAACTGGTTTTATTCTTTAATTGACCACACCCCAACAATTCACGACAGAAAAAATATATTAATTATTGTATATTGACAATATTATTGTATAAAAAAAATTAAAAATATGGCGACTGCTGCGTATTTTAACTGTTGCAGTGTCTCGAGTAGGCACCTTAAGATTAGCAATACACATTATGTCGGATATAGAGAGAACCTGAAGCGCTAGGTTTGATCTGAGAAAATTCATCAAGTATGACGTCAAGTACTTTTACACAAGTTTAGAACTTATTTATCTGTCTCTCAAGATGGATTGGATGAATGATAACGACTCGCAAGCAGATGGATCTTCGCTATCAAGTTTTCCCAACAACTGATGCAGTATTCTGGACCGAACGAATACCTGAATCCACGCGCACTAGCACGAACGAATACGATTACGAGTAGTCTGAATCCACCTTCATAAATAGTCATAAGCAAATTGTTACTATTTGGCAGGTGGGTCAAGCGTAGGTAGCACCAATTTTACATAGAAGGACAATCGACTTGCAACAATTGTAACAAAGACACCTCGAACTATTTCTTTATTTCCTTTGTCGATAACGACATATCGACAAAGGGAGTATATGAATAATCTGAGACGCATTCGAATAAATTAAATCTATTGCTCGGTTCTCTGGTTTCTTTTTTCTATTTTGTGTCGTTGCCGATCCGTATTTTGTCGTATCGTGACGTATAATTTTAATCGATCTTTATACAGAAATGTGCCTTGCACAGCACACTTAAGGAATTAATTATCCATAAGTAATTATTCACCTTAATTCTCCTGCACCAAACTCTCCATATATTTTTAACACTTACGGTCGATGAACATATTAAACTATTATTTTATCTTATCTATACTCGTGAGAAGTAACTTAAATTTATGTTGCTTTTCTTGTATTTAAAAATACATTTTTAATGAAATCAAATAAATAAATCATTTTTAATTGTCTGAATATGACGGGAATGTTTTCATGACAAAGAAATATATTTTATGACAGAAGTCCTTTATTACGCATCATCTTTGTTCTTTTTGTTGGTAAAGTGTTATTAAAACCCAGAAGAAAAAAATGTTTATGCTCCGGTGCGTTATTTAATAAGATACCTTGTCATCACATTACCTTGCGGACCATGAATACTTCTCATCCCTGTCGTTAAAGGTGTCTTTTCAGCTAAGCAGTCAGCAGGGAGTTCCAATAGGCATTCTGCTACTCACGCAGCGAAAGAAATAAAGAACAAACCGTACATGGATCCTACTCTATTTAATGAGAATTGATATCTCTCCTTAAGCGGAATAAGTTTTCCCTTACTTTTTTAAAGCCAGCCGAGGGCTATGTAATATTAACGAAAGGAAACTTTGTACATAATTTAACTAAAGAAAGGCTGATGTTATTTGCTGTGTCTAACAACCAACACCGGGAAATGTTTTAGAAGAATTAATGTTTTTGAAGTTTATTTGACACCTTACGTATCGTGTACTAAAAGAAAGTAGGTATACTTCTTAAATAGGGTTAAAACATTTATTCAATGGTGACCTTTTTTAGCTCAAAATGCATTGCTTCTTTTTTATGCAAACTAGTATATTTAAAAATATATATACTTTTAGTCCTTAATTCATGCTTTTGATTGATTTGGTCATGAGCTCCGTTACAGTAAAATGCAGAGTGGGAGGGATCAAACTCACATTACATAATTACTTTTAAAATCAAGAGATATTTATTCCTTTACTACTTATTGAATTAGAAATCACCCTCAATGTTTTGTATTCTTTTAACTGCATACTTACAACATTATTTCAAAAATCATACTATATTGCTCTTAAATTGACAATAATAATTATTTTCCATTAACTGATGTAAATTCCGGAATCTTCAGTTATCTGGATGAAAGAACCCATCTTCTCTCTCAGACCACTAAGACCGATCGAGATTGCATTTTAGAATAAAGGTATGATGTTCTAGAAAATTAATAAATGTATACCGAAAACTGTAGTTCAGATGTATAGTGAATAAACATTTAAATGTTGCTAATATTCCTGAAAGTACTAAATGCCAGCAATTTTGTCTCATTTATTTTAAATGCGATTATACACAAACATAATTTAACTCTAAATTTAATTTAAAGTCCACGGTTACATTTGTGAGAGCATATTTTCATAATCTCAAGGATTTTAAACCAAGTTTAAAGTAAAATTATATTTGTAACACTAGTCCTTGGTTATAAACCGAAGTATTACCGCAGTGTAATGTTGCAATGTAGTTACTTTACATTAACAATAAAAATATAAGGTTTTCTTTAAATTAAACGAAACCTAAATAGATGCTAAACTTGAAATTTAGAAAATATTATTACTTGCAAAAGCGTAATGTATTTTATAGGCTAGTTACACAAAAAGATAGGTACCTTGAACTACCACTAAATTAACAACAAATTGAAAGGGTTGGAGACAATCATTGTTGACTATTAAATAGGTATGGGGATATGTGGTATTATGTGCATTGTTCTTCCTTGAAACATTTTCTTGACACACTGAAACAGATTATAGTCATTTTTTTTCGCATTTGTAATAGGTATACGACATATAAGCACTCCAGTTTCTTATTTTAACCAATTCGTAATTTACACAGCCCTAAGAGAAGCTCTTTAGTCTGCTGAAAGAACTATTTTGTAAGATGTCAATATTTGAGTATTTTCTTCATGACAAACTAAGTTCAATGAATTAAATACATAAACATGATTTAATACAGTTTAATGCTGTAATCTGGCAAACGGATTTTTTACAAGTAAAATGATTTATTTCGCGAATTCGCTTAGTATTAAAACTAGTGTTCTAAATTAATCAAACGTTTCCTTATTAACAGAAAAATCAGCAAAACAAAATATAATTAAATGGATACAAATATCAACTACAGTTTATTTCATCGCTCATTATCTATGAGGCGCTGTTTCAGACATAGAAATATATATATATTTAACGATGAAAAATATACAGGTTAGGGCAATAGTGCGTCCGATTTCGATATCTCGAGTTCTATGATAGCTAGAAACTTGATTTAAAAACATATGTAAACTAGACAAAAAATTCTATAACCGGAATTTGTTTTCGAATAGGTGGGCCAAGACGATTCTACAGGGTCAAGTAAAATTTTTTTAAATGAAATGCGTATATCAGAACATTTTTTGAAACATCTTTGTGGTCTCCTTTCACTCCTATATTATTATTAACTTTCTTCCAACCACTTGGATGTAATGATTTTTTGTTTAAATTATACCATTTACAGGTGTATATTAAAAATATCACTACAATCACAACTATCGATTTTAAGAAAAAATATGTTATTACCAGTAATGAGTCATCTGTGTGACGACACTCAGACATGTTCACTTCCTAAAAGTGTACAGGGTGGTCAAAAAGGATTTTTAAATTTACAACTTTTTTAACTGTATTTTCTCAATTTTTTCAAATGGAACACCCTGTATATTTTTTGACGATGTGATGTAGGATTGAAAACAGAACATTTTTTTGTACGTACATTCCTATGGCTATTTGTGGCCACAAAAATTAAAAATGAGGGTTTTTTTCAAATATTTCAAGAGAATGTATTATAATAAGCGTGTTACATGATGCCCATAAAAGCATCACGCCAACAACAATCCAAAATTTGAAGGAAAGGATGATAAATGCTTTTAGCAATTTTATGACTAGTAGAAACCTCATTCCAAAGACGCATAGAAATGTGTGTCAATCAAAATGGGCAACATGTGGAGCACTTTTTATAATATCTTCTCTTGAATTACAGAAAAAAAATTATTTTTATTGCCGAATTTTGCAGTTATTGTTCAATAAATCGAAAATGGTTACAAATAGCCATAGGGATGTACGTACAAAAATGTTCGTTTTTTAATTCTACATCACATCGTCCAAAAATATACAGAGTTTCATTTGAAAATATTGAGAAAATTCAGTTCACATAGTTGTAAATTTAAAAATTATTTTTGGCCACCCTGTACACTTTTAGGAAGTGAAAATAGCTGAGTGTCATCACACAGATGTCTCACAATTGGTACTATCATATTTTTTTCTTAAAATCGATAATTGCGACTGTAGTGATGTTTTTAATATACGTGTAAATGGCATAATTTCAGCAAAAAAAAAATCATTACATCCAAGTGGTTGCGAGAGAGTCAATAATAATACAGGAGTGGAAGGAGGCCACAAAGACGTTTTAAAAAATCTTCTGATATACATGGCATTCCATTTAAAAAAAATGTTAGTTGACCATATAGAATCGTCTTGGCTCACACTGTATATTCAAAAATAATTTCCGGTTATAGACTTTTTTTGTCTAGTTTATTTATGTTTTTAAATCAAGTTTCTAGCTATCATAGAACTCGACATGTCCAAGTCGGATGCACTATTGCCCCACCCTGTATATTTCAGTAAATATTACATATATTTCTAACAATAACTATGTCTTAAATAATGCCTCATTATTATCGATGCTTGAGAAGATGGAAGTAAACGAACTCATAATGATCATAAAGTGCATTTTTTAATGTATTCATAAAAAAATTTACGGATCGCTTCAGAAAAAAAAGACGTATCACGTTAGCAAATCAGAATAAAATAATACTATCTACATAATCATTATCCTTATCCTGTTATGGTAGCCAAGTTAAGAAACAAATATTTTCTATAAAGTAAATAGTAAAATTAAAATTTGATTGTACTTTTTTTTGCTTATTGGGGGGAAGCCAAATGAGGTACTTGCTCTGTCTACATGATTGTCGTCCACCAGGCGTAGTAGTTTATCTCACCGCGCTGCCTTCCAAGTAGTCCAGTTACCCCTCCTCCTGATGTGCGAGAAATTTAGTTATCAATTATTTAGCAGGAGCAGAGTTCGAACCTGTTCCACTTTGTTAAATCAGTTCCCAAACAGATAAATAATAGAATTACAGATAAATAATAGAATTTAAAATGAAAAATGCTTTACAATGCAGCTTATTGTTAGTTTGCCAAAAAAAACTAGGGACCAATTATGAATTGTCAAAATATATTTCCATCCTAAATACGTTTATAAAACTTTGAAACATTTACTGTGTAGTTACTTAGGTCGGTAACTCTTGGAACTTTCGTAGTACTTAATTACAAAAAAAGAATTTTCGGCCAATTTTATATCTCTTTACTATTAATTCAAGTATGTTTTTAAACTAGGATGATACATACAAGTTTAATTGGGCTTACTTGTCAAGATGTCAAGTGTTCCTGTGTATTAACTATTAATACGAAAGTTGTTACTAAGTTACCATCCGTAATTGAGAGTTCCCAAGAAAGTTTAATATGGACGTCACATAAATGCAGCATCTGTGTACATTATGTTTGTAAGATTATCAAATAAACAAAACAAATATTCGCCTCCCAAAGTGTAATTCAACATTGCATTAAAGTTTTAATTAATGTTGATCCTAGCTGACGTTTCTAATACGGTGTGGCAATACAGTTTAAACGTATCAATTACAAATAATAATTATAGCAAATTAAAGGAACTATTGAGACAAACATGAAGCTATTAAATGTTCATGTCCATTTCTATATGTATCTTGTACCTTTTAATTTAATTCGATTTAAAAGTAATGGATGCAATATACGAAATCGTGTTTTGACTTGGTACGTTGTGTAGTTATGCTGTATATATTCAGTGGCAGTTTGTATTGTGACTGCAGCTACATTTATATATATGTATACAGAAAAACAAAATGAGAATGGCGTTTTCATTAATAATCTAGTACAGACAAACAAAGAATGGCTTAAATTATAATCGTTCGAGAGATTTGATCGTGGCATTCTATTGTGTAATCTTAGTATGGTTTTTCAGGTAACCTGCCTGAACTTTATTCATCACACTTGCCCTGCAGGCGCCAATACGTGGAATGCCATGATTTCAAGTCTGACGAATTCATAGCTGTATCTGGTGTACCACAGGACTCCATACTTCGGCTGCTTCTTTTCATTATTTTTATCAACGATATTGTACAGGGTTATTCATTATAAATTACCCACACCTTATAATCGTTTTATTGCCTATAGAAAAAAAAAGTTTTAAATAAAAGTACGGTAACGTGAAGATTTCAGGGGATACAAAAAATAATATATTTTTTAAACGGGATACCCTGTACATTATTAAATTTTTTTAATGATCCTTTGTTCCTGATTTCAAAAATATACCATGTTACCCCTACCATATACCGTTTTTAATTTATTAAACGTCGAATATCTTAGATAAACTAGTTACTGTAAATATGGAAAAATTAACATTATTAAAGTGAGCTATGAAAATGACAACTATTATGTTTGATAAGTGACATTTCTTTAATGAAATAATCAAAATTGTTTCCAGTGAGGAAGAAAAAGTACAAATATTTACTTGTTATAATATACAAAATATAAAAAATAAACGTGCAGCAAAAAGAGCATATAGGGTGTTGTATCCACATCGTCCAACACTATCAGAAAATACGTTCAAAAATATTTACCAAAAGGTGAATAATACCTCCAGTTTTAGTAGAAAAAAGCGTATAGGTCAAGCAAACCAGGAAGAACAGCTAGATATACTGCTTCACTTCGAAGGTAAGCCCATCCATATTTATTCGCGTATTATTTTTTAGAGTAGTTGCTTCCTGTAAATCTTATTCAGTATATAGTTTAGCCCACCAGGGTCACAGGTCGCAGGTTTTGGTACCTGTTTTGCAGATCGCTACCAGTCACTAGGACATCAGTGATGTCTGATGAGTAGTAGCGCTGACCACCAGAGGGATACACATATCAGTACTATGTCTGTCTTACTAAGTTTGCTATAGGCTAGCCTGGTTTGCTATTATTATTTGTCTTTTCTATTACTTGTGGCATACTGACGAAAACATGACAAGTTAGAAACCGGTCTATGTCTAGTGATGAATTGGCAAATGATCTTAGCCACCAAACAAGACTTGCAGGTTTATTTCAATGCAGGTCGGAGCTCTTGTCCACTGAGTAGTTGTTTTCTGTAAATCTTATTCAACATTAATAACTATTATTTTACTACTCAAAAAAAGTTATTCGTAAAACCCAACTGATCAAAACTCAGCATCTGACAAAACTAACCATATTTCTTTTTCTGCTTATTACAGAAGAGTTTCCAATTAATTGTTGTTATTATAGCAAAGCGGAGTTGCGTTCCATGGATTTTAATTAACAAATAAACAACTTTATTTAATAACTAACTTTTATAAACCAAAACGACAAAAACTTTCGGCCATAGCAAAAAGTTTTTTTAACTGTGAAAAATGGCGAAGCAGAAAAAAATTTAAAAAATTGTATTTTGTTATGTGTCTATTGTAAACCACAAACTAAAATTTGATCGACTTAGGTTAAAGCGTTGTGGTGATTTTTTCATTTATACCAAAAAAATACAGTCATTTTTAACGGTATTCTCGTCACACTAACTTTTAAGTGGTCATTTTCGGAAAACTATTTATTACTTTTACGTAAAATTTTGCAGTGATATGAAGGAATATCTTTTTCATACAACATGGTAATTTTTTCAATTTTTTTTTTTTGTCTCAAACCCTTGTAATTATTTACAAAATTGTGCTATCGTCTGTTAAATTGTCTTTGTAGATATATTGAAAATTCTTTTTAGAATATAAGAACTATAAGAAATAATTTAATCCACTCTCCAACTCCGTCAAGTTTATCTCAATAATATTGAAAACTTTTCATTCTTTCTTGTCACGAATTATTTAGAAATGACAAAAAATACGTTTACTGTTAACATTATACGCTGTTGTGTCGTAGGCTGGTATTTGTTCGCTATAAAATTTTACATATTTTTATAGTTTTTTCAGAAAGTACTTCGATGCATTGTAAGGCATAAAAAATATTTTATGACTCGACAACATTCTTGTAATATTTAGAATGAGAAGTAAACGCTTTGTATTCCTTTTATTCCTTTTGTTCAATAGCATTCTTTTCGTTTCTTTCCGTTGCAATATTTTAGTAAATGTAGCCCATAAACTATATTCACCTACTAGAGAAAATGGAGCAGTTAGAGAATTGATGTAAAAATAGAGAAAATAAAATTCTACTCTCGGCAATCGCAATACGAAAAATCCTTTGGTCGGCAATGATGTCTTGAGTTTTATTTTAAGAAGTAAGGGCGGCTTTAGCAGACATTGTAGATGGTTAAATATAAGGTGCCTGTCTCTATCTCTACCGCTTTCATTCTTTATGCCATTGTTACGATTTTGTGGGCATATCAAAGTGTTCTTTGCACAGGGTTGGCACTTATTGCCTATTGTTAGTTATAACAAAAAATTAGATTTTTTAAAATTTGAAATTGAATTATTCGAATCATGTTTTTTTTTTAACGGATATTGATAATTATGAAAAGTTTTTAGGTATGTACAGTGTTGTGTGTATTGAATTATTATTTGACATGATGTCTTCTTTCTGGATAGCGATTGAAATATATTTCGGATGCAATATCACAATTATTATCACTTTGAATATAGCATTCTAGCATATATCATATTTCTCGTAATTTTTGTAGGACATCTTCACTTTTACGATTAAATGGGGTGTAATTATGACGTAAACAAAATTATTAATATGCAATTTACTGACAAACGGATAAACACTGTCATAGATGACACACGCTTAATTGGAATAAATATAAAAAAAAACGAAAAAAGTAATCTACTAAAAGATTATTTTCGCTATTAAATACTTACACATCAAAAGCGACCCCTTACATGATATATAGTTTGAAAGAGAAAAAAATTTCGTTTTTAACTAAACCATAGCCAACTATGATTCCCATTAAAAAAAATACAACTTGATGCCATAACTCGAAATTGCACCTTTTTTTAAAATTTTCTCGACGTCACTGTATTATACAGAAAAAAGTGCCTCAAGAATGTAAAAGTTGTTTTTTCATAACTTTACAACCAAGATTGACATGTGTCTAAAAGTCGAAAAATCGAACTTTTGTTTATAACTCGAAAACAAAAGACGATAGCAAATTTTTGTTTCCGCCAGTGAATTTGTCTCAAAAAAAGAGATCGAGAATGTGTTCTCCATTTTTTTGTATGTCTTACATTTATTTACTGAGGTACCCTATACAAGCATCGAAATTTGTCCACCCTGTACTATGTCTAATACTTTCATAGATAGCAAACATACGCCACTTTTCTTCATATTTGAAATAACTTTTTAAAACGGTGCCATTCTAGTCAAGATATTATATATTATATAAAAAAGCCTGTTTAATTGCTATACCCATAATAGATTAAATATATATATATATATATATGTACATAAATAATATATAGCCATGCTAAAATTTATAGTTAAGAATCTGGATTCCGACTCAATTCGGCAAAATTTCCAGGTAGGGGGGAAACTCTGCCTCTGTCGTTGGTGATTGGTCTTGGTAGCGGAAATAGACCGACGTTAAAAAAAACTAATAAAAAAAAATTAATAATAAACTTTGTAAATAAGCTAAGACTTCGAACACCTTTTATATTATCAGGTAAAGCATCGAACAGTCTTAAAACCATCTCTGAAGGGATTTTTCTGTAAATTTCTTGTTTTTACTAACTCTATGTCATATAACTCGTTTTAATGTGCAATGTGCACCTGAGATCTGTTTTAATACGATTTTTTAATGGGTGATCAGTAGAGTTGGCAAGTCGTGCGGCTATTCAGTGGTGCAACAGCAGGTAGATGATATCTGCTGAGGCAATGATCGGCTGGCGGACAAATCAAAGTAAGTCGCGAGATTAGTCCATTGCTGGGTGTCGTAGTGTTTACATGCTAATTTATTTCTCTCCGTTGTATTTTATGTTGTTGTATTGTTGATACTTTTATTTGTTGTATTGTATTGTTGATATTAATTTACTAATAAAATATGTCCGCAATACGTGCGCAAGGGTAAAAAACGGCCATACGCTGAAGTGAATAAGTGAATTCTCGGATTTATTTTATAATGGTGCTACAATAATTTGAAAGGTGTACGAGACAGCATCATGTCTGTCTCGCACACCTGGGATAAATATGATTGTAGACGTCACATAAATACTGTGCAGCATAAAACTAAAAAAAATTGCGTGCCTTCGAAAACAGTTTATGATCGATTTATTATTAATGCTGATTGCTTGTGATGTTCCGTTGAACATACTCGATAAACAACCATTTCGGGAGTTCTGGAACAAATACAATCCCCAAGTGATGTTACGAAGTCACGCAACGTTGCGTAAATATGTACTAACTGTACGCGAAGACATTTTAAATAGGATTAAACGTGTATTAAAAAATACACTACTGTGATTATGTGTTGACGAGACGACAGATCGGAAAAAAAATTCTATCGTAAATGTTATGGTACGTGTACTGGACCCTCTTAAACAGACATTTCCACTATTACCAGCTAGCAAATGACTAACTTAGTGTAGTGAAAATACAATTACGTGGGTGGTGCTGGAGACGTTAGAAAAATTTGATCTGTCAACAAGTCAAGTGTTGATGTTTGTGGCCGATGGTGCCGCGACAATGCGTTTGGTGGGCCGTTCTCTTCAAGAACACGGTTGTAGGTTGGTACATGGCACATGTAAAGTGCATGCTTTACATCCTGTGGCAGAAACTATTCGACGAGGTTTTTCAGAGGTAGATGCATTAATAGCAAGTACAAAAAAGTGTTCCTTAAATCTCCTAAACGTCTTCGCGCGTTTCACAGCAAGTGCCCCGGTATTCCCGACCACCACAGCCGATTTTTACACGTTGGGGAACATGGTTGAAGGCAGCTTTTTATTATGCTGAATATTTACAACAAAATAAAAACTGTGATTCAATCCTGACGAGACTGCAGCTATTAAGGAGAGCCAGACAAAATCGAAGATATGTCCGTTGAAACAGCTTTAAGAACTATTCACAAGAACTGCAAAAGACTACATCACGCCATACAAAACTTACAAAACTGTGCGTTGTCGTTAGTGGAGTCACTGCAAATAGTGGACGAAGTAAATCGACAGCTACACCCTATAGGTGATGCAAAAAATGAGCCCGTTAGAGAAAAAATCGCACATGTGTTAAAGTAAGACACCAGTTTTACCAAATTAAGACAAATTTGTGGTGGTACTGATGGTGCAACCCCAGATCCGTTAACTGCATTCTAAAAATTTTTTAAGTATGCCTATATTACATCAATAGATGTCGAACGGTCGTTCTCAAACTATAAGCATATTTTTTCATCAGAGTGAACATTACTCACGGAGACAATCATAGAAACATACCCGAGGCTGCAAAATTTTTGCAGATCTTCTCCAGTTTATGACAACCAAGATAGTTCATCAAGTTAGTTAAGAGGGTAAGTTGTGCATACATTGTTATAAATTGAAACAGTTTATTGCTTTTGTTACTAGTTAATTTCTTTTATTACGCTTATAATGATACGTACGTCTATGTCTAGCCGCACATTTCTGCCAACTCCAGTGATCAGCTTACGTGTCTCATTCGACTTCATTGCTGATTTTTTATTTAAGAAAAAATCCAAGACTACATCTATATTTTTTTCCGAGACACCCAAATTCGAAACGGAAAAACAATTGAACGTCGACTAAGAGTTATAGCCGAAAAACTGAAAATACAAAATTTACACCCTGTGTGATAATGGACATGTGACATTCCGCTAATTACAGATGCGTAAACAAATAAAAACTTTTAAATAACCTATTTATTTAAAAAATTATAGCAATTCCGTAGATTTTATTTATAACAAAAAAATTTTGAAAACATTACCATTTTGTCGCGAACAGAGGGAATGGCGTTGTTTGACCAAATTCTCTCTCAACCTGTTTAAAATAATGAGGCTGTTAATTAAAACCAATTGTTAACTTGATCAATACTATCGCCGCCGTTTGCAGCAAAATAGTAACATTTTATAACATTTGTTGTAAATAAAATATATAGAATTACTTTGATTTTTTGTTTGAAATAAATAAATTATTTAAATGTTTTTATAGACGAAGTTGTGGAAATTTCCGGTTAAACAGGAAGAGAAAAATATGTATGTGATACGCGGCCATAACTTTTTTTCACAGTCAATTGTTTTTTCTTTTCGAATTGCATATTCACTAATATTATTATTTTTTTATTTGATATTTTTCATTTGATTACAAATGTTGTTTTAATGTGTTTCTGATTACGTGTTTCTTGTTTACGATTACGTGATATTATGCAACTACTTGAGTATTTACTAACATTATTATTATTAGTGTTTTTCTAAATATTTTGTATTGCAAATGTTTTATTATAAATGATTTTTTTAACATTAAAAAGTTATTTTAGGATTATTTTTTTTGTTTTTTAAAACGTATGTATTTATTTACATTTTCTGAAAGAGGTTTTCCTTTTGTTAGTTGGTTTTTTGTAGATCTCCTGAAGTCTAATCCAGTTCTGCAATTAATCAATAAAACTATCGTCTAGGCCAAATGGGATGACGAATTGGAAAATACATACGGACGTATATAATGTTGATAAATACTTAACACAAGAACAGTAATAATAAGTAATTTGCACTTTAGCTAAAGCAGACTTAGGCCAGCATTTTAATTCCACACTCTTTACATTCGCCAATCTTTACATTCGCCTACAACTTTGTTCAAGAGATTATAATTATTCTTCTTTACGTCCATCTTCATGTGTGTACATTCGTTTCATGAGACATCGTGCGAATTAGGGAAGATTAATTGACAGTTTTAATATTATATTAAGTTTGCTTATGAACATATAAAACAGCATTAGCAGTGTAAATGTTGATTTTAATGCTGAGATGTGTACCCGCCACTTTTGTTAAATACGTGATATTTTTAAAAACAAAGCACAAATTGCCTAAAATCAGTTCTTCATAATTTTCTCGAAAACGGTTTCAGATAGATAAGATTTTGTTACGAAGACTTATCCTTTACAAAAATAGGCAAAATTGGCCAATATAAATTAGCCCATTTCCTCCTCAGATATGCGAGGTATCAATGGTAAGTTTTGCTCAAATTCGGAACACGTACAAAAACCATTATATTGTTACGCCCAATATACTGTTTAGACTGGTTCCGGGGTGTGCTCAGATATGGCATTTGTAGTATAAAATCATGGATTAAATAGCCAAGTTAGTTTAGATTTATAAAAACGCAACTAGAATTGTACTAGAAGGGCTGGAAATATTTATGAAAATTCTAGACCATACATGGATGGATTTATAAGGTGCACGGTGGGTCGAGGAGCTCAGTACTGATTTGGAACTGTGCGAGTAAAGACGAAATAAGTTAGAAACTAAGTAGTAATTCCTAAGTAGTTAATTGTGGTTAGGGTTAAGTTATTTATTAAGTTATTACTGTTAATTATTAATTAGTTAATAAAGTGGTGAGTAAGTGTTACCAGGAGTTTCAATAAACAAATCCACGGTTTGAGGTGTTTGTAGGGACGGCAAACAGAAATATTTATCTATCCTACAAAGGCCCGGTATATCCACATTCTGGCAGAGTAGCTGTTAGTTACTAAACAGATTTATATTAATTATTAGGTCTCTACTTATGCAAAAAACTGATCACAGCGAAGTATTTTCTCATATTGAATAAATAATAGATAAATAGTAACTATTATTTATATGGTATACCAGCCCTTAGGGCCGGTCTTTTCATCTCTGGGTAAGATACTGGTAACTAACTAGAAAATTAGAATATAAATAAAATGTTGAAGTAAAACTACTTCTAATCACCTTGATAGTTATCAGCAACTGACTCAAAAGTGAAGAAACCGGCCCGTAATATCTTTTAAAACGTTCGGTGATAAAATATTACTATTAATTAAATGTCTTTAAAGCTTTATATCTATCTAAATTCCTTTTAAATGGAATAAATGTGCAGTCTGAAGACAAAGTCAAAGTTTATCGGAAAAACCATTAACTGTAATGTTGACCTCCATATGAAATGTTTGGTGAGCCTATAAATTATGTGGAAGAAATTTCTATTTTAAACATTTCTATCGTAACAGTTAAGTAATTACTAATGAGGGACAAGAGAGAACTTTTAGTTCATTTACTAATCTAAAATTAATAGTTGGAACACTATTAAATTGTTTGCATAGAATGCAGAATTTCTTTTTTTCTCTGTGTTATTTTTGTCCTCGAAATTTTAGCTCGAACTTGACCTTTTAGAACCGGTCTGAAGCCTGGTAATTTCAGTGAATTTCACATTATTTAAATATATAGATGAGATGAGATGTCAGAATGTTTCTTGCTATGCTTGTCGTAATTAATTATTTGTGTGTTTATCACTTCTCATTTTAGAGAAACACATATTGCAAGTAACAATTTCAATAGCAATCAACACTACTTATGTATTTATTTGAACACAAAATATCTATGAAGGTTTGTAACCCAATTATATGGTACGCAAAAGTAGTAATAAATAAATATACAAGAAAATAATAGACGTAAATAAAGGACACTAATATATGATGGCTCTGAAGGGCCACAACAAATAAAAAAATTTTTACTTTTAAACTAGAAATTTCTAGTTTTAAAGTAGAAATTTCTAGTTTAAATTGTTGACCTTAAGAGGCGCGGCGCCCAAAACGGGTTTATTGGAGTGCTCTAGACCGGGTGAATGGATGTATAAATAAGACGCACGGTGGGACGAGACAATCTTAAGTTGAACGTGAACGAGTAAAGAAGAAATAAGAAAGAGACTTATAAGTGTTCAAGTGTGATTGTAGTTAAGACAGTAATTAATCTATTGTTGTTAATTGTTAATTAGTAAATAAAATAGTGATTAAGTGTTACCCGGACTTTCAATCAACGAATCTACGAGTAGAGTTGTTTGTGTGGATAGCAAACACGTAACAATTTGGTGTCAGAAGTGGGATTCCCTTAGAGTAGATGATGGACTGTTGAAAAGAGCTTGGGAAAGTCCAGACGGGAAGGAAATTTCTTTGAGATTGGTAATTCCCAGGTGTCGCATATCAAAAGTACTCCAGGAAGTGCATAATGGAACATCTGGCGGACATTTTGGCACCAACAAAACTCTCACCAAAGTACGCGAACGATTCTACTAGGTGAACAGCCGCCAAGATGTGGAGGCTTGGTGCCGCAAATGTGAAGTTTGTGCGGCAAGTAAGAGGCCACGGACAAGAAGTAAGGGCCAAATGAAACAATATAACGTAGGGGCTCCTTTTGAGCGAATTGCGATCGACGTAGCTGGTCCATTCCCCATGACAGATGATGGGAACAAATACATCTTAGTTGCTATGGACTATTTCAGTAAGTGGCCTGAAGCTTATGCCATACCCAACCAAGAAACAGCCACTGTCGCTCAAGCTCTGGTAGATAATCTGGTATGTCGATTTGGCGTGCCCCTAGAATTGCATTCGGATCAAGGAAGAAACTTTGAATCAGGGGTGTTTCAGAAGATGTGTCACTTTCTGGGAATTCATAAGACAAGAACAACAGCCCTACATCCACAATCAGACGGAATGGTGGAGAGATATAATAAAACCATGGAGGAGCACCTATCCAAAGTAGTTGAGAAACATCAGAGAGATTGGGACCGTCACTTACCTCTTTTCCTTATGGCCTACAGGGCCTCCATTCATGAAACAACAAAACAGACGCCGGCTCGCGTGATGTTTGGACGTGAGATTAGACTGCCATGTGACTTGGTGTTTGGCACACCAGATGAGGAGCGACTTTCCATAAATGACTACGCCGATGAAGTAGGTGAACGGCTAAGGAATATTCATGAGCTGGTATGAGACCCAATTGCCATAGCAAGTGATCGCATGAAGGCTCGTTATGATCTTAAGGCAAATTCAGGAGGGTTCCAGGCTGGAGATTTGGTTTGGCTATATAACCCACAACGAAAGAAAGGCAGGTCCCCGAAGCTTCACCCGCCCTGGGAAGGTCCTTACACTGTCGTCACCAGACTAAACGACGTTGTATATAGAATTCAGCAAAGCCCAAAATCCAAGATGAAGGTGGTGCATATAGAGAGACTGGCCAAGTATGCAGGGAACAATGAATTGCCTGATCGGGACGTTCAGGCTTAAGGAGGGGGCAGTGTTACGCCACTGGACTGTGTAGACTGGTTAGATGAGACTGGAATTGTATGGGAACGGCCGGGAATATTCTGGAGTGCTCTAAACCGGGTGAATGGATGTATAAATAAGACGCACGGTGGGCTGAGACAATCTTAAGTTGAACGTGAACGAGTAAAGAAGAAATAAGAAAAAAACTTATGTGTTCAAGTGTGACTGTAGTTAAGACAGTAATTAATCTATTGTCGTTAATTGTTAATTAGTAAATAAAATAGTGATTAAGTGTTACCCGGACTTTCAATCAACGAATCTACGAGTAGAGGTGTTTGTGTGGATAGCAAACACGTAACAATAGTATAAATTACAATAAAATGAAGTGTATGTGTGTGTGTCTCATTCCATCCACTAGTGGTGTGGCGGGGGGTAATTCACCTCCCCTTTTTTTAAAACTTTTTATACAGGTATTTGAAACCAGCTTTTTTAAAGACATAATTTTTTTTAAAATACAAATTTAGTTTAAAAATGAGAGTTCTTGGAATTTTCAATGATCCATCCCACTTTGACGCTCCATGCTCGGTGACTATTCGATTTGCAAAAAAATGTTTCAGACAAAACTTCTATGTTCTTAAAAAAGTTGGTTGTATACAGGCTATTTTTTTACCTAGAAGCCACTGGTAAGGCGGTATTGGCAAAAAAAACCTTTTTTATGCGAAAGTAGAAATACCGCCTTTCAAAAGTAGAAATTTCTAGTTTTTAAGTGGAAATTTCTAGAGTAGACATTTCTAGTTTTGTTTTTACTTACTGTGACCCTTCAGAGCTATCGTACTAATAAAACGGTATGGAATATGGGCATATGTATTTTAATATTAGACAACTAAAAATACGACCTAAATATTATTCCATATAGAGGTGTACATACACAAATATATTTTTTTAAGTATCAACTATTGAAGAAAGAGTATATTAAGATCGATGGCTAAGAATTTAAACAGCTAGTGAATGTAAATTTATAAATCATTACCGAACTTATATTAGGTATATTATTATTTACACGATTTTACAGATATTACAGCCACCATGGATGAGGACAAGTTGACGATAAATCGAGAATAAATCTGGTTTGCAATCTAGTGTCATGTTTATACAATATTTTCTAGTGTAATTCAAGCTAAAATTGTCGTGTGATACTCGACAGGTGTCAAATACTGTTTTGAAAAAGGAAAGTGTGTTTTTATTCCTTGGCCGCTCTGCAGTCCTGAAGTACATCCATTGGATTATTTTGCGTGACCATATTTTCTTCAAAGATTACTACAAAGACCGAAATCAATTTAATTATATTGAGGAGTTACGAAAAGGCTTAACCCAATACCGGGAAGAACTGACTCAAATTTCAATAGCGCGGCCATACACAGCTGAGGTAGAAGAGGTCAAGGGATATGATGTGCTACATTTCATTACCTACTTATTAAATTGAATCTTTAGTGTTTGAAAATACGTAGATTTGTCATACAGAGCGAATTTTATTAGTATTTACCACCTAATCATGGATTTCTAATGAAATGTCCTCTACCATCTCATATCTAGATAGATAAGATTTTTTATAAATTATATCTATAGTTCGTATTGTTGATATTTAAGATGTTGTAGTAGTATAACCAATATAATTACTAGTAGAAAATGAGTCTTGCATTTTGATATTTCGATAATTTGTTCGCAATTTTTTAGAGCCTACATAACAAGACCAAGTTCATTGAAATCGATTATGAAATAAATAATTGACAGACAAAATATCAAAGTCTGTTTTTTTGTTACAGATTTTAAAAATGGCAAGTAGACCTTTTTTGAATATGTTAGAGTAACTGGTACAAATAAGGGCTACCATTTTATTTTTGAGCTCTGAATCTTGTATTTTTTTGCTAAAACTTTGCAAAAATTTGTCAACTGACATTTAATTTATTCTGTAACACGATGTTAAATGATTTTTCCAGTATCGAAAAAATATCTTTTTTTAACAGCTAATAATTAAAAAAATGCACTTTTATTAGTTTTATCAATTATGCTACAAATATGGGCTGGTACATAATTTTGACCCAAACTGCATAAATTCTATATACCAGAAGTAAAACTCAAAAATATGCCAAAATAATGCAAGGGAAGTTTATTTAAAACTTAACAATTCTTTAAAACTGAAAAAAAACTAATTTAAATTCTTTATCTTAAACCTAGCAATACAAATTGCAAACATAGAAAATATAAAATAAACAGAAAAAATTCTATTTATATATTATTTCAAAATCTTTCACAGAATTAGGAGCACTAGAACAATCTACATAAGCCTATGATCCGCGCATAAAGCACTGAATTCAATGTTCCTCCCTAGCCCATATTTATAGCTCTAAAATAGCCTATATTGGAAAATAACCTGGAAATGAAAACTTTCAATTAAAAAGAACAAGCACAAAGGAAGGCCTATTTTCAATTGTATCCGTCATCTTAAATTTAATGTTTCGGTCATCTTGACATTTGGTATTTATAGCCTATTCAATCGGCTAACTATGACATCAAGTTCGCTAAAATTGGCTGAGAAACAATAATTAGGCAAAGAAGAGTAAGAATGCGGTTCTTTTTTATCCCTCCCGGTATAAGACACGACGGGGCCGCCTTATTATCATATGCAATCTGGCTGGAAGTGAGTGATTAAAAGTACAAATTATAAATCAATCATAGGTCAAAATTTAATCACTATGTAGCATTTTAAATTTCCACTACCAAAATTATTTACAAAACACAAAAAATTTGTACTTTTCACCATTTAAATTCAAAATCAATACGTGTATAAAAGATAAGCTTACTCTTTTACAACCCTTAGTGGATAACTTTGTAGATTGATTGATATAGTTCTATGGAAATTTAATGTCTTTTTAGAACGAATTCCCATTCCCAGTACACTGATTGACGCTAAATTCAAACAGGCATTTTGTGTAGGTGTAGTTTTCTGCTTCTTTGTAAAACTTTTTCAATCACGAAAATTTATCTACCTGTGCAAAATGTTAAGTCGACTTGACACTCCGATATGGGAATAAAACACGAAATTTCAGGTATTATATTAAAAATGTAGGTGTAATAAAAGAAAATGTTACGGTTGGTATCGCTTGTACAGTAAAATTTTTGAAGGTAGGGTCTGCCCATTGTCCTCGTCTCACCGTATTATTAGTTTTACCTAGGAAAGTAAGGGTGCATCCTGTATAATCATTCCTATTTATTCAACTGTCCACAAAGCGAAATTGTGGGGGTCGTAAACACAACAAAAAAAAGCCCTCCAGAAAGACGCACAAATTTAAACGCCTGTTTCTTTGGTTTGTAAGTTTTGTAGTCGTCAAACCAGCCTACTTGATCTTCGGAGTAGTCTGGGCGTAGCAAATTCCTTAATTTTTTTTTGTTTCCTGACTTAGTTTTAATTAACTTCTCAGTTATTTTAATGAAAACAGACTCTTGTCAGTTCGGGCGGCAATATTAGTCGGGTGGTAAAGAAATTAAATCTTCTGTGGCATGCCTATTTTTTTCTGATTTATTGTTTAGTGTGAGAATTTTTTTCTTTTATGTTACAATAATTCATGTATTATCTTTTTACTTACATAGTTATTTTGTACAATAACATAGTTCACTGGAAACATTATTTATTTTCTGTGCACATGGAGAAATAAAACCGTATCATTTCAAAGATGAATAATCACTGTATTTAAAGTTATTATTTGTCAGACTCTAAGTAGGTTCGTAATATCCAGCACATGTTTTAAATGTTTATATATTTTTTACATTTTAATATAATCCGTAATGCTTGGTTCTGTTTTCTCGGTAGCATATTTATTTCATCGCTACTAAGTAGGGGATTGTTGAGCAGAAGTTAAAGTTTGGTAATATTACCGTTTTATAGATATAGTTGTTTTAGTACACATATTAAGATCTTTTCCTATACGTCCCATCAAATTAACTTTTTGCTATTTTTTTGGAAATATAAAGTGCATTTCCTGAGAATAATAAATGCTCACCGATAATTACACCTAAATATTTCAATTCATTACTTGTATTTACTGTGTCTCCTTTGCTATATTTGCTTTTAATTATCATAAACTTAGTCTTGTCTGTATTTATTTCTGTTGATATCCAACCATTTTTCTACTTCTCGAAATTCATAGTTTATTACGTTTAAAATTGGATTTATATAATCACCAGCTAAAATTAACGATGTATCACCTACGAATAGTTGTATATTGCACTTTTTAATACACAGTACTATCATTTATGTACAGAACAAATAGATTCGGAACATAACAATTCTCTGTGGTACACCGACGACTGACTCTTTTGAGTTAGATATATCTTTATATTTAGTAATCTGTATCCTAATTGTCGCTCCAGTTTATAACATGCAACATCCCCTCTCCAATTGCTGGCATAACACAATTAGCTGGGAGTTGTACTTATTGACCGGTAGCTCAGTTAGCAGGTCATGAATAAGGGCTTAGATTGATTTGAGTTCTCACCAAAATCTAGGCTGGGCGCCAGGACTTTTGCAAGTACCAAATAATTAAAAGTTTACTTTAGAAGGTAAAGATAAGGTTAATCTTTGAACTCAGTTTGGGAAGGAAGTCGATAGATAAAAAGTATAATAGACTGGTATGAATATATGTACAAAATTTACATAGGCACAGATGGCCTCTTTTAGTTGAAGACCAACAAAATAATCAAAAAAAATTATATGACGTTATGAGAAACAAAAAAAAGGTAACTGATCTCCTTACAAAAATTCTTCTGACCAATATCAACTTCCACTGGAGACAAAGATCTTACGTAACTTCAAATGGGAATTATTACAATATCAGAGGGATATGAGATAAATTGTCAACAAGGCACGATAAATCGATACTAATCGATATTAATGACAGCTGTTCTACAGAACAACCAACGTGAACGGATTGATCACTGGAAAGCAAATTCGCCCAAGGCATAAACTAAGATAAATACGGTACAATATTATTATGAAAATTACCTTAAAGGTACTTTAAATCAATATAGCAACTTTTTAAATAATGATGATCATAAAATTACACGATAATACCAGAAAACATATAAATTTTACCAGACCGCTGAACTACAGGTGTCTTCAGAACGCTACACTAGTAAGAAGGAAGTAGCATCGTAGTGTTCTGCTACCTAAACTCGATTATAGTTTGGAAAGGGACAAACATTTGAAAGTACAACAGTATGAGCAATAAAGACAAATAGATATTTAGGCATTTTTTATAAGTGCAAAAATCTACAGAACCAACTGTTCCAGTAGAAATCAGTGGCGCCATCTGGATTAGACGGGCAGAAACAATTCTTCGTGGAAAACAACAAACTGCAATGAAATGGCTTGCATTTCGTTACAAACATTATGTGAAAATCCCTAATTTTTTAACTTTAATAATAAGCTTTCTATCTATTGTCTCTAACGCGCTGCAGAAATCTAATAACACTATTAAAATGATAAGTTTGTCATTTAATATATTTTTTCTATTTGCCAAAACTGTTTGTAAAGCAGTCTCACATGAATTTTCCTTTCGGAATTCAACTTGATACATTGGAATATGTTGTTACTTTCGACATACTCTATTATTTGTGCATTTGCAGATAATTCCAGTAATTTTTCGTAGGCAGGTACCATATTTATGGGTCGAAATTTTTCACATCGAATTGTTTTATTTTTTTTCTCTATGGGTATTACTGTTGATGTCTTATAAATGTTTGGGAATAGTCCTGTATCTAAAGCTGGTATTTATAACGTTGGCTGCCAATAGTTCCGAATTCAAGTTTTAAAATTTGTACATTTATGCCATATATACTGCTGTGTTTATTTTTCATTCGATTAATAATGTTTCTTAGATTGTTTAGTTCCAATAGTCTGAATTTTTCCAATTTACAAATTGGCTTCTCCGTTTTATTTAGTATTGTATCAGTGTTTATTTAGATTTAGATTTATATTAATTTCTTGCATGCTATCCAGAAAGTACACTTTAAATTTTTTTAGCATTTAAATTACTTTATCATCATTCATTGTTAAAGAGCCCGTTAATGTTATCATTTCTTTTTTCTTTTAAAAGTGTATTTCACATTTATTTAGAATATTCTTCAACATCATCATTTTTTAACAGTATATTTGTTTTTGTTGTCTAATCAATGTAACTACAGTATTTCTTTTTTTGTCTACATTAATTCCAATTTTGTTCATCATCTGTTCTCTCTGTTCTTTTGTATAATCGATCTTTTTTTATATTCTCATCTATTTCATTTGTCGCCCACAAATTAATTTATTATACCATTTTGCTGTGATAATTATTTTCTTTCTGTACCTTGTTTAAGTACCACAGAAATTCCTTAAATCAGAATAACCCTTTCAAAACAAGAGAATTAAGTCTTTAAAAATAGGGTCAATTCAACAGAACAATTTAAGAAATAAGATCTAGTAGGTACAAGAAACAGTTAATTTCTAGCCCCCAAGCCATTGTCTCCGTCTCTGTTTTAAAAAGTATATTCACTTGGCCGTAAATTATCAATAAGCAATCGATAAAAAAAAATTGGGCACAAACGCCAAAAAACTAAATTTTCTATAATACATATATTAGAAACTCGGCTACATAACAAAACAAAAAGTATACCTGCATGCCGGAGTTTTAATTTCATTTGTGATCATTTAATTTCGTTCACCTTTTAGCTGATTTCGCTATTGAAATCTCGAAGCATGACATGACAGATGTATGTATGTAGCTCGGTATGCGGCAATACTGTTTTTGTGTATAATTATAAATAACTCATTGAATCTTTTGTAATTGTATCAGATATCTCTTAAATGCCAAGCTGGCACATTGTTTATTAAATGTCATTTAAAAAGAAAGACGAAAATATAGGCTACATCAATTTAACCTTAAAGCACATGAAAGATTTTACAATAATTTCTGCAACAACTTATGTTAGTTATGTAGATGATATGGATAAGAATAATGTGGTTAACGTGATAAAGAAATTGAAAACTATAAATCATGCATAATTTTTTTTATTAGAAATGGCATAATGCGCAGTTTTTTATTGCACGACACATTTCTTCATTCAGATAACATCCGCATAATTATAAAAGGCATTCACTAAAAGCATTTCTCTAAAGAAAGAACAGAAACACATATCAATACATATGAATTATTTATTATACCACATAAAAATTCATGGCTCGTGGTTGAAATATTATGATTATGAATTAAAACATACATTTAGTTTTATAGTGAAAAACAACGGTGAGTATTTATTATTAATTGACGTATTGTATTAGTATACAAATAATTTATAAAATTTTACGCGGAGATTATATAATATGAATATATTAAGTTACTTTACTCCGGCATAGGCTCTGCATAATTAAATCAGGTTACTGAATTTATATGTATGTATTTTCAGGTATTTTAGAAATAAATGTCAAAAAACTGAAATCTGATCAGATCTCTAATCACTAAGCCTGGCCAAGCGATGGTAGATTCAGGGTCGGACGCAATACCAATGTCATCGCGCGCTTGTTTACCATGACGATGACACGACACACTTCAGTTGTTATCTGTCGGTCGATGCATAGAGTACTAATAAATAATAAATAATGTTTAGCGTAAAGAGTAGAAAACGACCGTACGCTAATAAAGTGAATAAATTTATCAGTGAATTTCCGAATTTATTCTATGATGGATGTAAAATAAGTTTGTGATCAAGACTTAATGTGCTGGAATAAATACGGCTGTAAAATTCATGTTAATAGTAACCGGCATAAAAATTTAAAAAATGGCGTGTCTTCTTTGGAACCTCAGTTTATGTTTGATTTACTGTTAATGCTGATTGCCTGTGATGTTCCCCTGCGCATATTGGATAAACCGGCATTTCGAGAGTTCTGGAATAAATACAATCCCCAGGTGAATTTACCAAGTCGTTCATCGTTACATAGATATGTACCAAGTGTTCGTGAAGCCATTGTAAATAGGATTAAATGTGCATTAAAAAATACACGGCTGTGGTTATGTGTTGACGAGACGACAGATTGTAAAAAAAAATTCTATTTTAAATGTTATAGTACGTGTACTGGACCCTGTTAAACCAACATTTCCACTTTTACAGCTAGCAAAAGACTAACTGCGTGTACTGGCGAAACAATTACGCGGGTGGTGTTGGAGACTTTCGAAAAATTTGAACTGTCAACAAGTCAAGTGTCGATGTTTGTGACCGACGGTGCTGCGAAAATGCGTTTGGTGGGCCGTTTTCTTCAAAGAGACGATTGTAGGTTTTTACATGTTACGTGTAAAGTGCATGCGTTCCATCTTGTAGCAGAAACGATTCGAAAATATTTTCCAGAGGTAGATGCATTAATAGCAAATACAAAAAAAGTTTTTCTCAAATCTCTTAAACGGCTTCGAACATTTCACACACTGCGTCCTGGTATTCCGGAACCACCAGAGCCGATTCTTACATGTTGGGGAACGTGGTTGAAGGCAGCTTTTTATTATGCTGAATATTTTCAACAAATAAAAGCTGTGATACTACAGTTCAAACCTAACGCGGCTGCAGCTATTAAGGAAAGCCAGACAAGCTTTCAAGATGTTTCCCTTGAAACAGATTTAAGAACTATTTATAACAATTATAGAGGACTACACGACGCAATAGAAAAATGGCAAAATACTTCGTTGTCGTTAGTGGAATCGCTGCAAATGGTGGACGACGTAAATACACAGCTATAGACTATAAATGACGCAAAAAATAAGCCCGTTATTGAAAAATTCGAGAGTGTATTACGGAAAGATCCTGATTTTACCAAATTAAGACAAATTTGTGATGGTGCATCTACAGCTGCGTTAAGTGAGTTCACAGAGTGTTTTACTTATGCCTGTATTACTTCCGTAAATGTCGAACGGTCTTTTTCAAAATACAAACATATTTTTTTCACCACAGCGAACATCGCTTACTGAGACAACTGTAGAAACATATCTGATGCTACACAGTTATTATAGAAGTGCTCCAGTTTGTGATAACGACAACCAAGCTACTTCATAAATCTGCTTAAGAAGGTGACTTTTGTACATATTTTTATAAAGTGTACCAGTATTAATAAAATTTATTTCCATTTACTTTATTTATTTATTTATTATTAGTTTTCACTTAGATATACAATGTACATGTGTGAACGTCACTTAAGAGTTTAATAATAATGTGCAGCATAAGCTTACAAAATATAAGGAAATACATAAAAAAAGAATTTAAAGCGAACGAAATAGTACAAAAACATACATCACAATATATAAAATATTTTTGTTTTCATTATTGTACTTATTCAAGTATTATGATATGATGCATACCCAGTACGTCTCTGTAGGATCAATGACCTTGGCCAGGCTTACTAATCACACACAGAATATCTAATAAAATATCTGTTCAGATCTCTAACCAATCATCATTAATGGTGTTTTTTCTACAAACAGTCGTGTTTTTGATCATCAGCTGGAAAGTCAACACAAATTGTAAATTTTCCGACGTGATTTACGAAATAAAGAAATATAGGCCAGGAGTCAAGCTTCGAATAAACCAATAACAAGAAAAAATTAAGGAGAAATTAAAGTTGGTATGGTAGTTTAGCGTCTACTAGTCAAGATCAATTTATCTAGAGTTACACTGAGAAGCAACAACCTTTTTTAAACAGCCTTACTTAAGTTTATTATCAAGAACTGACGAAAATTGATCTCAATTTTGCAATTATTACTGATTTTAATAGTAGATCGTATATTATTGTGTGGATACAGCATTCGCATTCACGATTTCTTTGTATTTTAGTTTCTGAATCAGGTATTGTTATAAATTAAAATAAACCCTACATCATCAGTATCATATACAGTCATCTTTTATATGTATATATACGACGTGCTCCTGCAATTTCCATAATTAAGACAACCAATAACAGAATTAATGAACTATTAGTATATAGTAGTTTCTGGTTCTTCTTCTAAAAATTTATTGATTTCATTTCTGCAAAAAAATTTTGCATTGTTAGGTTTATAGCTCTTATAGAAATTCTACTAATTTTTTTTTAATGTCTAGGTTATCTTCCCAATAAGAGTGGCTATCAACATTGAATAACCGCTCCACAGGGCCAAAGATTTTTATGACTGCTCTCGGCAAAGTGAGCAAGTGAACTTATTCTGTTATTAGTCCAAGAAAATGAGGTTAGAAGTTGACAGTAATTAGGTAGTGTTTGAAAATATTTGAAAGTTGTTGACAATTAAAATCTGTGTATAATGAAAATTGTCTCTCTTACTTGGACTATATTGTATGAATACTTTTCCCATCTGCACCAGTGTAGGCGTTAAATCTTTCCTAAGCATTTTTATCTGTCTTTTGGTTTTTCGGGTAACAAACTCAATGATACTATGTCCGTTACGTCTTTAATTCTAATGAAGTACATGAAATTTCACTTTCGTTATGCATTTTAATGAGAACTTGTGTGAATTATTCAAACATAGCAACGTAAAAACCAGTTTTATAGTAAAAATGCCTAGTGACATTTATCAGTTTGTTGATTCGTTGGAAAATGTTCCCTAACGAGTCAATTAAGGCTGCAATTTCAGAGTGAGAGGAAATAGGCATTTATTTTTTGATTTCTTATAAAGTTTTAAAGAACCAATCGTAGTATGATATTTAAAATGCTCTTCGGACTTTAGCATTGTTCTAATAATTATAACACCAAATTTTAGATGTTAATTTTTGCTAAGATTAAAATTTGTGAACCGATATTCTGAATACTTTTATCACAGGTACAAAAGGGGCATTCAGCGAATGAATCAAGGATTTTTATTATGATATATACGGGCAAATACAATTGACGTTTATCAAAATCCTAACCTGAAATTGTAGGTGGTGTGCATGTTATATTAAATCTTGTCATTTTCATTTTGAATTGATTTTCAAAATTGTCTACAAAATCATAGTTCACTTTCAAAGATTTGTCTCATGACTTGTCTCCATGTCTGTGATCGCGAATTATAAATCATTAAAATTTCATGACTAATTTTAGTGCTATCGATTTACATCGGATCGCTTTTATTGAACGCAAATTCAGTGTATCGCGATAGATCGATTCATACATTGAATGCCTCTAAATTATCGCAGATATTATATCGGCAAACACAATATGACGGCCGTGGTAAAGACATGTGGTCGAGAGCGCGCTAATACATCATCTCTCTCGCTTAAATCAACAGGACCCTGGATGGCCGCACCTCTCACCTCGTTTCATCCCTCTAATATACATATTGCTTATTCTATACACGAACATCATTGGCAAAGGAGAGGCAATAAAGAAATTACATACAAACCATGGGTAAGGCCTGTATAAAGAATGCAAACTGCGGACGTTTTTCGGGCTTGTTGGTACTCATCAGCACGGTGTAGCTCCCGGTTGAAGACGCAAATGTACGATTGGCGCCTGTCAGCTCTATTCAATTGTGTGTTTTACCTAATTTGTGCCCATCATTTGAACTTGGCCACACCGTGCTGATGAAGACCAACAAGTTCGAAACACGTGTCATCGGTTGCATTCTTTATGCGGGCCTTACCCATGATATCGAGGTAATTTCTTTTTTGCCTTTTCCTCTGTGATACCTACCTATTTGCATTCTTAGACCTGAAATTTTAATTATAACAAAAATTAACAACTAATTTTTTATTGATATAGCCGTAGTAGCACAATCCTAAAACAATTTTAAATATACTATGTTTAGTTTCTTAAATATTTATAATTAACCAAAAATAAATGCCTAGTTAGTGAAATCGTAGCTCTAAAATTGAACAATATTTGGGTTTTACACTATTAACATTAAATTTGCAAGGAAAACCTGCGCTACTGACGCACCTACCTATAAGCTATAATAGGCATAAAAAATCTAAAGAAATAAATAATGTTTAAGCCAGAGAAATAAAACGGTTTCTCTACAACATAAAACGCATAGCTTTCAATAAAATGTATGGTGGAGAGCTAGACTACAGTGCAATCGCAAATCAGTTTTCGTGGAAAAGTCGTAAATGAAAAGTAGCGTTTCAATATGCAGTAAATTCTCCGATCTACCACATCTGTGTGTTGAAAGTCATGAATAAAGTTCATAATTTAGTTTACCTAGCTATAAATTAGAAACTCTCGTTATTATTAAAATACACACCGACTATTGTCTACACCGCCATGTCGTTGGTTTGTGTAGACATCTGATAACTTTCCGGGGAATCCAACAATGCGTAGCATCACTTCCCACGAATGGCCCATTGTTCGACTCCTAACTTTCTCATTGCCCATTACTAAGAGACACCCTATATGGTACTTGTTTGAAGTATCTGATGAAACACAGGGGTATTTTTGCAAATGTACTGTCGAGCCTCCTTTACTTTAGGGTCTTGTGGAAACTTATACGTACGTGTCATGTAATTAATGATATACATTTCACTACCAAGAGAGAAACAAGGGAGTCAGCGAGTCGCTAAAGTGAAACTAAAATATTGCTAGCAGTGTTAGATTTATCACATTTTTACATGAATCTTGAACTACAAATAAAAGGCTGCACTTCGAATTTTTTGTGACTAATTAAATTCATGTTTAATGTTTTATGTATATAATTATACAGGCTGTAACAAATTAGCTTCTAACCACATGGATCGCGGAAAAGGTATGAGATACAGCATCGGTTAAATTGAGGCAAAGCTGCAGAACTTGGCGATCAGGAATATGCCATTGAGAAATTGAAAATGTCTCTTGCTGTTCTTGAGATTTTTAAAAAAAGTGAAATTTCGAATTGTCGTTTTTATATTTTCCTGGCATTACTTGAAGAGGTATCGAAAAACAAAGTACACTTTTTAACACGCTTTTATTAGCTTCACTTGTATGTTTGTTTGTTTGTTTGTTTCTTTGTTTGTAACCGACTCTTTGGACTCGATTTTGACCCACTTTAAACGGACAGATTTAATTGAAACTTTGTACACTTACGAAGAACCGGTAACAATACAATAATTTGATAAGTTTATATTATTATCCTGATCAGGATCGCCAGTCCTTTCCTCACGTATCCTCTGCGTGAGAGCAAGAGGCTTAATATTGTAAGTATATTCCGTGATTCTCAGTTCGGTCGTTGGCCGAGCGGGCAAGTCTTAGTCGACGCGAAACGACGGACTCCTCGGGCGTGAGTTCAAATCCCATGGCTGAAATAAAAAAATATTTTTTTTTTCAGAAATATCTGTTGGATCGTAATATGTTATAATATCAGCATCAATAAGCAATATAAATATAGTTTAAAAAAACTACAAAACACGCTTTCATAGCACATCAAACTAAAAAAGTGAAAAATAATTATTAATATAAACTGAAAACAATAATGAACGAAAAATACTAGCATTATTGTGAAAAAAGCGTGGGTTGCTCGATATACGAAAAATATGGCACAAAGCGCCCCACTCTTTTTTCACAATAATACTAGTATTTTTCGTTCATTATTGTTTTCAGTTTATATTAATAATTATTTTTCACTTTTTAGTTTGATGTGCTTTAAAAGCGTGTTTTTTTAGTTTTTTTTAAACTATATTTATTCATTGGCGTTTTTTATTCTTTACAATTTAGCGTGAAAAGTTTCTTTATAAGGCGTTTCGTTTTTTCGCGACCAACATCAAGAACGTTATTTTAAATTCAGACCTGTATTTTTTATTGCATTTCTTTGTAGCAATTGAACCTCAGACTTCATGATGTATTAAATTATTATATTGCTAAACGTTTTGTAGCTGTAAACCATCAACAAATGGGATTTTTTCCCTTGATAATAGTTTACAGCTACGAAGCGTTTAGCAACATAAAAATTAATACATTCATAAAGTCTGAGGTTCAAATGCTACAAAAATGCAATAAAAAATATAGGTTCGTATTTAAAATAACATACTTGATGATGTTCGCGAAAAGATGAAGTCTTTTAAAAAAAATTACGATAAATTGTAAAGAATAAAAAACGCCAATGAAAAAGTTTTTAGTTTATCGATATCTCTTTAAATAACGCCCGGAAATAATAACAACGAAAATCAAAATTTTACTTTTATTCAAAAATCTTAAGATCAGCGCGATATTTTCAATTTCTCAACGGCAAATCGCAATATTCTGTAACTTTGCCCCAATTTAACCGATGCTGTATCCCGTACTGTTTCCGAGATCTCTGAGTGAGAAGTGAATTTGTTACAGCTTGTATAATAAGGAATACGTAGTTTTTATAGTATGTATATTTATATTCATTGCTCAAAAAGTATCTCACGAAATTGGTTGTAACGAATGTGTAATTAAAAGTGCCGTTTTGTGTGACCTGATTTGGATGACGTGAATGCCAATATAAATTATAACCGACAGTTGAATTCATTTGAAAATTTAAAAAATTATCAAGTGTAAAAATAGTATAAATAGCCTATTCTAACTAGTCCGTTTTACTGATTAGTGAGTCACGCAGTGACGTCACTACACTTTTAAGGGCGCTGACACATAACACATAAACTAGTCAGTCCTGGTTTTGACGTCATCAATAGCTAAATTCCGAGCTCTAGTTATAACGCTGTGATTTGTAAAATGAATGATTGACAGTTAATTTTACAAAAATCTTGGACATTTAGACACTTCATTAGTCATTAATTTGCATTTACAAGAATTATGAGAAAAATGCAGTTACTTGCATGTTGGGTTACTAACTCACTGTATAATGCTCTTAACTGAATATTTTCATTGTCGTTGTTGGTAAAAACCTTACATAAAAATATCAAAATATATCGAAATTTACACAACACATTAATTACTCTTTTATTTAAAAAAGTAGCACGCAAGATGATCACTTTAAAGGGTAAAAAGTAGTTAAAATTAATAACAGCGTATCACGGCTTTACGACCCTTGCATATTAATTATTTTTAGATATAATCTGTAATAACAGTGGTCGCTTTCTAGAAAACTCTTAAATCAACTTTAGACTGTATGTGTGCGTACATGCGCTATTTAATTAGTCCATTTGTTTTTCACAACAATTTAATGGGAGCAGCCTATCGTGAACTTCTAGAAAATCTAGGTTTACGCGAGATAAGACGGCTTTTTACAGAACAAGAAATAAACGAATTGTGATTCCAATAAGATGGCTATCCTGCACATAATACTAATAATGTTAAACGGATATGCAGGAAAATTGTGGTAACTGCATAATTTCAAATAGAGGACCAGTATTGTGGCCTCCCCGTTCGTCTGATATAACCCCTCCTGATTTTTATTTGTGGGGTACGGTGAAAAATGATTTTGAATGCCCGCAAACTATCGATATTTTGGAAGACAGAGTAAGGGACGTTTTCCGTATAATAAATGTCAATTCTCAGAAGAGTATCAGCTCAGTTAGGCGTAGAAGCCAAAAATGTATTCAGCTAAAGCTCATATCGAACAGTTTTATTAAATCTTCTTACTTCTTTACTATCATTTCTTCTATTATGTTAATTTGCTGTTACTTAAAAAATTTCTCGACTCTACTTATTGTAGCAATTATGGTTTCCGAGATCGCAATGGTGAGCATCTAATTTGGGATACACGGTATAGATTTAAGGCCACTTTAATTAGCCTTATCATTGTGACAGTTAATGTTTTCATAGTTCCCTGATGTATTGTAAAAATATACAGTCATGGAAAGGACTCACCAAATGTCTCCCTTGCAGAATGGTACTTACCTAAAAAAAAGAAATGAACGTTAATATTTATAATAACTGTTAGTTATGCGTTATACCAAGATATTACACCTAATATACGAGCCCATTAGGCCTGGCCATGCGGGATACACTATACAAAGTAACATATATTTTAAAAAATCCTAAGGGACTTGCGACTTCAAAATTTTACGTCATTGTATATATTTTCCTTTTGCATTCCCCACAGTCAAATAAATCATATTAACATTATCGTAAAAATGTAAAGCCTTTATGCTACATAAATATTTTCCTTTCTTTTTTTTTGAATTTTATATAATGTATACTATTTACATTTTCGTTTAAAGTTAAATACGCCTACTCGGCTTTTTCATCCTAACAAAGGATTCTTAAAGATTCATGGCTGGTATAAAATGGAGCTTTTAATATACGATTACAAATCACAATGCGTAAGAAAATTGTTGGTTTACCAAGAACATAAATATTAATTTTATTAAAATCGATAACTGGAATGTAATAAAAAATACCTTACGAAAAAAATTTGGGTCTGGCCAGAAAGGGCTAATATCGTTATTGCTCCAGCAGGGTACCTATATTAAAATAATGAAAAGATAATACTTTGTCCACGACTACTAGATAATGTATTCATTATGTATGTCTTTCCTCAAGGATAAAGCTATACATTATTCACTGCTTCTGATTTTTTTTTATTAAAATTTCATCAAATCTGCCATTACATCATGGTAGCCGAGTGAGTAAAGCGCTTATAGCTATTTACTCGTTACCGAAGGTGGATGGTTCGATTACATCCTGGAGCAAGTTAGACATTTTATTTGTAATTTGTTTTGCAATATGATAGGAGAAAGAATTGTCGATGCCCTAGGGACCTCGTCTCTCTTTACCCAAAACAAAATCCTAGAATTGTTCAAGGGTAATTTCGGTGACTTGAAAGGCGGTTAAGAAAACATTCTCTTTGTAAGAAAAAATGTAAGATAATGCTATCTGATTTGAAACGTTAAAGTTTGTCAGAATTTTCATCACGATATTTTACCAGAAACTGTTATTATTTAAAAGCCATGGAAAGTATTGTACTATACTTGACCACCACCCTGGTACTTATAAACTCTGGTTCCATACAACCTCAGAGGAAGGGGCCCTCCCGACCGACCACAAGCGGATGGAGGTCAGAGACAGGCGGAAGGGGCGTCACCAGACGGTCTCAATAATGACGAACGCAATGGACAAGGACGCTTAAGTGGACGAGGGAACTTCGGGATGACTTGCTGACCTGCCGTGAGAGTAGCGAACCTGAGGAAGAGGATACATGGCGCGATTGCATGCACTTTGGTGCGAAATGCATCGAGAGTATCGCGCCTTCTCTCAACAACACATGAGAGATCAAGTATCCTTCTTGTGCAGGACAGGTTACATAAGGGCACCGCGTCAGCTGGAAACACTGCCAGCCGTAGTTCCACCGCGACAATTAGCAGCTGATGGGTAACATCCACCAGAGTTCACCGATGTAGACTTACGGACGAGGGTAAGCCTTAATACCAGGGCTAACCTAAAGCCACAAGACCTGGCTAGAATGGACGCGGTCATCAATGAGGAACTTCCAGAAAATGCAGACATCTGGCAAATCAACTTTGCCGTGTACAACGCCGCGAAGCAACTCGCCCCCCGTGAGAGGTCAACCAATCACGGGGTCGAGACAGCCAAGCGGCGTGTATAGAAAATCGAGGTCAAGATACAGTCGGCCAGACAACACGCTTCTCGGATCCAGAGTGTGGTGGAATACAAGACGAATGGTAGAGTCTTTACTCCTAGAATCCGGCGCATTGCTTACTATCAAGCAACACTGTCTAGATAGGATCCGAGCGATCATGGCTATAAAGAAAACATTGAAGTGGCGGGTAAGGAGTATGGAGCAAAACAATTTGATCTGTACGAATCCAGCGTGTTGTAGATAATCCACCGACTGTAGATGTACGAAACCTTCTGGAAAGGAATCTACGAATCGACGCGTCCATTCAATAGCGACAGTCCAGCAATTGCACACCTCGATGCTCTGTGTCACAGACATCTTGAAGAGCCACAAGAAGTGTGACCAGCCACGGCCGTCTCTAGAGGCGGCCGTGGCCCAGCAATCAGTACGGAAGAAGTCCAACAAGCGCTTGTTGATACCAAGAATCTGGTGGTAGAAGAAATTTCCTTCCACCCACCGCCATCTGGCGCGAGTTTTCAACTCATAGTTGAATAAGGGGATAGAGATTCCGGACTGGTTTGTCAAGACACGTACTGTGCTTAGAGGGATCTTTCCGATCCCAAGAATTATAGGCCGATCACTTGCCTCAACTCCTGCTACAGATATTTACACGTAGCTTGTATGCTAGGATACTGAGGTCTGTTGATCCGGTCTTCTAGCAGATACACGAACAGCGTGGTGCCAAGAAAGGGTCTGGCAGGTTGCAAGGACAGCCTGCTGATGGACCGCTGTATTACACAGGATTCTGTGCAATACAAGCGGAATCTATCGATGGCCTGGATTGATTACCGCAAGGCATTTGATACAACATTGCATGAGCTATTGTTGTACTTGCTCGAATATCTTGCGGTATCAGCACCACTAATGAGATGCATAGAACTGCTGCCGCTCTGGAAGACTCGCTTCACCATAACATCAGGTGCACAGCGGGTCACGACAGAGCAGGTGGCATTTAGGAGAGGAGTTTTCCAGAGCGACTCCCTGAGTTCTCTTCTCTTCTGCATCTCATTGCTACCGTTGTCTGTTGGGCTCCGCCAAACCCGCGGATATCAATGAGGACCACCCAGCGACCGGAGGCATAAGGTCACCCATCTATTTTATATGGATGACCCTAAACTTTATGCCTCCGGAGAGTGCGAACTACAAAACGCACTTAGGGTGGTTGAAGAATACACGTGGGTCATTGGTATGGAGTTCGGGTTGGACAAATGTGCAGTCATCCACCTCAAGAGAGGACGATGCGGGGAATTCTCTGAAGATGCGCAGCTCGCAGATGGAAGCATCTGGATGGACATCTGGATGCCGGAGAGACATATACATATCTGGGTGTACAACAAAGGCACATCCAATATGTAATACAAATAAAGGATTCTCTCCGCGGCAAGTACAGACACCGCCTCCGAAAGATTTGGTCTTACGAACTTTCGGGGAAGAACAAGGTGTCAGCAACTAATATGCTTGCCGTTCCGGTTCTGCTCTACTCCTTCGGAGTAGTAAGGTGGACGGTAGATGAGCTACGCCAATTAGACAGAGATACCCGCAAGATGATGAATATTCACAGAAGTATTCATCCTAGATCGTCCGTTCCTCGTGTGTACCCACGTCAACGGGGGGCTGAGGATTCTTGAGTCTGGAGTGTAGGTACTCATGGCATAGTAGTACTGGGTATGGCATGTAACATCTTCAGGAGCTCAGATTCCCTCTTGCGGTTTGTAAAACATCACAGAACTGTAGGAGTGGAAGCAGGATTGTTCAAGGCAGCAAAAAGAGCCGCAGATGAACTCGGTCTCGCATTTGACATCAGGCGAGGAGGCCGGCGAGGTGCTGATGTAGAGTCACTGAACTTCAGCCAAATCGTCTGAAAGCCCGAATCAGAGCTGCTGAATAAGAAAAACTGTTTCGGCAGCATGTCGATAAACTCCAGAATGGTGTCGTCTATAAGAATATAGAAACGCTGAGTTTATCGACCAGGCTAACATTCGCCTTTTTAAGGTTAGCCGGGCTTTCATTATGGCCTGCCAGGATGGTGTTATCAACATCTTGGTTACCGTAGCCGCGTGTCCTGACATCAACTGCAGAATCTGCCGTCAGGCGCCGGAATCGCTCATGCACTTACTCCCTCCATGCCCCTTATATGCGATTTCGACCTACATTCACCGACATAACGCGGCGTTACGAATGCTATACAACCATCTAAGGCACTCGTACGGAGTAGACCAGACACCAGTGCTACCTTACGTCCCAGGAAATATTGAGTCCGTTGTCGAGAACGAGAAATGCCTGATTTACTGGAACTACTCATTCCTGACGGTCAGGCTAATCATGGACAACAAGCCTGACATAGTCCTCCTCGACCATTAACTCAAGGTGATGTATGTTATCGAGTTCTTGGCACCTGTGGAGAAACACATCACCTTGAAGCGGGAGCAGAAACGGACCAAACATCGCGATCTCCATTACGAGCTCCAAATGCTGTACCCGGGCTATTCGGTTAAAATGGTCGTCCTAATAATCGGTGTACTCGAAGGGATAAAGCCTACGCTGCTCTCAAAACTGAAGATCATACCGGCCTGCCAAAAATCAGCCGAGTGGCTGGCAGGCCAAATGCAGAAGGCAGTCATTCTGGGTTCTCTCCGTCTGCTTAGGGCACACGATTCCGGAATCTACAGTCACTAACCCTGCGGAATGCGGAAAGTGGCTGTGGTTAGTGTGCTTTGACACAAAGATTTCCAAAAAATTCGATTACAAGAAGGGGTGCTGACTATCAATGTTATGGACTTTCAATAATTAAAAGTTACTATTATTTATTTTGGTATATTATAAATAATTTGTGCAAAAATCTTTATCTTAATATGAATAATAGATATATTCATTATTTTAGCACTTGAGGTGGTGCATGTACGTTGAGGTGCAACATCGTTGATGAGAAAATTAACGTCTCAAAGATTAATGAAATATCACAGTGTAATATATTGTTCGCTGTTTTAATTACGCCTAAATCTAATATAAAACAGCATACACTGTGGCGTACTTATTATCTTTATTATTAATAAAAAAAATGGAAAAAGAAAATACGAGACAATCATGAATTCTTTATATAATAGCCTTTTCTTTTACGGCCATCCCCGCTCTTAAATTATATATACAGGACTAAAATGGTATAACTCTAGACATTTACAAGTTTGTTTTATATTACGCTTTTCTAATCTTATATTGCAGTAAAAATCATGAAATTACTTTAGAATGAAATACTGCATGTTCGGACTGCGGATTAAGGAAATGCCAGTCATTTTTCTAATATTCGTTTCACATCAGTTACATAAAAACTCATTATATTTAATATATTCATAATACATCAAGATGTGGTTGCACAGTTAATATTCTTAGAATCATCTTTAAAACATTTCTCCCACATGTTATATATATGATTCAGCGAAATGACTAAGATGGAGAGGAAAGAGAAGGACTTTTTCGATATTAAATTACACAACCCACTGCACAGTAGAAGATAAATTTGTACTATAAATTGCAATTACAATTGACAACCAACAGTTTATTAGATTGTAAAACAAGAAACTACTCCAATGATAATTTAATGAGAGAACGGAAAATCTTACCATGGTTTGAACAGTATATAAAACCTAATTATACAGTTAGATACAAAACATGTAAACTGAATTGTCAATTCAACAAAGACAAACACTGTTATCCTGCATATTTTGTGGTAGGACATCGCTAATCGATAAAAGACCTCATTTTAAGATCGAAATCATAAAAACTAATTACATTTTTAATTACCTGTAGAAATTAGACGACAAAAGTAGTCCACTTTTTCTGTACGACACACAGTTTTCGAGAAAAACTTCATCAAATTTTGTATTTTAACCAAAATAAGATACCCAGAAACTGAGGTTGATATGAGCATCTCATCTGAAACGCCAAAAACAGCTACTGTGATTTAAATT
Organism: Rhamnusium bicolor; assembly: GCA_029963845.1. Taxonomy (NCBI): domain Eukaryota; kingdom Metazoa; phylum Arthropoda; class Insecta; order Coleoptera; family Cerambycidae; genus Rhamnusium; species Rhamnusium bicolor. Next base: position 4,663,134 of record JANEYF010000851.1, on the reverse strand, counting down.
CCACGACCATTGTTCTTGTTGTGAAATTACGTGTCTGCATCGTGTTTATTATTTGGTATCAAATTTGAAAATGCTATTTAGCAATCGAGAAAGTGTAGATATCCATTTTACGTATGTGTTCGCAGATGGAAATTCGGCAGCTGCAGCAAGCGAATATCAAAGACGATTTCCAAACAGGAGGCAGCCACATTTCATTTTTGTTACATTTCATCAACGTTTTTGCTGATAGCAGACTAAGAAAAATAGAGGTAGGAGCCAAAATAATAATAATGTAAGAGGAAGAAGAATCTTGCGTGAATATGAGTGTCCGAAGAGTTTCGAGAACACTTCGAATTCCAAGAAGCACGATATGGAGGAAGTTGAAGCGGAACAGCCATACCATCTGCAACTTGTACCTTGTACAAACTTTACTTCCAGGGGATAGTGAATGTCGTGCTAACTTTTGTCAATGGTTTCTGAATTCCATTGAAGACACCGACTTTTTTCAGAAATATGTTACAGTTTGATGGGGCTTGTTTCACTCGAAAAGGCGTGGTGAATTCTCATAACCAGTAAGTTTGGACAAACGAAAATCCACACTTAATAGAAAGACATTTTCAGCAGGAGTTTAGTGTGAATAATTTGGCTAGGTATTTACAATAATTCTGTCATGGGACCGTACATCTTACCTCATCGTTTGAATTCCGATTTATTTCTGGCATTTTTAGAATGTGAGCATGCTAATATGTGGGATGATGTTCTCCTGGATTCAAGACTCAATGCTTGGTTTCAAATAGAGGGCTGTCCGTGTCCAGACCATTATGGACCGAATGTTCGTAACTGGTTGGACATAGAGATGCGTGATATAGTACGGGTACCGGTACTTTTCTTTCCGATCCTCGATTTTTTACAGTTTACAATACGGTACGATAAATTGATTGGATGCTCATGGCATGTAGTCGTCTACCTAAAGTAGAACAAATGATGTTTTTATCTAATATACGTTTATTTTTGTTAAAAGAGTTGAGTGTTGAGTCTTGTTTTTACATTTTTGCTTGGATTACGACTTTCCTATTAGTGGTAAGGTTTTATATTATATATTGTTGGCGACAAAGAATATCTTAAAAATCCTTTCAATAAATGCCGGGTCGAATTTGAACCGGTACTTCGTGTATCGATACATTTTCGTTCAATATTGTGTCCCAACCGGTACCTTTTAATCGATACGATACGGTACGCGATATAGATACTTTTCAATGTATTGTACATCCATAGTTGAATACTAAATTTCCTGGAAGATGGATTGGTCGTGGTGGGCTGTTGCCTAGCCTACTTGTTCTCCCGATATAATCACGCTTGATTTTTTGTGCATGGAGTTTTATCAAAGATAAAGTTTATACCACTCCAGTGGATACGAATGAATTCAGATAATACAAGATGCGTACAGCGAAATACGAGAATATCACTTACTTCGTGTAAGAAGATTCATTGCTCGGCGCTGTCAGTTGAGTATCCAACAAAATAACAAAATGGTTTCAATTGCTCTAGTTTTAATTGACGTTCGTTAATTTTATTATTTTATTTATTTATGTTGCGGATCTTTTTGTTTCAACAGTATCCTTAGATGTGTTTTTTAAATAAAATTACAACAATACTTGTCAATTTTGTTGGCGCTTTTCTCGAAAATCGTGCGTCGTAAGGAAAAGTGGAAGGCTACTTTTCTTCTAATTTGTACAGATAATTAAAAATAATTAATATTGAGAAAAACACAAACTTCAAATATTTAAATTTTTTCCAGACATCTGAAAAATAAATCAGATAATTAAATTCAGGTGACCCACGGTCTTAGCAATAATATCACGTATTTGCTCTAGTAATTTAACCGATGTTGCAACTCGCAAGATAAGCGAGATTTCCATTTTTGAAAAGTTAAAGCTGAACACCACGTATAAATACCAGAGAACCACTGATAATTTTTTTCTCACATTTCATTTTCACAATCATCATTCAACATATATAGTGTTTTTTTTTTGGGGTAAACTATTAAAGTTTACATAATACTACTTTAATGATCTGATCATATTTGCATTTTTATTCTTTTTAATTTTTTGTTTAGGTATTATCCCCAATACGAAATATATAAATATACAATATCCACCACAAAGAAACTATAAACAGTATTAGCTAACCATTATAATCGTCAATTTAATGCATACAGTAACCTCGATCAATGGCTAGCTAATATTTCTTGAAACTGCCATGTACTAAAACGTGACTTTATAATGCATCTTAATATCCCTCCCACAAGTTGACATTTTGTACCTTTGTCAAAACGTATTGCTCGATAATATCCATTTGATTTATATGATAATAATTGATAATATATACTTTTTTTATGTAATGAATAAATTGAGACAAAATCTAGCAAACAAGATTTATAAAAAATATTTCTTCCTTTTAAATATTTCATATTCTGCCTGTTTATAAAAATTTACAAATCAACTAAAGGAAAAGAACTATGCATAATATAGATGGGAAATAAAAGTTTTTCCTGAAACAATTTTCACGTGATAGCGTGAGGGAAATTCTAAAACTACAAATCACGCTGTTGCCTAAATCTCACCATTTTTTACATAAATTAGAATTGCGCGATGCATAAGAAACTTGTGTAAATTTTCTACATTATATTAGATTATGCTGTATTTCTGGTGCTTTAAATTAAGTTCAGTTTAGAATGCATTATGTTGTGAAATGCATAGCTCGCTGCAATCTTCGTAAAATATGTTATTAAATGGTTCATTTGTAACATAAACCATTGTTGCAGTGTCTGTATAACTAACTACATATAGAGTGCACTATATCTCTAATATAACGTATAAAGAACAAAAAGCAGCCAACATATTTCATCACATCACACTCTTTTATACATCGCATTTCAGATTACAGTGGGAGTAAAACTGATTAATAGGTATGTGCATTTTTCTTTTCTCTTATCCACTCATTGGGAAGCGCTCTTTATTAGCAATATTTTTTATTAAGGCCATTATTTTTTTAGCTCCAGAGCAGTTTATCAAATTTCTGAAGCGCCATGTATATCATATCAAATAATTTATAAAGCCTAAGATAAATGTTTATAGGATTTATAACTCGCAAGAGAGGCAGCAAAGGTCGATGGATTTGCTATTAATTGTTTCGTATTTACTTTTTTTAAACTATTGCCTTTGTTTTTGTTGTCCCTTTTCTTTTATGTTATAGTATAAATCCATAATTGTATACAGGAGCGATAATTGTAAGGGGTTTTTTTGCTAATAATATGATTATAGACTGATATCTTGAAAACAATTACAGGAACCAACTGAATAACAAACTACTTAACGGAAGGTAACATTTTTTAAAATATATTCTCCGTGGCAATTAATTATAGAGAGATTTACTTCTTTCGCCTTTTTAGCCTTATTTTTTGCAATGGACTAGAGATTAATTTCTCACATCTAATATTTGATGTTGCTTTTATTCCTTAAAATGAGAAAAAGTAGTAGAAAAAGTTATTCAATTGCAATTATATATCTGATTTACAATTTGGTTTTCGAAAGGGTTACAGTACAACTCTTCTCGCAAATATTTCTGATATTTTCAGCTCTTTAGATAAAAGTAAAGCTACTGCTATGGCTTTTACTCGATTTTTCAAAGGCGTTCGACACCTTAAGGTATCTACAGACATGCGTATTAAGACATGAATGCGCGCGTTCATGTATGCCAGTGTGTAGACAAAATTTAAGTTAAAAGTCCGTTGAATATGTGTCTTGTTGCTGCTTGAATAGAATTATCTGTGTGTGTAGGTAATATGAATACCACGTATATGAATGCGCGTACATAAACGTGCATTTAAGACATGTACATACGTGTGCCTGTAATCACCTTTAGACAATGTATAATTATGCGCCAAATTAACAAATGGTTTTAGTAATACAGCGATAATTTTTTTTTTTTAGTTTTATTTAACTAATCGAGTCACAAAAATTAGCATATACTGCTGATCACATAAGGTGTACCCAAGAGTCTGCTTTGGGGCCAGTTCTATTCGTAAGTTATACTGCAGATATATTTTATGTAAAATACACAAATATATACAACTGACCTATACATCCGATGTAAAAAATATAAAGCTGGCGATAACATAAAACAACGATTTAAATGCAATATCCAGTTATTCTAAACAAAACAATCTGAAAGTAAATCTCAACAAATATTCCTGTATTACTTTTTCCTCAAATGGAACACATACAATACATTCTCAACTTCAGTTGCATACTGATAACCAATCTTTAATTATAATACAGAACGTAAAAAATTTGGGTTTAATATTTGATACTGACTTTAATGACCATATTATATAAAGATATATTTCAAATTTCGCTTGTTTTGTCTAGTTAAACTACTGTATGAGGATGTTATGAGCAAAAACTGATAAAGGCAAGGGAAATGGATTACAACTACTGTATTGTAATCCATTTCCCTTGCCTTTATCAGTATTTGTTTATAACATCCTCATAACTGATTCAGGTAACGACCTTAAGTATTTATGCCAATAATTGGAGATATACAAATGTTTATTTGCCTAAATATCTTTGACGTACAGATGATCCTTCTTGTATAACGCAGTAACAGCTTACAATAGTTTCGCAGACAATATTAAATCTCTTCCTGTAAACAGTGTTCGAAAAATGGCCAGATAACATTTTTTTTCTCTTCAATTTGGGATCTACTACGTGTGCTCGATATTATTTATTTGTTATCGCGACGCAACTTTCGCGTTACTCCCGGAACACCCTGTATGAAAGAATTAATATCCTCTAGAAATTAGAAATCTATTTCCACTTGAATTTCCCCTTTGGCTTTGGAGATTTATCTACCGCTTTCAGAAGAATAAGGATATAAATATAGAATGCTTTCCTATGAAAGGAAATATTGTCACACCCTAACTATAATTCTTTTTTAAACTGCTGTTTTTTCTCACCAAATCGCTTGTGAGTCTAATGAGTCGTATAAGCGCCCCTAAGAGTGCGAAGGGGCTTTTTGTCCCCAAAATATATCCGATAAAGTAATTCGTGGTTTCTTAGTGATAAAAACCCTTGTTCCCTGTAAAATATGTGTCCTCCTGAGAGATAAGACGCAACAGGGATGGACTTAGAAGTGAAAATGTAAAACCGGCTTCTTTTATAGCCGTTTATTTTTGACACAGCCTTTATCTCAGACTTTTAAATGGCAAGTACTCCAAAGGATCTGAATCACTTTACCATTTAGATAGACACCTAACGTGTTTTTTATTACGGACAAAACCATTTATATTTGGTCTGGATTTGACCTGCGGTTATAATTTTAAATCCCAAGCATAGGAAGGATCTAACTCTATTACGTTTTTTTACATAACTGAGTAATTACTTCAAAGAAAAATGTCAACTTTTCGTAACGAATATAACATCAGTTTAAAAACAGTCTTATGAACGTTTCCTAACAAATATTTAATTAAAAAACTTGTAAAAAAATATGCAGGCACGTTTTATTACTTGCAGATAACTATTTTATTTATTTTTTTAACAATATCCAACAGACCGAGGTTCATTTACAGGGTAAGGGTAGATACAACAGAACATAGTGACAATATAAATAGAGATAAAGAGAGAAGAAAAACAAAAAATAGAAACACTGAACAGAATATAAATTACGTAATATAGCATGAGTTGAGTATAAAAACAAAACAAATATTTAATAGTAAATATGTACACAAATCCACCCGTATTAGATATACATTCAAACATATATAGGATAATAATAATAATTTGATAATTCTTTATTACGGTGAGTATTTGTACTCAAAATATCTAGAAATAATTCTATAATACTCTCAATATTTGTATTCAAAATATCTAGAGGAGTATTAACATTATTATAGTTTGAAAACATTTGGAAAAAGGGAGATTATATTATCATACTGATTCTTGGAGTATGAATTGAAAATATTTCACCGTGTCTTGAAGCAATACGAGGTACACATAAAATATCCTGTTGTCGAGATCTTCACACTTAATTGTGAAAAATTTTAAATAAAAATAGTATTGAATGATAAGAATATTTTCAACTGCTGTAATGTGACAATTGTAAATTGGACTCCAAATAATTGGGGCACATCTTAATTTAGATATTACTAAAAAATATAACAATAATGTACATAAATCAATATTGTTGAAATCCTTGGTATTTCTCAAAACAAATCCTAATGTTTTAAAAGATGATTTTATAGATGAGTTAATGTGGTCAACAAATGTTAATTCTGGATCAAAATGGAACCCAAGATCTTTTACTTTAACAGGCCTAATGAATGGATATTTTATAGTCAAACGCACAAATATTTTGTGCGTAAGAGTAAGACTTCATGAGTAAGACAAAATATTACATTTACTGACAATCAAAAATAGGTTATTTTCGATACACCAATCTTTATATGGTTTAAATTATTTTGTAAATAAATGTTCACAATCTGCCAATGAGATAATTTGACAACATATTTTTAAATCGTCAGTGTACAAAGTGTATTTTACATCAGTCTTAGCGGCAATATCGTTTATAAATATGATAAAAAAAACTGTGGTCCGAGAATGAAACTCTGAGGTACACCGGATGTTTGCAAAAATTTGTCTGATTGACCTCTAACTGGAACATATTGCCAGCGGTCAGTTAAGTAGGATGCTACTAAGTTTAAGAAATCAGTAGAATACTAAAATGTTGAAGTGTATGCAACACAATTTTTTGATCTAAGACTTCACTGATAAATTGTGTTGTGATAACCAAATTAGATAACGTTGATATTCTAGAGACAAAACCATATTGTGCCGGTGATAAAACAGTTGCTAACATGAGCATTAGTATAAGTGAACATATAAAATAATTTCTAGTATTTTACAAAAATTGCACATTATACTAATTGGTCTATAATTACTTATATCATTAATGCCTCCTTTTTGAATAGAGGTGTGACTTTAGACAATTTATATTAATCTGGAAAGGTAGAACTTTTATGAATCATATTTATTATTATTATACACAAAGGGTTTGAGAGGATTATGGAGTCGCAAATAAGATGTATGTGATACGGTCCGATAATCATATGTGCTTTAATTTGTTTAACATCTTTCTCAACATCATTAACAGTAATATCAGTTAAATGTAAAACGCTATTTGGTGCAAAACCGTCAAGTTCATTAGGATTCAAGTTAATATTGGGTTCCGAGCAGACATTGGCGAATGCTGAAACAATTTTAGATGGATTGTTTATATCTACATGATTTTATATTTGACGTTTAGTGGAATAGTGATTTTTCAAGGTTTAAAAAAGTCCCAAAGTTGTTTGTATTAACTTTTATTTCATTTTCAATTTTATGAATGTATTGTTCATAGGCCTATTCACTTTCGGTTTTAATCTCGACTGTTAGTTTTTAAATGCATTATAACTTTTATTCCTTTTACATTTCTTGTATCTCTCATGATTCATATTTATTTTGCGACTTAATTATTAAATGCTCGTTAAACGAAACGGATATTCACGTTTCTCTTTGGCATTGATAAGATCGTGTAATCTGGAGTAGAATTCTTCGACCAGAAGGTTTACATCCGTTATGTTCGAGAAAAAGTTTAAAACGATTTACAGTTTTTTACCTACAGAAGTAATCATGAACTACCACCCGACAATTTAATAATAGGAAAAAGAATTTATGTGATTTGAACTTATTTGGATGCTTTTAGTTAATTATCTCCGAATGTTTAAGATATATTCTTATCTAATTTTGAAAAGTTAGATGAATTAATGTAATTATTCTCAAATTTATTTAATCATGTGATGGAGTGGAAAAAAACTAGGTCGCTAAACCGTTTGCTTAGGCACTAACGCCTAAGGGATTGAAAAGGACCCAAGCAAATAATTAATGTGTTAGGTACAGCACAATGCATGTGGGATTGTGCGAGGACATCCATATTAACGTTTTGGACCCTTAGACAACTATAATACACTATAATATTTTAATACTTTTAAGAAAGAATCGACAACACATTTTTGTGTACAGATTATTACAGACGCACTAACAGTCACATTGGAACAAATCTGTTTGACTTGTAAACTTATGTGTGATATTTCAATCTTTTTCTACAATAATAATAATAAAAATCAATGGTCTAAATTTGGTTTTTTTATTTGTAGTGAAAGATCGACCAAGACTGATAAGGTTAAGTTTTTGACAACTGAACCATTGACCTCTTTGTACTAGTTCCTAAAATATGTGAATTTTAAAACAGATAATTTTAAAGCATATATAAACTGTTCCAACGCTTAGGAACTATAGTACATTTTATGAACCAGTCATTTTTCATTCAATCGAGCACAAGTAATTAATTTTTCCATTTAATTCTCAAGGAAATAACCAAAAATAAAAAAAAATACAAATTTCTTTTAAAACGGCAAATAGGTTCTACAATTTCAATAGAATGTATATCGCAATCTAACCTAATCTAATGACCCACACTTGCATCAATAACTGCTCTAGGGTTACTGTCAATGAGAATAATCTCATTGACAGTAATCCTGTGATCTTGAGAGATATTAGTCCAAATTCCTGAAATGATCTCTTTCAAGTCCCTTACTGTGTGTGGATAGCGTTGATGGTTACGTATGGTTCTTTTAAACGTATATTACATGTGTTCAATAGGATTGTGGTCTCGTGACCTCAGTGGAAGTGTCGGAATTCCAAAGTTTTGCAATGCATTGGTGACGCTTCTTGCACGATGAAGACGGGCATCAGCAACCATTGTTTGGGTTACCCCTGGCCTAATCCATACTCTAACCAAAGTCTATTGATATTCTAATAAGTCCGCTAATTCCTTTGATTTCCTCGAAATGCCGGCGTTTTTTGCAACCGGTCGTAAATCATGTAAACACGCACTGGAAACCGCTATACCTCTATACCAAAGTCTATAGATATTCTAAATCCACTCACTCGTAAGGTGCGCTGAAAATCTCTCCTCTGCCGACACCCTTTCCCTTACCCTGCGACTTACTGTCGATCGCCGGCTCAGCCGACACGGTACCTTTACAGTACAGGGGTTAGAGGTTTTCAGCGTGTGTTTACATGATTTACGTAAAAAACGCCGGCATTTAGAGGAAATCAAAGGAATCAGCTGACTTATTAGAATATCTATAGGTTGTGTCTATACTGTAAGGGCAGCGTGCTGGCTGAGCCAGCGATCGGCAGTAAGTCGTATGGTAAGGGGAAGGGTGTCGGCAGGGGAGGGATTTTCAGCGCACCTAACGAGTGAACGGACTTAGAATATCTATAGACTTTGCCCTAACTGGGCGACAATCAAGATCTACTCACTCGAGTTTCATTCATCAGTGAATAACACAACACGCTATTTATCTCGTTAATGTGTATGTTCATGGGTCCATTCTAATCTCGCTTGATTATAAAACTCTTCTCAGGCGTTTTCTAGGTACTATATCTCGATTCCCCAAATATTTTTGGATCATTTCTATCGATACACGTACACCACTAGCATTGGTTAGTTCATCTGCTATATTTCTTGAGGCACAGAATCTCTCTATTATGGCAGTCAGTCAAATGTAGTGGTTTTAAGCTTGAACATCATTTTTTCTTAGAAGTTATCTGCATAATTTGAAACGAAGATTTATTTAAATTAAATCCATTCAATTTTTTAATAAAAGAATTGCTATTTCAGCTGTCGTCAGCTAAAGATTGTTAACCAACGTCTCAGTCGACACTGAGTTAGAGACAACATAAATATTAGCTTTTAAATTTAGTTTGAATACACACAAATTACTAAAATATCCCAACTTTGCTCTAATTAGTGAAGACCAATTAACTAATGTAAATTCCGTGTAGAACACTAAAACGATATTTCCTAGTTAAATCTGTTTATTATTTAGAAACTTCCTGGCCTTCCAGAAATATTTTTCGCATTATAAATATTGCACAATGCATAAACAACTTGAGAAACAGTAAATAATAAAAGTAAAACAATCAATGAAACAAACGTGAATTTCTCAGGATATGTGGTAAACGTACTCATTATTAAATAATTAGAAGTTGTTATAAGTTAATTTTCATAAATATGTAAATTGTTTTAACAATTACAGAGCGTAATAACACTTGAGAGCTGCGAACTGACGTTATTAAGGAAGTTGTTATAACTTTTTTGACAAATTATCTTCTGCAACCGGCGCATGCAACACCCTGTTGCAGTGCAATATCCTGTTTAAAAGGACAGTATTCAGATCCTCTAAAATTACATATAATTATTTTTTATGTGCGATGAAAAATGAATGGGAATAAGCAAAAAAACCGTCAGATCGATGCAAGTCTCACTCCGACTCAAATTTATCACATCAGCATTAATTTTTTTTAAAGCTGTTGAGAAAAGAGAACTTTTTCAAACAGGCGACGTTTCGCTATTTTTCATCCTCAGGATTATTTAAATGTAAGGGTATTAATCAGTGGTAGATGGTGTCATTTAGGTTATGTTACGCTTTAGTATTGGAGTAATACTTAATTACATAATTATTAACTAAACAAAAGCGTTTTGCTGAAAGAAATTGCAACACTGATCGCCTTCCCCAGTTAATCATTTTTGTGAAATATTTGTTAAACGTTTTTCATAATCAGGACGAAGATTTTCGATAGATTTAAAATTTCATTAAAAATATTAATATTTTATAGTTGCAGTTTTTTCAAATTTTCACATTCAAAAATGAATCTAAAGTAAAATTTCAAAAAGTGAAAAGTTTATAAAAAAATTGGAATTTCTTAGAAATTTGAGATCTGTAGACAAACGTTCCTCGTGATTATGGAAAAAAATAGTTTAGAAATATTTTACAGTCTAAGAAATAACTTGCGAGGGTGATTATTTTTGCACCTTTTTTCGCATATTTCAATTGCAATATTTTTTTCTGCAAAACTCTATCTTAATTTAATCTTGATTGTTTCCATAAAATATCGCTTGGGTTCCATGCTCCAATACTAAGATATTGCATAACTCAAATTTCACCAGCCGCCGCTGATATTGATTAAAAATAACGAAACAGTCAAAAAGTGGTTATATCATTTTAGTTATCGACCACCAACTGCAATCTTTATACATAGTGGAGAAACAGAGCTGAATAATGCCCATAATTTTGTAAATATTGCATACATAAAAAACATTTCTTTTCTTGGCTATTAGTTCAGTTCTCAAATACCCACATTTTCTGGCTTGTTCCTGTTCACCTTACATTTAAGATGTCTCCTTAAAATTAAATCTATGGGCATTAAATCGGAAGACCTAGCAGATCAGTCTATACATCTACCGGAAAACGCCTGATTTAAATATTACCGTGTCATCTTGCTGAAACCACACACCATTTTGGATCTAATTATTCTCATGAGGGAATAAAGGAGTTCGTCAAGAAAACGATTATGAAGTAATCATATTGGTATAATTTTACGCTAACTCTAATGCCGTTGCAAAGTGGATTTCACTACAAAAGCATTTATTTCACTACCAAGCATTTATTCATTAATAGCGCTTTTAGTGAATTAAAATATATATCACTGTATATATTTAAGTTTATGATTTATTTTACTACATATGATAATAAAGCATGCATGTGGTAATATGTGCTTTTATGCTACTTAGTTATATTTCTCTTCGTGATAAGAACTAATTTATTACCGGTCTAAGGTGAACTTTCTATCTTCAGACAAATATTAATCGACTTGCTAAGTGGTGTTTATATTTAGTTTATTAATTTAAATTATTGCAAGATAACTATCAGACTAACAATGAATATGAGTTTATGCTATTTTTGATCCTCAATTAATTTATACTTAGCGAACTAAATGTTATCCTTGTTCGTATATGAAGGGTACAGGGGAAAATTTAAAATGGTCACATTTTATATATTTTACACCAGAGCCATTTTAAACTATAAAGTTTCATACAACTTACAAACATTGTAAAAAAAGATATATTTAACTAATCGATTGCCGGTACCCCAAGGAATCGCAAATTCAATTCATAATGCAATTTAAAAGCATTTTAAAATTAAATTAAAATCCACTTTAACATGTATAAATTTCTGTTTTTACGTTGTTTGGAAATGTTTCAGTAGGTGTTTACAATATACTGGTATGAAGAAATGTGACATCTTATTTGCTTCGTATTTACGCATTTCCAGGAAAAAATAATAAAATAGATATTGGGTATTACAAAGTATGTCTGCATACAAGCCGTCACTGGTAACCGATACCTCCGTCCGAGCTCTAGTTATTATACCCATCCTCTTTCACTTCCTTATCTCATCCTTATTGATTGGACATAGTGTTCTGCATACTATGTTCGTTAGCTTGGCGATCGCTGCATGAGACAAAGGTTTGATCATAGATTATGCATTGGACTATAATTTGACGTAGATAAAATGTAGAAAGTTAAATTTTTTGGTCGAAAATAATGAAGAGCCTTACCAAAATCAATGGGGGCTTCATAGGTGTTGATTATAAATTTACTTCAGTATTCTCGTCACTGACTTAATGCATAACTATATTTAATTATCATCAGCACCTCATATACGTCTATTTAGGAAAGTGCCTCCTCAATGACCTTTGCCAAATTTTCTTAGCACCAAGCAAGGTTTGAACTACTCTGCAACTAAACGATCAACTTTTGATCATCAAAAATATCGTCAAAGAACATATATTATCAGTACAGAAAAACACCCATATTTGATAACAATAGGTTAAATCATTCATTTGTTTAAAAAAAAAATCACAATTTTTTGAAGCAGGTTGACCCTCGACAACGACTTTTGCATCGAGGTTGGTCGAGTTCAATCGTTTGATTTTGGATTTCGGGAGTATGTGGTAGCTTTGCGCAGGGTTTTCAGAGACACCCTGTATTATAGACAATAATTAAACTGTTTTAATATTATTAAACAAATAATTAGAAAATGAAAAGCTACGATTTGCGTTTCCGTTAAAGGTTACCAATGTTTCATAATCATGACTGATGTGCATTTCAGTCAATCTTGTTGCTTAAATCCCGCTGCAGAGAAGTTATTTTAATTACAGAATAGATTTCTACTGCCATCACCAAAACGCAATGTAATGATACATATACGAACCGTTATAGGTTTTGCACTATTTTTACAAAACAACTAGTCATCAGAGTGATTAATCCGCTCAGTACAAATCTATTACATCTCACTCGAAAAAAGAACTGGTTGCAAATAAAGTAAATGTGTAAACACAGTTATAAGATCAACTTGAGAGTGGTCTTTCCCGTACAACCAATTGCTTGCCTCATTTAAATGTCAATTTTACCGTTACAATAGTCTCTCAAATAGTACTTATTAAAATGACAAGTTTTCAATGGTTCAGTAGAATTTAATATTTAGTAGGTTATTATAAATATGAAAGCTGTAGCTGCAAACAAATGAGGTTGTCTCACATGGAAACCACTCGTTATATCTAGTTACACTGATATATTATTTTTATTTATTTATTTTATTTAGGTATTTATTTAATGAAATAACTGCTTCTAAATGCTGTTTTTTTATTAACTTAAGATTCGTATCATCATTTATCCCAAATCTGGAAAATTATGCTGCTGCCCCACTTTTTCGTGGGACAAATACGTTTATCGGGTAAATATACAGAGATATCTATTAAATCTTAGTTTACTACATCACCATGACAGATGGGAAATTGTGGGTGCCTAAGGACCAGACATAGTCATCCGTAGGCCTGTGCAATTCGGGAAATATTGAATTGATTTTCGATTCGCAAAAAAAAATCGATTCAAATCGATTAATCGTTCATCATAATTCGTGTTGAATCGAATCGCGATTCGATTCGAAAGGAGCCGGATCGAATCGAATCGATTTGCATGGAACTGAAGGTAAGTGTTTGATAATATTAAAGTTGCTTATTTACTTCCTTGTAAACTGTTACTTTACTGAATAGTGAATAGTGATAATGCCCCCCTATATTTCGACTCGGTTATCACCATCAGTGTTACCACACAGTGGCATCCAACGCCTATGATTTCGAACCAGAGTGCCTGATCTACTCATTACCTACTTAATAGAATAGTAAGAATTTTTGGTAGTTTAACACAGTAATTTTTGTAAAACCCAAGGTAAACAAATACAGAGTGTTCCATTAGTTATATATCTTCATGAAGCACAGATTTTAAAAATATCTTCTTACATTCCGCCACCGGCACTGGCAATGTCTGTGGGAATGGTTGTGCCCGCGTTAAAAAAAATTTACGTCTCGGTCGACTAAACGTAGCTAGAGCACGATAATCTCTCCATCCTCCTACGGGTTCGAATCCCACCACCTGCATTGGCAATATCAGTAGGAATGGTTGTGTGTGTTTTTTTCACAAGTGTAACTCTCGCCCATGCACCGTCTGCTTTGGATTCCGGGTTTGTCTAATTTATGTGTTGTTTATGTTCTGATTTAATTCGACTCGACGTTCCGATTTGAATCGATAATATGATTCAATTCGTTATTTCGATTCGAATCAATATTCCGATTCGATTCGATATTTCGATTCAATTTTCCTTGCACCATTGAATCGATTTAAAAAAAATCGCTTCGAATCGATATATCGATTTTCTGCCCAGGCCTAGTCATCCGCAGACCGCACCAACTAAACAAACAGTCCATCACAAGATCATAAAATTTTGTCAAATACAACGAAGAGTAATTCATTATATTTGTAGTAGGCAGATTGTAAAATTAGTAGTTTTATAAAAAAGACTAGTCAGGTTTGAAAAGAATGATGAAATCTAGTTTCAAATAATTCTTCTTTGGATAATTTGACTAGGCTTTTTATAAGTGACTTATTTTACAATCTGCCTTTGACGTATTCACAGGTTGAGGAGAGAAATTACTAGAGATTGGGAGGTGGCGATAAATTCCAGAGACAGTTTTTACGTAGATATTATATGTATTTATTTTAAACACATAACGAAACGTTCCCAAATAACATAAAATAACATAAAATAACATAAAATAACATAAAATAACAAAATATTCTTATGTACTGTGCAATGAACCTGTTTTATAAAAATGGGAACAAAAAATTTAAAGATTTTTATCAAATAATTGGAAGGCTTGCAGCTATAAAAAAAACAATTACAAACTGACCGGCGGGGAAATGCTTGTTATTGCCAAGTGTCCAATAACAATTCATAAATAGATATGGGCGGATCGCGTTGACTATCAAGTTTACACCCACTGCCCCCCTGTTAAAAATGAATAATACACTCTAAATACGTAGTATTTATAAAACGTTTATGAGAATAACACATAGATATGTAAACAGTGCCACATTAAAGACAACGGAGGTTAATTTTTTTTAAATGTCTTGTTCAATTAATGCCCAGAGATACCTACTTCAATCGAGTCCTACAGCCGAAAATTACACCTTGGGCAATTCAAAGATGACCCGATTTTATGTACATGGACGATAAATGCGAGACCATATCGTGCTCGGATAGTAAATAATTCTTTTGACGAAAATGCCCAGGCTAATACGACCTTCATGCTTGCCTGATCTCAATCCGAATGAGTACGTGTGGGATGCTTTTGGATGACGCATATGAAATCGCCCTGTGGCTAGGGATGGCAACGATGTTTTAAAAACACTGAAGCATCGGACCATCAGCAACGATGTTTTGCCATTGATATCTGGATGTTTGCATCCGCTTGATTGTCTTTACCATTGAACTTTGTAAGCTGCAATTACATATAGATGTTAGACATCTATCCAGTACTGTTGGAACTTAACTAGACGCGCCACAACTGACACAAATTCGGCACCTTTGACGGAGATAAAGGGATCAAAGTCACCGACCTTTCTTATATTGCAAATAAGTTTGAACTGAACTTTACGTATGGATAAACGTGGATGAAACCACTAATGCTAATACTTTTACCATTGCGATTGGCAATTAAAAATATATGTTTATGTTAGTCACCAATATTTTCAGCCCTATTGGTAATAACTCTGGATGTTACAGAACTCGCCAAAATAACCACAAGGTAAGATATTTTATCATAGCGTTAATCCTGGAATTGACGCCATTTATCGCTACTACTTGACAGACATATCGTGGCAATGAGATAAAGCTGCACAAAGGGCCAGGGTTGTTTGGAATGGGGACCATTATTTGCTTAACGTCTGTATTAGTATTTACATCGGTACACTATTGCAAAAAGTAATTTTCAGAAAATTGTTGTATTCTGTAGTTTGAGGTTTTGTGAATTGTAGTGCAACAAATGTTGGTGCCTGGCACATATATCTGTGCCTTGCAATGTGTGTCCAGTTTGTACCTCACGATCTCTAGAAATGTCAAATAATTTTGAGTCCAACATACATTGTTTCAAACAAATTTTTACTGTATTTTCGATTTTTCTAACTCCACTTTTTCATATACGAATCTTTTATCAAATTGTGTCATCAATTGAACAAAACCAAGTCCGTTTTCTACGGAAGGTACGACATTTTAAGAGATGATATTCAGATCACTTAAATTTAAAAAAACACAATTTCGTCTAAGTAGGCGGATTTTGCTTCTTACAGAAGGGAGCATTTTACTAAAACCTTGTTTAATTACGACCATTCGTCATTAAAATAAATAATATAATAACAATGACTCTGTGGTCGAGCAGTAACTTGCCTCTCACACCAAGACCTTCGGATAAACATTCATTATGGCAATTTGAACATTTGACAATTTCACCTTGAAGCTGAGTGACGTCACACAAACCGGAAGCATGTTGGTAGCATTTGTCAGAACGCCTAATACTACTACCATCACACTACAACTGACATATTTTACATTGTTTACGGTTAGTTTTGTGGTTATGCTCTGTGTGTTCATTTACGAATCGTGTTTTGCTTTGTTTCTGCACATTATTGGAAGAAAATGGAGCCAAGATTTTCTAAAGAAAATGCAGAAATTCTGCCGAAAGTTGACTTTATTATGGTGGACGAGTTTTACATGTCAAATTTGGATTATTTATCAGCAGAAGTCAGGAATATTAAAACAAAACATGCAATTGTTGTTACAATATTTTTCCAGTTTTCTGATTCTTCTTTTAACTGTAAAATTTCAATAATTTAGCATCAATTTCTAAATACAACTACTTTTCTTACATCAAAATGATCTTCACAACAGTAAATGTTTCTGGTTTTCGTCAACTGCTTCTCAACTTTGGCTATTTTAAACCATGCTTTTCGTCTATTTTCATCTGGTGGAACGTAAACGAAAATTTTGATTGGACAATTCATGTTGTTATTTGTACATGTTGGTACAAAGCACTTTTTAAACATGTTCCACACATAACAATCCAAACTAAAAAGAAACGACTGTCAAAGTCAATTTCGACGTCAACTGTCAAAATGCAGAGAACCAACTTTGCAATACACCGATGTGTCATGTTCAAGGTCGTAGTCCCTTTGACGTCACTAAGGTGAGTTGCGTGACGTCACGTAAAAGCGCGCGCTTTATTTCCGCACTTTTTTTTTTTTTTTTTGGCAGAAATCGTGCTCAAAAAAAATAAAAAATACGGCAAATTTTTTTTATAAAACACTATCACATAAAGCAATAAAAAAAAATCTGTGAAAAGGCCCATTAAATGGATGACCGATAGATGGTTCGTCTGACAGTCAGTGGGTAGGCTGTCGACGGACTAACCCGGGAAGGTCTAGATACGGTAAAAACAGCACTGGATTCCGTTTTAAGATAGCCGCAGGGCATGCGCAGTTACATGACATGTCAAAATGTATTAAATCCTTTTGGAATCATTTGTCAGCAAGGAACTCATTAGATGATAGAGAAGATACTCGCCTAGCACGCGGTTCGAATCACAAACTTATTATTATTTTTTTTTAAATAAGTATTTTTTAGTTCGTTAGTAAGATTTTCCTTGCCCTTTATTATAGTTTCTTTATTTTCCTTGCCCTTTATTATAGTTTGGTTATTTTCACGGAAAGTGTGGAAACGGCGGCCATGACACTGTGAGCGGCACATGCGTACTTTATGGAATTCAGTGCTGTTTTTACCGTATCGTGGGAAGGTCGCTAGCCTGTGCAGGTGGAGAGGCGAGTCTAGGTGGGTGGTTGCCATTCTGCCAACACTGAAGGCAGGCAGGCCCAGTTGGTGGGTCAGTTGACAGCCGAGGACCGTGGTTCGGAGTCCACGTTAAACTGTAGGTCCTAGGCAAAAAGGGCCAATTGTGGCCTATTGGCCTAGAAAAATAAGTAGCTACTACTACTTCTTGTGCCTCAAAAAACTAGTTTAACCACTTACTAACTTTACGATCTACTATCAAGCCAGTAGTGGTTACATTATATCGAAAAATATAAAATCGTTTTGTCTTAAGTGACATTAATTTTGTACGTGATGGTACATTATTTTGTTGTGATTAAAATTTGTTAATCAACTAGATAGTTCCCTCAGTATAATTTCATAAGATAATGTCGACATTTACCTTGAAAAGTTTTACGAATATTGTCTAAAGCTTGCTTAAGACATTTCTTAAGCAAAATATAAACAAAAGAGTCAAAACAATAAATTAATTTGAGTTTTTATCAGTTGACATTTAATTCAGAGAATAAACAGTGGAAATTCAAGATTTTATACCAATATGCAATATTAAGTTCAAATTTTATTAAGAAACTAAACCATCATTGTTGTTCAAAAGAATAATTGCAATTACTGTCTATTATCTACTTGAACTAGAAAAATAACATTTGTAAAAAGAAGTACTTCTTAGGTTTCCCACTTGACCGAATTACCGTGACAGAGATATAAATAACTGAATGTATAGAGGGTAGCAGGTGTATTGATAATAATTTAAAAAAATACTAACATGTAACCCTTGCTTTTATTGTCATTAATTTCTGCTTGCTTGAATAAAGTTACATAATTACACTGACTTCCTTCCTGGAGTAAACCGTCAAAAGAATTCTCAGCATTAAATAACGTAATTGCATTGCCATTATATTGGGCGCGTTCAACAATTGAGAAATAGCATATTGCATGATGACCTGTGATGGAAATAAGCTGCTGAGGGTTGAATACACCGCTGTGCTGCACAGTGCGCTAAAGGCCCACTTTATGGCGCTAAAAGTCAATTATTTAAAAAACTGGTATAAAATTCCGTAAGTTTTCGGGAACGTTGATTCCGAATCTGAGGTCAAAATTGAGTAATTCAAAATGGCAGATCCATTATGGTGCATGGGTCTACACCCGTGCACCATATATCATCAACACGGGACTACTCCCGTGTTGATGATGCTGATAGGTCCGTAAAAGAACAGTAGTTGCTTGAACGAAATTTCGACAGAGTCACATCTGCCATCTTCCAATTCTTGTTCATAACTGCTCACGACAGCTTCTCATTACTCCAACTAAAAAGTTTCAGCTGCACATTAAAAATTCGTTGACGTTACGTTTGTTTCGAACACTTCACGTTGTTTTGATCTGTCAGATTTTTCTTCAAAATCTAAACACGGGCGATCTAACGATGTGCCGAAAGACGGCAATTTTATTAACCAAATTAGGTAAAATTTTTAATTCCGAGTTGAGTTGTAAACCTGTATTCTGAAATTCAAACTTATCCCTTTTTCTACCTGCTGCCTTCCAGCATTGATTTTCTTTTAGATCTAAGGGTCCTGATTGCGACTCCTAGACGTACCAACTCTTCACAGTCTGCATTGATCATGTCACTTTCGAGTTTCAAAGCAATGAAAATAACAGCTGAGTTTATATTGTCATCTTCTGAAATAAAACCGAGAATTTCTCTTTTTGTAAACATCTCTGCTAGATTACTAAACCAAAAACCAAGCAGAAGGAAGACAAAAAGGTAACGAAACCAGAAATAGTGAAATAAATAACTTTCAAAACTATCACAGAACATTCTGATAAAAGTATTTAAGAAACTATTTAATAACGAAAAGAAAGAAACTGACACTATTTCTCAAATAATTTTAAAATTGTGCAGAGGCGCAAAAATAGATATTTTTTGTAACACAATGGTGCATGTGAATTTTTGATTTGTGGCGGAATGATGGGTGATTACCACACAGTCAACTATTTCTTTTTTTCGATTCAATAAGGTCCAAAATTACTACTAAAAAGAATACGGGCACGTGAAGGTAACCCAGTGTAGCCTCGTACTGATATGAAGCGAGCGGGATCAAATAATCCAACGCAATCATAATTCTAGTACTTTGAAATGAGTTGCTATTTTATATTTTAGTGTAAAGACGTTTATTTTTACTGTGAATCATGAATATAATTAATAAAAACAGTTTAGGAAAATCTGAATTTTAATTCAAATTTACACGAAACAAACATTTTAAATTTTGACACAATAATTTTTTTTAACAACTTTTATGTCGAAATTCCTGAATTATTGCAACTAAGCTGCAATTTGACATTGATTTATGGATTAACATAAAATAAATGCAAATTTAGCAATGAAAATGTCATTAAATCTCGTTTGAGACTGAAGTCCATGCGATTATTTAAATATGAAATTATTTATTCAAAAACTCGACGACAATTTTAGTCCCGGCATATACTGCAAACAGTCATAAAAGCAGTATGAGTAAAGCTATAAAAGGGGGCCAATAATTCAAATTCCAAGTTTTCCCTGATTATAGATAAAATTCGAGTAAAAGTTAGAATGGAAATCACAAACATATTTACCGTCAGTATATTTCGATTTAAATCAAATTTTGACGACCGCTATCTTCGATGCCTTAAGCAGAATTTTCTTTCAGGAAACGGGGAAGGAAAAGTTTTTTATATTTCCATTGAGATCTGTCAATTTAAATGTATTTTCTCTGCAGAACGAATCTTAAATTGTTCTTTATTACTCTAAATCCCCATCGGTGCGTGGTTTAGTTGGAATTCGAGAGAACCACTATAACTCGAAAAAACAATCTAAGTTTTTAAACAATGCAAATTGAAGTGTCACAAACAAAATGTTTTTAAAATACAAATAAATTTTATTAGGAAGTAGGTACAATACAATCAAATCATTGTTAAACGGGTATTTCCGGAAAGGTGATATTTTAAAAAGATTTCACAATTGCATTACGTTTCGGATACCACAAAGAAAAAAAAACATGCGACTTCCAAATATGAGTTAAATTAATTTACTCAAGAGACCTATATTTGCAAAAGAACGAAAAACTTTGCATCCAATTATAAAAATGATCCGCTTCCAGAAATAAAAGAAAGAGAGTAAAACAGAAATTAATTCGACACTGAGATACTGGATCCTTAAGTATGATCGTATTTATATCTACATTTTAAACAGCCACAAACT
Source organism: Rhamnusium bicolor (assembly GCA_029963845.1). Lineage (NCBI taxonomy): Eukaryota > Metazoa > Arthropoda > Insecta > Coleoptera > Cerambycidae > Rhamnusium > Rhamnusium bicolor. The sequence continues at coordinate 4,641,700 of JANEYF010000851.1, read as the reverse complement.
ATTTATAATATACAGTATACAGTGTCTGTCAAAAAAGTTCGAACGTGACAAATTGTTTTATTGGTTTCAATTTGCTAAAGTAATTACATCCAAACATGTAAGTCACATCTAAATATATAAATATAAAAGTATTTTATTTTTTGGTCCTTCGAGTCGAATTTTGTTCAGTGTGCTACGAACGATGGCAAATTATGACAACTCGGTAATTATTATTAATTTATTAAATGGGGTACTTACATAGTTATATTAATGTTAATTTAAATAATTAGTAATTTTTTACGTAAATAGCAACCATAGATTTAAAAAAATAGATATACCATAAACTAATTACTTTCAATGCTGAAATGATATTTGTTGCATCTATATTTTAGAACAGCCAAATCGAGAACATAAATAAATCGTTCGCTTCTTGGCTTATTTGACAGCTAACTGTTGTACTGGGGGAAGAAATTTAAATACTAAATTTTCTTCTTTACATATTCATAATAACTAGTTTTAAAGCCAGACATTTAATTAGTTATAGTAAAATTGTCAAATTCTTATTATTGTATTTTGATACCAAATTGATATATTGAAATTTTGCCTTTGTGACAATTTAAACACAATTAATTTGATCAATAGCAAAATTGAATTGCAAATTAAATTAATTATAAATTTTCATAACAGAGGTAAATAATTGATAAATTAATATGACATGCTGTCCACAACTTTTTACGCAAAATGAATTCACAACAGGAAACAACATATAATTAAATATGGACTTTTTTCTGTTAAAATCAGAAACTCCAATTTTTTCCGTTAAAGTTGTTAAAGGATTACGATATGTATATAAAACAAAATTGAATGTTTTTGAATAATTTTTTTTAATTATACACCACACGTAATACAACCATCTGTATTCTTGAAGGTACGTTGTGCAGTAGAATATACACATTTAGCGACAACGGACACATACTCAATATCCGAGTATGCTAGGACCAATTTCTGCTTTGGAAAAAATCCCGGCTCTTTGAGCGTGAAACTAAACCGAGACTCCGCCTCCGGGGTGAGAGGCACTATTAGACCACGAAGTCACATGTGACAACTGTTTCTACAACTTCTTTTTGCTACTTTGTTTTGTGAACGTTTTTTTTTTGGACAGTTTTTTAAATGGAATGGCATGTACATCAGAACATTTTTTGTGGCCTCTTTCCATTCCTGTATTATTATTGACTCTCACCCAGCCACTTGAATGTAATGATTTTTTTTTTTGTTGAAATTATGCCGTTTACACGTGTATATTAAAAAAATCACTACAGGCACAATTATCTGTTTTAAGAAAAAATATGTTAGTACCAGTTATGACACATCTGTGTGATGACACTCAGCCATTTTCACTTCCTAAAAGTATACAAGGTGGCCTAAAATAATTTTTAAATTTACAACTATTTGAATTGAATTTTCCAAAAATCATTGCATCGAAGTGGTTGGGAGAAAGTCAATAATAATAATACAGAAGTGAAATGAGGCCACAATGAGGTTTCAAAAATATTCTGATATAGCATATCATTTCATTTAAAAAAATGTTACTTGACCCTGTAGAATCGTCTTAGCTCACCCTGTATATTCGAAAACAATTTCCAGTTATAGACTTTTTTTGTCTAGTTTACATATGTTTTTAAATCAAGTTTCTAGCTATCATAGAACTCGAGATATCGAAGTCGAACGCACTATTGCCCCACCCTGTATATATAAATTAACATGATCGCATGACGTGTCCAATACTGTTGAACAGGTATTGCGCCCTCCACCATTGAATTTGAAAAATATTTAAGTAAGAAAACCGAAGATCTTGTGAAATACAACAAACTCGTGTTTACAAATTAAGGACCACGACTTAAAGAAATGGTATAAATGTAGATAGAACTCATAATATACATTCGTAGATGAAAGAACATAAAGCAAGGCAGTTATTTGTATATGAGGGCCGCAGATACATCTTAGGAGATGTTTGGATAAGAATGTTACTTGCACAAAACAAAACAATATCAAATATTTATAAGATACGATCATCTCATCATTAATTCCAGTCCCGCTTTACCTAATGGGAACTCCAATGCGCACACCTCTCACCTTTTTGAAGTCATAAAACACCTTACTCTACAAATTTATATACTACAATAAATGTAATATTTATTTTTATTGGGCAATGTTTAAATTCCTCCTTATGCAAACTGGTTTATAAAGAAAAGAGAATTTGATGTAGATTAACACATTTATAATGTATAACATCTTTATAATACAACCACGTAATGTCCCATTAGAATAGTTATTATACGTGCTTTTCCAAAAAATATACGCCTCCCTAGTTTTATAAAAGTTAAATTAAAATGCAGCGTACAAACTTTACGACAAAATAAACTAATTTGCAGTTACTACTTTAAAACTGCACACGGTTTATTAAGAAAATTTCATTTAGTTTATGGCTACTACAAGTTCCCTAATTTTATTATGTTTCTAGTTATAAAATTATAAATAAGTTTCCTCGTAAGTTTCCTTTGTCTACCGCAGATCCATTTTTCACGTACCTCAACTAATACCATATATAAATTTAAGAGAATTTTATGTCTTCTAGAAGAAAACCTTACAAAATGCTTTGTTGCGAAATTACAAGCTTACTAATTTTTATTTATGGAATGCCCTGGCTCCCTAACACTAATTTCAAAGGTATCCCAACAGAGTTCAGTTTAAAATTTCCACTTAAATTATCCTTTACTTCAGTTTTACTATTTAGTATTTAGATACATACTTGCAACATAAAACATAAAAAAAGTTTTTTGGAAAGGAGTAAAGGAATCAAACAAATCGACATTTTTTATGTTGCAAATAAGTTTGAAACAAATTGTACAAGACCATTAGAAGAACTAAGATATTTATATTTAAAATTACAACTAAAATCTATGGCTATTTTATTTATTATCTATTTATTATTTACAACCATTCAATAGCTTATACAATCCATTTACAAAGTGAGTACAGAGGACAATATACCTACACAGGAATATAATACAATATAAGACATACAAAAAAATATAATTAAATACAAAATGTAATATATTTACTGAAAATTTTTGTTAATTATTATTTACTAACTTTTACAAATCTTATCACAGATAAGTATAACATATATCTTTTTAAACAATTATTTTCCCGGCTATTTGCTAAAACGCTGAAACTTGGATTACAAAAAAGATAATATGCACATTATGTTCAGTACTACTGACTCAATAATGTTATTTTTAATTTCAACTATTCTGTCTAATAAAACCAAAAATAAATAAAACACAAGGTACTCACCAGTTGACACTCACTTTAAAAAACTTTAAAATATCTAACGACACATGTTTCTGCTTGCCATAGCGTCGTCAGGGTAGCCAGCACATTTAAAGAATCCAAAGTAAGGAAACTTGTAAACCCCAATATAATAAACATTAATGGCTTCAGAGAACAGAATAATTAGTAGTACTGAACATAATGTGCATATTATCTTTTTTGTAATCCAAGTTTCAGCGTTTTGGCAAATAGCCGGGAAAATAATTGTTTAAAAAGATATATGTTATACTTATCCGTGATAAGATTTGTAAAAGTTAGTAAATAATAATTAACAAAAATTTTCAGTTAATATTATTTTTCATTCCACTCTATATTTTAACTTTTATCAAGAAGAGGAACTTAATTTGTTTTTAAGTAATATATTTAGTTTAAAAAGTGCATATAATTTAGAATACCGTTACACTTTGATTTTCTTTACTGCGGCTGTAGTCAAATATATCAATGAAATTTTACCTGTCATTGTATGCAGCACAATGGCGAAAACGAAAAATATTAAAAAGAAGGCGACTTAGGCTGAATCCTTAAGGAACAGTGGAAGTTGCAGAGATTTTGACAGGCTAGTGACCAGAACATTCAATACGATTGTTAGGTAGATTTCAAAGTGTTAAGGTACTCAAAGAGAAACCATGATTTTGAGGTTTCGCAATGAGAATGTTGTGGTCCTGATTGTAAAAAGCCTTAGAAAAATCATATTTATAGTATAAAATAAATGTTACTTTTTCAACAAGATGATAATTCGATCTATAATTTATAGCAGAAAACAGCCATTTTATCATGCAAAATGTGGACCCCCCAGAGACGTAAATCTTATGAGTTTCGATAAAATTAAGTCATTATATTAGAAATAAAACTATGAAACGGCAGCTTCATCAAAAACATATATAACATTTCTCACGCTTAAAGTATGCAAATTTAATCGTTTTTAAATATTAATTTCAAAAATTACCATAATATATAATGAAGAAATAAAATCGCGAAATAATATATCATTATTTCTTTCATATAAGACCAAATCTGAAAGTGAAATATGTTAAAATTTTATGGGATCTTGTAATAGACGTACATTTTTTTATTTTAGTTTTTCTACTATTCAATTGCTATATACAGCAAAAGATGTTTCAAGTTGAAAAGGGGTTAAATAATAAGCAAATAATGACGTGCATGGAGTATGCCCTCTCCACTTTGAAAATCATCATCAATACTCCACATAAAAAAACGAATTTTTCTCAAACCAGTTAAGATATTGAAGAGAGTCTCAAAACGACCCGAGAAAAGACGTCCTTTCTCAAAATGTCAATCACCAAAAGTGTCAACAGTTAGTTTTCCGGAAATTGCATTAGAAAGGAATTTGACGTTTTTGATTTTCACACTGTAATATTCCTCCAGTGCATGGGAAGGTACTATGAAATATTCCTAGCAATAGTCCATAAATTGTCCTTTCCAGACTCTCAGTTTTAAAAATCCGTTAAGCAGTTTTAAAAGTTACGAGGTTTTGCAATTGAAATAAAATATTGACGCTCATTGCGAGTTTATTTATAACAAACTAAAATACCAATATACGTCTTTGCGATATTAACGGTCAATTCTTGTGGATTCTATACAGAATTTCTCGTTAAGATTATAAAGATAGTTATTGTTATTAGTTTAATTTAGTCTACAAGAATTTTCATGAAAGTGGTGTATGTATCTGCATGATTGATTAAAAATATATTACAAAACGACATTCTCAGTTCCTGATTATAGGTTGTGTATCTTTCAAATTTCATATATGAAAATATCATGATTATGATGCGTGTTAGCATCGACTTTCTGCCTAAGGATATCCCAACCGCTACGTGACCCAAGAGTGGGACACGGCATGGCCTTCTTAGCAGCATCCGGAGATGCATCTTGCTTGCTCTTGTACTCGTATACTTAGACCTTTAACAACCTCTCTTTCGCCCTCGTTTTGACTTGAAAGTCAACAACTAAAAGTGTTATTATAGAACAAAAAATATGTTACTCAATTTTTCAGTGGTGTACAGAGAAGATTTTAAAAACGTTTTATCATATTCAATATTTATTCGATTTGAAGTGAGTACCCATTTAGTTGGAGGTATATGTATATAGAAACCAATTTCAAATCGAGTTTTATTGGAATATTCTAGTATTGTAAAACTATAAATGAAAAAATTATGAAAATTCTGGTTCGATAAATTAGCAGATGTTAAAACGTATGATAAAAAATAAGAAATTATATTTTGTATGAAATAATAATAAAATTTATTTTTAATAGAACGTTTCGAGCTACAAACTTGTGGGCTTTTTAACTATTAAACAGGGAACAAAAACACTTCAATAATTGAAAATTAGAGTTCAAATTCAAAAAAATGTTTTGCCATTTTGACATAAAACGTTTATCTGAGACACAGTCATATAAACCACAACTACTTCATTTTGAATTTTCTATTATCAAATTTCTTTCATATAATAGGAATCCACAATATTCTATCCATATTTCCAAGAAGAAATATAATTACAGATGAAGACAACAGAACTAACATCAAAAGTAAAATTTCATTCGTTCAATTATATTTTAACAGAGAAATACATAAAACATATTAGATGAGACACTGTGTTTAGCTACACCTTCTAAAATGAATAAAATCAGCTGCAAATCATCTTAACATATTTTGTGCAAATCGCTTGTAATTGTTGAAATTCGTATGATATTATAATATGCAGTTACGTAAAGGACGTATACTATATTTTTTAGTTACTACCCCCTTGCCACTGTCACAATAATGCTAATAATGTTGCAGGAATAAATTAACTAATTACAGCTTAAGAGGAGCCGAGACATTGAGAAAGAATCAACCGCAAAATTGACAAAAACGTAAGCATATCATTCGCATATCGATGATTTTCATATGGAAAGACCATTAAACTAATTGGTTTCAAAATTGTGAAATTAAATTCTGTAACCAACCACATTCGCCAGAAACTAAATATAAATATAGAATTTGTTCTCTGTATTCTTTAGCAAGATAAAATAAGTGAAATATACCCTAGAGCAAATTTAATTTAATATATTGTTTTGTAAACTTTGGCAAACAATGTGGATATTTTACGTTGTTTCGTGGATTAAAAAAGTACCAAATAAACAGAAAGAAAATATACTATTACAAAATATTAAGTGATGAAATTTTTTTTATGAATTGAACCTTTCATGTTATGTGAACTGTATTTTCTAGATTTTCATCTGCCATGTGTCGATGAGATATTCATAATTTCTAAATAATAAACAAATATAATTAATCAGATAATTAATAAAACAACTTTTCCGTTTTTTTTCTAATAATAGGAATCCATCCAGATTTCTATTATTAGGATAACGGTCGGTTTATCAATGCTTAATATAACTTTGACTAAAAGATAGCACCCAAAGAAATAATCGTTACAACTGTTACTCGCTTGGATATTATCTTTTCTTTATTAATAATCATAATTCATTACTGAAAGGAATGTTGTATACTATTGATTTAATTTGTATCGTATCGTATAATAAATAAAGAATATGAATTTTGATTTATCTTCTACTTAGTGTTAACTGAGCATTAATAAACAGGCGTTGATAAAGTGTGCCATAACCCCACACTGGATTACGATTTAATACATTTTCTAGTGTTTTTAAGTCGTATATTATTAATTCCAAGAGAGACAACCAACCTGTCCAACAAGATAGTGTATTTTTAACCTACAAAAATGGGTTCAAGGGAACAAATATAATTATTATTGTCGCAGTTATACGTGTCTCTTAAAACAAGAATACTCAAAATTAAACACCACCACCACCACAGGTAATACAACCCCCTGTATCCCTGAACGTATCTCAAGGTACCTTGTGTGGGAGAGGGCTACACATTTAGAGACAATGGACACACACCCAATGTCCGAGTATGCCAAGATTAATTTCTAGTTTAGAAGAAACCCTAACTTCTCGACTGGGGATCGAACCCGGACTCCAGGGTGAGAGGCAAGTGTCCTTACCCTCGACCACGAAGCTACACCAAATAATCATGGATACGTAGAATTAAAATACGACTTTGTGAGGTTATGAATAAAAATTCATGGTTCTAATTTGCAAACTTCCTAAATTAGTTTCTCAAAACTACATAAGATCATTTGTTTCATTAATCGAACAAGAGAATACGCCAGAGAGAAACATTTTATGATAACAGGTAGGCCCTAGCTTAAGGACCCTCCGTTTAGCATATGATTCTCGTTTCATAGTAAGCGCTCACAGACATTAAACTCTAATACCCCTAAATATGTTAACTGACTTTTCTTTGAAATGAGATGTTCGTTTTACGCTAAATTTGAAACCTCAAAATATCAATTTTGACAGTGTTATTAACACATCTTAAATAAAATAAACTTATAATAGCAAACGGTTGCTTTTTTTTTGGGAATTATCGTAAAAACACTTGACGATTGACGTTTATCTGCTGCTTTTGGAAAATTGAAAATTTCTATCATCGAAACAACTCAAATGCGCAATTTTCAAAATAATTTTTTTTTTAAATTTTTTAATGATGGTACAAGAAAAAACTCTTGATGACAACTTTGCTTGCAACTGGTATTTCTTCTCGCAAATTATTGTGATAATAAACAGCGATATTGAATGTTAAAAACTCTTGCTTTAGTATTACAGCCTCATAATATATTCTCCGGATGTATTCACATATTGTGGTTTAATGTGATAAATTACTGTAATTACTAAATGCATGTAATTCTAAGTGTGAATTTAGTCAGCTTTTCAGTTGTAATTTAGATTTTAATTACGACAGCAATTTTAATTTTGGGAACGTTGGGATTTGTGAAATTATACACACAAATTGTTACAAGACGTAAGCAGCGGATATCCTTTGTGTTACATGTAGTGCTGCATTTCGCATGAAAATTAATGCCCAGTAAACTTCCAATAGTAATCAAGTAAAGAGTTTTGACAGTTCTATTTTATGTTCAGAAAAATAATGTGTTCAAAATACCAAACTAATAATAATTACCTTTAGCTATACTTACCGTGATTAGTTAAAATGAAAAAAATACATGTAACATTTAAAACCCCACTAATGTGTCTACCTTTCAAAGGTATAAGTTAATGAATCAATTTGATGAATGCTTTCCAGTGGCGTCCCCATTCATGATATATACTGGGAACAAGATATATGATAAAAATTTGTCTAGCAAAGTTCAAAATTCGTAGAGTGAATGAGAAGAGGCATTTATTTTTAGTTTATTATAAATATTTAAAAACCAAACATGGTATGATATTTAAAAAGGTTTCAGGACTTTGCTGCTACTCTAACGACTGTATTAGCATACAATTTTAGTCGTTAATTGTTATCATTAAAATTTATGATCTACCAACTAAAATATGTGAATAAATGTTCTCATTGTCAGAATGTCAGGTTACAAATTTTAAATACAACAAAAATTAACAACAAAAAATGTATATTTTCATTTCCCACTGACAACAAAGGTGGTAAAAATTACACTGTTTATCCACGTATCACCTGATAGGGATGCCATCGCATGATCACCAGGTAGGTTTAAGGATTCGATAATTACGCATACATTTTTAGAGTTTCCTAAAAATGGTATGGACTACTAATTTTTATTTATTATTTAATTTTCGTTTCAGATAAAAGGAGAAGCTTTCCAAAAAACTCTAGTATTTAAAAACAAAGATGTAACGCATGGGTAACTTCAGAGAAATGAGGAAGGAAAAGTGTTTACCATACAGGGTGATTTTTTTTGACCGGCCATTATCTTGAGAACGAACAAACAAATTGATCTGAAAATATGGCTGTGGGCATAAATGGTCAGGATCTATTTAATGAAAATATTTTCAAAATAGTGGCAACTACGGGTATACCGGAAGTCGACCTCAACTTCGTTATTTTAAATGGAATGACCCTATTTTTAATTTTTTTTTTGGATTCTACAATTCTAAGGTTCTTTTTATTAAAGGTTCCCAATGCTTAAAATTAATATTTTTCGAGATATATTTTTTTTTCGAAAATTTTAGCAGACAAGGTACAAAACATAAAAATCTCATTAACAGTTAACAGTATATTAGGATTTAGAATGGACAGAAGTCAACTTAAATAACAATAGACGGAATAAAAAAAATATATATTCAAGCTCTCTGGACAAGTGACTAACTTAAACTAAACTTTGTATATTTTACATATATATCTTATTCAGCATTGGTACAGTTCTTTGACTGAGAACTTATATGTTTAATAAACACTGCTTTATATAAACATTGAAATCTAACACACACCAATTCTTGTCAGTTCATCATAACTAATAATTTGACCCTGTTCCTTTTTGCTACTTCCAATACTCCCACTCAAAAAGGACAGTGTGGTTTGTAAATTTGGTCCAGAGTAGTTTGATCACAAGGGGGAAAGATACAGCCCAACATTTGTTGCAGCGGATTGGGAAAAAACCCTTTCCAAAAACCCAATCAGGCCAACAGTCACTGAGTTGATTCTGAGATTTCCTCCAATCCCATTTCTAGTCGTAATTTCACAAATCTACATTCTGCCAATGGTTTGGTAAATGCATCTGCTAGTTGTTCACCTGTGGGAACATAATGGAGTATCACATTCTTTTGTTCAATTTGTTCTCGACTAAAATGATATTTTATATCAATATGTTTTGAACGTTTATGAGCAGTCGGATTATTTGCTATAGCTATACACCCATTATTGTCTTCATAGATAATTACAGGCTCTGACAGTGTAATATTTATATCACTTAAAAGTGATTTAAGCCATAAAGCTTCACGGACACCTTCAAATAATGCCATATATTCAGCCTCGGTTGATGAGGCGGCAACTGAATTTTGTCGTTTAGTATTCCAACTAATTGTACAACTTTCAAATAATTTAAAAATATAGCCCGTTGTACTTCGACGGTCATTTTCATCAGTGCCCCAGTCAGAATCTACAAAACCGACTAAAATGTGTGCATAGCTGTTACGTTTGTACACTAATCTAAGATTCAGTGTACCTTTCAAATATCTAAGTATTCGTTTTAAGCACTTCCATAATTCGTTATTACTTTTGTTTTGAAATCTACTTACTATATTTAGAGCTGTACATAAATCTGGTCGTGTACACAGCATTATATACATTAAACAGCCAATAAGATTTCTACAAGGTGCCTGACAAGGTTCATTTAAATTTAAAGCTACATAATTTAACTTGCTTGGAAGAGGTGTACAGACAGCTTTGCATTCACTCATTTTAAAATTGTTCAAAACACTTTTGATATAACAGCTTTGATCTAATGTAATTTGATCTTTTGTTTGCTGGATTCTAATGCCAAGAAAAAGTTTTAACTGCTTTAAGTCTTCCATTTGAAATTTGTTCATTAAATATTGTTTAAAGTTATTCATTGTATCAACATTATGTGTAACTATTAAAAGATCGTCAACATATAACAACACATAAATATTTTTCTTGACATGATCCTCATTTAAGTAATATAAACAGCGATCGGCCGACGAACATTTAAAATTATGTTGTTTTAACACTGTGTCAAAACGCTCAAACCAACAGCGGGCCGACTGTTTTAAACCATAGATGGCTTTATTTAATTTACAAACTTTATTTTTATCGGCTTGAACTCCTTCAGGGACACGCATAAATATTTCTTCTTTTAAAATCCCATTTAGGAACGCTGTTTTTACATCCATATGATGCATTAACAAATTATTTTGATTTGCAAAACAGACAAGAAATCTGAAAGTACAAACGTGCAACTGGTGCAAACGTTTCGTTATAATCTAATAAATATTGCTGACTAAAGCCTCGTGCCACTAAACGAGCTTTATATTTACAGGGTTGTCCATGTACATTATTTTTTTACAGTAAAAACCCACTTAGAATCGATTATATTTTTGTCTTTTGGTCGTTCAACCAGTGACCAAGTCTTATTGATTGTTAAAGACTCTATTTCAGATTTAATTGCTTGCTCCCACTCAATTTTATCAGGTCTTTCGTTAATTTCTTGGAAAGTTTTCGGAAGTTTGCAGTCAAGTGATTCCACACATAAAATATAATTGTTTACTCCTTCTTCGTTTTCGTTATACGAAACAGTTGGTACCTTCAATAATCGTTCACTCCGTCGAACATTTACTATTTTGTTTTCGGAGTTTACTGCCGAAGAAGAGTTATTTTGGCCTTCATTTACAGATTTACCTGTTTCACTTTGTATCTGTTTTTCTACATTGTGTTCATCATCTGTTTGTGCTACAGATTTACCTTTATTAATATTTTTAGGTTGTTTTTGGGACATTTCCTACTTCAGTAGTAGTTTGAGGCAAACTGGCTGGGTCATTAATTCCTTCATCAAAAAGAATTCTTGATGTTTGAATTAAATCGGAATTTTCATCAAGGTATAATTTTGGCCTTGATGTTTGATAATTTACTTCATCAAAAACAACATCTCGTGCAATAATATATTTATTTGTATTTGGATTAAAAATTTTATAACCATTTGGTTCGTACCCAACCAATATACCTTTAAACGATTTCTCGTCAAATTTACTTTTTCTTATTTTATTATGTATATACACAGTGCACCCAAAAATTTTTAAATAATCTAACTTGGGCTTTTTCCCGTGCCATAGTTCAAAAGGTAATTTCTTTGATACAAGTGCTTTAGTGGGTGTTAAATTTATTAAATAGGTAGCAGTTAGGACTGCTTCACCCCAAAATCTTTTATCTAATTTACTCCCATGAATCATGGCGCGGGCTTTCTCTACGATTGTTCTGTTCATACGTTCCGCTACTGAATTTTGTTGCGGCGTATATGGCACTGTGCAATGGTAAGTTATGCCCCTTTGAACACAAAAATCTTTGAATTCCCTCGAGAGGTATTCACGGCCATTATCACAATATAAGTTGACAATTTTTAAATTGAAATGTGCTTCACTCTTAGCCACAAAATCCCTAAATACCTGAAAGACCTCCGATTTAAATGTTAATAAATAAGTAACCGTATAATGAGTAAATTCGTCCACAAAAATAACAAAATAATTTTTACTATCAATGGTAGGTGGACTTATTGGACCACAAACATCTGTATGAATAATGAACAATGGTCGTTGTACATTAGTTTTATTTTTAGCTTTTGAGAATGGGAGTCTTGCTTGTTTTCCAGAAAGACAAGCTTCACAAATTTCAGTTGTGGGAAAAACATTTCTAAAATTAATACTATGAACATAAGAGTTCTCTAATTTCTTTAATTCTAAAAATTTAGATTTGCTAATATGACCCAAACGTTCATGCCAAAGACTATAATTAAGTGAAGTCTTTACACTAGTGGCAAATTTATTTTCAGATTGCTTTTCGAAACAGATCAGAATTAAATCATTTGAAACCTTACCTGTTGCGATAGCCTTACCAGCTCTTTTAATTTCCACTTCACCTGTTTTGTGAAAAATAACAGTCATACCAGCTTCCTGGAGACGTCGCACGGACAACAGGTTATAGGGGATGTCTGCAGCATACAGGACATTTTCCAGAATTCCAGGAATACCAAGGTTACTGATGACGTTGATGGTACCTCGGCGTGTAGCTGTCATTGTGACTCCTGTTTTAGCTACTGATATTTTTAATGGATGCACCAAATGATGAACTGTTGTAAACATAGCCTCTTGGTTTATTATATGATCCGTTGCTCCAGAGTCCATCATAAAAGCAAAACCATCTGGAGATTTTTCTGTTTCACATTGAATCGCTTGTAGGGTTCGTGAACGTGCTGATTCTTCTTGTTTTTGCAGCATCTTTTTATAAAAGTAACAATGCCTTCTTATATGACCTTTCCGCCCACAAAAATTGCATTTAATTGAGTAATTTGGTTTTCTGTAGAAGTTCTTGGAAGAACGATTTGAATAAGGATTTCTGGCATTTTTAGAACTTTGAAATGTTTTATACATTTTAGTTGGTTCTGATCTGAACTTTTCAGACTTGTTTTTAATGGCAACTTGTAACACTTTGCTACTTGTATCACTTCGCGCACTTTTTATTTTTGTTTCATAGTCAAGTAGTTTAGTTTTTACAAATGCCAAAGTCAAACTTTCATCTGTGAGCGTATTTATGGCAGTTACTATACCATCATAAGAAAGTGGTAGAGTAAGAAGTAAATGTGCAATCTTTGACATTTCGGATAGGTTGCTTCCTGCAGCTATCAGTTCAATTATCATTTCATCAAAAAGAAGAAAATGATTTATTAATGGCATATCCTCTGTGAATTTTAAACTTAATAGTTTCTTTTGAACCGCTAATTGTGTAGCTAAGCTTTTTCTTTCATAGATTTTATCCAGACTTTGAATAATATCACGTGCAGTTGATTCTTCTGTCACAAAACCAATCATTGTGTCACTTAGATATTCAATCAGAGTACTTTTAGCAAATCGTTCTAGTTTGTCCCACTGTTCATTAGGCACTTCTGGTGGGTCTTGATCGAGCACTTTCACTGCGTTTTCTTCTGCAAGCAAAGCTCTCAAACGAAATTTCCAGATACCGTATCGGTCACCATTAAATGGCTGAATATTTCGTTTACTTTTGTTCTCCATGGTAACTTCTAAATTTATCACTCTTTCACTAATGATATTTTTTTTTTCTTTACCACACCCTGTAGCAAAACTTTTAAATTTATCACTTTTTCACTAAGTATATATTTTTTTCTTTTTTACCACACCCTGTAGTAAAACTATTTACGCGAAACCATAGAACTGACTGGGCCCATAACCTATTAGGATTTAGAATGGACAGAAGTCAACTTAAATAACAATAGACGGAATAAAAAAAATATATATTCAAGCTCTCTGGACAAGTGACTAACTTAAACTAAACTTTGTATATTTTACATATATATCTTATTCAGCATTGGTACAGTTCTTTGACTGAGAACTTATATGTTTAATAAACACTGCTTTATATAAACATTGAAATCTAACACACACCAATTCTTGTCAGTTCATCATAACTAATAATTTGACCCTGTTCCTTTTTGCTACTTCCAATACAGTAAGACGTTGAAATTTGTATGCAGGTAAGACAGAGTATTGAGGTAACCTATCACACTTGACAGATGACGTCATCTAGAATCTTTGTTGTAAGAAAACTTGAATTTTTTTTTACATGATAGGTAACCTCAATACTATCTCTTACCTGCATACAAATTTCAACGTCTTACTCTCCTCGAAAAATATTAACTTTAGGCATAGGGAACCTTTAACAAAAGAACGTCAGAATCTTACGTAGAATCCAAAAAAAAAATTAAAAATACCGAAGTTGAGGTCAACTTCCGGTAGACCCGGAAATGCCGCCCTTTTGAAAATTTTTCATTAAATAGATCTTGGCTATTTATGCCCACAGTCAAATTTTCAGATCAATATGTTTTTTTCTTTCTCAAGATACTTCTAATGGCCGTTAAAAAAAATCACCCTGAACCAAAAATGTGGCAATAAAACCAAATACGGCCCTGTCGTGTTGTCAGTTTTACTTACAAAATAGAAATGATAGTATAATTAACACAGTGGAAAACGGTAAGAAAAGCAAAACCAAAGACGCCTAATATCCACATCTAAAGCATTTTAGTATTACTTGAAGATCTTGGGTTGTTTGAAGTAAAACTTATAAAACACACAGCGGGAATACACAATGCACAAAATGCAATTTTAACTGCACAAATAGAGAATCTAATAAAAATAAAGAGGTATTAAGGGCTGAGTTGGATATTTCATTGCGGTTATTGCAAAGTGAGAGATAAAGACTAGGAAATAAATCTCTAGAGGAATGTCTACGAGAATTACAGTAAAATTGCAGATTCAATTTATTTATATGGAGTAATCATGTAATACGATATTTGTTTGTTATTTTAAAAACATTGGTATAAGTAAAAAGTGATAAAAAAATATTTTAAACATAAGAATGGAATTTATTGTATACATAGTAAACCATTTTGGAGATGGAACAACCATTTTTTTTCATACATATTTATTTTTAAGAATTTATTTATTCATAAATACATAACTTAAAATCTAAGTAAAAATACGTAAGGATTTTGGCCAGTAGACCAATTTATCCCAAAATGTTATCAGTTCTAAGTTAGATAAGAACGTATAGTCCGACACAAGGCATAAGAAATAGAAAAACTGAGCTATACATTTAAATTGTTTGTTGACATCGAAGGACAATTGACTTTTGATAATTATAATAACGGCGTCATAAATCGCCTGTGGCACTCTTATTATTATAAATATTGCACACAACTTCTGTGCAATCAAGCTCACTACGGGAAATCGTTTATCCATCGTTTTACAGTACTTCCAGAAGAAATGGGCGCGATATTTTCAAAACGTTCCAGGACAATATTAATAGTAATAATAATAATAATAAAATGTCTTTATTTACGTTAAGTGATTATAAATAACAGAAAAGTGTTACAGGAATGGGGAGGTTCAACATAGTTGCTCTTACACCTAACCATTCCATTTAATCAACAAATACAAAAAGAAAAATAAAATAAAATGGGAAATATAGAAATACACAAGACTAAGAGCGAAAGATTTACATATTTCTGTTGGTATAGAGTAAGGATTGATCTGTTTTCTGAATGAGTTAATAGAGGGGGAAGATTTAATATAATGTGGTAGCTTATTATATAATGTAACCGCGTTATAGGTAAAACATCTTTCAAAATTTGCTGAACTATGCTTGGGTACAGTATACAACTCCCCATGACGAGTAACGAGTTCATGAGTGTTGATACCTTTCACTAACTTATCGTATAGATATTTGGGAGTTTCGAGTTTATCAATTTTATAAACCATACAAGCTAAATGAAGCTGGAAACGCTCATCCAGGTTTAGCCATTTAGAATCAAGAAATTTAGATGATATATGATCAAACTTCCTTAGACCATAACTGAATCTTAAGCAAGCGTTTTGAACTTTTTGAAGACTTTCTTTGTCTTTATTCAAAATGGCTGGCCAATAAACTGTATCACATTATGCTATGTAACTAAGTATTAAAGAATCGCATAACTTTAATTTCAGTTCCTGACATAGAGAGTCCTTATGAATATATAAAGATTTCAATTTACCTATAAGATTTTTGAATTACGTGGCTGACATGTTTAGAAAACCTTAAATTATTGTCTATATATATTCCTAAGTCCTTACAATAATCACTAAGTGTTATACTTTTATTGTTGACACTTAGGATGAAGAGGGGATGACTTACAACCTGTTCCCTGTGCCTACCAACAACTAGCAATTCGGTTTTAGCTTCATTTAACACTAGACCATGGTTACGGGACACCAACGAAATGTGCGCCATATCTAAATTAATATTTCCAACTGCAGCATCAAGATCGTTTAGCATGAATCTAAAGATTAATTGGAAATCATCAGCAGATTGATGTGAATTAGTGTGTTTCAGAAACATCGAAAAATCAGTAGTAAAAACAGAAAATAACAAAGGACCTAAAACACTACCCTGCGGTACACGTTTACTGACAGTACGGAAGTTAGAAGAAATGTTATTAAGTACAATTTTTTGACATCTGTTAGCCAGATAATTAGAGAAAAAGGAAATTGTGTTGGGACTAAATCCAAAATATTTTTATTTTAAGGGTAGCATGATTTATGGTATCGAATGCATTACTGTAATCTAAAAGTATAAGGCAAGCATCTTCGTTATCATCACATGACCTAAATAATTCGTCTGTTACATGCAGTAAGGTGGTGCTATAATTGGCTCGAAAGCCAGATTGAGTTGCAGGTAAAATATTAAATTTCTCAAAAAATTGTATAAGTATATATATACATAAATTATCTTCTCCAAAATTTTGGATATAGTAGGTAATATTCCCAATGTATTATTCGGAATCGGGCTCTACTTATCACAACTACCTACGACGTCAACAAGCAATGTTAATTTGAACCTCAGCTCTTATTTTTCTTATATCTTGTGTGGCACTATACTAGGTCAAAAAGAAAAACGTAATTGCGAAATTTTTTGTTTGTACATTATGTTCTTGGGTAAAGATAAATTGGAAATAAATATGAAAGTTTTCATAAAAGGGCATTCCCTCTCCTGCAAATTTGTATTTAAAAGTAATAAATGGTTTCCGAGAAATGACCAATTCAAGTTTAGTGATGAGAATATCGTTAAAAATGGTACCTTTTTGTATAAATTACTACTAAACCTGAATATTGAATACCTACCATTAAAAAAAGTTGCCTTTTATGTGTCTACCCCAACTTTTGTTCGGTTAACACTTACAACAATAATTGAGATACGATTCCTGAATGTCTTGGATGGAATACTCCGCTATAAACATGTTTCAGCAATATATTGCTGAAAATTTTAATCTAGTTGTGCACTAAATTCAGTTATTATTACATCAATGTTTAAATATTTCTGTCATTTTGTACCATCCAGGGATGTTACATTCTGTGTAAGTACCTGCATTATGAAAATTAGATTTCCGTGGATGTCGTGCCACAGTAGTTACACACGTATATCTATAATTGACATCAGATTGTTAACATTTTCAAGATCCCAGTACACAATGAAAGGCTATTACCGGAGATGTTATCGATGGTAATGCAAATGTTGACCTAAGTATTCAAAATATCACATGTGAAACCTCACAATGCTATCTGTACACAGTGTGTACATGACTTTATCTAAATGAAAATAAAAACTATTAACTTTTGAATACAAGCACAAAAATAAGTTTTAAAATAGACCTGCTATTCAAACGTTTTTATCTAATATATCGACAAATAAATGCTCTAGTGACCGAGTTCTGTTGTACACATCTCATTTGAAACTATAAGCGGACCTCATTGATTAAGTTCAAACATTTTTAATTAAATGCCTTTGGCATAACAAGTACTCACCGCAAGGCATAAAAATTATGCCAATTTTTGATAATAAAATATTTAAAAAGACCGCTGCCAATTGGGGATCAGAACTCCTCACCATAGTAAAACGCGACATGTGGTGGAGTTTATAATAAAAGTAATTTTTGACGTTTCAAAAATGTCAAAAAAATAATAAAAAAAAATATTAATTAAAGCAAAACAAATTTGATATGTGTAAAAATAATAAAATGTACAAAATTTTACACAAAATTTTCAAAAAGAAACACTATTTCCGCTACAGAATTTTGCAAAATTTCTGACCATTGTCAGTGTTGGATTGTTACATTTAACAATATGGTCAAAAGAGATGAAACGCTTTATGAAGTATACCAGTGAGGACTTACTATTTTTTATTTGATAATGAGTTCCTTTTTGGCACTTTTATCTGGATAATCTGGTAATATGAATCCTACCTACCATTCTTCTTTCGTTAAAATTTTTGCCGAATTCCATTTTATTCTGTCCAAACATAATGTAGGAGAGTCCTCCAGACCTTTCAATATAAGATTAGGTCAACTTAACATTTATATTATAAAGGTTGAAATTGAAAAATCGAAAATTTGCAAATATGCTTGGGAAAATGGACATCGAATAAAATGGGATTCGGCAAAATTTTTAATGAAAGAAGCGGGCAACAAAAAAGAAAAATTAAGGAATCGGCAATAGTATTTTTGAATGAAAAAAAATGTTTATCCCATTGCTCGGTAGATTTTGGTACAATGTGGTTACAGATGTTAAAAGAAGAATTAAACAAAATTAATATTGTATAATTTTTCAACAGTTCTATGTATCTATGGATATTATATAAACAAATAATACATGAGTCAAGTTTCACTCTTGACATATTATACAAAAAAAGAAAAATCCATAAACTTTGAAAAGGAAACGTGCCGTTTTCGAAACGTCAAGGAAACATATTATTTTTTATCTCATATTAGTTGTCAAAAAAAGACCCTCTGACTGATCTTTTGACGTAAAAGTCACAAACGCGAGGTTTATTTTCCAGTATCATACTAGGTCACTGTGTTTTTTAGATAACCAAGAATTATTTATGTGGTAATAAGTCCCAGGGAAGAAAAAGAAAAAATAGAGAATGCCACAAATAACGTTCAGACAATATATATATTTTATAAGTTAATTGATTCCTAAAACTAGTCTAATAATGCGAGGGCTACTGCATTTTTTTACATTTTAAGTTTGGGATATAAAAATAAATTCTATTTTGCCTGTTTTTTATATCGATATCCAAAAACACACACAATTCTATTTTCTTCTTGACTGACAGACCAATATGTAATATTAAAACCAATCGTAGCGCAAAAATGTATATTAATTTTATTTTAGTATTGCTCTAATTGTATTTCCCCATGGAAGTAATGTTGATAATTTATAACTAGCTGACAGTAAAAGATGAGGCATAAAATATAATACATAGGTTTCTCGTAAAAATATAACATTTGGTACCAAAAGGAAAAGCCGACACGAAGGAATAATTTAGCTTTAGACCCTTCGAACTGTATTTACCAGAAATAATTTAAATAATCTTCTTCACGTTCGAGCAAGTATTTTAACTGCTATATACGAAATGTTTTCAGTCTTTTTTTTTACATTCCAACAGGAATGCGAATTAATGTAGGTCGCTTTTATTTGTCTTCCTTAATTACGATGAAAAACGAACCGTACGAGAGAATTACATTAGGGGTTAAACGATAAAATGATAAAATATAGCATACATATATAATTTTGAGTATTTTTTGGTGTAGTACATAATTAGAAAATCTTAAACGACCACATTAAAACGAAACAATGCACGCTACTACCATGTTACATTGAAAATATTTTAAAGTTACAGTCCACACAAAACATATTTACGTTTTGCTTTTGTCAAATTTTATTCTTTTATAACTAAGTTTGTCTTTGTCTTCGCCCATATACCCGATTTGTCTTTAAGATTCAGTCTGCATTGCCAATCTCAAATAAAACAAAATCAAAGTTACTTTTAAGGAATCTCTGGGATTCAGATAGGACTAACGTCATCAAAAGAGTTTTTATCAACGCCAGGAAACAAGAGAGGAGTTCATCGTTTCTTAAAGTATATAAAATCAACAAAAGAAGATGTTATCAAGTGTCCTTTCACTTAGATAATTGAAAAATGTTCTTTGTTTTTTACTATGGTTTACTATTTATAGATCTGACTTATGGGGGCAAAAATCAGTAAATTGTACACATATATGCCCTCAGTCTCTTTAGGTTTATTAAAATTTAACTAGCGCTGTGATTAATTATGTAAAGTAAGAAGTCAAAATATAGTGTTACGTCATTTAATACGTTACTGAGATTTGACATGTTGAAGCAGGTGCCGTTGGCGTTTGCTTTTGACGATGCTCTTATACATACAGTTTTATTATAATGCAAAAAAACATTTTACATCTGATTTACACATTACTAGATAAGGTTCATACAAGTGTGTCAGTTGATACTATAATTTACAATTTATTTCAGAAATATTTAGTTTGTAATTGGCATAAAGATACGTCCCATGAGGTCTAATATCCACGATAACAAAATACATCGAAGTTATTCATCTGTTCGGTTTACGGAATGTGTTTTATCATGAACTCATACACCGACACCAAAATTCCAGATCTAAAAAGCCCGAGAAGAAAATCTCCCTGGGATCTAAATCCCACGAGATCTAATTTCAAGCAATTTACTCATCACCTTGTATATCTGTTCGGTTTTCCGAAGGAGATATTCCGTGAGATCTAATTCTCACGAGAACTAATTCCCACGATATCTAACTCCCCACGAGACATAATCTAATAGCTACCCTGTATATCTTTCGAGTTTCCTAATGAGTTTTATATAGACCGATTAAAAAGAAGCACCTTGAGATCTACTTCCCACGACTTCTAATTCCCACGAGATTCAAAACTCCAATGCAATTGTCCAATGAGATATAACGCATCACCCTGTATATCTCTTTAGTTTTGCGAATGCGTTTCATCATTGTAACACTTAAAAACATAAATTTAAAAACCCCCCTCGAGATCTAAATATGACGTTACTTTACATACTGAAATATATTGTATGTGTTCAGAGACGCAGGAACAACTGTAATATACTATATCATAAAAACGATTTATTTTTAATAAAATAATACAATAGTATATTATTAAAAAAATTTTAATCATCATTGAACCAGATACAAATTAAAATCAATTCTAACCAAAGTTCATGAAATTGAAATCCATATGCACTTAGGTATAGTAAATCTGATTTTGAAAACCTTGGTAAATATATATGTATACCCATTTTATTATGGTCATTGTATATTTCATTACACAAACTTAAATTGATTTATCAGCAGAAGCATTTTATTTACATAAAACAATTTTAGGTAATACGTAATATTTTAGCTTCGTTTTCTTAAATATACATATAATATTGTAGAAATATGTAAACTTTTATCAATAAATTCATTATTAATATTTGTAATATAACAAAATAATAAATACTTTATATACAACCTACATTCACTGTTTTGGTGACAAATCATACTATAAATTTAAAATTTTAACGGATATAAACTGAATTTATAAAATATGCGACGCCTGTAGACGTTATGTTTGAAATGACGTCACAATTAGATCTCATGGGAATTAGATCTTGTGGGATTTTCATTTAGGTTTTTTTTTAATCTCGTTGGACTTTTAAATTGGTCTGCTCGGAAAGCTGAACAGATATACAAGATGGATAATTAAACTGGTTGAAATTAGACCTCATAGAATTTAGATCTCATAGGATTTTTAAATCGGTGTTTTTAAATATGCGTCCATGATAAAACACATTCGTAAATCCGAATAGATATACAGTGTTGATAAGTTAGATCTCATGGATCTCAAGGAATTAGATCTCGTGGAAATTAGACCTCATGGGACGTATTTTGTCTGAATAAGCCGATTTAAACGTCATCACCAGTTCTGAAAACCCGAAATGAAAATCTTACAAGATTTAATTCCTGTGAGATCTAATATCGCACATAACGCCCAAAGGCGTACATCATTTAACATCCGCGGAAACCTAAAAAACTATATGACTGTATTCAGTATGAAAAAACATTTCAAATGAAGTGTTAGGTGCCCTTTAAAATTATTGAACCGTGTTAAGTGTTAGTGTGTCATATCAAACGATTGAACCCATTTAGGGATTTATTTGTCATAAATTGGACAGCTCATTTTCCTTCCTTAAAAAACTCTAGTTTCACTATGCAGTCCAATAACATATCTTTACATGGAGTTCGTCTTTATGGTTTAAAAAATAAACAAATCCCATATTACTTTTGAAATCAATATATTTTTATTTTTAAGTTGTAACACAGCAACATTACAACTAGCATAATAAATGACTCCGCTTATTTGTGCCTACGCCTCTCAACGCATTCGTAATGCATTAATTCAGTTATGTACGGCAATGTCACATTTTTATATCTCATGGAATTTAGATCTCGTGGGAATTTTAAATCAGGGTTTTAAAATATGTTACAATGATAAAACGCATTCATAAAACCGGAACAAATATACATGGTGCTGCGTTAGATCTCATGGGGAAATTGGCATCGGAGTTTTAGATTTCGTGGGAATTAGATGTCGTAAGAATTAGATTTCATGAGACTTTTTTATCGATCTATATAAAACTCATTCGGAAACGCAAACAGATAGGGTGGTTATCAGAGTTAGATTTCGTGGGAATTAGATATCGTGGGAATTAGATATCGTGGGAATTAGATATCGTAGGAATTAGATCTCGTGGGAATTAGATCTCATGAAACGCCTCCGGCGTAAACCCTAATAAAGTGTAATGGATAAAGGTGTTCACAATCTGTTATTCCGTTAGAGATTAATGTTACCTGATGCATCTATCTCTCTGGCTATTTACAGCGTGCTTTGATGCGCTTATGGCATGCTATTAGTTTTTCACTTCATCGCTTTCTCGTAACAACAATACCAACGACTTTAAGATTTTGAAATAGTATTTTTTACAGTTACATTATTATACTGTATTTATTAGAAAAATAAGTTTTCAGCATGACCCTCTCAGAACAATACAAAAGTAAAAGAAATTGATAGGCTCACGCTCGATTTAAAAGGATAATCTGTGGCTCCAGTCGAAAGAGAATTTTAAAAACGTATTCAAATGGAAAGTGGATTGGTTTTTGTGACGCTACATACTCCTTTCTGTTTTCCGTGCAATTTATTAGAATGAGACAAATCATAGTCTCCTTTCAGCAGTTTTACGCTTTTATTTATTTTTCCTTTCTTCCGCAGAGTTTTTATGCAAGTTAATAAGGGTATCACGTGCCACGGATAGACTTTTTAAAATTTCTAAAGATATTTTTTTCAATATTCTCAAGTAACCCTTCCCAAATATGTTTACAGTTTGCCTACAAAATATTGACTGAAAACAATGTTTTCCAACTCAAGCCACTGTGATTTTAAAACATATGGTTTGATATACATGAAATAAACTATATACTGACGTATTGGCATATTAGTTCGTCAGATCAATTCTGTTAGAAATTGAAGAACTAATTACACGAGATTATTATGAACACATTTTTACTGAACACTTCACACTTTTCTGAAGTGTCAGTCTCAACGGGTATCCCCTTTCTTAATGCGAACGAATTTTAAACGAGCTTCTTTTTTTCTGTACAAAACCTGCAAGATGTAAGAAACTCTGACAAACTGTGATAAATTACCTGTTTGACTACGGATATATTTATATAAGTACCTATCAAAATATTTCTTAATAATTCATTTTTTTAGATAGATTACAGATTTATTTTTCTAGGCGAAAATATTTTAGACAATCTCCATTGGAAATATTAATCACTAGTCTGTCTGCTGTCCTGGAACACGAAATTTAAAGGATTTGATACATCATTTTGTTAATAATTGTGTTTCCCGAATTGATGTCCAAAGAGGAAAAATCTTTAATTATTATTATAGGAGAGAAAGTCACTTTTCATAAAAACTTTTGCTCGCTCTAAAAAAGATTAGCTTCGCAGAAATAAGATTTTATATAAAAGGTGTCCAAAATTTTTATTTTCTCTAATGGCAATCTTATTTTTTGAAAAAGCATAAGTTTTTGTAAAGAATTTTACGAAGGCGTAGTAAGTCGACCGAAAATATTTATTCCGACTCTAAAATCATATTCCGAGATAAAAGTCGGAATTCCAAGGTTAAAATCGGAATTCAGAGGTTAAAGTCGGAATTCCAACTTCAACCTCAGAATTCTGACTTCAATCTCGGAATGGCCACTTCAATCTTACAGTTCCGACATTCGCAAAATCCGACAATAATCTAAGAATTTCAACACTAACCTCGGAATTCTGATTTTAATTTCTGAACTCCGACTTTATTCTCGGAATTCCAACATTATTCTCGAAATTCCTACATTAATGTCGGAATTCCGACATTAATTTCGGAACTTCGACAATAATCTCGAAATTCCGACATTAATCTCGGAATTCCGACATTAGTCTCAGAATGTTTACAATAATTTCGGAATTACGACTTGGTGGGACGAAATAAAGAAATATTATTTTTGGTGGCCCTTTTACGTTTTCCATAGAATTAAAAACAAAAATAAATACGTTTGTTTTCTTTGGGCATTAATCCCACTGTAGTTCATCATATATTTGAGCATAATAAAATTGACGCGATAATACAAACGCAAGTACCTGATCATTTTAACGCTCTTCGTTAATTTTTTTATGAGTAGAATGTACTTAAAACCGCGCTTAAAACAATACAGCAAATCCAATAATTTTGATGACATAATTCAAATTCAAATCAACGTCATGTAGACCTGAATAATTATTAGAAATAAATTAAATTCTACAATAAAACAGACATTCCCATCGATCAAATAAATTAAATAGATTTCATTTATCCACATCCCATTTTCACTTTTTCACACGAAAATTTCAAATGAGTTTGTTACAGAAGTTACAACTACTTATAATGGCTTTTATATGGATAATCTCCAGCAATATTCTTTTATCTTCAATACGTAAAGTCTGAATATATTTGAAATTTGCGCATTCAACACAAAAATCAAGGATTAACATCAAAATTAAAACTGTTTAACAATTTGTAGACTGTACCACAGGTAATTTAACAAATCTAATTAGGTAAGTTAAAATATGCACATCAATTATGTAAAAAAATTATGTGTTAATAATAACAAATAGTCGGCGATATTTGTATATTTTGTATTAAATCTCTTCTCTATATCAAGATGGTTAATGGGCCAATGACACAATCATTAAAAAACAGCAAGTTGCTTGAAAATCTCCAGATCCGTTTATAGAGGAAATGACAGTTAAGATACTACTAAAATTTGTTGTTTTACATTGTAGATTTCTCTTTTATTATAACGATTTTTAAATTAAAACTACGCAAAGTTGTTCTGCTAACAGGATCGCATTCAGGACCATCAGAACAGATGTCATTAAAACTCACATTAATTGTTGTAAGTGGGCAACATTTTAATAAAAATGTCACATATTTATTTATATTCTGTAATATTGCCATCCTGCAAATAATCGCACACTTTACTAGATCAGGATTTTTTCCAGAACACTATTAAATTTTCGTCTAGATAAACATTGTAAATTACTTATTGAGGATTCTACATTTTTTAAGTTTCAAATGATTGAAAAGACAATTTTGAACAATGTAGAATCCCAATAAGTAATTTACAATGTCCATCTATATTAACTATTAAGCAAAAATTTAAAAGTGTTCTAGAAAAAAATTCCGATCTAGTAAAGTTGAAATCCACATGCGATTATTTGCAAGTTGGCAGAGGATATAAATAAAAATGTAGCACCTTTATTAATATATTGCCACTAACATCAACAGACGTCTTTATACAAATGTCTGTTAAGCGACAAAATTTTAAATATTATACGTTTAACAATGATGTGCTATGATATATTTCATATTAACTATTGCATATTGTCTATAGTTATTTATTTGTGCCATACTAATGTTTCTTCTCGCCTTCTTTAGATATTAAGCCGCTATTCTATAAATTATTTTAAAAAAATGTGTTAAATAAACATCTATGCCAAAAGAATTAATCAAAAATGTCATTATTTTTTTGATTTTTTACTAAATAATACAAGAAACGTAAAAACAATTGTAATGTGCTTTTATATTCGTTTCAATTCAGAACTTGTCAACAACAAAATTTTTCAGGATACCAAGATTATTTTAATTACGAAGTTTCAGAAATCAGTATCCCACCCTATTAATTTCAAATATCTGTAATAACCAATTGATAAAATAAAAAAAACCTCTGAATAAACCAACATACATTGAATCGGTTATTTTATAAACACCCTAAGTAATTCAGTTTAGGCAATTTTTTGGAAATCGAAAAAAACCTCCTGTGATAACTAATAATAAATAAATAAATAAATAAAATAAATGGAAATAAATTTTATTAATACTGGTACACTTTATAAAAATATGTACAAAACTCACCTTCTAAAGCCGATTTATGAAGTAGCTTGGTTGTCGTTATCACAAACTGGAGCACTTCTATAATAACTGTATAGCATCAGATATGTTTCTACATACAGTTGTTTCAGTAAGCGATGTTCGCTGTGGTGAAAAAATATGTTTGTATTTTGAAAAAGACCGTTCGACATCTACGGAAGTAATACAGGCAAAACACTCTGTGAACTCACTTAACGCAGCTGTAGATGCACTATCACAAATTTGTCTTAATTTGGTAAAATCAGGATCTTTCCGTAATACACTCTCGAATTTTTCAATAACGGGCTTATTTTCTGCGTCATTTATAGTCTATAACTGTGTCGTCCACTATTTGCAGCGATTCCACTAACGACAACGAAGTATTTTGCAATTTTTCTATTGCGTCGTGTAGTCCTCTATAATTGTTATAAATAGTTTTTAAATCTGTTTCAAGGGAAACATCTTGAAAGATTGTCTGGCTTTCCTTAATCGCTGCAGTCTCGTTAGGGTTGAACTGTAGTATCACAGCTTTTATTTGTTGAAAATATTCAGCATAATAAAAAGCCGCTTTCAACCACGTTTCCCAACGTGTAAGAATCGGCTCTGGTGATTCAGGGATACCAGGACACTGTCTGTGAAATGCTCGAAGCCGTTTAGGAGATTTGAGAAATACTTTTTTTGTATTTGCTATTAATGCATCTACCTCTGGAAAACATTTTCGAATCAATTCACTTTACACGTAACTTGTAAAAACCTACACTCGTCTCTTTGAAGAAAACGGCCCACCAAACGCATTGTCGCAGCACCGGCGGTCACAAACATCAACACTTGACTTGTTGACAGTCCAAATTTTTTGAAAGTCTCCAACACCACCCGCGTAATTGTTTCGTCAGTACACGCAGTTAGTCTTTTGCTAGCTAGTAAAAGTGGAAATGTTGGTTTAACAGGGTCGAGTACACATACTATAACATTTAAAATAGAATTTTTTTTACAATCTGTCGTCTCGTCAACACATAACCACAGCCGTGTATTTTTTAACACATTTAATCCTATTTACAATGTCTTCACGAACACTTGGTACATATTTACGTAACGATGAACGACTTGGTAAATTCACCTGGGGATTGTATTTATTCCAGAACTCTCGAAATGCTGGTTTATTAAATATGCGCAGGGGAACATCACAGGCAATCAGCATTAACAGTAAATCAAACATAAACTGAGGTTCCAAAGAAGACACGCCATTTTTTCATTTTTATGCCGGTTACTATTGACATGAATTTTGCAGCCGTATTTATTCCAGCACATTAAGTCTTGATCACAAACTTTACAAATTATTTTACATCCATCATAGAATAAATCCGGAAATTCACCGATAAATTTATTCACTTTATGAGCGTACGGTCGTTTTCTACTCTTTACGCTCAACATTATTTATTATTTATTAGTACTCTATGCATCGACCGATAGATAACAACTCAAGTGTGTCGTATCGTCATTGTAAACAAGAGCGCGATGGCATTGGTTTGCGCCCGACCCTGAATCTACCAACGCTTGGCCAGGCTTACACAGACATCGAGTCGACTTTATAGAATATGTTGACCTACGGTATTTTAACACCAATTGACGAAAAATGACCGAATTGACAAATTCCCGTGTTTAACTCATTTTGACCTAAAATTCACTTAGGGTGTTTAAAAAATAACTGATTCATATATATTTTATGTAAACACTGGGTCTGCATAGCTTTTAAATTCCGTATAAGATTATTATTTATCAATCTAGGTATGATTAGAGATATTACTCTGCTCCGCTTTCATTATTGAATCCATCGATTTTATTATAAAAAATTTTATTACCATCTTTAAAAAAAACGTTAATAGATTTACCTGTGCTTAAGGCAGGCTGAAACGTCCCGAAATCCTGAAATTTACAAAATGATTGATCGAAGAAGCATGTCTATAGTTGGGGGGTTTATGATAGTCAGGCACGCGAGTTTTCTTTTTTGTAGAATTTAATCATAAGGGCGGAATGATAAAAAATCTAATGTAGTTTGTAACAACAACTAGTTTATTATGCAATTTATTATTATGTTGTTTCACGAATGCCAGGTGCACCAAAGCAGTGGCTCCGTTAACAGATCAATAAAAACAAAGAATTATTTGCTCGAATACTAAACTATTATTGGGCTACAATTTGATAAAAAAAGTTTACCTTGGTTCTACGATGAATATGAAACTTTATGGCAGAAGCCATTTTCAAAAAAAAAAAAAAACAATTTTTCACCCTACATTTGGAATAAAAATCTTAATACTATAACACTGTACGAAAAAAAATATATAACTGTTTTACTTAAAATTATACCCGAGCACCAATTTTACTTCAAATACCAATAAAAAAATTTGTAAAATAATCCAGAATTTATTGTGCAGTCAGAACCACGGGCATCGATAATTTCCTCTGCCACATTAATGCGAAACAAATCACAAATTAAACTTCCAACTTGCTCCAGAATGGAATCGAACCATCAACCATAGGTACCGAGTTAATAGCTATGCTTTATCCACTCGGCTACTATGTCGATGTCCACACCTGACAAAAAAAGATCGTTCCTTACTATATACACTTTGCGACGAAATCTCTGCGCTTGCAGTAACTGCAAACATTGTCACAGTCAATTAAAAATTAACTGAAACGAAACGGCATTTGCTTTATAAATATATTTAAATTGAACACATAAACTGAAGACCATAAACCAAGCTGCTGAAACTAAAACACTTCACGGCATAAAACGCCATTCTATAAAATGCTTAACGGGACTTATATACTTAGTATTAGATTTGAGGCAGGCGATAAGAACCCGATAACGTCCTTTCTTTCACCTGCATTCTTATCAGGGCAGATTTGTTTTACTTACGATAAGGACTGATATACAGTATACACACAGTTTAATATCGCCCACAATATTTCCCGCTTGGCTGGAAGATATTGCGTGAATGCGTGAATTTAATTTCCAAAGAATTTCACATGTCATCCAGTTTTTCAGTGGCATTTCGTAACTTAGTTCACTAGATACGGATGTCCATTTTTCGGAGTCTATTGAAAAACTGCACTAACGAATTGGCAACAGACTATCTACTATGAAATACTTTTTTATTTCAAGAAAATTGTACGAAAGTTACAGTTATTTTTGTGCAGTTATCAATATAAAATATTATAATTTTATGAATGAATGTCCGACAGTTAGGGATCCAACAACTTTTCATCTGAATGTGTCACTCGAAAGTGGGATTTTCACAAATTTCATTATATGATATGACCTACAGTCTACACGCTAGATTAACTTTAAATCACTGCTCATGTTACACAAGCGGGAAAAAATTAATTAAAAAGATGTTTTTAATGGAAAAATAAAATAGACTTATTAATAAATTATTAAGGATCAAAACGCACGGCTGTAAATAATGGAAAGTACAGCAAGTGTCGAAAATTAACCAAAATCGTAGAAAAAAGATACATATCTGGCATATACCGAAAACAAGTAAAGGTTGATAAATATATATTTAAAAAAAAAAAAAACGATTGACACTTAAACATTATGCGCTCACCTAGTAAATTTTATCAGTAACTTTTTTTGCAAAAACTAATTTTAAGGACTGTCTTTCGCTTTCGAATGCTCTTCGATTAGCATGCAATGTTGTGTCTACAATATCAGTTATCGACCTGTATATTTTATTTAAATATTTTTATTTCCTGTCGTAAAAATTAAATTTCATTTAATAAACACGTATTATATTTCTGAGGAATACTTTGTTCTTTGGCCTCGAAATGTTGATTCATTTTTCAATTTTATCTTAAACAACATAATAAAATTATTATTAGGTGTTGTCACATGACTTATAATTTAATAATTTAATTCAATATAGGTTAACTAGGTTAGCTATATGTATTAATGTTTTAAGTAATAAGTAACTATACAAGGTGTTTTCTTCTATTTTTCTTACGAACTGAATGCTTTCGGCAGATACACAGTAAAAATAAAAGAATATAAAATAAAATTCGTAGTTGCAATTGCTGGCATAACTCAATTAGCTGGGGGGTTGTACTTATTGACCGGTAGCTCAGTTAGTAGGTCGTGAATAAGGGCTTAGATTGATTTGAGTTCTCACCTAAATCTAGGCTGGGCGCCAGGACTTTTGCAAGTACCAAATAATTAAAAGTTTACTTTAAAAGATAAAAGATAAAGTTAATACTTGAATTCTGTTAGGAAGGAAGTCGAATAAAAAAGATATTATTTAATAAAAAGTATAATAAACTTGTAAGAATATGTACAAAAATTTACGTAGGCTAAGATGGCCTCTTTTAGTTAAAAAAACTAGTTTTGGTTGAAGACCAAGAAATAAACAAAAAAAAAGTGACTGATCTCTTACAAAAATTCTTCTGACCAAATATAAATGTTCACTGGGGACGAGGATCTTGCGTAACTTCAAATAGATTAGTCCAGCGAAGAATCCACCAACGGCTAAGCTCTTAATGGGTTCGGGGTCAGTTTGAATCACCACTGTCAGTACTACAGTTACCCTTGAGACGAAATGCCAGTTGTATAAAATATCGTTTTCCTGCTCCACCAAGTATATAATGATCAGTTCGATCCACCAGTTAGCCTATTCTCTTGGTTCAGGTATTTACATGAAAAGGGGAGAATTTTGTGAGACCAGTATTATAGGCAAAACAAAGTATAAAGCTGTGACGTATGAATTGTCCAGCTACGTAGACAAAATATGAGAGTTAACACAAATTTACAGAGTAAATTGCAAACTAAACAAACTTGGATCGGTATCCCACAATATTTTAGGAAGCTGAAGACTTCAACTAACTTGAGTATCAATAAAAATTACGTTAAATAGAAAAAAATACTAGTCCAACAAATAAACTAGGTGTAGCTATGATAATAAACAAAGTGAAATAGGTATTCATTATATTTTAAGATATTTTTTTCTAAAAAAAAGTAATCTACAAGAAAATAGAATTGGACAGACAACTAGAAAGATAACAAATAAATATTTGATAAATATAAAACAAGATGATAATTTTCAAATTAAAGGTAACGTTAAATTAAATTATTTATTAGTTCCTCGTAGGGAGGTAATAATGAATTCCAGATAAAGATAACTAAAGATATATAGCTTGACTATATGTTTACTGCAGATAATCAAAAGTTAATCAATTGCCAGGTAACTAGGCAGGTATCTTTGCCAGAGAACTAGGCAAGGCTCCACTAGAGCAGAGTTCCTGACTAAATACTAAGTAAACGTTCAAGTAAGCACTAGATATTTTAAATTCAGAAATATCTTACGTTACTGAGTACTGGTTGGTAAATATATTCACTGGTATAAAATGATCCACCACAAAACAAATACACCATTAGATAATTCTCACAAAGGTTATAAACAAATAGGTTTAGTCCAAAGAGGGGTACCAATCTCCAAATGTCACCAGTCACCACTTTTTACAGAGCTACCAACGTAGCCAAGTGACCTAAAACATCAACAGACAAAGACAGAAAACAACTAACTACGATCTAAAATGGCGTCATCCGTTGTCGGGTAAATCTAAAATGTACAATAACCGAAACTTAGTTTAAATTAGCACGCGAAATTATTACAATATCAGAGGGATATATTAGATAAATTGCCAACAAGGCACGATAAATCGCTATTAATCAATATTAAAGATGGCTGTTCCAAAGACAACCAAAGGGAACTGATCACCGAAAAGCAAATTCTCCCAAGGCGTGAATTAAGATAAATACGGTACAATATTATTAAGGACATTACCTCAAAGGTACGTTAAATCAATATAGCAACTTTTTAAATAATGATGATCATAAAATTATACGATAATATCAGAAAACATATAAATTTTCCCAGACCGCTGAATTACAGGTGTTGTCTTCAGAACGCTACACTAAACCTAAACTCGATTATAGTTTGGAAAGACAAACATTTGAGAGTAGAGTATGAGCAATAAACGTAGATATTTAGTGCAAAAATCTGCAAAACCAACTGTACCAGTAGAAATGAGTGGCGCCATCTGCACCAGACTGGCAGAAACTTAATTCATCGCGGACAAAACAAACTGGAATGAAATGGCTTACAATTTCGTTACATAGTTTATGAAGTACAGGTGAAACCATTTAAAATCGAATACAAGTGAGTATGCAGTGAGTTAGCAGTGTAATGATATTTTAAAAACGTATGCGGGATGTGCAATGTTATGATTTATTATTCGGTCTCTCAACGAGGAATATCCTTGAAGTGAGTTAGAATGTTTCAAGTTTGCTTTACACAAGTATGTTTACGATGGAGACGTTTTTCAGCAGAAAACATAGAAACTGTCTTACTCATGCAAATGGTCCTTAAATTTATAAACAAGCTACTCTTTTGAATCTGTTTACTGTAAAAGGCATTCGCGTATGGACGAAAAAATTCTGGGCAAATAGGGGCCTAGGAAGTCAAAATATTAACACTCTGTATATACTTTTTTCTTTCTACTTATGGAGTCCATTGCCAACTTTGTTCTTGTGTATACATACGTTAATGAAAATTACTAATTTACTAAATATAAATGTAATTAAAAATCTACTAAAGCACGTTAATACCAGACTAAACAAAATTTGCAAAGTATAAAAATATAAATTAGTGACTGTAAATAAACTTCCAATAATTAAAATTGCAGTTTAAATTGGCAAGTTGATTTTTTTTTTAAGTATGAGCTAATTAATTTGATGCAAAATTAAAACTGTTTTATCCAGAATCCCGCTAATTAAATAATGGGAGAATTAAAGTTTTAATTTATACAGTATTTATGTAACTGGAAAAATAAAAATACGGCACAACATGGTAGTCTGAACAGGTAGGTATTAAAAAATTAAAGTCACTGTCACAAATAAATTTTGTTTGGTAGGTAGTCACCAACTGGACACAAACAAAGGAATGCTAGATGCCAATTTTTTTACTTTCCATAATTATTCAAGCGTGATCGGCAACAACATAACAATCACAGTTAAGCATTTTTTAATATTCAGTTTAATAACGAATTTTGACAATTACAGCGTAATTATTAAACACTGATTTTTGCAAGTACAGACTTTGACAGTTATAGATAAGTCTTTGGCTACATCAATGTTTAGTGTTTCACATTGCACTCTCTGCAGTGTACATACGGTATGTATATTAAATTATTAGATATGGGTCTCTTAAATGACAACTAATGTAATGTAAACCAGAGGCAGATAAGCCGTTGCTGGTCAGCGTCAGCGTTGGCAGAGCAGAGAATTAATTTTTTGTCTAGCTGTCCTGCGGTCAACAGTGCACACTGCGCGCGATACAATGCCAAATTTCAGTATACCTTCAATGTACTATGTCTAATACTTTAATACATAAATTGTATATTAGTTTGTGATTTACAAATATGTAATCCTTTCCATAAAAAAATAAATGGACTCTTTATAAAAGTAACTTTAAGTTGCTTTGTTTTAAAACTACAGTGAACTATTGTGTACATACATCAACATCAGTTTAATATATTGGGTAATCAATAGATTGGAAAGTCATCAAATCTATTGCAATATGAATTTTAAACTAATTCTACAGTTAAATATATTAACTCGGCTTAATTATCCTCTACCACGAATGTTATTCTGTCAAAGGCAGTTTCATTTCCAGTTTCTATTGCGGCAAGAGGAATTTCATTTAATTCAAAACAATAATTTTGTATTAGCTGTGATAGTTGCCGTGAAATATAAAATACATGATATGAACATTGATGGTACAATTATTTCAATATAATTTTATTTTTGTCCATAACATTTTATATAAATTTAATTTGAATTATATATTTTTCTCATGACTTTTAAAGAATAACAATAGTTAAAGAGTGGCTTACTACAGTATCTTCAATATATTTTGATTATTTTTAATTGTTAATATGTTCAGGTCAAAAGTTGCCTGGTTTTATCACTATCTTCGTTTTTCTTTTGTGTATATTGTCGGAGTCAGCGATTTTCTACAACTCGACAATTCTTTTAAATGTTAACTCCCATTTGAAGGTACACATTTTTTACATATATGTAGTATCAGCAATTATATATGTAACAATTTTTTATTTTTCAATAAAATCCTTGCCAAAATCGTTGTGAAATGACAAATTTTAATTTTTCCGCTACGGAAGATTATTTAAATTGTTCGGGAAAAAAAACTTGAAAACTGTTAGTGAAAAGGTACCTTTTTTATTACTTTGATGTTTTTTTTTTTCAACCAAATAAAACGTTTGTATGGTGCAGATATATAAACATTTTTAAAGTCTTTTATAACACGGAAAATAAGGACCATTTGTTGATTTTACATTTTTTAACTGTCATACAATTTGTTTATTCATTAAAAAAAATTAATTAGTCAAAACACGTTAAGTTAATAATAAAATAATAATGATTTATTTTCCGTAAGACAATATGTTGAAGTTCAAACTTATTTGCAACATAAAAAACGTCAGCAACTTTAATCCCTTTACCGCCGTCAAAGGTGCTGACTTTTTATGTTGCAAATAAGTTTGAAATAAATTTTATACCTAAGTCATAAAACTTAAAAAATGAGTCATAAAAAGTATTCAGGTACAGAATAATAACGCTTATCAAGCAAAAATTCTTTTAATCTAATTTGAAACAGCCGTTTACATTTTACTAATTTTAATTTAGGTAACAAGTTAAAAACTTTAGGTTCTAAACAATTATTAGGAGAATCAGAAGTAATTTTTAATCTAAAAAAAGTGAACATAACAATTTTTTTATTTTTAAAAACGTACATACACATTTCAAAAAAATATAAGCCTTGTAAAGATAAATTTTTATAATTTCTAAACATATTTCTGCAGGAATGGGTACTAGAAACACCAGCAACACACCTTAAAAGGCGTTTTCCCATAAACATGAGACGAATAAAAGAATTTCCCCAAAAACAGACACCATACCTTAGACGAAACTTAACTTGAGAGTAGTATATACGGAAAAGTTGTTCAGTTCAAAGAATCGTTCTTATGTTTCGAAACAAATAAGTAATATATACCTAGAAGCTTTGATATTATAAATGCACATTCACAGTTAAGGTTTTATTCTAAATGCATACCTAGAAAATTATTTTCTATATTAGTAGATAAAGTAGCATTATTTATACCAACATTTAACGATTCGCAATATTTTTGATTAGTATGGAATCTTATAACTTGCATTTTTCTGGCATAAAATATAACAAATTTAAAAAAAAGCTGTAGGTTGTTAAATAGATTATTACAGTCCGACATCACAATTTCATCCTCCTTATTTGAGATAATTAAAGACGTGTCATCAGCGTACATGGTATGGTGTATTAAACAAAAGGGAGTCTAGTCCATTTACATACAATAAGAACAGTACAGGGCTTAGGACTGAACCCTGTGGAACTCCCATAATTAAATGTGACCATTCAGAGATACCTAGTTCTAAATGATTTTCACTGTTATGTTTTACATTAACAAATTGTTTCCTCTTCAAAAAAAGTGATAATTTAATTTAGTGCTCATCTTACACCATAACTGTTCAATTTGAACGCTAATTGCCCATGATCGACACAATCAAAATAAATACTACACTCTCAGCGATATTCGCCGGTTGAATCAGATCTACAATAGTCCCAGTAAAGGAGAAGCTACTTGTGTTGGTAATATTATCTTTGTTTTTGAAAAATTTTCAAAGACGAGGGAAAATCGTTTTATAGGAAAACTTCACTTTTTGTAATTTGTATATAATATTGGGTATAAGTCCTGTATAGATGATACCATAAAGCAAACTACAATGGGAAAAATATCAACTGAATAACTGAATGAGTAAGTCTGTATACATACATCACGAATTAAATCGCACTGAGCGCTTGTTAGTATAAGTATTCATGTTATTATACTAATCCTTACAAAATACATATTAATCTGAAGTTTAAACTACGTTTAAATTCCTGGTACATAACGAACAGAAGTGGCAATATAAACAAGGATAAAGAAAATGGACAAAATGGCAATATGTAGGTAGGTATGCATATACCTACGTTAGTTCTCATACATACTGTTCTAGAAAACAACGAGGTGCGGGATAATGAAGATTTATACATAAAATCCATAACGAGTATTACAAACTAATTACATATCTCGTAGGAATATACCAGCAGAATGTTAAGCAGATTAAAAAACAAAACATTTATCAAAATACGAATGTCCTGTTTTCCGCTAATACTTTCGTAATGAATATAAATAGGAAAATAGCGACACTTTTTGCAGAACGTATTGTTTCCTACCGGCCACGGTAATTTGTATTTTTTAGCGTCCAGAAGCTGAAGCAATAAATCAAAATTAATTTAACTGCTACTACACGCGCTAGGCATAGGTATGAATGCAGCGAAATATAAAAGAGACGGTACACATTGAATATGTAAAAACACAGACGTAGGTAACGATATATACTTAAAAAAATATAAGAAAAAACTGTTATTACTTCAACTTCAAATACATATATTGTTAAAGAAAATCCATTCATTAAATCATGAATAATTTAGTTTCCACGAGAAATTACTTCATTAATTTATACAATTATTATCGTCAAAACACTGTGCTGTGTCAAAACTTTCAGTGACACGTACTTATTTAATGTTATTACTACTAAAAAAAAACGATATTCTGCAAAATGGGCTAATTCCCAATAAAACAAAAATTATGTGCTCGATTGTGTCGCATCGTTATTCTAGACTGGGCCAAATTTCGTAGTAATTCAGTGGCGTCGGATATAAATAACCGATGATGCATTTATTGTTCTATTACGGGGCACTTATTTGTTCGAAATGGTTAATGACAATTTTAAATGTTACATAGTGTTTAAAAAAGTGCTTTCCTTTCAACTGTCGTGTATAGAAGTCAAAGACTCAGAGAGAACATTTGCATAAGCAACACAGTTTCTATATTTTCTTCCGAGAAACGCCTCCTTCTTTGTGTAAACACATTTGTGTTCAGCGAAAATGATCGTTGAACATGGGCGGAGGTGATACTTGTAAACTTAAAAAAAGTTGTAAATTATCAACCGA
Source organism: Rhamnusium bicolor (assembly GCA_029963845.1). NCBI lineage: Eukaryota > Metazoa > Arthropoda > Insecta > Coleoptera > Cerambycidae > Rhamnusium > Rhamnusium bicolor. The sequence continues at coordinate 4,603,613 of JANEYF010000851.1, read as the reverse complement.
AAGATGTTTCTGACTGAGACACCCATTAATGTCACATAATTTGGCATACCCTGGATTTTCTGCAAACTGTCACTAAATCTCTGACTAACCCGCATACCGGAGATTTTGTAATGCGTATGTCGCTAGGAAATTTTTGGGATACGGCGCTATTTATTACAATTTTCCAAGATACTTTCCATCATGTTCAAATACATTTATGCATACGTATAAACCACTGATTAAAAATTTCCTCTCACTTATCTTTCGAGATCTTCGTTAAAAAGTTTTTTTTGCAGTTAAGCTACGTTTAAATTTATAGAGAAATCACACGGTAGTCATATTGCGACAACTCAGCCAATCTTATACAGTAACAACCAATGCACAGTATAGTTAATATGGCTTCCTTGCCTTGATGCAATGTCTATTAAATACTATACCCCATACTACTCACCAATTCCAATTCCAATTTAAAGAATTTATTGCCTATTAAGTTATAATTCTAAGTAAGGTTACTTATTTATTTCATTTATCACATGCATAAATAAATATACAAAAACTAACTAAACAATGGACATGAGGGGTATCCAACCGTGTATTGCATAGTTACCTACCTCTATTTGTTCTCGAGTATCCAAAAAATTTCCTAGCCTCCTATGTAGTTTATACACTTTCAAGTAGTTCAAGGAAGTATGCTAGGAACAAGTAAGAACTTTCTAATTTGTGGATCCTGTCCAATACCACATTATAGTTATAAATAACTTGTACATCTACATATCTTAAGTGTTAAATAATTGCTGAGCCTCAGAAATGTCTTGTGAATCACCAGAATTTAACTGAAGCACAAAAGCTTTTACTTGTGATAATAGAGAACTTAACACATGAAAAGTTTTAACAGGTTTAATAGATGTCACAAACACTTGTTTTGTATTTGCAGATAGTGCATCTACCCCTGTGTATTTTTTTTTAAATTTCCTCTGCCACCAAATGTAGGATGTATAACATACATGTTACATGTATTAAATGTGGAAAGTCAGCTTTTACCAACTGGTTATTGGCCAGCTTTAAGCATATACCGTGCTGGATCAGTCACTAGCATTAACACTCGTAATACCCATTGCTTTCAACGGCGATGTTACAACTAGATACCGTACAGTTTTCGCATTTGAGGCTTCAACTCGTTTACTAGCAAGTAACAATGCAGGTGACGTGACGGTCCACCAGAATCTAGAATTCGTGCTATCACGGTTGCCACATAGTTGCCTGTTGCATCCAACATTTCGTCTACTACTATCCATTTTTTTTTTGTTTTAATGTTCCCAATTTTTTTTAAGTATCACTTTCCGAATAGTTAACAATCAACGCGCAATCGTACTTTACCTATTTGATGCAATACAATATCCCTTCACGTGTACTTAATACGTAATACGGGTTATCGTCTGCGACGCCGCTGAATTACTCATAATTTGGCCCAGTCTAAATCACCTTTATCCAGAAAATACTCAAATTTATTATTGAAATTTGCTCCAATTTCTAGGCGAAGAATAATGAAAAGCCTCAATATATATACGATATTAAAATTGTTTATTTTGACATCCACTGACCCGTAACGCCATTACTTGAAACGCAGGATTTTATATTTTAACTACAAATAACAAAACGCCAGTGGTTTTACCGAGGGTTTTACAAAACTAGGGAAATAAATGAATCCTGCAAAGAGGAAATAAAAATCTGGTTTCATTTTTTCCTTAAATTTAATATAGTCATTTCACGAATAGCATTATAAGTTTCTAAAATACTGTATATAAATATGATTTAATGTCGTAAGGTTAATCCCATGTGGGTCGTTCTGTATGTTGGAACGAAAAAAGCTAGTCTACATTATTTTACCAAAATTAATAATTACTTTACATCTGGCTCCGATGTTGTCCGTCAGTTATTAAATTCACAAAACCGGTAGCAATAAAAAGAATTTTTGTGAGAAATAAATTAAAATTCCTTCATTCCACCATCCATATTAAATAATATATATACTGATTTGAAAAAAAACCACAACACCTAATAATTTAAGCAATTAATTTATTGAGAACATATACATACTTCAATGTAACAAAAAAAATGATAATATTTCAACAAAAAACTCTAACGTTATCTTGGTTTTGCTGTGGTTTTTATTTAAAAGAGAGCATATTTCGACGGCTTTTTCGTAAATACAAATAAGTTATTGTCAGTTCTGCTTTCACATTTCTATTGCAAACATTATCCACAATACCTTGAGTTCGACAAGTTCAAAATTATCGTTAGTTACGAGAGGTGGGACATTCGAACAGTATTCTGTACATATTAAATGCAGTACGTACAGTATAATAATGTAGTAAAATGCAATATCACGCAGTACATTAAGGTATTTTTTTTAAGAGAACAACTTTTTTAAAAAACCGACATTTCACAATGCAATATTGTGCAGTACCATGGAATTAAAGTATAGTACTGTGCAGTGTAATGCAGTTTTATGCTGTAAAACAATATTTATGCAGTTAAATCAGTATTATATAGTATGATACAGTATCAGACAGTACGTTGCAGTACGTTACAGTATCATGTAATGCAGTATTGTGCAATACTGTGCAATACAACGCAGGATTGTGCAGTACCATGGCAGCAGAGTATAATACTGTACATTATTAACAATTTTATGTTTACCTGCATTAATAATTTTATGTTTACTTTGTAACGAAATTGCAAGCCATTTCATTCCAGTTTGTTGTTGCCCGCGATGAATTCAGTTTCTGCCAGTCTAGTCCAGATGGCGCCACTGGAACAATTGGTTTAGTAGATTTTTGCATTTATAAAAAGTGCAATATCTATTTGTCTTTATTGCTCATACTGTACTCTCAAATGTTTGTCTTTTTCCAAACTATAATCGAGTTTAGGTAGCAGAACACTACGGTGCTACTTCCTTCTTACTAGTGTAGCGTTCTGAAGACAACATCTCTAGTTCAGCGGTAAAATTTATATGTTTTCTGGTATTATCGTGTAATTTTATGATCATCCTTATTTAAAAAGTTGCTTTATTGATTTAACGTACCTATGAGGTTATTTTCATAATAATATTGTATCGTATTTATCTTAATTTACGCCTTGGACGAATTTGCTTTTGGGTGATCAGTTCACCTTGGTTGTTCTTTGGAACAACCATCATTAGTATTGATTAGTATCGATGTATCGTGCCTTGTTGGCAATTTTCTAATATCCCTCTGATATTATAATAATTTCGTGTGCTAATTTAAACTAACTTTCGGTTATTGTAAATTTTAGATTTACCCGGTAACGGATGTCGCCATTTTGTATCGTAGTTAGTTGTTTTCTGTCTTTGTTGTTGATGTTTTAGGTCACTTGGCTACGTTGGTAGCTCTGTGAAAAGTGGTGACTGGTGACATTTGGTGATTGGTACCCCTTTTTGGACTAAACCTATTTGTTTATAACCTTTGTGAGAATTACCCAATGTGGTACATTTGTTTTGTGATGGATCATTTTATACCAGTGCATATATTTACCAACCAGACTTCAGTAACGTAAGGTTTTTCTAAATTTAAAATATCGAGTGCTTACTTGAACATTTACTTAGTATTTAGTCAGGAACCCTGCAATAGTGGAGCCTCGCCTAGTTCTCTGGCAAAGATACCTGCCTAGTTATCTGGCAATTGATTAACTTTTGATTATCTGCAGTAAACATATAGTCAAGCTATATATCTTTATTTACCTTTATCTGGAATTCATTATTACCTCTCTACGAGAAACTAATAAATAATTTAATTTAACGTTACCTTTAATTTGAAAATTATCATATTGTTTTATAATTAGCAAATATTTATTTACGTTATTTTTTCTAGTTGTCAGTCTGTATACAGACATTCTAAATTCTACTTTCTTGAAGATTACCTTCTTTTAGAAAAAAATATCTTAACATATAGTGAATACCTATTTCACTTTGTTTATTATCATAGCTACACCTAGTTTATTTATTGGACTAGTATTTTTTCTATTTAACGTAACTTTTATTGATACTTAAGTTAGTTGAAGTCTTCAACTTCCTAAAATATTGTGGGATACCGATCCTAGTTAGTTTAGTTTGCAATTTACTCTGTAAATTTGTGTTCTCATATTTTGTCTACGTAGCTGCACAATTCAAACGTCACAGCTTTTTACTTTGTCTATAATACTGATCTCATAAAACTCTCCCCCTTTTTATGTAAATACCTGGACCAAGAGAAGAGGATAACTGGTGGATCGAACTGATCATTATATACTGGCAGGAAAACGATATTTTATACAAACATTTCTTCTCAAGGGTAACTGCAGTACTGACAGTGGTGATTCAAACTGGACTAACCCATTTGAAGTTACATAAGATCTTCGTCCCCAGTGAACATTTATATTTGGTCAGAAGAATTTTTATAAGAGATCAGTCACCTTTTTTTTTTTGTTTACTTCTTGGTCTTCCACCAAAACTCGGTTTTTTTAACTAAAAGAGGCCATCTTAGCCTATGTAAATTTTTGTATATATTCTTACAAGTTTATTATACTTTTCATTAAATAATATCTTTTTATTCGACTTCCTTCCCAACAGAATTCAAGTATTAACATTATCTTTACTTTTTAAAGTAAACTTTTAATTATTTGGTACTTGCAAAAGTCCTGGCGCCCAGCCTAGATTTTGGTGAGAACTCAAATCAATCTAAGCCCTTATTCCGATCTGTTAACTATGAGTTACCGGTACAACTCCCAGCTAATTATGTTATGCCAGCAATTGGACGGGGGGTGTTGCAACTTTCGATGTGTTTAGATGATGAAAAACTCACTCTAATAATGTAAGCAAATCTGACTTATAAATGATTATTTCATGCATATTAAATACTCTACAAAAGGAACTAGTAAAAAAAACTTAACTTTTGATAACTAAAATCAGTATACAAACGCCCGCTCCGAGGCCCACTTATTTACTTTATATCACTTGAGAAAAAAATATAAATAAAACAAAAGGAAAATAAAGATAATCTTGTTGAAGGGTCTGCTTCTCTTATCCGTGTTGGGTATTATTATGTCTAAAATTTGACTTGAATCGATTCCGGCTGACCGAAATTATCTATGACCAAACTTTCGGCTCTGGCCTACTTCCTATACGGTTTATAAGCCGGAATTCCTGGTCCCTTATTCCGGACTAATCCAACAATGGCATGCGGTCAGGGGAAACGTATTCTGAAATCAGTTGTAGATTTTAGCCAGTCTCAAGAGAGAATTTATTACATTTCTGCATCCTTATAAAATAATGTGTTGGTAAAAAAATTGTCGATTAGATTTTAACGTAAATAAATACAAGTCTTAGATCTGGAAACTAGAAAAGCCATTTTAAAAAATACATTTCTATGAAAAATGCAAAGTGTAAAGTATACGAGGATTAAACAGCTTCTGCTCCCAGATTACTTGGCTTTGTTTGCCATGGGCATAAGCTGAGTATTTAAATAAACTTGAATCGAAAGATTAGCATTAATATCCTAAGCTGCAATGAAGGTCGTGTAAGGTTATTGTTGTTTATCCTTATGCATTGCTATAGACCTGGACCAAACCTTATCATAAGAGATGGGCTTTGCTGGCTCGTCAACCATGCGAACGGTATGGCCGACTCTACAGACCTGCACCGGTCCTGACTGATGGATTCTGTTGTCGGGTTTCCCCTTCCTCGCCAGCATTTCAAGTCTTTAAGCAGAAAGAGCTCTGTCTCGTGACTAAAAACACACATAGCCTGCGCCACCGGCAAAATCCTTACTTGAATGTCTATATTAATAGGAACCCGCTTAATTCCTTTATACAGTGTGTCCGTAAAGTATGGAATAATTCATCATTTCTTAAACCAAACATATTTAGAAAAAATCCTCGAACATATCGATTTTTAATTTCAATTGCGCACCTTAACCTTTATTTTTTGTCATTGTTTCCGTTATGACATCATCGATATTTTTTTAAATGGAAAGCAGAGCATTAAAATTCTTACGATGATTGGGTATGGTGATAGGATACGAACTCAACAAGTATGTAATTTATTTAATATTAAATATCCAGAATGACCCATAACTCAATCGACAGTGAGTTGAAAAAAAATAGAAGCTGGTACGGTGGAAGATTTGCCCGAAAGAGGTCGCCCAGGTGTTGATGAGGATACAATATTAAATATTTTACTGGCCGTTGAAGAAAATCCACATACCAGCGTTCGCCAGGTTAGTCACAATTATGATGTAACTAAAACGTCAGTACATACAGTATTAAAATTAGAAAAATGGCATCCCTTTTAAGATTCAGCTTGTGCAAGAACTAAGTGATGATCATCCAGATCGGATGAGTATGTGCAATGGTGATCCTCTTCTAAAAAAAATAATTTTCTCCGATGACTGCACTTTCAAATTAAATGGTGAAGTGAATCTTCAGAATTGTAGATACTGGGCAAGAGAAAACCCTCGATGGATGCGGGAGCAGCATCCATGGTAAAATGTAAAAGGTAAATGTGTGAGTGGGAACTGTAAGAAATAGAATTATTGGACCCTTTTTTCGATGGAACTGTAAACGGACCGGCATATCTCCAATTTTTAGTGGGCTATCTCATCCCAATGTTATTAAATTTATTCCCCAGTAGAATTAATCCTGTAAATGTTGACGAAAGCCTGTGGTATCAACAGGATGGTGCGTCTCCCCATTATACGGCAGACGTTCGAAGATATCTTGACCAAATATTTCTACGCAAGTGAACTGATAGACGTGGAACCATCGAATGACCACCAAGGTCAGCAGACCTCAATCCATTAGATTATGGGGCCATCTAAAAAACTTAGTTTATAAAACCAAACCGGACAACATTATTGAATTAAAAGGGAAAATTAGAACAGAAATAAACAACATTTTAAACAAGGTTCAGCAACACTTTATTCACGGTTTAGGGTACTGTCAGCTACAACAAGGAGGACAGTTCGAACATTATTATATTCCTTTAAAGTAATACTGAATATCACATACTGCTATAATTTTTTTCTAGGAAGTAATGCTTTTGATTTTAAATATCGTTATGTCTCACTACTGAAATAGCTACCTGCTACATAGTATGTATTATAACTAGAAGCTAAGTAAAAAAACAGAATTCCACGTAGATCATTTTCTATTAGGCAGATTCTTGTGTCTTTTTTTGGTTATTGCGTTATTGGACTATGATTATGACATTCACAATCACTTGAATTGAGTTAATCTTCCAATGTTTTAAAGGTCCATAAGCACCAATGCGTTTAGATATCTCAACAATTTTGATTAACACCTTTTTGCACAGGACAATTTTTAGACGACTGTATATAATATCAATAAAATATGAGCTTTCAATTTATGTTTCACTTTTTCGTTTCAAAACTCTTACGGGGTGATACATTTCGGGATATTGAACACTTTATGATAAAAGTAAGCCGCTTCGGTATTTCTCTAAAAGCTGTATACCAAATTTACTCTGGTGTTAGGTTCTCGTATATTTAGTTGGATTATTTTATACAGATGCAAACACTGGATATACATTAAATAATTGTTCCATAAAATATACTTTCAGATATATTTTCGTATTCATTACAGTAATTTTTCTTACAATTTAATAAACTTTTATTTGTTGTTTAAGAAGTTTTTTTTCGATCTTGTTTACAGGATTAATGGATGAAAATGAAAATGCGTTACGTAGCGTATAAAAGAAAACCATGAACTTTTGAATAAGCATCCGAATAATCTACAAAAGAAAATTATCTATATTTTTTAACATAGGTATTTAATTTCGGTTGATTTATATGTGCCTTCAGCGAAAAAAATGAAATATTATGGAACGAATTTTTCTCTACTTATAAAAAAGCAATACATAAATAATGGATACCTATTCATTTAGTTCCAATATTCCAAGATCCTTATATTTTCATTTCTCTTTTTATCCACTCCGGAAAAAGCCGGACAAATAAAAATAAAATATCTTCAGACATTTATCTAAAGAAAATGCTTATATATCTTTTAGTTCATGATACCCTTTGAAATATTGCAATATTCTTGAAATTCTCAATTAAAATTTTTCAAAGTTAAAGAAATTAATTACATGGCTAAAATCGGTAATATATTGCCCCTCCTAACGTAAACAACGTTTCTAACTACCTTTAACGTTACATTGGAAATTGGATGCCCTCATCCTGTCTGTTAATACCTACTTACGGAATGTTACTTGGATCCGGAATTTCTAAACAAGGTCCAATTTTCCAATATACCTAACTAATTGGCCAACGAAATCTTTCATTTAAGTCAGGTTTGCACGTTTTACGTTTGCTCAAATTAAATTTTTCCTCTTCACTTTTACGTTCGACACAGACCTACTGTTTATTACTCTCAAGTAAAATGAAAACAAATATTGGCAGGTAACATAAAAATGTGGACATCTCCGTATCGATTTGTCTACTATGCAATTCAAATGTATTGAGCCTGTTTAAAAATTTTAAGTTTCATTGCTTGGACATATGTTAATAATCTGTAATAGCTCCTAACATTTTATTTTTTTAAACTTACCAAGTTTTGCATTATTATATCTATCTAAAAATGTACCCTTTTTCACGCGATCTCTGGACACATTAATGTTTAATTACGTATAACTTCATGAATTATTAAGATATTCAAACGAAATTTGGAGTGTAGATAGAATTATATGTCTATTTTCACACTATGTGAAAAAAAATAAAAACAAAAAATTTAAAAAAATATTTTGTGACATCAATGTATATCTTAAGCGAAGCAATTTATAATTAATTTCTTTACAACAAATAGGTTTCAATGTCTGGAGAATCAATGTATACAAAATCTCAACGGAAAGTGCAATTATGTTTTTCTTGTGGTATTGACCCAAAGTAACTGAGCCTCACGAATATTCCGATCTTAGGCCTATTACAATAATTCCAACATTGTCGAAAATGCTAGAAAAAGTAATTCAGTTGCAGATATACGATTATATAACAAAAAATAGAATAGTATCTAACTTACAATCTGGTTTTCGAAAGGGTTATAGTACAACAACCCTACTCGCAAGCATTTCTGATAACATTTTCAGCACCTTAGATCAAGGTAAGGCTACTGCTCTGATACTGCTCGAGTTCTCAAAAGCGTTCGATACCTTAGACCATGCATTATTATGCGCCAAATTAACATATTATGGTTTTAATAATACAGCGATAAATTTTTTAAATCCTATTTAACTAATCGAAAGCAATTAGTCACTCTGAAAGACAAAGATTCAGATATACTGCCGATCACATCAGGTGTACCCCAAGGGTCTGTCTTCAGGCCAGTTCTATTCCTCCTTTATACTGCGGATATATTTAAACATGTAAAGTACACAAATATAATGTCTTATGCAGATGACACACAACTGACATACATTCGACGTAAAAAGTATAAATGCAGCTAGTGATAACATAAACAAAGATCTAAATGCAATATCCAATTATTCCAAACAAAACAATTTGAAACTAAATCCAAACAAATGTTCTTGTATTGCTTTTTCCTCAAATACTACAACACAACACATACAATGAATTCTCAACTTCAGCTGTATATTGATAACCAACCTTTAGTTATAGTGCAGAAAGTAAAAAATTTAGGTTTATTATTTGACACTAACTTACGTTTTAAAGATACCTTACCTTAGAGAAAAATTTTACAACAGCCACTTCTACCTGACGAAAAAAACAAATACACAGTACGATGCTCCATCATGTCAGGAATACATCCCACATAATTATATGTTGCGCTTATGATGGGGAATGCCACAAAAAAATAATAAAATTTTTCAATGCGTTTGGTGGTTTACGATAACCCTCATATGGCGCGTTTAACTTACACACATACATTCTACTATTAACATCTACGTATTTCCCTTGCCCCAAAACATAGTACGAAAATATGATATTGCAAATATCTTTCCCTTGCCCTTTAATTTAGTCTAATCAAGTCTTACATTTATCTATTATGTGAATGATAACACGACACAATCACTTATTTCCCTTGCCCCAAAATACGATAGGTAATTATACATTTGCGCAACATTTCCTTTGCAGCAAATGTCTTCTATAGAGACACTTTACGCGTGTGTACAAAAAAAAACACGAAAAATATAGAAGTGGCTGTTGTAAAGAATTACCAAAAATTTATATTCAGACATAGTATTTATGCCAATAATTTGAGATATACAAACTATCATTGCCTAAATATCGCTCAACCATGTACAGACGATCCTTCTTACATAACGCTATAACAACATACAATAGCTTAGAAGACAACATTAAATCTCTTCGTGTAAACAGTTTTCGAAAAATGGCTAGACTACATTTCTTTTATCTTCAATAATTTAGGATCTAGTATGTGCTTAGCATCGTTTATTTGCTATTGCAATGTATGCAATTTATTATTTGCCAAATTTTTTATACTATTTATACATATTAATTTTATTGTTATTGTGTTTTTATTGTGTTTTTGTCCTCAATTTATTATTGTTCAGGTTAAGTTGAGTAGCCTAGGCTAGACTTCGCCTATTTTAAGAAAGTTTTGTAAACTTTTCTTTTCATAAGGACACTTTATTATTATTATTATTATTATTTCGTTTATTTTTGATAAAACTATCATTTGTTCATAGAATCGCTATTTGTTGTGCAACTGTTATCTTATGTTAAAATATTTTAATATTATTATTAATAATGAAAATATCAAATAGCAACTTTTTTTTTTTTTTAATAACTGAATAACTAAATGTCGTTTCTTTTTACAAAGGACGACAAGTCTATAGAAAGTTCCATTTTATAACTCATGAAAATTTCAAGTAGTTTTGTCAATTAGTTTTTGAGAAATTAATTCGCAAATACCGTTATATCGAAAATAACACCGAAATTCGGTACATCTTTTACATAATCATTCAATATTTCAAAAACTGTAAAACCCATTTTCATAAAATTTTGACACACTATAGTAAACAGTATATTTACTGTTATGAAGAAATTGTCTAATTAGGTCATCTAGTTTTTTTCCCTAGGCGTTTAAAGTGAGGGTTCAATACATTTGAATTGCATAGTAGTTAATACTCGAGTTTATATAAACTTTTTTTAAATAAAGATACTTACCTCTCGATTAGGCTTAAACTAATTTTAACTATGTACATGAATTGAAATTTTGTGGCAATGAATTGCTAATTTGGTCGGAATCCACTTTTTATACAGGGTGTTTTTTTTAGTTCGGTTTTTTTTGATAGGTGATTTTGGATGACAGGTAGTCGATTTAACCTTTGCAATAGTGCAATTAAAAAACCTAAATCTTATACTAAAAAACTACTACTCTATCTGCTTTAGTTTTAAAATTATATATTTTTTTTCTAAAGCCCTGCATTATTGCCGTTTTTTTAATATACGGTATTTTAAATTAGTATAGGAGGCTTTGAAGCAAAAATGTATTGTTTTGTTATATTACCTGTCACATAACAATTAATTGTACGTGTAGACAATAACTAGGTGGCAATATTTTCCGTTTAAAATAGTTAAGAGTTAATGAATTACAGAGTACAAGAAACTCACAATTTAAACATTTTTTTCAAAGCCATTCGAAATCGATTACATGAAGCACATTTGAATGTTCGGCGGCCTAATAGGCACCCCAAATTAATAAGTGACCAGAAGAAACCGTCTGGCTTTCGCTCAAGAATATGTGAATTATGGTTTGCAAGAGTGGACCCAGTGCTTATTTACTGATGAGTCTAGTCGCCTTGCATCCTGATAATATCCAAGCTCGTGTTTGGAGAAAAATACGAAGAAAACTGTTCACTCGATCGAATTTTTTATGGAGGAGGTTCCGCGACAATATAGGGTAAAACGGAACTTTCAATAATCGTCAATCAGTCAGTAAACGCTGTAATGCATCTTGAGGTTTTGCAAGAAAACATTTCTCAATTTGCAAATAAAATTGAGGAAGCTTAACATGATGATACGGCCAGCTTGCTTCCCAGATTGCAATCCTATTGAGCATAATGGGATGTGTTGAAACGTAGGTCTTTTTGGTAGCCCTGTACCACCTCGAAATATTGAGGAACTTCGTTCTTGTAATTTCCGAGGCAATTCCCGAGAAATGACATCTAATTCTACAAGAACTAATACAATTTTCAACATGCCTCGACGATGTGAAGCTGTAATAGGAGCACGTAGGAGTTCAACTAGATATCAATATTTTCTTGTTTTAATTAAACAATTTGTTTGTTGATTTTTGACTATTTCATTAATAAAAAAACGCAAAAATGTAAAGATTTTCAAAAAACATTTTTTAAGGTAAGAACCTTCTAATTACACGATTGTAAAGGTTTAATTGATTACCCGTCATCTCAGGTCACCTATCAAGTTTAACTAAAAATGGATAAGACACATAGAAAACGGTGAGGAATATCGGGTACAAAAACTTATGTATGTCAGTAAACGTTTCGATAAATTGTATTGCCTTTTTCAGGAATACCTACAGTATAACGCTCGATATAATAAAAAATTTCCATTGGCAACATTTACAGATTCAGTAATTATTAAATGGTCGGTAAAACAGTGGGTAAAACTCTCGATAAAAATATTATAACTTCCTAGGCAAAGTTCAAAACAATGTTAAAATAATTAATAAAATAAGTAGGTACTTAAAATTATTTTCGATTGCCCTATAGAATAATTCTCACTTTTTGTATTACCTATTATTAACACATTATAACCAATTTTTAGATGTCAGAAGCTCCACCATAAATTATTTCATATTTTATTGTTTCAATTACATGTTTATTCACGCGTATATTTATTATTGTATTATTAAGAGTATTTTCTTACTATCGAGCTTATTACATACTATAAAACCAGAAGTTTTTAGATGTTCCAGAAAAAGCAGCAAAAACTTGAGTAAACCTAAATTTATTCCACAACATCCTTATTCCAATCAACTTCGAGGATAAAGCTCTCCTCAAAAAAATACACATAATAAATGGAATAATTCTGAAAATAAATAAAACATTTTATTTTAGTTTGTTCACGTTCATCTCGCTATTCCGTTACAGAACCAAAAAAAAATGTCGATGTAAACGATAGAAGCAACTTCAAATGTTGTCCGGTCTCTGGTTCTAAATGACAAATTTCAGAGTTTCCAATTATGATATAATTTCTTTACAAAATTTATGTAAAATCGCATTAAGTGTTGTCCTTTCTCATTATGAATGCTGTGAGCTTTGTATATCTAGTTTCTTTCTGTAATTAGTCTATTCACGCTCTCTTGCTAAATTAAAGCGGGTACCGATGCATTTAAAAAAAAAAACACTTTTTTTACCGCAGGATGTAGGATACCTAGTTTTTACAGAAGTTTCCACTCAATAATGGAATTAAGATATTAATATGTATATTCATATCATATAGACGATTAGAATAAAGAAATTTAAGTCCTATATTTTTAAAAACTGAAAATCGAGAAAAGAAATTAAATTTCCTATTTTTTTTTCACTTAAATATCACTACGTTTATCGCTAGATACATACATTCACTTGAGACTGCAGTTTCGTGGTTCTCAAAGGTATAGTGTTTAAAATTAATATAGAAAAATATTTAAACAAATAATTGGTAAATACCTACGATTAGTTTCGCTCTCTTATCACGGTTAGGAAATTAGTCCAGTGTCCAGGACCGGTCTACTACTGCCTCATATGGTTGACAGAAAGACATACGTAGACCGATAAAAGCAAGGATATAAAATGAATAATGAAATACTACCGCTTGATACAATGTATTATTCAAAATAACTGAAGTCTGCCATCACATTAGCATACATGGTCACAACTAATATTCGTTTTGCATTCGTGACTGTTAAAATAACAGCTTTTTGTTATAGAATCGAGCATAGATCTCTGCATGTATACAGATTCGAGCATTGTCAACAATATTACGTAGTTCCGTTTTCTAAAATAAGTATGTTTTCTTAATAGGATCGAAAACAGATTTATGGTATTATTTTTTTTAGAAATTTGCTCGGAAATTTGTAGGTTTTTTTTATAGTTGAACTAACGAATATTTGAAATGTTTAGGATTTTTTGTACAAAATGAAATTCGTTAGCTCTTATTTTCCTGGATGCACAAATCGACTTTTCATTCGCCGTCTAAAATTAAGTCTATAAGCAATTTCATACATTTTTTTTTTCAGTCGAGGTTTTACTATACATAGTATATCGTTTAATAAGATTAAATCCAACATAAAATATAAGAAAGTCTAAACCGAGTTATAAATTTAAATTGCTGGTTGATATTGAAGGACAATCGGCTTGCGGCAATATAACAAAGGCAGTTATTTTTCTATTATGTCTATAGAAGCATAGCTTTTTACATAACGACAAGCAATATCATGGGTTAAAAAAACAATCATATTTAACCAATAGGACCTCTATCAAATAAGACAGCACACATAGAGGTTAACAGAAAGCGTAACGAACGGACCTAAAAGCTGCCACATAGGTCAACTTACAGATCTTTCTCCGCACGATATAAAGAACATTTAAAATCATATACGGACACGAAAATACCCACCCTGTATATCGACTAAGGCGAAATACAACTACATTTATAGTTATATTGTTTAGCCGATTGTACCGTAATGTTAAACTTGGTTTACTCTTAAATTTAAATTTTGATGGTGATCTCTTATCTCTTTCTTAACGTACATTTCAGCATCTCAAACTGCATCCTATCACCAAGTTTTGAGCGTAATCATTCATACAGAAATGCAATAAGAATTAATAGCTGCAGTCATGTCGCCTGTCTATAACCTTTTATTGCTAAAAACCTTGATAAGTCCTTTCATTTATCCTTCGCTGTCGTTACAAATCGCGAGTAATAAAACTGTAAAAAGCTTGAAAGTGCTCCACATTAAAAATTTATTTGTCGACACTTAAAAATACATTTTCGCTCACAACTCGTGCTTATCGCCCCATAAGAAAATAAAATACAAATCCGGATATTCGCATGAAATTCAACGGTTAACGTAAAATTGTTTTAGAAATTACAAAATGAATTAAGTCACCCCCATTTGGATGGAAATAGTTCACCTGCCCCAGGGGACGCCTTTAAACATGACCCGGAATTACTATACGTGTCAAATAAATAAATTCAATTGGCCAAACAAGGCCTGAATTGTACAGCAAAATAATTTAATTTTAGCCGTATAGCCAGAAAATGTCAGTCCCACAAAAGTGATTAAATTACTTTTAAAACGAAAGGGCTACTCGGCCACGTACATTTAAATATTTTATGCTTCAATCTGAAACCGTTGAAACGCTGAAAATTGTCGAAAATCCCATTAGCCAACTCAACTACCACTTTTTTACACATTCGCTCCAACGTAAATATCATATATTATACAAAATATTCAGGTACACTTACATAATATTGTTATGATTAAAAAGAATTGGGGGAAGTTTTTCGAAGTAAAATCCATCGTTGGTCGTGAAAAAGTTCGTTGGGAATCGTGAAAAAATCCAATACACAACTTAGGCCACTATTAAATCCTCATATTTCAATTAATTAAATTAGGTGGTGGTCCTCATATAAATACAAAAAAGGGTAAAATCCAGGGCACTATATAGTACAACACTAGGTATATTTATTATTCCAATTCTTAAAGCATATTCACTAATAAAAGTTGTAAAACATTCACTAAATTATTAACTTTGTTCACAAAAATCAAGTATCCATGGCACAGAACAGTTGCACTTCACCCTCTTTGCAGTTTGCGAAACTTTAAAAAACACGCAAAACAAGCGCGAACACTGTTTCAACAACCACCACCGCACTCGCTTTCGTCGTGTAGAGGAATGAGCGGCAAGAGGTTTAAAGTTGACGACCGTTAGTGCGTTGCCAGTCACTAGCGCCCTCAGTAGTCGCTAGTAAAACGAGAGGGTTTAACACCTGGCACTAGGTAGAGAGAGAGAAAGAGGAACAATCAACAAGCAACTGTCCGACTTCGTCCTATGAGAGAGAAGTATGAAGAGAGGGAGACGAAGATAATGCCACTCGTTTGTCGTTTGAAGTATCCACAGTACAGTTTAATTTTTTTGCGACAAGTTTACAAACAAATGTGAAATGTGTATAAAGAATATAACTTTGAAATGTAAGTGTTGTACATATGTACTTATTGAGGATTTTTATGAAATTTGGCACTTGTGATATATTATGTATCCCAATTTTAAATCGGCTTGTTGGATTGGAGGATTAATTGGTTTGTGATGTGGATTTAGTGGTTTATGTCCATGTTCCTGGTTAACTTTAAATATTTGTTTTGCATTTCGTAAAATACGTATCGGTTTATTGAGCATTAATTGTATGTTTCAATTGTTTGCCAAATAATCGCATGAAACGCAACTTACCTTAATATCATAGTACAGGTTACTTTGTATATTATATACTACTTATTAGTCAATAAAGCTGATGATGTATTAAAGCTTACTTACAAAATCTGTTAATGAAATTATGTTTATACAGATGCGTAGCTATATACCGTAGTATCAACTGTATCAATGATACAAAGCAATTTATTGCCCATAAATTTGATACAAAGTAGTATTGGAATACTAGAAGAACTTAACATTGACAGAGCCTAGTGCAGAGAAAGTGACCTTAGGTCGTCTAAGGCAATAAAGAAGAATCGTTTAGCAAAAACGGATTACTTAATTTGTAGGATCTCTTTTTAAACCGGAGGACAAAGGGCCAAAAACGACTGGGAAGGCTTGCTAGGGTTCTTAAGGTACTCTATACTCGATCCGTTAATAGTAGACATTAATTTGGCGAACCAGGGACTAGAATCTACAACAAATTTTTTAGGCACGGCAAAACCATATATACCTACTTGAAAGTAACTACCAGTACTTCAAGATTAAGTGATTTTGCCATGCCTAAAAAATTTGTTGTAGACTCCAGTAGACTTCTAATTGGCCAAATTACTGTCTACTATTAATAGATTAGACTCAGTATAGCTGACTCAACCAAACACAATCCAAAACGAAAACCAAATAAATAACTCAAATTAGACAGAAGACAAATAAAAGACCGAGTAAAAAACATAATAGAAGTCATAACAGGGTACTACTTCTCTGCTGTTTGGAAATGAAACACGTTTCAACTTAGAACTTACTATGCCACACTATAAGCCTTTCAAATACGACAGTGGTTGTTGGGATATACCAAAATTCAATCTGAAATTGTAGAGAACACTCCTTTCAACAGTCTTGGAGTTGCCATAATCATCATGGTTACTGAAAGAAATATAAGCATTATACGGTAGCACAGAATGTCTAACAGGCTGTAGTGCATAAGGGGCACTAATTAAAACCACCGATAAGAAGGAAAATTTAGGTATTCGTGGAATATTTCATCAGAATATTATTATATTCCGGGTTATATTATATGGACTGAGTCCATCTGCACTTAGGACATAGATAAATAGTATGTACGTGATTACTGGTTTATGTAAAAATGTATCCACGAATATTCTGCCCTCAGATAAAACGCCGTATGTCAAAAAATTCGAAAATTGAGTTCTTCCATATGAGAGCAGTATTGATGTGACTATTATTTTATATACAGGAGAATACAAGTTTATTCAGTTACAACAGTTAGCAGCAGATTGAATCTTACAAGACATTTTATCGAGTATGAACAAAGATTATGGTTTCTTCAACGTTGCTTGAACAAACCTATGCATTCAGTTATTTTTTTTTATTAATAATTTATAAATCCAAATATACACACATTTAATTTTTGTTTTTAGATGACTAACATAGAGGAAAATCACTGCGAAATTATATACACATTATTATGTGCGAGGGACCAACCGACATTGGAGAAGCTCTAAAAAAGAAGAAGAAGAGCACAGATGATTTGAGATTTTATCTGCATATTTGAATATAATAAATAGTTTTAATTCTTTTTTTTGCCCTTTTCTTTTGAAGTCTAATACATACTGTTATTCACTTAACACTACATTATTGTTTAAGTATTACATTATTAATTATTTATAGATACGTCTATCGAACAATAATTCACTCGGTGTAGCTTTGATGACGACAATATAAAATTTAAAAAACGGAATCACTCTACATTACTAGTTACAAATATCTTTTATTTATAGAACAGTGTTTATGAAGCTCATTTACTACGACATCTATATTTTCGGATAAATTAGGCGAGTGTAGAATGTTTAGCGACCTCTGTATATAAGCAGTATTCTTTGCTATATTTTTATTTTTATAATAAATAATTAACAGCCAACCCAATTTTTAAATCAGACAAATTTTTGTCTTGAAATGAAATTATATCGGCAAAGAAGTATTAACTTATTTATTTTTATACGTTTTTAAATATGATATATTATGTTTTCTATAATTATTGTGTATAAGTATCAAAAGACACTAAAATACCGCCAGCTGAGTTCATGGAAAGTTTAACATTTGGTGTTTGTCAAATAGATGTTCACTTATACAGTCTTACCTTTTATTTGTTTTGGGCCTTCACGAGCTCTGGTGCACCAATTTCACTTATATTCAATATGGCTCTTCCTCCCATCTCCCAGATACTATGTAATGTTTAAGATTTTTACGTTACGTCGTGTTCGAGAAAAACTAGTCACTCCACAGACACACAGACCTGCAGAATAAATTTGCTTTTCGGGTCTAAAACGTCCATTTTCGTCTTAACTGGAACATGGTATTTTTACGAGGTCAGTGTTTTATCTATAAATAGATGAGAAAATAAAATGTTAAATTTCTAGAAGTGTCATCGCCTTTCCCGATGACGAGTTTTGATAGATTCCTCAATGCACAAAACTTTGTTGCAGGGACAGGAAAACCACTACATGAGAAAACAGTAGCCAAAGAGAGATGCATCATTCCGGGAGAGAAGAAAGTTAAAAGTGAGCCATTTGTACCAAGAAAAAAAAGTTTATCTATTACCTTTCCATATCAAAAATTTTTTGTCAAACTGATGGATCGTAATGGTCAATATTTTCTTTTCTTGAAGGACAAGTTTCCTAGAATAAGTAAGTGAAGATCAAGATTGGCATATTTGTTGGTCCATAAATAATGGAACTAATGAACGATCTTGGATGTGAATGGAATCTGAATGAAGTTTAAGCGGCTGTATGGTTATAGTTTCAAAAAGTGGTAAAGAAATTCCTTGAAAACCATAGGGTAGAAAGCTATTGAAAACTTATTAGTGAGCTCCTACAGAGTTATAGAAGCTAGGATGTAATATGTCTGTTAAAATACATTTCTTATATTCGCATTTGCCCGAGAACCTTGAAGCTGGCGAAGGCTTCCACCATAATATGAATATCTACCATAAAAAAGCACTGCCAGGTAAATTGGAGCCCGAACATGTTCGAAACTACTGCTGGACTCTCTAAAGTAGAGTGGTTCTTTAGATGGAGTAGAACAGAAAATCTAAGAATGACGCGAGTTGTATTTATATTCTATATTTGTTATTTATAATTAGTGATATAATAAGAATAAAGTATGTATTTTTTACGATCAAACAAATCTAGTGATAACCGAGAAAGTGATGGTTGTGAAATCGACTTAACAGACATTAAGTAACGACGTTATCAAAACGGTGTTTGGAAATATTATAAATAATGCAATCCAGGAACTTAGCACAAAAATTTATAGTCCGCAAGAAAAAGTGACGATATTACGAGAGTCAAACATTGAGCTTATCAATTTGTTAACAAATGGTGAGTTTGTAAATAAACCAACAGAGCCCTATAATAAAATTGTCGGGAATAAAACAACATTAGCTCCACTGTAAATTCCGTTACTGTTTCAACCTGTAGTATTTGATACAGGAACACAGATACTGCCAAGTTTACAGCTGTTAGTAGGAAATCTTGGATATACGTAGGACGTGTAACCCCTGGTACTGGTGTTATAGGAATAAAAAATCATGCTGATGAAACTTTCCCTGGGCATGAATTTTAAATTGAAATGTTGCCTGAATGGAAAAATAGCAAAACCGAGTGATTCAAAATAGGACTAGATTATGAATTGTTTGATGAAGCCTATATTAGCGACAAATGGCCTAAAGGTTCTCTAATTAAAAAGTATTAATTTTTTCGAGATAAATATTGTTCATATAAATGTACAAGGTATGCTCAATAAATTGAATCAAATTGACATTTTGCTCATAAATTCAAAAATACACACAGTGTGCATCTTGGAGCACTGGATATGTAATGATAATTTTAATAATATAAAATTCTCAACTACAGCATGTCTAGTTATTTATCTAGAGTCACTCATATACATGGTGGATCTCTAATAATGGCGAATTTAAAATAAAATCAATTGAAATTCCTGATATAAAGCAGCTATCAACAGAAGGTCATATAGAAATATGTCCGGTAAGTTGTAAGATTGATAATAAAAAGTATAGCGTAATTGTAACATTTAGGCCACCAAATGGTGAAGCAGGCATGTTTATTATGAATCTAACACAAGAATTAAATATTGCCCATGATATATCAAGCAATAATATTATATAATGCGGTGACTTGATTCCATGCGAAAAAGCTTTTACACCAGCATGCTATATGATGTATTTAACTCTTGAACTAAACCTAACTTCTTCTGACCCCACTCGCATATTTACAAATGTTAATAATTATACCAGTCTCTCCTCCATCGACTATATGGTTACAAATTTACCGACTAGTATATATAAATGTAAAGCATTTAATTAATATTGCTAATCACCTTGAACAAATATTAAGTATTCAAACAACTGTAATGAGTAAAGTTGCAAATCGATTCTGTGTATCATGGTCGTAGCGTACAGATGTACTTACTGTCGCCGGCATTCACCTTGACCGCGAAACTCTTTCTCCAGTCCAGTATATTATTAGCTTTTGAGTTGTGTACACGTTAAGTCACTTGGGCGTATTGCATATTATTTTTGTGTTTTTATTTTATTTGTTGAAAACGGCCATTTGCTGACAAAGTGAATAAATTCATAGGTGAATTCCCGGATTTATTCTATGATGGTGCTAAAATAATTTATAAAGTGTGCGAGAAATATTTGATGTGCTGGGATAAGCGTGATTGTGGACTTCACGTAAACAGTGTATACCATAAAAATAAAAAAAATGGCGTGCCTTGGACAACACAGTTTATGTTTGATTTACTATTAATGCTAATTGCCTGTGATGTTCCGCTGCACTACTCGATAAACAACCATTTCGAGAATTCTGGAATAAATACAATGCCCAGGTGAAGTAACCAAGTCGCACAACGTTATGTAACTATCTACCAACTGTACACGTAGACATGGTAAATAAGATGAAATGTGAATTAAAAAATACACGGCTGTGGTTATCTGTTGATGAGACAACAGATTGTAAAATAAATCTATTTTAAATGTTATAGTACGACTACTGGACCGACAGTTTCACTGTTACTAGCTAGCAAAAGTGTACTAGCAAAAAAATTACCAGGGTGGTGCTGGAGACGTTAGATAAATTTGAGCTGTCAAAAAGTCAAGTGTTGATGTTTGTGACTGATGGCGCTGTGACAATACTTTCGGTAGGCCGTTCTTTGTAAGAACAAGGTTGTACGTTTATACATGTTACGTATAAAGTGCATTTACATCTTGTGGCAGAAACAATTCGAAAAGGTTTTCCAGAGGTGGATGCATTAATAGCAAGTACAAAAAAAGTGTTTCTTAAATCTCAGATCCGTTAAGTGCGTTCAAAGACTATTTTACGTATGCGTGTATTACATCAATAGATGTCGCTTTTAAAATATAAGAATATATTTTCACCAAAGTGAACATCACTCATGGAGACAACCATAGAAACATACCTGTTGCTGCAAAATGGCTGCATATCTTCTCCAGTTTGTGATAAGCAAGCTAGTTCATCAAGCTAGTTAAGAGGGTAAGTTTTACATACATTGTTATAAATTGTACAAGTTTATTGTTTCTCGTATTAGTTACGCGTACGCCACTGTCCCACGGAACATTTTTGACAGCCCTAGTAATGAGTCAAAATTCTACTTATACACCACAGGTGGTTGATATAAGATGTGTAAGCGAAAAAAATATAAGTAATCTTAAATTTGAAATAAATAGGGTTACCATAAAAAATGTTCTGTAGAGCAGTGTTGTTATGCATTACTTGTACTTATAGTTAGCTGACATATTTAATTAAAACTATACTTAATCAGACGTTTGGCTAATGAAATTTCGTAAATTCGTAGGTAGGCACCGTTGAATGCCGATATAAACGTATGTGCATAATTTTATAAAGCAAACATACGTCTGAGTATACTTACAAGCATAACTAATTATAATTGAATATAAATGAAACTTTAAACCCAAAACCCAAGTTTCTTGAATTTACTGCTGCATAACTAGAAACTCTGCACCACTAACTTTTAAATACTTTATGGTACGATTTACCACTAGTTTTATAGTTGTTATTCTTTTTCTTTTCTTAAAGCCACTGACATAAAACATGTCGACCGCCAAAAAGTTAAAACGTTGTTGGTAAGTAGAATATAACTCTTATATCCTCTTATACCAAAATAAATACACGCTGGCTAGCATTAAGCAAAATCTACGAGGTGAACCAGAAAATTACCTTATAAAGTAACTAACTGTGGCAGGCTATATTTGAATGCAAGGAAAATTTTTGTGGCGATAGTTATATAGTGAACTACGAATTGTTCCGAGTTCCGACTGTTATATGCAAGAGTTTTGATTGTACAGTCCATTCTTATATAACAGAATTACATCTCAGAAAATTACAATGAAATAAAAAAAAGCATCACATAAATTAGACAACCCCATATCCAAAGCCTGAGCTGCATGACGAGTTACTCAGCTGAAAAAATGCGGACACACTACCACTCCCTTCGACTTTATCATGGTCGAAGCCGGGGGTTCAAACCCGGGAATAGGCAGACCAGAAAACCCGCTACGATCATCACTTAACGTTCTAACCTAATGCAATACAAATATTTAATAAACCTTTTATAAAGTTATTTTTACCCTAAAATTTCAAACAATTGTCTTTAAAATTTTAACGGTCAAACAGAGTTGTCTCGTGGTATGCATGTGCAATTCACAGTTTAAAAGGCAATTTAAGTGCATATTTGAGATATGAAAATTCTAAACAGATACAGGGAATCACGTATGCTTAGAACCCAACTGTAAATCAATCGGTAGGTTGTGTTTACAATTTAATTCACTGGCGGATTTAGGATTTGGCTAAGGGTGGCGCAACAGTGGCGTAATTTTTGCAACTTGCAATAACAGAAATTAACGTTAGATGCAGAAAATCGTTATCATGTTACCTACGACCTCTGGCCGACAAGACGACATCGCTTATCAATTTTTTGTGATTAAAATAAAATAAACACGTTTTCACAACGTTTGGCCGATTCGATACATGACTGTAAGAGTTCATGTAAGTTTTGAGTTTATTATTGGCACTGCGGAAACGTCGTCATAAGACTGAATTATCAACATATAGATTAAAGTCATTAACGTTTCATGGACGACACATCACAGTGTAATGCGTGCATGATAAAGAGGGTAGAGGAAGAACTAAGACAAACAATATATCCTATACATTTTTGTTATGTTATTCTATTATTCTCGTGGTTTTCTTTGTAGGATTAACTTCTCAGTGTCATTGAAGAGAGAGAGAGCGGTAAATAAAATATTCAACCATTTTTAACAATTAAGCACAATTTCGAATTTGTTTAGGCACTAAACCAAAATTTTCATTTGTGATGAAACAAAACAAACATGTATTATACCGATTAAAATTGTAGGAAACAGGATAATATTTTAAAATAAGAACGCTACCTTGCCTACGTTTCGTAATATGCTTCAACTTCTTCAGGGCTCAATAGCCAATTTATCATGTTAACATGAAATTTCCAAAAACAGAAATTTTTTTTACCATATCTTTTTAATCTCTAGAAGATTTTTTAGGGACACTAATTGTACATTTTTATCATGTATTATATATTTCCTAATTCATTAAGAGTGGACAAAATAAAAACCTAGGGGAAGCACGCGGGATTTTCAATTCATTCCATTTTTATTATCTCATCAATTCATTATCTTCTAAATATTGTAATTTTCTACAATTTAATACTAAACTTCAAATGTTTCTTTTTAGATTTTTAGTTAGAAAATTGCTTTAAAAATGCAATTTTTGCAGGTTAATTTTCCAAAAAATCCCCCCGGTAGGGCCCGCACCACAGATTCATCCTAGGGGTCTACAGATTCTAAATACAGCCCTGCTGCTTACATGTAGAGACTTGTGAGTCTACGGTTTCTCTTGCTGCCATTGTGTATGTACCAACTTCGCGCTGATATAGGCAATAACCAGAAACCGGTCTGCGAATGGTATGCACAATAACACCCTTTTAAAAAAATATATTTTTTTGTATGCCCTGAAATCTGCATGCTACTGTACTTTTCATAGCATTTTAACAAAATTCAGTCATAACCACACAACTTTTATTTAAAACTTTTTTTTCTATAGGCAGTAATGATGATAAGGGGTGGGGTAATTTATAATGAATAACCCTGTACATTAAATAGACCAATTAACATTTTTATAACCACAGTTTTCTTCTATTTACAGGTTCTGGAAAATCAGTTTTGATCAGACGAGAATTGGTCGATATAATGTTTTCTTCTATTTCTAATTTAAGGTTAGATGTGAAATTTTGTTGACCCATATTTTAAATGTAACGCAGTGCTCAGACGGCGCTCAAGACGATGTTAAGAGAAAACTCTCTTTTTCACAAAGTTTGTTCATCTAAGTGGACAGCTACTAATCGTATGAGGAAAAGATTTTCTGCCCAAAACAAAAAGCGGTTGGATGGAAAATAAATTTTTACTTGTTGAATAATTTTCGTCAAGTTTTGGAGATTTTATAATTAAGTTGGGTCTACCATGTTTTTTTCATGCCGAATTTCTATTTAGCCACATTTATATCCTTTTATATGCTTTTTACTAAAAATGTTTGATTAAATATTAAAATTGTAACAGATTTGTTATCATCATCGGTCTTAAAAACCCATATGTGCTAAACCTTTGTTAGAATCACATCAATTTGTACATTCACAGTCGCCTTATTGAACTTGCCTTCTAATTTATACTGAGCGACCTCAAAAACCTGAATGGATATTACAAATATCTTAATTTTTCACTTCATAGTTGCCATATTAGATCCGTCATTACGAGTTCGTCAATTGTAAGGTCAAATTTGCATTCAACGGTCCCAAAAACCTACTCATATAAATTTTGAAAGATGTAAGTTTGGTTTCTATTTTTGGCAAGGTTCTTGGGATTTTGCAACACGGTGAGGTAGGCCCTTAGTGGCAACTCTCTCCCGCACATTTAAACTCTAATTTTATTATTTTTTATCGCATTAAATGAAAGTTTTGCATTAAATCGACACCAATCATGTATATAGTGTAACCGCTACTTAATATTTTGAATCTAAAACATTTTAGGAAACATCTCTAATGAAGACACAACTTTTATCATATAGCAATGTCCACAAAAACATCTAATGGTACCTTAATATTACAGTGAAAATATCTTCAGGTATTTATTCTACGAAACTAAGACTGAAATATTGACCAACATAACTTTATGTAATGCAAAAAGAATAGCATAAGTAATAAAGCAAATTATTTACGATCAGTTGAAACCTTTAATATAATAAAAAATATATTAATAATAAACTAGACTGTGGCAATATTAAAAATGAAACTGAAAAACCGTCAAGATTCAAATTGATATTATTCGACTACTATAATTTCTTCAGCAATACCCTTTCTCATTATTATGTTTATTTAAAATTCTTTTGTGTCAGAAAATTCTCCAGTTAATTCTCCGGTGAGCATTCGTTATAGAATATTAGACAATTTTAATTCTAACAAATTACAGTAACAATGTGATTAATTATTGTTATGAAAACTCATAAATCTTGTTAGGGTAAAAGTAAATTGGTACGATACTGTAACGTGACAAGCTAAACAAATAATAAAGTTTTGTATACCTCTGCTAAAAGTTTAGTAATGTTTACCATTGCGGGGGCGTTGACAGCTGCTTGTTGTCTATGAAATACATATTCCAACTGCATATGAATAATTTTCAGTATACAGTTTCCGTTAAAATGATGTTTTTTGTGTATTTATGTTTTGAAGTAAAACCGCTTTAAAAATAGTTTATAGAAGCAAACTCTTTGTGATGCATCATAATTCATAATAATAGTAAAGTCATATTATATTGTGGCAGTAAACCTAAAAAGTGTTTATTAAATCTAGATTTCTAGAAAAATAATTTTATCCTGCATTACACTTGGGAGCATGAATTCTATGCAACTATACATACATATACTGATATCGTCATTTATTTATTTTCGATGGTGTAAACCACCTTCTCTATGTCCAAACAATCATAAACAGCGTATCTCATTTTTTTCGTTATTATTAATCTTGGAAGCAAATAAAACAAATATGTTCATTAAAACATATAAAAGTTTTTATTGAAAGTTAAGTACTAAAAAATATCCAATCAATAACCTACTAACCAAAGATTATTATCAATCACTTTCTTTAAGCGATTCCTCATAAAAAAAAATAGATTTCTGAAATTATAGTGTTCTTTAGCTCTTGCGTTGCCCCAAGAACATAATTCCGGAGTTCATCTGTATTTGCAACTGTGAGGCTTCGGGAGTATATCTTTTTCACCAAATAACCCGAAATATTCTCTATCGGAATTAGATCAGGGCTCTTCGCCAGCCAATGCATTACGTTAATATGGTTCTGGTCTACCTAACTCCTGATAATTCTAGTAGTATAGATTGAATAGTTATCGTGCGGTATAAAAAATTCTGTTGTGGAAATCGTCTAGTGACTGATGCAAGCATTATTTGTTATAATGTATTTATTTTTATTTGTTTATTTATTGATCTTAAGTTACTGTGTGAAATAAATTTTTACGAAGATTTTGAACTGTTGCAAGATGGACTTAATAAAATAAATTCGTGGTGTATACATAACATTTTACCACTAAATTTGTCCAACTGTAATGTCATTGACAAAGAAAAAAATCCTATTGCATTCAATTATAAATGGGGCGGCACATGAGTGACCAGGCCTGATCTTGGAGTAACTTTTAACCCTAAATTAACATTCTTAGAACATATTGAAGTTATCACTTCATCTATAATTAAATGTTTACGTTTTGTCATTAGAAACTCAAAAGGGTTTTCTAACATATTTACTCTTCGATTGTTATATACATCCTTTGTTAGATCGAAATTAGAATATGCATCGATTGTCTGGAACCCAATCTGCGTTACTCAGTAGTGACGGTTAAAAGAATACAAAGACGATTTCTGAAATCTGCAATATATGTATTAGATAGCATGCATCTATCAATAGGGTTTTTTCATAATTTATTATTAACACGGTTTAACCGAACAGAGTTGTCAAAACGGAGATCTACACATCTGATTATGTTTTTATATAAAACTGTTAACCTAATTTTGAACTGTCCGGATATTCAAAGGCATATCAACATACGGGTGTCTAGGATCTCAGGGCGGCACAGCAATGTTTTTAATCTCCCTTTAGCAAATTCCACTATTCTCAAAGCATCTCCTCTTTATCAAATGATCTCTAATTATTGCAATGTGGAAGGTAGTGTTGATATATTGTTTTGTACTGTCTACTAACTGAAAAGTGTTTACAGCTATTCGTTTACTATTATAATAATTATAAATATTTGTGTATATGTGTAGTATTTGTAGGAGCATGTATAAGCATCTGTGCTTATCTTCACTATTACCATTTTTGTTTTTACTATATTTTTTTTAACTGTTTTTTTTTTGTAACCATGCAGCGTAGGCTTTATCCCTCCGAGTACACCGATTATTAGGACGACCATTTTTACCGAGTAGCCTGGGTACAGCACTTGGAGCTCGTACCGGAGATCGCGGTACTTGGTCCGTTTCTCCTCCTGCAAGGTGATGTTTTTCTCCGCAGGTGCCGAGAACTCGATGACATACATCACCTTGAGTTGATGGTCGAGGAGGACTATGTTAGGCTTGTTGGCTTGGATTAGCCTAACCGTCGGGAACGAGTAGTTTCAGTAAATCCGGCATTTCTCATTCTCGACCAAGGACTCAATATCTTCGGGGACGTAAGGCAACATTGGTGTCTGGTCTACCTCGTACGAGTGCCTTAGATGGTAGTATGGCACTCGTAACGCCGCGTTATGTCGGTGAATGGAGGCCGAAATCGCATATATGGTGCATGCAGAAAGTAAGTGCATTAGCGATTCCGGCGCCTGATGGTTGGTCCTGCAGTTAATATCAGGAACCTCTACACCCAACACGTGGCTACGATAGACCAAGGTGTTGATAACACCATCCTGGCAGGCCATTATGAATCCCTCAGTCTCTGACTTAAGCCCAGGTGACCTTAAAAAGACGATTGTTAGCCTAGTCGATAAACCCAGCGTTTCTATGTTCTTATAGAAGACACCATGCTGGGGTTTATCGACATGCTGCCGAAACAGATTTTCCTGTTCGGCAGCTCTAGTTCGGGCTTTTAGACGATTTGGCTGAAGTTCGGTGACTGACTCTACATCAGCACCTGGCCGGCTTCCTCGCCTGATGTCAAATGCGAGACCGAGTTCATCTGCGGCTCCTCTTGCTGCCTTAAACAATCCTGCTCCCACTTCTACAGTTTCGTGATGGGATCTGAGCTCTTGAGGATGTTATATGCCATACTCAGTACTACTTTGCCATGCGTACATTCCAGGCTCAAGAGTCTTCGGCCCCCCGTTGACATGAGAGGTACACGCGGGGAACGGGCAATCTAGGATGAATACTTCTGTGAATATTCATCATCTTGCGGGTATCTCTGTCTAAATTGCGCAGCTCGTCTACCATCCACTTTACTACTCTGAAAGGGTAGAGCAGAATCGGAACGGCAAGCATATTAGTTGCAGACACCTTGTTCTTCCCCGAAAGGTCGGAAGACCAAATCTTTCGGAGGAGATATCTGTACTTACCGCGGAGAGAATCCTTTGTTTGTGTTACATCCTGGATGTGCCTTTGATGCACACCCAGATATATATAGGTCTCTCCGGCATTCAGCTGCTTTAAGATGCTTCCGTCTGCGAGCTGCGCATCTTCAGAGAATTCACCGCATCGTCCTCTCTTGAAGTGGATGACTGCACATTCGTCCAACCAGAACTCCATACCAATGGCCCGCGTGTATTCTTCGACCACCCTTAGCGTATTTTGTAGCTCGCGCTCTCCGGAGGCATAAAGTTTAAGGTCATCCATATAAAATAGATGGGTGACCTTATGCCTCCGGTCGCTGGGTGGTCCACATTGATATCCACGGGTCTGGCGGAGCCCAACAGATAACGGTAGCAGTGAGATGCAAAAGAGGAGAGGACTCATGGAGTTGTTCTGAAATATATTATTATTATTATTATTTTTCGGTTTCCCGACGCTGGACAGTCCCCCGTGGCCTCCGACGCCTCACGGGAGTTGCAACAGCATATTAACCACAGCCACTCCCCACATCCTGCAGGGTTAGTGACTGTAGATTCCGGAATCGTGTGCCCTAAGCAGACGGAGAGAACCCAGAATGACCGCCTTATTCTTATTCTTCTTATTATTATTATTATTACTGTAGTCTGTATCAGAAAAAAGAAATTATGTACTAATTTGGAATAGGTGTCTAAAAAGTTCAGGAGGTTCAGCAACTCCTATCATCCCCTGGCTACGGCCCTGATTTAAACAGAAAAGTTTAATAATCAACTTATAATTCCCAAAATCAGAAAATCGTATTAGGCATTTTTTGATGTACGAAAATGTATGTAAATACACACGTTATCATTTTTAAAATAGCAGAGTATTCACATATTAGCTTAAGCCATGTTTGAAAAATTAATTTGCGTAAAAGCTTGCTTTTTTAACGAATTATAACTTACAAAGTACTCGGTAAATCTCGCACAGTCCAAACATTGTCGATCATTTCATCAATGTTTGTAAAGTAACAAAATATATTTGAATATACTGTTGCAGTTCGATTAATTTTTCTCAAAGCAAATAGTAATAAATTCCGAATTGGGTTATTCTTCTATACAAGATTTTTTGTAAGGTGTACATTACTAATATAGAAGTTAATAAAACACAGTGGTGTATCTAATATTAATTTATATTTATGAAAATGCATGATAATTTCCAGGATTATAAAAAAAAAATTTACATCGCAGGTAAATAACCCCTAAAAAAGATCATTAATATTAACAATAGTATTCTGGAAACAACGGGCCCACGATAAATATTCAACAGGCTGGAACCATTTTTAACTTCCTGTTCGACAGGCAATATAGATAAGTTAATGCATTTTCTTAAGTCATATTTATTTTATACTTCCAGAAATCTATTCCAAAACCCCCAGCCTAGCTGTAGGCCTAGTTTTTTCCAAATATGTTAAATGCGGCCACAGTTACGCCACTGGACAAATTTGTTTTTGTCAGTAATTTGTAATTACTTCATTGTCAATTAAATAGTTCTATATAAATTCTAATGAATTTTCTCCGTTTAAAAAAAATGGGAAACCAGTCAATTCAACAACTAATCGAAATTGATATGTAAATACGCGTTTACCAAATTAATCTATACAGGTTTATTCATCAATTTATTATTTAAAAGTAAATGTAATGATATTTATTAACAATCATGTGTCAAATATAGATCGAACCAAGAAAGGATGAATATAAAAGGGTATATGACCAATTAATGACTAGTCGACGGCGTTTATTACAGGCATGAGAGTGGCCGTACGTCAACAATCTGAAGGTTAAGTATAGGGAGTAAGCGGCCCTGTTCCCCAGACCAGATACAGTACGTAGAAAAGGTATGGGTCTGTCCCCAAATCTTCAACTTATTTTAAGAATGTGAATTTACTGCGTGTAGAATTTACGTTTGTTTATGTCCATCGAGTGCTCGAATGGAAATGTAATAAAAAAAAGGTAAGTCATCGGCGTCCGACGCTCTCTTTCTGCTGGTATCATACTGATGCCTATGTTCGCACCACCGTGAATTTCACTGTAGACGAAAACAATATAAAGATGAAGCAAGCAATAAATCCAAGTATGTGTTTTATTTTGTATCTATGTATTGGCAGCAAGTCGATAAATATACAGACACTGAGTTTAGCAATGAAGCTGACAATTGCCTTTTTAAGGTCAGCCGGGCTTAAGTCGGAGATCGAGAGATTTATTGCGGCCTAACAAGATGGTATACCGAAGCCGCGCATGAAGGTAGACGTTCCTGATATAAACAGCAAGGCCTGCTGTCAGGCGCAGGAATCGCTCATGCACATACTTTCTGCATATCCTATATATGCGATTTCGGTCTACATATATTGACATAACGCGTAATCACTAGGAGATAAATCACACTGCTGCCTTACGTCTCAGGAGATATTGAGTCCATTGTTTAGAACGAGAAATGCAGGTTTTACTGGAACTACTCATTACCGGCTGTCATTCAATAAATCAATAAGCCTGACATAATCCTCCTCGAATAGCAAATCAAAGTGATGTATGTATGTCATCGAAAATTCAGCACCCGTAGAGAAGAACATCGATGGAATTGCGAGCTCCAAATGCCATACCCAGACTGTTTGCTATTCGATCAAGATGGTCGTCCTAATAATCGGTGTACTCGTAGAAATAAAGTCTACACTGCTCTCAGAATTGAACACCATATCAATCTGTCAAAAATCAACTGAAAGTTTGGCAGGCCAAATGCAGAAGGCGGTCATTCTAGGTCTGCTTAGAGTAGATAATTTTGAGCTCTACAGCCACTAACCTTGCGGGATGTGGGGAGTGGCTGTAGGTAATTTATTGGCGCGACTCCCGTGAGTTTCGGAGACCACGAGAGCGTTGTTCAGCGCTGGGTATAACAAAAAATAAGAGTAACACATTTATTTACTAATATTATACAGCGAGGGCTTAAAATTACCGTCCCTGCTATTTCTGTTATTTTTTGAGCCGTTTGGAATTTTGTATTGAAATTTGGGGACAATATTTCCAGGCAGGTAAATTTTGAGCCTAAACTCGTTTAACGATATTCTAATATGGCGTCTAGCCGGTATATTGGATTTTCCTACAGCGTGGTACAGAGGTGTGTTGCATATCAAATTAAATGTCTTTATGTCGGCAATGTCGCTCTAAAATTTCGCGATGTTTCCTCAAAGCATATGGAATTGGCGGTCTAATTATTTTTGCGTATAATAAAATAGTTAGGCAGCAAACCCCATACGCTTTGCGGAATCGTCATAAAATTTTAGAGCGACATTAGTGACATAAAGACCTTAACTTTGATAAGCAGTGCACCCCTATGACACTCTGAAAAATCCAATATGACAGCCAGACGCCAAATAAGAGTTTTCTACAGCGTAGTATAGAGGTGCATTGCATATGAAATTAAAAGTATGTTGTCAATGTCGCTCTAAAATATCATGACGATTTCTTAAAGAGTATGTAACTGGCGGCATAATCATTTTTGCGTATAAATAAAATGATTAGGCCGCCAATTCCATACGCTTTGAGGAATCATCATGAAATTTAGTGTAACATTGGCGACATAAAGACCTTTAATTTGATATGTAACATACCTCTGTATTACACAATAGGAAAATATACTATGGCGGCTAGACGCCATATTGGAATATTGATAATCAAGTTTATACTCAAAAAGTAGCTAACCTGCCTGAAAATATCGCCCCCAAATTTTAATAAAAAATTCTATATACTTCAAAAAATAGCAGAGGTGACCTTAGGATATCATTGTATATGGGCGACTGGTGTACACGATTAGTGAGACCAAAAAGACAGTACAAATAGTTAGTTTCACGAGAATGCAATGGAGGAACTAGGAAATAAAGCTTATTAAATTATCAATCAATAACATAAAAAAATTGAATAATTTGATTTCAGAGGTAATTTCCATTTCAATGATATAGCTACTTCGAGTAGCGCAATGTTCCAGATACAACAAATTATTGTTCTCTTCGGACGAAACTTCACACTTCGAACTGTTCAAAATTTGCGTTTCTCCCCCTTTGTCAGCACCGAGAAATTCCTGGTTCGTGAACCAGTGATTAATAATTTTGAGGTTATATTGAATGAATAACGTACTGCATGACGTATTATGGACAATATGCCACTAGAAATAAAATCGTTACTTTTTATTATACCTTAATTTGAATAAGCATTTGCAAACACGTGTTACTTTTACAACTATAAGTTTCTTAATTTTACAAATTATGAGCAGTTTCATAATTTTACTTAAATTTCTAAACATCAGCATTTTCTTCAGTTAAATAAAATGAAACTTGTATTTAGTTTGAGGTAGAAATACTTTTTCGCTACAGTAATTTTCTTTTATATTGACTTAGTTGTTTCAACATTAATATGCTGATGTACCGGGTCTGAAACGAGCAGAAAGGGCTTTGAAAAATTTAAACTTTTCTTACTTAAAGGAATAATATAATTTTTATATAAAGTAAAAAGTAAAAGTAATTAAGATTATTAATACTGTTTTTATCATGCTTGTCAATTTAAACTTAATGGTCTATTAATTACACATTTTTTTGTGTTGAATCTCTTTATTATTAACACGCTTTTTATTAGCTTCACTTGTATGTTTGTTTGTTTGTTTGTTTGTAACCGACTCTTTGGACTCGATTTTGACGCACTTTAAACGGACAGATTTAATTGAAACTTTGTACACTTACGAAGAACCGGTAACAATACAATAATTTGATAAGTTTATATCATTATCCTGATCAGGATCGCCAGTCCTTTCCTCACGTATCCTCTGCGTGAGAGCAAGAGGCTTAATATTGTAAGTATATTCCGTGATTCTCAGTTCGGTCGTTGGCCGAGTGGGCAAGTCTTAGTCGACGCGAAACGACGGACTCCTCGGGCGTGAGTTCATATCCCATGGCTGAAATAAAAAAATATTTTTTTTTTCAGAAATATCTGTTAGATCGTAATATGTTATAATATCAGCATCAATAAGCAATATAAATATAGTTTAAAAAAACTACAAAACACGCTTTCATAGCACATCAAACTAAAAAGTGAAAAATAAATATAGTTTAAAAAAAACTAAAAAACACGCTTTTAAAGCACATCAAACTAAAAAGTGAAAAATAATTATTAATATAAGCTGAAAACAATAATGAACGAAAAATACTAGTATTATTGTGAAAAAAGCGTGGGGCGCTTTGTGCCATATTTTTCGTATATCGAGCAACCCACGCTTTTTTCACAATAATACTAGTATTTTTCGTTCATTATTGTTTTCAGTTTATATTAATAATTGCGTGTTTTTTAGTTTTTTTAAACTATATTTATTTCTAAAGCACTAAAATTAAATTATGATACAAGAAAGTGATTCGTGAGTGCTCTGTATGCCATAGTTCTTATATTTACTTTAGCAATCTTGGTACCATTTTTTTATTTGAAGGATTTATTTTGTCAAGAAAAAAGATTTCAACCAATAACAATAATTATTTTTCTAGTAAATTATGAGCCGTATGGAAGAAAATAATAAAACACTAACATAATCTGCATAGTACTCGAATATTTCGGCATTTTCTTCAAATTCATACTTACAGATGAAATAGATTAAACATGACACTTTTGAAAAATACATTATTTTTAACTAGAAGTAAATTTGCGTGCATAGAAATCGGCCCACTGTAAACTTTTGAATTTTTTCTTTTAAAAACTATTCATCAGATCAAAAAAGAAATACGCTGTTTAAAAGACAATTTAATCTGCTTTAATATGAGTTTCAATTTATCAAGAGTGCTTATCGTTTTTATGCGTAGCAATTGGTAAACAAATGAAACAACGTATTTATGTGGTGTGTTGCTATTTCAAGCATTTCAATGCAAATTTCATTCAATCTAATTTTCGAGCTGTGTCAAAACACGACCACTCACCTGTAGAAATAACCTCCAATCTATGGTTCTCCTGGCATCAGTAAGACGAGCGGGGCGGCAGTTATACAAACAATGAGACCAGCAATAATATCTTGCTCACAATAATCAAATTCATCAACAAAAAGGGGTTTCACCACTCTCAACAATATACAAAATGTTATGCATAAAAACATGGAGCTTACTTCTTGACAGCACAACACCAACTACTTGATTTCCCGCGTTATTGTCAATTAAGCGAGGAGTGGGGTGAAAGAGACAGCTTTCTCGCGGGTAACTTAAAATTTAATTTTAATTCGCAACATGGTGGTTATAACGAGAATAAGAAACTTATAAGAGATTGAAACTATTGCCTTTGTAATTGAAATTTGCATATTATTCGTGTTTCATAATTTGATTAGTTTTCAAGTGTGTTAGTTTAATGCATATTACACCGCAAAAAGCCGCCCAAGTTATTGCTTTAATCAAAAATGAACTTAGCCAGCAAGCAGTTCCTCGAGAACTGGATATGACACACGCAGCGGTTCAAAGAGTGTACCAACGATATGAGGAGACTGGATCCTTTCATAGATGACGTGGAACAGGCAGAAAGCGATTTACAATGGCTCATGATGACCGCTTTATTGTGTCAAGTACATTAAGAAATCGTCATCTTAATGCGACTCAAGTGCAACAGCAGCTCCGTGGAGTACGAAGAGTGGCTATTAGTCAGTGGACAGTAAGGCGAAGACTGCAGGAAAGTAACCTGACCCATAATACACCTGTGATTGCTCCAAAACTTACCACAGTTCATCGTCAAGCACGCCTGTGTCTGTTTGGTTCTCAGATGATACCAGAATATGTCACTATGGTAGCGACCGAAGAAGAAAAGTGTACCGGAGACCAAGAGAGCGATTTTCAGAATGCTGCATTGAAGAGCGGATTGCTTATGGAGGTGGTTGCTGCATGATCTGGGGTGCAATTTCTATGGGAGCACGAATCGACCCTGCTTTCATCAGTAGGGATGACCGTGGTCACGGGGGAGGAGGTTTAACGGGTGCTAGGTACATCTAGGAGATTTTAGCAGTTCATACCTTACGTCGACTACATTGGAGACGAATTTATTTTTATGCATGACAATGCGAGACTACACACCGCAAGAATCGTGCAAGATTGCATTACAGAAGTCGGTTTTCGGTTTATGGGGTGGCCAGCATGCAGTCCCGACCTAAATCCGATCGAACGTTTATGAGATGAGCTAAACGAAGAATTCGAACTAGACTCGTACCCCAACCTCGATCCCAGAGCTTATTGTTGCAGTAGAAGGAGTGTGGCTTAACACCCCACAAGCAACAATAGCGAACTTGATTAGATCTATGTCTAATCATATAAGAGATGTTATTAGGGCAAGAGAGGATCATACCCATTATTTAAAATCAAGTGTTCATTTAGATAATTCTCAATAACCACCATATTTCTTTTAGTAAAAAGTTTATTTGTTTCATGCATTAATTTTACTATGTTAAACTTAAAAAGCCGAAATAAATTTTAATAAATCTAAACTCATATTAAAGCATATTAAATTGTCTTTCAAACAGCACATTTCTTTTTTTGATCTGATGAATAGTTTCTGAAAAAAAATATAGTTAAAGTCAAAAGTTTACAGTGGGCCGATTTCTATGCATGCAAGGTATCTAATTTAGTTAAAAAAATGTATATTTATTGCTTGAAACAGAAATATTTCTATAATTTTTTTATTTATTTTATTGCGTGCATGATTTTTTTCTTTTTTTTTTTTTTAACTCAACTGCTTGGCTTACATCATACAGTCTGTCTATAAAGTAAACCTTCCTCCTGTTATCTTTTCTGTGTTTGATTTTAAAAACTCGGAAAAAATATTCATTCAGAACAAAATGGCCACTCTTAAACTAATGAAATTTATTTCTAAATCGTTTTATGTTTTTTTAATCAAGTACGTAGGCTATTTTTTGTAACTGTAGTTGGAAATTATTTTTGTTAATCCAGTAGGCTGCTTTTGATTTGTTTGTTTGCTGTTAAAGTCATTGAGAAGTTAGTATGAATTAATTCAGACTGTGAAGTACACATAAATCGAGTACCGAGTTCTTAGTTTCGCCTTAAAATACGCAGAAACTATGCAATCTTAGGCGAGAGTTGTGTGGGTGATATACCATCTTTTAGAGGGGATGTAAAGCAGTCAATCCCTTGTCTATTAGATGTCAGGTAAGTAAAACATTCGTACCAGGGTCGGACTGGCGTTCTTTGGTGCCATAGGCAACAGCTGTATTTGGTCCTTACGCTCTACCCCTCCACCAAAATTAGGTCAAAAATTTTCAGGATATAAAGAAATTATATATTTAAAATAAATAAGGAAAAAATTAGCATTTTTGTTTTTATCCATGGTGTTTCTAAAATGAGATTCCACTTCTACAGTGTGTAATATCCATCACAGGTAAGGAAATTAGTTGCCTTTAAAGGGGTGCAGATGATATTAGTTTTTTTCTATTATTTGAGGAACGTCAAAAAGAGAAATAGACAAAATTTTTCTAGTATTCACTTACTCTTTTATGCTGAATAAGATACCCTAATTTATTTTTCGTTATTAAAATCATCCCTTTTGAAGAGGAACAACGCAATGGTGTTTCACCCTGTAACTTTATTTTGTTCAACTCTGTTTTAATCTTTACCATAAATTTAGAATTTTTGGTCATTTTTACTTATAGAATGCACTCTTTGTTTTGTAATTTCAATAACCAAAAATGAACTAGCGCATTTTATTCAGCATGAAAAACTAAGGAAACGTCAAAAATTTTGTCTATTTATCTTTTACCTTTCCTCAAATAACAGAAAAAAAACAAATATCATTTTAACCCTTTTTAAGGACTTCTAATTGCCTAGGGTTGCGTTTTATGCGACAAGTGTATAAAAACTGTTTGACTTATTCTGATGAGTAATACACCCTGTAGAAGTTTGGAACCCTGTTTTAGAAGCACCCTGTATATTAATAAATGATAAAAACGAGCATAAAATTAAATATTGAAAGAAACAATAACTAAAAAATAGGGTTACCAACTTAGGTCAGACAGAATAGAGTACAAATCAAAACGATATTATACAGACTTTAAAGCAACAAGTGTAAACTTTGAATTAGTTTAATAGAATAGACGGCTTACATATCTATGTATACTTGTATTTATGATATATATGTCATGATAAATACATTTTTTTTTATATTATAATAACAAAATACCTATACTAGGTATAAATAAACTCAAAAATTCCACCAACTAAAAGGAAAACAAACACCACACCATCAGCTTACCAAACGTGGCCAATAGTTATTGCATCGATAAAAAATTGCACAGAGCATAGCGTAACGCTTGGGGTGGTAGGGTCTAATTTACTTAGCAGAACCGAGAAGTGCGCGACCCGCAACCTCGCTAATATGGGATATATGGCGCTACTAGTAACAATTTTACAGCTTCCATCTTCTTATGGAACACTGATTACAATAGCAAAAGGTAAACCACTTGAGCTAACTGGTGCGCAGGAGCGAAGGAAATACTTTTATTTCATGCTGTACCCTAAAGCCTTGTTTACGTTGTTAGTTTCAGTCCGGTAAGTGCGTCATTACTGTATCAGAGCCGGTAAAAAGTTGCCGGACTCTTTTCTTACCAAGAGAATAAAACATCAAAACGTAACTTCACTTACCGGACTTGTAACGTAAATAACTATTAATTTTGTTATCAGTAAATAAGTCCCTAAAAAAATATAAAAAACGTTGTTTCGATTTGTGGTTTGGCCCCCAAAAGTGTTTGGCCCCGTCGGCAAATGCTGAGCTATTAACTGAGTCAGTCCGACCCTGATCCATACTCTTCGATAGAGAAGAAGTTCTGCAAAATTTCCAGGTTGGGGGTTGATCGTCTCCTAGCGTCGTTGACTGGCCCTGGTAATAGAAATAGGCCGGAGTTAAATAAATGATTAAAGAAAAACCATTTGAATTGGTGCTATGCATAGAGGAAAGAGTTTTTTGCAGTGAAATTATTTTAATCGCAAAATAATGTCCATAAAGCAGTATGATTATTTAATGATAATTATCCGGATCAACTAGTTGACCGAAAATATCTTAGAGAACTTACAAGAAAATTTGAACTAACTGGAAATGTAGGAAATCTCAAAAATGGGAGGCCATCAGTCTTACAAGAAAAACAAATTGATATCTTGGTCAATCTTCAAGCCAACTCTCAACAATTCACAGCAGAACTTATCAACATGATATGCCAGGTCCAACAATCGATAAAATGTGAAAAAATTACACCCTTATAAGCTTAAACCGGTACACGAATTTTCTAAAGACCACTCAGATCGCAAATTTCAGTTCTGTGATTTACTGATTGAAAGACTGCAGCAAAATCAAACTAAGATGAGCAACATTTGCTTTATTGACGAATGCACATTTTTCTTAAGTTGACGTGTTAATAGACACAATCACTGATATTGGAATAGAGAAAATCCCCACGAGCTTAGAGAAACTTATGACCCACAATAGGCCAGCTGATGGCAGCAGTGGAGGGTCCACAAGAACCTAACCGAGAGAAAGTCATATCCAACACATTCAAAAAGTTAATGTTTGGGTTCATGTGGCTGGAAATAATATTGAAAATATTGCTTACTTACTACGAATACAACGAATATTTTTCAGAAAGTCGGACTATGAGGAGGGGTCCTGTGGAATGGCCAGCCCGATTTCCAGATTTAACCCCTCTTATATTTTTCCTGTTGGGATATCTGAAATCTTAAGTGTACAGAATTACCTCAGAAACAGTTGATGAACTAGAGCAACGCCTAACATGTTTTCAGAAAATATCAATCCAGAAACTTTTGGAAATGTAAGATACGAATTTCATAACTGACTCTTTATGTGCCAAGAAGTCAAAGATGAACATTTCGTACACAGATTTAACTTTTAATTGGTAGTTGATTTATTTAAAATAAATGTTTATTTTCAGTTCGTTTTTGTCATTTTGACCTGGATGCCCAATTTTCTGTGCACCAAAGAATGATATTTAAACTCCTCTTAAAGCAAAAAAGAATTGTCGCTCAAAATTTAACAGGAGGGTTACTTTATGACAGACTGTATCGTTCTGTTAATTTTGTTGTATTTTTAAATTAATTTTCGTTTTTGTTTTACACTACCTTGCATGGTATTTAAAAATAGCAAACTTCAGATGTAAGGGATAATTCTGTAACGTTCATTCATTAATCATTTGTAAATTACATAAATACTAGAGTATTCATCTGTTAAAGCATATGGCACATGAGAAAATCCAATATATTCACATTTTGTAAATTTTTTAGAGTAATTTTAAACTTTAAAACTTCATACAAATTACAAAAATTGTTAAAAAAATTGTATTTAACTAATCGATTGCCAGTACACCAAAGATTTGTCTTACTGTTCATATTTTATATTTGTTGTGCAAATTTAATTCATAATGGACTTGTGCAAACTACTATACAATGTAGGGAAAGTCGGAAAAGTCCAACTCTATTTACTTTTCCCTGTAAAGTTAGATACAGTTAAGGAAAATGAATCTAATTTTAATCCTATTTCCTCACATTATAAAAACCAATAAAATGGCAAGATTTTGAAAATTTGGACCAATAAGAACAAACTTTCAGCGAAAATTGCATTCGAAGTAAAAATTTTATATAAAATTACAGCGAAAATTTTTTGACAGTTCTAACAGTCATTTAAAGTTTCTTGTTTTTTGTCATGTGACACAAATCACCCAATCATTTCAACGTTTAACTGATAGCAACATTCAGGGATCTTTTCAATCGCTATGACTTTGACAGCTTTATATTCCAAATAAATTTCAAAATGTCACGTTTTGGCAATGCGAATGTTCAATTTACTAACGCGCTAATTAAAGAAAAATTCCAAAAAATACCACAAACAGTCACAAATACACGTGGGGAATATTTATGGAGTATTGCTATGAAAGAAAATATGAGTTAAATGAGCATAGAAGCGTAGTAGAACTGGCATTGATATTGAAAGATTAGGTGGTCAATATGAGGAAGAAAGATGGGACAGAATTCAAAGAAGCAACGGTAAAGACTATGTGGAATGTTTCGTGCAAACTTTTACAAGAGAAGTACTATAATAACTATAAGATTATGATTGACCCGTTTAACAGCATAGTATTTAAACCTGCCCGAGATTCCCGTGATGCAACCAGGAAGAAACTGCAAGCAGATCCATGTAAACGTAAGACCAGTTCAGTTTCGTTAAGTTTGTCTGAAGTAAACCAAATAATATTGTTCTGGGATGAAAATACCCCTGAAGGTCTTATGCGTAAATTCTACCAAATTGCTGCTGTAGAATTAGCGTGGAGAGGAGGCGAGGCAGTTGTATGTCTCTTGGGTTTTTCAAATCGAGAAAAATAACGATGGCTCTCCAACAAATCGCATTAAATATAATCCGGTGTTCAGTAAGACTTGCCAAGGCGGTTCAAAAAGCTGTACAATACTTGCCAATAGTGAAAGTCAAAGCTATCCTGTACGCCTTTTTCATAAACTGATATCAAAACGAGGCAAACATATTATCTCACCACGGCTGTTCTTAAAACCAAATCGACACTGGAAAACGGAAACCAATAATTGGTACGACAATGTCCCTGTTGGAAAAATTACTATTAATGAATGGACTAAATCGTCTGCTGAGGCTATTGGCCCGAATGTAAAGGGCAAGAAGATAACAAACTATTCGAACAGGTCAACTGCTGTTAGCGAATTGGCAAGAAAAGGTGTGCAAGAACAACAATTGCTGAAAATTACTGGTCATAACAATCCAAATTGTATAAAACCAGACTTAAACATCGACCAAGTACACCACAATAAGATCATAAATACTATGCGTGGTAATAGATCTTCTATAGTAGAAAAAAATAGCCAATCTAATCTTATGTTAAATTTTAATATCTGTACCTTTGCCAGCTGTACTTTTAATAAATAAATAATTGTTTTGTTGTGTTGCGAGTTATTTGATTTTTTTTACCAAAAAAATTTTCTGACATTGACAAATGCCTCATAATTTTATGTGAAATTTCTCAAGCACGTTTGTTGGTAACAGTCCGACGCCGAAGGAGGAAGCAACGTGCTTTCGATTATCATAAAATTATCTCGTGCATTATCGCTGTCCTAGGGATATTATAGCTGAAAATTGTACTGGGCTTGATAGCTTAGAACGTCGTCAGTTGAATCAATATAAAAATCGAAGATTATTTCTTTCTTTTTTATTTTCCTGTGAAGATGGCAGGCTTACAGAAGCAAAAAGAACATAATTAATTACCTACTTTTTAAATATTTTGTGTTTTTCTATAAAAAAATAATTTTAAAATTCGATTTTCAAATAAATTCGCTTAAAAATTGTGACACGGGAATAAAAGTATACCCAGCCGTGATTATTAAAATTTCAATTGTTAATTCAGTTAATTATAAAAAATATTTCTTGTTCTATGTATTGTTCTGGAAATAGTCTAATAAATATATTTCGTGCATTAAAATTAATCTGAAAATTCAGCATTCAAAGCGTGTTGCCTTTAAGAAACCGCATTCGTTCATTTTGATGTGATTTGACAAAAAGTGCCCGAGACGCAGTCGAGGGTACTTTTTGAATGAACTCAAGCAGTTTCTAGGCAACACGTTTTCATGCGCTGAATTTTCGATAATTTACTACAGAAAATATGCAAAAGTGAAATATATTTTGCAACGATAATAAAAATAAAAAATACATATAAACAAAAATATGTTTCCTTTCATTAGATCAAAAAATTATTATGTTGTAAACACACCACAATGTTACTGGTGGACTTTGTTAGTTTTTCTCCTGTAATTTTGTACTTATTTGATTCCTTCCCCTGTATGGACATTCATCAAACGTAAGTTCTGAGCTACTCTCTTAGTCAATAGGTTCCATTATGATCTAAAAAGTAACACTAAGGGCCGGTCTTTTCATCTCCCATTAAATTTATTTGGCAAATAATTTCCATGGTTACAATTATATTAATAATCGTTTCCATTGAAATTATTTGCCAAATAAATTTAATGGCAGATGAAAAGACCGGCCCTTAAATCACAAAATCTCTCGATGGACTTTTTTCCCCCTCATCCCTTCATATGTCCTATACATATACACATACATATGTATGTTTGTGGAGTGAAAATTAATATGGTGATCAATATCTGAAAAGAATAAATTTCTTTTGCATTAACCACCAAATATTTCAAATAATTTTTAAATAAATTTTATCATATGGTTTCATTTCAATAACAGCTAAATCAAATATTTGTAATTTTTGTAACTAGTTTATTAATACAATCTGTATAATTACATCAACGTATCAGC
Organism: Rhamnusium bicolor; assembly: GCA_029963845.1. NCBI lineage: Eukaryota > Metazoa > Arthropoda > Insecta > Coleoptera > Cerambycidae > Rhamnusium > Rhamnusium bicolor. The sequence goes on along the minus strand of JANEYF010000851.1, from coordinate 4,560,009 downwards.
TTTAATAAAATAATATAAAATCAAGTCAAATTCTCTTTGTGTTTGTATATAAACACATTTTTTACAGAAAAACAGCGTATTGCATAAATTATAACAGTAGATAGTGCAAAAAATAATCAACTGATTGTTAAACGGTCAGTAATGTGATGTGCTACAGGCTACAGGTTCTTTTGGCTCTAGTTATTCGGCAATTCTGGTGTCGAATGTGTACCTATTATAAAGCAATGTTTTTAATGCATTTTCAAGTTTTATTGTTTCAATTTGTGCAATTATTTACGTTTGATGATGTGGCTTGTTTTATGTATTAGAAAATTTAGTGATTATTGTCAAATGGAGACGTACTGTTTAAGGGCATGGGCACTAAAGGTAGTTTTGATTAAATAATCATATTAATGCAATTATTTTATTTTTTTTTCTTTTAATAGGTAGGTTCAGTACGGGATAAAGCATCTTATATAAGGTAAGATTTTTTTATTTCATACGTTAGTTACAGCTAAGGTGGCCTAATTAAGATTCGATCGTAAATATTTTTTTCGCAGCTACATAAATGTTTGCAAATGTATGAGTAAAACTCACTCGATATGAATCATTTTTAGATTAGGGCTATATGTAACAGTGTTCCTAAATTCTATTCCAATATGGCAATATTCTGGACACAAAAATACGACAAAGCTAAATGATTTTGTTCCAACACTTCTAGTTTTTGAATTACAGTGTTTAAAAAGATGGTGGAAAATTCAATATATTTTTTTAATACTCTTTAAACGACAGCCAATAATTCAATATAAATTGATACGATATGTGTATTTTATTTATCACTTAACGTACATAGAGAAAAAACTGTTTTGTCAAATTTTACACAACGTTGTGAAACCATATCCTGTTGCATTTTTTTAAACTATTATAAAATGTCGAAACAAAACGTTGTACAGTTTTAAACATTTTAAATGTACATAATACATATACAGGGTTACTCAGTATAAATTGCCCACCCCTTATCATCGTTATTATTGCCTATAGAGAAAAAAATAAGGGTTGTATGGTTATGACTGAATTTTGTTAAAATGCTATCAAAAGTACAGTAGCGTGCAGATTTCAGAGGATACAAAAAATAATATATTTTTTTAAATAGAATAATATATTATTAAATTTTTGAAATAATCCTTTATTCCTGATTTCAAAAATATACCCTATCGTATACCGTTTTCAAAAAGTTAAAATTTTATCTCAAGAATGGCATACTTAAATTTAAAAAAGAAAAAAGAATACAAAAGAAGTAAAAAAAACATCACAAAATTGCCGTACTATGTCAAAATATTACAAAAAAAACAAAGGATTACAAAAGGGGAGAAATAAGAAATTTCCACCCCATTTATATGCCACTGCCTTCAGTATTTTTCCTTACTTTAGATAATTATTGTTACTATTATTATTGTTAAACACGTGACAATTTATAGTAAACAAAATGAAAACCATTGAGAAAATATGAAGAGATCTATTCATATTTTTACCAATTTAAGATGCTGTCACTTAGAAGAGGTGTATTTTTTACTTAAAAATTAAAGTCTGCACGAGAAAAAGTGTAGAGCAGCAAAATGTTTGAAAATGTTTTGTGCATTAGTAAAAAAAATCAGGTGCTATGGCGCAGCGATAAAGAAGTTTGAAGGACAGCGATGGTCTTACTCCCTTAATTCAAACTCTTAATGAAGAGCTAAGAACCTTTTTTTAAAATATCTAACAGTTAGACATATTAATGCATACCAAATATCTTAAAAATGTTGAAATTGAAAGAAAGTATCCCAAAATACTGTTATTACAGGGTCGACTTTGAAGGGCGAGGGTGCATTTGTGTATAAAAGCATATAGGGTTATGCCAATCTGTTTTAATACCCAGAACCTGCTGCTAAAATTTTGACAAACCTTTTAAAAACACTGTATGTAGGAATTACAATTACAATCGAAAACATTCGTGTAATAATTACTTTGAAAGATTAGAGAGATATTAAGAATTAAAAAAAGAAATTAAGAGCAAAAATTATTTTCGTCTAGGTAAACTGTACTTTCACACGTTCTATCAAAAAATATTAAGGGAAAAAGTTTCTTAAAATCCAGTTTTATAACAGTGTGCTAAAAATTATCGTATGTTTATCGTTCCAATTTTTGGCATACCATTATAAAATTGAATTTTAAGAAACTTTTTCCTTTGACATTTTTTGATAGGACGTGTGGAAAGTTCATTATGTACACGAAAATAGTAAGTAAATGGTTTCTATTTCATAGGGGGTTGCATACTTCTTGGGACAAAGTTTTGAAAAGCGTTAGACTGGCGAATACTGATCCAATTTTTGACATGCCGTTATAAAATAGATTTTTAATAAATTTTTCTTTTGATATTTTTTGATAGGACGTGTGAAAAATACAGTTTATCTAGACATGATACCATTTTTCTCAATTTTTACACACCCTATATACCTGAATTAAAATAAAAAAAAATTAAAAATCAAGAAACGGTCAAAACAAACATTCTTTCCTATAACTTTTTTTCTAAAGTGCCTAATAGCCTAGTAAAATAAGTAGCTGCTACTACTAGTAATACTACTAATATTCGTCATTTTGATAGGGTGTTGCAGCCTGTATATCCCAAAATGGAAACTACACGCAGTTACAGATGTCTTCCTTTTTAACTAAGCGTTTTGACGTTTAAAAATAATGAAAAAGCACACATTTTTTGTTTTCCTCGGTATCTAGATTTTCTGTGTATTGCGATTCAATTAAAAAATAGGTCTCTGAAAAACCGCTTGAGCAAATATAGACAAATTATATATATTTGAAGTCAGAAAATTCCGGACTTTAATAATGGCAAAAAACATGGTGTGTTCTATTCAAAAAAATCAGTGTTAAGGCTTCTTTTAATTTTCATATGTTCATTTGTTTGGTTTGATGACGGAAAAAGATATTCCGGGTAAAATCGTAAAACTTTTACATAAACTTTTTTTGTATCTCTTACAATAGACCCCCGTGTATGTAGGTGTCAAAATATAAGGAAAAACCCTTTATATGATTTTTCTCTCGCACTATGCCACCCGAACTTCAGTTAAACTGTTTTCTTTTCTAATTAAAAAACAGAGATGGATGATCCATCTGATAGTTGTTGAAAAAATAAATCACCAGATACGAAGCAAAGAAGTGCATCCATCCCACGAGAGTATGAGCAAAACTAACGATAAAGCTCAAATTCGTTGAAATAAAGATTTATCCTAAACTTCTTAAGTTTATACAACTTTCTGCTACATACCTACAATGTGAGCTTTCATTTGTTATTTCCAGAACATCGATTTGCGGATGTATTTGTTTTCTCTACACATGTAAATTTATATTTAGTTGTTTAGAATCGGGATTAAGTAGATTGGGTTCCACTTTAAAATAACTACTTAAGCTAAAAGATTATTGTTTGTGTTATTCCGAATAGAATAGACTATTTGTATTTTGTGCAGTAATGTTTTTGAATTGTTTTACATTTAAATGTGCTTAAGATTGATTTATTTATCAATACATGGTTAAGTATTGGCCCCTTTTAACAAAACACATAAAAAATGCATGGTTACAAAATAGCCTGGATTTAGTCGTTTTTTATGACTCTTTTATTACATAAACATAAGACGGTGCCCAACAAACCAGTGGTGTACTCAGAATTTTGTTGTAGTCGTTTTCTACTAAATTTTTATTACGAAAAAGGGGAAAACAAACGATTAGTCCTTTGCCTAAAACTTCATTTGTTCTACTATCACCACCAGTATCTCCGATTACTTTGATTTATTAACGTTATTCAAATCAAATAACTACACTATTTTTTGAACTACGTATACTAGTTTGAATATAAAAACGCAACACCAAGAATTTAGTAAGTAATTTGGTTGAAGTTTTCAGAGAAATTTTATTTCTCTGAAATAAAAATTTGAAAAAAAAATTACGTGCTCTGGTTTTTTGTAATTTTTTGTTTTAAGTACTGATTATTTCAGTGCTTTTTTATTGGAACTTGACAAATTTGGATTAGTTCAATATCATCATTGATTAGAATTTTCAGAAAAGCTAAATGACTGAACGAGGCCGAATAATTGGTATGCGGGAAGCTTGGATTTCTTAAGGGTGATTGTCAATCGTGTCAGTCATAATGTCCCAGCAGTATTTGGATGCTGGTTAAGGTGATCTGAGGAAGATCCACATGAACGACAACAAGGATCTGGACACAACAGAACAACCGTGCATTGTTAAAAATACCCCCTACGAATTTTGGCACTACGAAGTAGATTTTACATAACGCGAGCTGTGGGAAATCAATGAAGAGTTCTAGGTTTAGGATGTCAATGGCGTCAGTATATAACTGAATTAGAAGTGTTGGACTTCAATTCTACCGACTGTTTTTGTATCTACCCCATTCTCCAATTCATCGCGCCCTCAGATTGGCATGGTGTAATGAAATAGTGAACTGGAAACAGAACTGGCATCAGTGTTTAGTGGCGAGTCTTGACTTTGTTTGTGCCCATGATGGATGTAGGAGGGGGAGACACCCGTACCCAAGGTGTGATGATTTGGAATGAGATATGCTGTGGCATTAGGTTATCGTTAGCCTTCATTCGGGGTAACTTGAATGCTGCCGATTACATAACAAACGTGCTAGAACTCGTTGCATTGACTTACCTACAATGACTGAATAATCCAATTTCCCAGCAAGGTAATGGTAAGGATTACAACAAACTTCTTATAAGCTAGCTTAGATGCTAATGTGGTGATATTTCCATGGCCGGCACGGTCACCCAATTTGTGTCCTATCGAACTTGTCTGGGATATGATTGGTAAAGAGTGGGACATTTACCCCATCCCCTGAATAATTTCAACGATCTTCGGCCTAATATTCAGGAAAATTGGGATAAGCCGACATTGATCATCTATTGGCAGAATACCTAACAGAGTGAATGAGTGTATTCGAGATCGCTGTGGATTCACTCCATCCATAAAACTAAATCTTTAATATGATTAATTCCAGATATATTTGCAATTTTTTTTGCAAATTTAGTTTTTTCATGTATCTACTGTTATCCTATTTAACCTTATTTTTTGGAATTACACCAAATCTTTTTAAGAAATTAAAATTTTTTACAACAAACATCACACCCGAAATTATATTTTCCTTAATTTAAAATATTTTTTTACATGAAACATTCTTGAAAAAGAAGTTATTGTAAGTATTTTTTTTCTATACCTTTCGTGGAAAGTAAGTCATGCTTTAATCTTCCTCGATGCAAACAATAGCCCTATTCCGAGCAGTTTGTTTTGATTATTTATTTAATTGTTCATTTAATAACATTTTGTTATTATTTCTGCAAAATTTAATTTTCATTTTATGAAATTTATATCAAAAACTAAATTTCTTGTTTAGCAATTTGTGTGACTTAATTTTATTAAAATCCTTCATTCCATGTTGGTCTCTGTTGATGAATATTCAAAATAATTTAAATACCCGTCAACAATGTGTATTTCAAAGTCGACTCGAATATGTTTTTAGACAATAAAGATGAGAGGGTATTTATGGCCTCAACTTGGAAGAAGAGTCTTTGTGAAATAAATGAAAATAATATATATGTTTTCAGGATCATAAACTGAAACTGTGTGGCTTTCTGACATTACAAGCAAATAAAAAAAACATTTTAATAAAGTTTCTTTACTTCATAACCCTAGAACTGCTTTAACTTTTTGGATGAAAAATAAAACAATAATATAATTATTATTGTCTTACATTACATAGTAAGTTTAATAATTAAATTGTATCATAATATTACATTCACCATCAATTCACTCAATACTTTTTTTAATAAATTTTAAATTTGACTCGTAATTTTTAATTGTGCATCTCACCGGTAAACCTGCATTGGGAGTGCTATACATACAATTTAAAATGGTGCACACTATGTAGGAGGAGGCAGATATCCTTTGCATTTTTAAGTCGATCAATTTTGTTCATGTAATTCGGCTGAATAGATTCTTTACTTTCTAAAATACTCTTCACTTTATTTTTTATTTTATTTCCACCATATGTTTTTTGGTTTAAAACAATAGAATGTAATTTGGTTCCGCATAATTTCATATTAACAGTATTTTTCTATTACTGTGTATCCGAAAAATAATCAGTTAATCAGTGAGAGCAGTAGTAATGTAATTTAAAAATATTTGATGTGGCCAGCACATAACTTTCTTATATCAGTACATATCATCCTGATCTAAAAAAATCATTCTGTTTAATTCTTCACCTACCTCAATTAAATTTTAAAAACGTACCTTGAAATGTTTCATAAAATTTTTTTTAATATAATTAATTATCAGCGTCCTTCGATACTGTCAATAATAATTCATGTCATATATTTTAATAATTTCTTCTTATTGATATATTTGTAACTAAATTAGATATTTCAAATGTCAAACTGCCAGATTTATCCTAACCCCATTTTATGAGGTTAAATGCGTACAAAATGTCAGTACACATCAGCTTCATTCAGGTACTTGGAAAATATATTTTAATTGCTTGATACAATAGACATGATTTATAATCTTTCATCAAGTATATATATTTTTTAAAGTCAAGTACAAAAAAGTCTGGATCCAGGAGACCCCCTTTCAGCTGGCCAATTTTGTTCATCACCAAATTTTTCATTGTCTTTGGCCTTTAGAACAAGTGTACCAAATTTGAAAGCTTTATCTCAAAAACTGTGGTTGCTATCGCGATACTACAAACATGCAGACAAAATTTTTTCCATAAAGTTATGTTTTTTCATTATAATTCGTCGAGATTCGTCCAGAAATGCAATAAAAATGTTTACTTTTTTTCCCGAAATTGTACCTTTTTTCTTCTTTCATTCATTATGTCTCTTCTGGTGGTACCATATTCACCAAATTTAATGTGTCACCTAAAATGTTGTTGAAAATTTTAACTGCCAAATTTGGGAAGTCTCCCATTGGTATTTTTTGAGTTATCGCGGATAAACCCATGCACACACACGCACCCACGCACGCGCGCTCGCACACGCATACACAAGCATACACACGCATACACACGCATACACACATACACACATACACACACTTACACACATACATACATACACACACATACATCCACAGACACACACACACATCCACAGACACACACACATATATCCACAGACACATACATACATCCACAGACACATACATACATCCACAAACACATACACACATCCACAGACACATACACACATCCACAAACACATACACACATCCACAGACCCATACACACATCCACAGACACATACACACACACATACACACACACACACATACACACACACATACATCCACAGACACATACACACATCCACAGACACATACACACATCCACAGATACATACACACATCCACAGACACACGCACGCACCGACAGACATTATTCGAAAAATAGTCAGAATGGAGGGTTCAAAACATGTAAATCAATCAAAATCTCGAGGTCGAAAAAAAATCACGATTACTATTATACTTCCTTATTAAAGTAAAAATAGTATTGATTTATACCTTTTCTAATTTCATTAGTCATGGAACGATATCTCTGGATAGTAAATCCGTAACGATCGAGGAGTATCTTTCCATAATCCGTCCAGCCTGAGAAGTTTCAAATCAAATAATAAAACACATTTTAATTTTATTTTGTTATTAAGGAGAAAAATATTTTCATTAATACATACAAAGGAGGCAGTACAGAAATGGCAAATTTTTGCTCATTGTGCGGCAAGTAAAATAGTGAGTAGAATTCAAAAATAATAATTAAAAAAATGTCGCATCATGGGACATTCTGAAATGATTGTTGATCAACAATTTTTGATTGTTTATGTCATACTTGATTGATGACAAATTACGATTAACTATTTGAAAATCCTTATTGACAAACGATTGTCAGGTATTTCGACTTCGATTTTTGTGGTAAAATGGGTCGATGGGTCGTTGGTTGTTACTCCCACGTCACAATGATTATTTGGTATTTAGGTTACGTCCGATTTCTATAAATGTGTGCAAATGGTGACGATATCATAACTGTGGAGATTTTAACATTCCTGATTATGTGAATTATTTGGAAAATAATAAGTTTAATAATAAGTACGTAAATGTTATTAATAGTTTTTGCACGCTGGTACAATTGCAGCTAATTAACCTAACAAATAATAATGGTCTTTTAGATTTAGTTATCAGTAGTAAGAATGTTTTAGTTTAAGCGAGTAATGAACCACTTTTACTCGTAGATCTACACTAGATATTTATTTATCCTCAAATTTTTCAACGTCAAAATTCTCAAAGAATACTGAATTAAATTTCAATTTTCGGAAAGCTGATTTTCACCTACTTTATGAAAAATTTTAAATACAGATTGGTCAGATTGGTCACACTTTACAAATGTTAGCTTAGCATGTGACAAATTAGATTCTATTCTAATTTCAATTTTCATAGACAGTGTTCCAAAAACTTTACCTGGAAAGTCTAAATGGTTTAATAACAATATTATACGGGACATAAAACATATGGAATTGCTGTGGAGGAAATACAAGACGCAAAAACCAGAACGTCCATGATAAATATACGTCTATTAGAGCAAAACTGAAATAGTACATAAAAAGTATTTTAGTGACATAGAAAATCAAGTGAAATCTAATCCCAACCATTTCTGTCTTATATTCGCGAGAAAAAAACCCATCTAGTATTCCCGATAACATAAAATATAAGAATGAGTCCTTTGATGATCCCACCATAGTTATTAACAAATTTGATGAATACATCTTATACTACATGTTCAAATGCAGATACGATATTAGATAATAATTGTCATGATATTCCTCATTTGCTACTAAACGAAATTTTTGAAAATGATGTCTTATAAATAAATTTAAGCCCTAGTGTACTGCTAGTTCTGATGGCGTTCCAGCTTTTCTTTTAAAGGACTGCGCAGTATTCATATACTTGCAAACCCGTTAACAGTTATTTTTAACCAAATCATTATGCTCTAAAACATTTCCTAACATATGGAAACAATCAAGAATATGTCCTATTTTCAAGAATAATAACATACATGAAATAGAAAACTATAGACCTATAGTGATATTGACCAATTTCTGTAAAGCTTTGGAAGTGTATTATATAATATTATTTTTCCCCACGTCAAGCCTCTCATTTGCCTTAATCAACATGGATTTATGGCTGGTAGATCCACCACCAGCAATTTATTCTGCATTACACAACACTCAGCAGAGTGCATTGATACTGGAGGCCAGATCAATGTCGTTTATACAGATTTCTCTATGGCATACTACTTAGCAAACTAAGTTTATTCGGTTTTGTTGTTTTTCTCATTGTATTTTTTTCCTATTTGCACAATAGAAAACAGTATGTAGTTAGTGTACCATGGTTACAAGTCTAGAGAAATATTAGCTAAATCTGGTGTTCCTCATGGTTCCAACCTTGGGGAACCTTATTGTTCATAATGTTTATAAACGATATAGTGTCTGACCTCTAATGCATGTATCTTTTGTATGCAGACTATTTAAAAATATATAGATCCATAAAAATAATAAATGATTGTATCTGCTTACAAAATGGTGTGAAAAAACAAGTTGCTGTTGAATGCTATAATATGTCTTATACTAAAAAGAGTTTCCCGATAATTAACAATTATCTACTCAATGATTAGGTCGTGAAAATATGTAATCGGTTAAAGGATCTTGGTGTAATATTTGACTGCAAGTTAACTTTTGTTGATCACATTTTCTCTGTTATCAGTGCGGCTTATAAAAATGTAGGTTTCCTTCTCAGAGACACAAAAGATTTTAAAGATGATACTACTTTGTTTCTCCTCTTTAATGCATTTGTACGCTCAAAATTAGAATATTCTGCTATTATATGGCATCCTTGATATGATGTTCATGTTAATATTATTGAAAATATTCAACGCAAGTTCCAAAAGTATTTAGCTTATAGACATGATGAAGTATATCCCGAAGTAATTACCTCTCTGATGGTTTGCTTCAACGATTTCACTTTACTGATTTATTTACTAGACATAATTACCATTCAGTATTTTTTTTATATAAAATTCTCTTTAATGAAATTGATTGCCCTGAAATTCTCGGTATGATCAATGTTAATGGTAATAGTTTTACCAAATAACTTCTAAAATATTTATCGCGACGAACATTTTTGACTTTCAAATGATAGAACGAAATAATTTGCAATCTGTTCAATTGGTAAAGTTTATGACTTTGAGGCCATTTCTGAGATCCATTTGTAACTTAAAAAATAACTTTAATAAATCTATGAACTCTTAAGGCATTTTTAAGTAAAATTTAGGTTAATTATAACCTCAACATAATTTAATCATTTTTGAGGTAAATTTTGGGTAAATTTTAACTAAACGCAATTACTAGTAAGGTCGGTGGATCTTGAAAACATCTTATAGGCATGAAATAAGTGCTTTTACAAAAGCATTAGATTACCGGCTTTTATGATTAAGCCTGTGCTGTTCAGGAAATACTGAATCGATTTTCGATTCGCGAAAGACATCGGTTCAATACGATTAGTCGAATCGTTTATCATACTTCGAATTGAATCACGAATCGATTCGCATGGAGCCGGATCGAATCGAATCGATTGGCTTCGAACCGATTCGAATCGAATTACTATTACTAAAATAAGATCGTGAGGGGAATGTTGCCAGCAACACTATGTGGTTCTCTGAAACCGACTTTACACGATAGTATCAGATCATTGCCCATTGTGCTTTCACTGCCTTCTATACCCTAACTTTCACACTTAAAGAATCCTAATTGTAGCTATTCCTTACAAGATGGCCTACAGCTATACTTATTTATTTAACTAGTAGTAGTAATGGTAAGTCATAGCTAACTAGAGTCTCTGATAATACTGAATAACCCAGCTAACCAAGGTTTTCATTCTGGTGCTGCAATTAGCAAATAGAAAGAAAATAAGTAAACATAAATCTTAGCTGATTTTTGAAGTTCTAGGACAATAATAGATGTTGATATTTAAAAATAGTTAAATGCTGTTGTCGTCGTGTTATGTAACTCTCACACCTACTTAATAGAATATGTAGAGTTTTAATTGAATATTTGGTAGTTGAACATAGAAATTTTCGCAAAAACCAAGATATACAGAACAAATACATGGTATTACTAATACTTTAAATGAACAAAAAATAATAAGCAGGAATTATACACCTTCATGAAGCACAGATTTTAAAAATATCTACCTAATAAAAGTTACGTATGTATAGGATATTTCAGGAACTATAACAAAATGTTTTTTAAATCTGGTTGCATGACTTTTTCTGTAATTATCGATCGAACGGTAATATATTAAAATATAAGTGACTTTGTATGTAATCAATTATTGACAGATAAATGTGTTCATCAAAAGAATCCATAAAGAAATATATCATGGGCGCCTTCATTTGAAATAAAAAGGAATTCGCTGAATAATACTTAAGTTCACTTCCTCTCCGTAATACAGCAAAAGTTTTAGAGTGACAATTTTCACGCTTTATCAGTAGATTTCCCTAGCATACAGCTTAATGTAGTTGTCACTCCCGCTTACCACGTAACTATTACAGCCTTAAAATGATTTCAGTAAATGTTTTTCTTTCTGTTATCTTTATAGGACGAAGAGAAGTTTATGTAAATGTCTATTTTAAGTAAACATGGTACGAAGAAGGTCAAGAAATTAACTTTCATGTCATCTAATCGTTAATTTCTCAGTTAAAAGTAAAACAGCATTGGACAATGTAATTAAAAAAATTTACATGTGAAAGTATACAGTAGTATTTAAAAGGTATAATCACACAATTTGGACACCGTTCGCATAAATTTCGTATCTTCCATTCCGGCTATTCCATTTAAGTGAAGTAAAGAAACGGAATTAAACAGAAATGAAGTAACAATAATTATTGCTACTAAAGTTAGAATATTAAAGCAGTGCTTAGGTATATAATTAAAATAAATATTAAATATATAAATATTTAACAAATACATGGTGTCCCAGTTTATAGAAACATGACTTCGATAGCCAACCTCATTTTTAGATCAAAAGTTCGACTTAACTTGTGTCATAAAGTTCTTCGTCTTCGAGATACAGGATTACAAATATAGATAGAAATTAGAAGAACAGTTGTCTCCCACTTTTTCCTTACGATAACGCATGGTTTTCGAGAAAGAACGCCATGAAAGTTGAGAAGTGTTGTAATTTTATTCAAGAACACCTAAATCTATCGTTGAAGCCAAAAAAATCTGCAACGTAAATTAAATAAAATAACAAAATTAATGAACCCCAATTAAAACTAGAGTAAATGTTGAAATGGAAACTATTTTGTTGGATGCACAACGGGCAGAGGCAATGGGTAAAGTGATATTCTGGTATTTCGTTGCATTCATTTTGTATTCTCTCGCAAATATTGAAAATTTAGATTTCTTGTTATTTTTTTTAAATATTTTTGTTAGTTAGCAATATTATTGTAGTCTTCGACAAAAACTTACATGCAAAAACATATTTTGTTACATTCCAAAATCTCATAAAGCTATACCTCGCAATCTTGTCTCGTTATTTGTTATTCTGTACCATTCTGTAACTCTACTGAGCAAAGCATTGTCATCACCCTTCCGGTATTTTGTCGTCCATCGTGAAATACGCCGGCTATGTGATCGTAAAGGACAATTTCCATAAGACTGGAATTTGTTCTAAATTTAAGTTCCCTTGTTTTGGGCGCAGTGTAGAATGCGTTAGTACTGGCTTAGAAGGGGAACGTTTACTGGAAACAGGATAAAATTGCGATCTGGCTGGTTTGTAATAAACACTTACTTAAAATACCACAATATAATTATTGTTTTGAGAAATGTTGTATTCTGAGCTAATAGCAAATGAGAAGTGAGGTTATGACTTGTGGTTTTACTGGAGAAATTGGAAGACATGTACTCTTTGTGTTTAAGGTAAATAGATCGTCAAATTATAGTTAGTTTTCGTTTTGTGTTTAAGTACATTACTGAGTTTCCAGTAGGTAAACATTCGATAAGTGTGTAATTCAAACGTATTTCTTTAGGGTGCACGCCTAAGGGCGAAGTTTGAATCATTTTGCACGGCTGAGGCGAAGTCTGCATCGTTTTGCACGCCTGAGGCGAGGTCTGTATCATTCTGCGAGTCTGGGTGCGAGGTTTCTACTGTTCTGCACGTTGGAAGCGCGGTTTGTCAGTATTTTGCAAGCGTAAGACTGAAGAGTCTACGTACCTACGTAAGCACTGAGTACAGTCCAGCTAAAGGGGAACGAGGAAGTGTGTGAAGAATACCTACCTTTATGTGCCGCTGGTAGCTTGTATCTGTATATACAGGGTGTCTCACCAAGAATTGCGCACCAGAAACTTTAGAGAGCTACTAATGGCAGTGTGGCCAATTTAACTAAAGGAATTACAAGCATCTGGAACTTCCGGTTATACTGGAAGTCGATACCAACTTGCTTATTATAAATAGAACACCTTGCATATTTTAGAGTTTTCGAAAAGAGCATGAAATTCTAAATCAAAAACATGTAGGATACCCTATGCCTTAACCTAGCCGTTTCAGAGATAATGACATTTTAAAAAATTTTGATAAGTGTAATGGTTTACAATAACCTTTTTTCTGATGTAAGCATTGTGGGGGTTTAAGTTACAACTTTTTGAAATATTTGCGATTTTCGTAGAAATTCAAGAATTTTTAGTAAAAATGTTATCAAATTAGCCATGACTAGAAACAATCAGTAATGTCCAGTCATTCTCTTATGTCAAAAAATGCCATCGCGTTTAAATTACACCCACGAAGACTTTTTTGAATTTGTTTATTATTTATGGAGAATGTGATAAAGTAATATCAAGAACTTGTAGTACATTTGTTACTAGATATGCACGAAAACAAAATAACACTAAACACTGTAACATGCCTATTAATTGGATTGAAGACACTTTGCGTAAACTAAAATAGCTAAGATAAAATCAAGTAAAAATATGATTCCATTCTAACTTAATAATTGTTCAAAATTCCGCCCTCAAACCTCCACACATTTTTCGCACTTTCGGATTATTTCTTCATGGGTTGTTCTAATTGAATCCTGTCAAAAGTTTTGAAATGCATTTCTTACTCTCTGCATATAATCTTCAAAGTTGTTAATGGGCTCTCATAAACTTTATTTTTAATAGTTCCCCAAATAAAATAATCTAAAATTGACAAATCGGGCCAGCGAGGAGGCCATAGGAAAGGTCCATTATTGGCGATCCATTGATCGTAAAAAAGTTTCTTGTAAAAAAATATTTATCAAATACGCGTTATGTGGGGGAGCACCGTCGTGCTGATAAAAAATGTTTCTATGTTCGGCGAGAAGTAAATTTTCTAAATAGTTATTATTCAAATTTTGTAACATATTTAGATATCTTTCACTCCAATAATGCGAATTATGTCGATTAAGTAGTCCACTTTTGGTAAATTTAACTTCATCTGACCATATAATATTTCTCAAATAAGAATCGCCGCCTACAGACCTTATTAGAATAAATTCACAAAATTTTTCTCTTCTTAGGAAATCTGTTTCTTTTAATCGTTAAACCATTTGGAACGTAAACGGGTGAAATTTATGTTTAATTAAGATTCTGTAAACTGAACTGCATTTTCTTCAACAATCCCATTCAAAATCACAGTATCTAAACAGTCTTTATAACATACTGCGTTCATTAAAAAATCTGACATATTATTGCTTCGTATTTATCCATTTCTAGAAAAAAAATATTGGGTATTACATAAGCACTTTTTCAAGCCTAACATGATAACAATAATTTAACAAAATTCCGAGTTTAAAGTCTGAATTTAACAAAATTCCGACTTTAAAGTCGGAATATAACAAAATTCCGAGTTTAAAGTCGGAATTTAGTTTTGTTATATTCCGACTTTAAAGTCGGAATTTTGTTAAATTCCGACTTTAAACTCGGAATTTTGTTAAATTGCGACTTTATAGTCGGAATTTTGTAAATTTCCGACTTTAAACTCGGAATTTAAGAAAAAATAAAATAAAATTTATTGTGGCCCTTCTACGCCTTCGTAAAAATGAAAATTTTCACAATTAAGAAACGATTTCTTCCAGTTACAATATAAAAACGAAAACTCCTAATCCGACATATATCTAATAATAATAACAATATCTTTATAATTTTAAAATGTTTCGATTTAACATAACTAGAAATCTTTGTCGCTAACCAGCTTAATCGTGCATGTATAAAATTGTGCATACTATATTTTTCATGCTAAATCACATACAACAAAATAAAATAAAACTAAACATACTTATTTTGTTTATAGTTAATATAGAAAAATTTACAGTATGCCTTGCGTGCAAGATCTAAGCAACTTACGATGATGATTATAATCATTACTTAAATGAAACAATAATAATAAAGGTTGCGCCATGTGAAAATAACTTCTGAAAGTTTGTAGCTAGCATTAGACGAGCAACAGAAAAGTGTAAATATTTAGTGAAAATGACAATAATATTCATATAAAAAATATTTCTTGATACAAAAGTTTTGAATTATTGGTTTAAATAAACAAACACGTTAAACGTATTAATATATTTATGGTATACTGAGTGTTCCGAAAATGAATGTTCCACTAAAGCACCCACATAACTTATCAAAAAACAAGTCTTTTTGACAATACTTTTTTTACAGATTAAAAATTTCGGAAACAGTACAAATAGGTTAAAATAAAAACACTACCTTGCCTACGTTTCGTTTAATATACTTAAACTTCGTCAGGACTCAATGGGCAAGATATTACTATGGAATTTCCAAAACAATTTTTTTTTATATCTGTAGGCATAACAATTGAAAAAACCCAACCAATTTCCATAACTCAATAATTTTTTTTAAAAAATTACCGTACAAGATCATTAAATCAGTACCTCTAATCAATTATGCTAAATATCCTGGAAATTCAAAAAACTGTTTTTCATTGAAATTGAAAAATGTTCATTTTCTGATAGCCCTTCATACATAGCAACTTTCTATACTACTAAATTCATGTCGTGTATTTTTGGAACATCCTGTATGATAAATATATATAAAAATCAAAAATATAGGTATTCTCATATACAGTGATACTATTGTGCCATTTGCTGTTTGGGCAGTTAGATAATCCGAGTAAAGATGTGTATGACATAAATATTAACATTATAAAATATGTACAAGATATCATTATTATTCCCCTTACAAAATTAGTTAACTCATATATAAACAGTGGAACTTTTCCACGGTGCCCAAAAACATCAAAAATGATTCCACTTTTTAAGAAAGGCGATGTGAATGAAATAAACAATTATCGACCTATGTCAATAATAGAGAAAGTCATGTTTCAGCAACTTGTTACTTTTTTTGAATAAAATAATCTCCTGTCAAATTGTCAATTTGGTTTTCACTCCGGCAAATCTATGATTGATGCAATAAACAAAATGGTAGAAAGTATAATACCGGCATTTGAAAATAAAAGTTTTGCCGGAACTACCTTCTGCGATTTGTCGAAAGCATTTGACTGTGTTCAGTATGATATCCTGGTTAATGAACTTCAAAAATATTGGCTAAACGCTACAACCATAAACTTACAGCCAGAGATCAAATAATTGTATATAATGGAATATTATCGCCATCAGCAAAAGTAAAGTTCAGAATACCTCAGCGTTCCGTACTAGGGCCCCTATTATTCTTAATTTAATGATCTACCTAATCATGAAAATGACACTTCACTAGTTTTTTTCGCTGTTGACACCACCATAATTAATACAAATAGCAATGCAAATAATTTACTGCAGGATATGCAGCTATCACAGTTGAAAGCTTCTGACTGGTTTAGAGCAAATAAATTTCATCTTAATGAGTCGAAGACACAAATTATGTTTTTTTGTACCCGAGACTTAGATCATTTTGACAATCCTGAAAACGTAAAATCTTTAGGAGTAATCATGGATCCAAATTTACGTTGGGATCAACATGTTGACTATCTATGTGGTAAACTACCCAATGTTGTATATCTGATAAGGAACTAATGGCAAAATTGCCTGAAAATATCATAAAAACAGTTTATTTCTCCTTATTTCAAAGTGTTTTTTTTTATGCTTAACTTACCTGGGGGCACTCCTCTCATAGAATATTCTCACTGCAGAGACGCGTTATATGAATAATGACACGTTTGACGTTTAGACAAGACGTAAAACAAAAATTTATTGAGCTCAATGTCTTAACAGTTCCTAGTTATTATATCCTTACGGTGCTCATGTATATTAAACAAAACATAAACAAATATGTCTCGCGCAGAGAAATACATGAATACAATACCAGACACAGAGATCAAGTTTGTTTAGACTACACCAGATTAGTTAAGAGCCAAAATACAATAAACTACTATGGTCCAAATTTTTTTAATAAGTTACCACAAGACATCAAGCAGTTACCAGAAAAACAATTTAAACTTAGGATTAAACATATTTTGCTGAATGAAGCATACTACTCATTTAACGAGTTCTTATGTGATGTTTTATATTAAATTTCTTTCAGTGTTGTCATCGTTATTATCGATGTTATGGTGAAGCGGGTATTCCAGAGCGGCAGCAGCTGTTCTATGCATCTCACTAGTGGTGCTGCTTAGTATGTTACATGCCATACTCAGAGCTACTCTGCCACGCGTACACTCCAGACTCAAGAGTCCTCGGCCCCCCCGTTGACGTAGGAGGTACACACGAGGAACGGACGATCTAGGATGAATACTTCTGTGAATATTCATCATCTTGCGGGTATCCCTATCTAATTGGCGCAGCTCCTCTACTGTCCACTTTACTACTCCGAAGGAGTAGAGCAGAACCGGAACGGCAAGCATATTAGTTACAAACACCTTGTTCTTCCCCGAAAGTTCGGAAGACCAAATCTTTCGGAGGCGGTGTCTGTACTTGCCGCGGAGAGAATCTTTTATTTGTGATACATCCTGGATGTGCCTTTGTTGCACACCCAGATATGTATAGGTCTCTCCGGCATCCAGATGTCTTAGGATGCTTCCGTCTGCTAGCTGCACATCTTCAGGCAATTCCCCGCATCGTCCTCTCTTGAGGTGGACGACTGCACATTTATCCAACCAGAACTCCATACCAATTGCCCGCGTATATTCTTCGACCACCCTAAGAGCGTTTTGTAGTTTGCACTCTCCGGAGGCATAAAGTTTAAGGTCATCCATATAAAATAGATGGGTGACCTTATGCCTCCGGTCGCTGGGTGGCCCACATGGATATCCGCGGGTTTGGCGGAGCCCAACAGACAACGGCAGCAGTGAGATGCAGAAGAGGAGAGGACTCAGGGAGTCACCCTGGAAAACTCCTCTCCTAAATGCCACCTGCTCTGTTGTGACCCGCTGTGCACCTGATGTTATGGTGAAGCGGGTCTTTCAGAGTGGCAGCAGCTGTTCTATGCATCTCACTAGTGGTGCTGGTACCGCAAGACATTCGAGCAAGTACAACAATAGCTCGTGCGATGTTGTATCAAATGCCTTGCGGTAGTCAATCCAGGCCATCGATAGATTCCGCTTGTATTGCACAGAATCCTGTGTAATACAGCGGTCTATCAGCAGGCTGTCCTTGCAACCTGCCATGCCCTTCTTGGCACCACGCTGTTCGTGTATCTGCTGGAAGACCGGATCAACAGACCTCAGTGTCCTAGTATACAAGATACGTGTAAATATCTTGTAGCAGGAGTTGAGGCAAGTGATCGGCCTATAATTCCTCGGGTCGGAAAGATCCCCCTTTTTGGGGATAAGCACAGTACGTCCCTCGACGAACCAGTCCGGAATCTGCTGCCCCTCGTTCAACCATGAGTTGAAAACTCGCGCCAGACGGCGGTGAGTGGAAGGAAATTTCTTCCACCACCAGTTGTTAATGCCGTCTGGGCCCGGGGCAGCGAAGTTCTTGGTACCAACAAGTGCTTGTTGGACTTCCTCCGTACTGATTGCCGGGCACTCTTCTTCTGGCTCTTCAAGATGTCTGTGACACAGAGCCTCGAAGTGTGCAATTGATGGAGTGTCGCTATTGAATGGACGCGTCGTTTCGTAGATTCCCTTCCAGAAGGTTTCGACATCTTCTACAGCCGGCGGATTATCTACAACACGCTGTGGCTCTTGAAAGTGGCGAGAAGGATTCGTACGGAACAAATTGTTTTGTTCCATACTCCTCACCCGCCTCTTCAATGTTTTCTTTATCGCCATGAGCGCTCGGATCCTATCTAGACAGTGCTGCTTGATGGTAAGCATCACTGTCAGATTTAGAGTATGGTGTTGACGTCTTAATCCGGCTGTTATGCGCCGGATTCTGGGGAGTAAAAACTCTACCAGTCGTCTTATATTCCACCACACTCTGGATCCGAGAAGCGTGTTGTCTGGCCGACTGTATCTTGCCCTCGATTTTCTGTACACGCCGCTTGGCTTTCTCGACCCCGTGATTGGTTGACCTCTCACGGAGGACGAGTTGCTTCGCGGCGTTGTACACGGCACAGTTAATTTGCCAGATGTCTGCATCTTCCGGAATTTCCTCATCGATGACCACGTCCATTCTAGCCAGGTCTTGTGGCTCTAGGTTATCCCTGGTTTTAAGGCTAACCCTCGTCCTTAAGTCTACGTCGGTGAACTCTAGACGATGTTCCCCAACAGCTGATAATTGCCGCGGTGGGACTGCAGCTGGCAGTTCTTCCGGCTGACAGGGTGCCCCTTACATAACCTGTCCTGAGCAGAAAGGATACTTGATCTCTCAGGTGTTGTTGAGAGAAGGCGCGATGCTCTGGATGCATTTCGCACCAAAGTGCATGCAATCGCGCCATGTATCCCCTTCGCTCAGGTTCGCTACTCTCGCGGCAGGTCAGCAAGTCATCCAGAAGTTCCTTCGTCCACTTAAAGCGTCCATGTGCAATTGCATTATCGTCATCGGTAGGACCGTCCGGTAAGGCCCCTCCCATCTGTCCTTGACCTCCATCCGACTGAGGTCGAATATGAGGGGCCCTTCTAAGGTTATATGTAACCCATAGCAGTAAAAGCACCAGGGTGGTTAGCCCTGGTACTCCCTGCCGGCATATGTCATGCAGAATTGCCTCTGCCTGTCCAGGGTGCACCAACGTGGAGGTTGCCGGTCCTTAGCACCCCCAATTATTATTATTATTATTACTATTATTATTATCATTATTATAGCTTGATAGTGTAATAGTAATATTTTTTCTTCCATAATGTTCAGTTATAAAATATAACACTAATCTGAACCAAAAATCGACTAGAAATTTACATTACTTCTGTGAATGCGACTTACAAGAGGTACAAGAAGCACTGCTTATGTTCAGATTTAACATAACTTTCAACTTTTCTTCTTCTTTTCTAATATAAAATTCAATTATGGTGGCATATTAATCTTTCCTATATGAGACTAAATTTTAGTTCTTAATTTAAAAATAAATTGGCTTTTAGACTAAGGCAGACATTAACCTTCGAGGGTGTTACCCTAATTTATATTTAAGATTAGGATAAAAAAGCTTTTGTTATGCCGTGAAATGCGATTGCTTCGGCACCACGCGATTTATCACCTCTACCTGGCCACACCATTAGAATCAGACAATAGAAACACTCAGGTAAGAGGTTTTGTAGACTTACGACCAAGTATTTACCACGAATAAAAATGTGGCATGGTTTTCTTATACAGGGTCTCCGATATGTATAGAAACGGTCGATTATCTCCTAAAGTAAGATAGCTATCGAAAAATGATAAGACACAAAAGTTTTAGTTTTTTAAAATCTATTACAGTAAAAAAAAGTTAAGTATACAGGATCAGTCAAAAAGTCATGACGAAATAAAGTTGCTTTTTCTTTAATGGACACCCTGTATATTATTCCATATTTTAATTCTTCTAGAAATTCTAAATAAAATTCTTTGTAGCACATCATGTATCTAAACTTAACCGTTTTCGAGATATCAAATTTTGAGAGTAACTTTTTACTATTTTCAAATTTGTTAAAGAAAAAGGGCCCCAAATTATGGATATTTATTTTGAAAATAACACAAGGTGGAGGATATGGATATGATTTAATTGTATTATTAGTTTTTTTTTACAGAAAATAAAAAGTATAACAGTTCAGAGTTGATAAAAATACATGAAACGAAAAAAATGTATTTTTTTAATGTCCTGAATATATTAAATTTTATGGAAACAATAGTTATGCCAGAAAAAAAAAGATACAACAAGTTTTAATAAACAACAAATATTTTCTTTAGAACTCTATTTTATAAGCTGCTCAAAGTGTTCACCATTTACCTCCTGACAGTAATGAATCCGCTGAACAAAATTTTGTAGTGAATCTGAAAATGTGTTGGGAGGAATAGTGGAAATTTCATGCCTTATCCTTTCTTGCAACTTTTCGATATTTTGCGGCCTATTTTTGTAGACTAGGTACATATTTTGTGACCCCACAGAAAAAAGTCAAGCGGGATCATATCGGGAGACCTAGCTGGCTATTCAATTGCCCCCCTGAGTCCAATTCATTTATCAGAAAAAGTTTCATCTAGATATGCCCGTACCACACGTCCAAAATGTGGAGGAGCTCCATTTTGTTGAAACCATATTTGTTCTGCCGGTAAATTGGGATTGTTATTGTTCGGGAATAATCGTCTAAGCTCTGGAATAATATTCTCTTGCAAAAGTAATAAATATCGTTCAGGGGGTGAAATTTCCGTTTATAAAATAGGGTCCTATGACGTGTTCACCAATAATGCCACACCAAACATTTACTTTCTGTGGTCGTTGGGTGTGAACTTCCTCCATCCAATGTAGATTTTGGTCTGACCAATACCTACAGTTGTGTTGGTTTACGTGCCCGTTTAAACAAAATGTAGATTCGTCAGAAAATAATATGTGGGTGACAAAGTTGACATTTTCGTTTAATTTATCTATAATAACTTCACTCAATTCTTGTAACAAATGAATTTTATATGGATGGAATTTTTCCGGTTTGCAAATTTTTTTGAATAGAATATCGACTCATGTTATGATTTTAAGCCCTCTGTTGTGTCGAATTTATTGGATTTTCCACCACATCTAATATAACATTCAAAGAATTTTCTTCATTTGTAACACTTACTGATCTTCCACTTTTCCGTCGCTCTATAACACCTCCAGTTTCATGAATACGTTGCAATATTTTTGAAACGGTTGATTTAGAAATACGTTCCCGATCGGGATGCAATTCATGAAAAATATCCACTACTTCGTCTCAACTTCGTCTTCTATCACCATATCCTATAATCATTAAAACTTCCAATGCACTCGTTTTCACTTAAACGTGCCATTTTTGCACGAAAATTATTCACACTAAATATAATTTTGACATGTGTTGTCAATATAATCACTGTTAGACAAAAGAAGGACGCGGCGTTGTTATGGAGCTAGGTAACTTGATGGACTCTAAACCTGATGGACTAAAATATTTTTGTATAATTTATAAGAAAATGATTTTCAAAGTTCGATATCTCGAGAACGGTTAAGTTTAGATACATGATGTGCTATAATGAATCTTGTTTAGAATTTCGAGAAGAATTGAAATATGGAATAATATACAGAGTGTTCCATTAAAGAAAAACTAATTTGGTTTCGTCATGACTTTTTGACTGATCCTGTATACTTAATTTTTCTTTATTGTAATAGATTTTAAAAAAAACCCTAAAACTTTTATGCCATAATTTTTCGATAGCTGTCTTACTTCAGGAGATAATCCACTGTTTCCATACATATCAGCAACCCTGTATACTTTTGAATACCTGCCCTATTATGGTACACTGAATTGCATAAGATGCAGAAAGAATCGCTGATGAATTTAAATTATAATTTCTAGTAAATTGTTTATGTTGTCAAATAAACATTATATACAGGGTGTCCCAACCAAAAGTAGGCACCCTGAATAACTTTGGAGATAAAATTTTTTTGAAAAATTGGTGAAACACGTCGACCTTGTTTCCAAATCCGAAAAAGAGAAAGAAAATAAATTTATTTTCCATGAAAAATTCCAAATACGACATTTGGAGTAATTTTGTCATTATGCATGATTCACTAAACATTTAGTTCAGCTTTCCACCAATAGGTGCCGATAGACTGGAAATACAGACGGATGTTGAAAATTAAGTGTCAATTATTCCTATATCTTATAGAACGTAGCCAGGTAATTTTATGTCATCGTATAAGCAGTATAGATTGATTTAAAACATTCGCATTTCTGAAAATACGGAAATAATAAAAGCCAGAATACATTGTTACTGATGTTGAATTTTGTCAAGAGCAGTAAAGTAATAAGAGAATATAAGGGAAAATCTCGGAAAAATGAGAAAAACTATTCAAAATTAAAAGGATATAAAATAAATTTATGGTAGCTTTGCTTAAATCTATGTTTATTATCATTATCATTTTCTAGAGTGGTTCATATTTGAACAAATATAGTAGATGCCATATATAAATGAAGTGATTTGCTAAATTGGCCAGGTAAATTAAGGTAGACCTCGCTACAGTACCTTTTTATACATCCCAACTTAACATCCAGTGATGGGATTTCCACTAGCGCATAGCGATGAGAATTATAGCTTTAAAATGAAAATCACAGTTTCAACTTTTAACACCGATTTTCATTCTTATACATTGCTGTGACAGTTTAGATGGATTTTAGACGCAACAAATGAATTTTCAAATACAAACAAATATTTATAAAAGTTTTTGATTGTCTTCATTACTCAAGGTAGGAAATTGCAAATTATATTTTTTTTCTATAGAAACGTAAACATTATGCTGCCTTAGTACATAGCTCTGTTATTACTTCTTAAACATTTTCATTTTATTGTAATGATATTTAATTTATAGATAAAGTTTCGTCTAAAACTTTACAATACAGGGTTTTAAAGTTTTTAAACATGAATAATTTTTAACGATAAATTAAATATGTAAAATCGATCTTCCTCTTCAAATAAAATATTGGGCAAATTTCACGCTCGCTGACTTTCCGGAATGTCTATCAATGCAATTAATAAAGTTTAAAATTGCTTTACGAACAAAATTCAAGTTAAGAAAAACAGTCGTACATTATATGATAGAATACAAATGTATTTTGAAATTTTCCAGACAGTTATTATTAACATTATGCAATCTATTTCTTCCGAAAGAACATTTTCAATATTAAAATTGATTAAATTGAAACTTTTAAAGAATTTACACATTTACACAGTGGAGTAGATAAAGACGAATGAGTGCCATTTCAGTAATCATATATTATGCCAGCGCCTCAAAAAATAATCAAATACTGGGAGCCACTAAATGTAAGAATTATAATAATGACGATCCAACTGAAGGGAAGAATCATGAATTATAACGATCCTTGGTATCTATGCTCACAAAAGTGATGCGACAATTTAAGTGCAAGACTGCTTTGAGAACTCTCTAAGAAGTGCTATAAACCAAATTCCGAATAATCAGAAAATTAGAAATTAACATAATTCTCTAAACATTTTAATGGTAGACTAATAATCCTACTGATTTTGCTAGATAGTAAGTAAATGCCTCTATTAATAGTTTATCCTTATATAAATATTATCGAGTGAAATATGGACCCCTAAATTTTTACGTTGATACTAGCAACGTCTGTTTACGATACTGATAATTTTGAAATAGTATATGCGTACAAATCGGCATTATAGCCGAAATAGGTAAAGCCCTTATAGCTATTTGCTCGGTGCTGAAGGTTGATGGTTCGATTCCATCCTGGAGATAGTTAGAAGTTCTATTTGGAATTTTCTTCAGACTAAGATGAGAGAGGGAATTGTCAATACCCTAGATATGGTTCGGACTCCACAGTAAACTATTTTGTGATGGATGGTGCTGCCATAGAAATTTTTTGTCTTTTCCTCTCCACGAAAAATAGTTATAGTGTTGCTATAGAGCAAAACAAATGACCAAATTCCGAATAATCACGAGATTGTACGTGGTAGATTTTTAAATGGTAGGAAACAGAGATCAGTAAAACAGTAGCGATGCATGGTGAAGCAACTATCAGTGACCACAGACACATATTGAAAATATTTGAAATCAGTACGACCTAAAAATAACAAATACTTTTTTTCCCACATAAGGATATCCATAAGTACACTTGGTACCAACATATCAGACGGCTTGAGTCAATCTTCGATTGCCTTATTGTGCGACAACAGTCTGGTATAAATGTACAGGATGATAAGGTTAAAAGTGTGTCCTACTGTGGTTTCGATCACCGTTTGCTTGAATCAAAAATATATATTCCCTATACAGCAAGACATTCAAAGTTCAACATGACAGGACCAAAAAAAGCAATATTGACATCACCAAATATAACCTAGAGAGTCTGGAACACGTTAGCATGAAATACCTACATATTCTACAGAAGACTGGAATAGAAAATAATTCCAGACGAAAGGACAACGGACGTAGATACCAACATATAAAATCAAGTATTTTTAGAGGCCGCATATGATTCCTAGGTGTTAACTAAGGAAAAAGAGACCTTACTGGTGGGATGAGAAGTTTGAGCAACAAGTGCAGGACAAAATGCAATTGTATTTAAAACGTCTCCAAAAAATACCAAGTCAACAGAAGAATACATAAGAGCAAACAAAAGAGGTAAAGGAAATAGTCGGGAAAAAGGATTACTCCTGGGTTAAGTATGACTACATTGATCAATACATAGGCGATCTTGGAGTTCGGAAGCTTGGAAAACTATTATATGAGTAAGAATATTTAAAAACCAAGGATCTTCTCTAAACAGCATAATCATAGATGAAAGAAGACCAATAGCCAGCGAAAAAAAACACCAGCAAGCACACAACGTCACTCGCATATACCTTTAAACTAGTCAAGTTAAGAAAGCGATAACTTCAAGTTAAGGAAATCTCCTGGACGGGGGAGGGGGAGGAAACTTGATGGGGGAAGATACTGAAGACAAGCAATCGAAAGCGAGTTCAACGAAACAGAGAAACACACAGCCGTGACAGGTCTAGAAAAAACATATGACAGCATTCCTGTACCATAACTGTGGGTACAAATGCAAAGATTTGACAAAATCATTAACTAAATCAATCTACTCGGAGATACTATAAAGAAAACTCTGCCACAATGAAAATCGGAGAAACTTTCTCTCTCTCTCTCTCTCTCTCTAGAACCCTTTAGAACAATAAAGTGTAGATTATCTCCTACTTTGTTTAAAATATACTTGGAAACACCTTTAGAGGGTGGGTACATAAATGTTAAAATATGGGCCTGTAGAAGTAGGAGACGAAACACAAGGTTTATTGACTAATTGCGTTAAAATAACTTAAGAACTACAAGAAGCATTTTCATTTATTTAAAACTATTCACACAAAAATTAATTCGAAATCAAATTAGAGCGCGTTCTGAAAATTTAGGTTCCTGTAAAATGAAAAAAAAAACGTTGTTTTTATGCGATCTTTTTATTTACATATAGTGAGTGTCTTTTCCCTAAATTAAAAAGATAAAATAATGGCATCTGTATAAGTTAAATCTGGTACACAATTTGTAAAAATGTTTGTTAAAAATATGCCAAGGCAGATACGGTGATAAATATAATATTGTATTACTTTTCAAATAAAATATACACATAGTTATGTAAACACTTGAATCTCTTGTATTGTACTGTTAAACTCTAACAAAAATAAAACCTAATTATCTTAATTGAGAAATCAGAAATTTAAATAAACTTGGAAACACTTGTTAACTAAATTATTATTTCAAAGCTAGTGTTGCTTTGTTATTTAGAACCAAATTTATTAGAAGTTAATTACTATTCAGCTTAATATGCCGCTGTTGTGTGCATATACGAAGGAAAATTAGTAATTAACATAGTTCTATAAACATTTTAATGGTAGACTAATAATCCGACCGATTTTGCTAGATAGTAAGTAAATGCTTCTAAAGTAAGTAAAGTTATTATCAGGAAGCAACTACTCTTGTAAAAGGCACGATATTATCAAGCTAATGTTGGGTAAAGGTAACGGAGAAGCATAGATTAAATATACATATAGATAGTTTATCCTTAAAGATTATCGCGTAAAATATGGACCCCTAAATTTTTATGTCGATAATAGCAACGTCTGTTTACGATACTGATAATTTTTAAATAGTAAATGCGTACAAATCGGCATTATAGCCGAAGTAGATAAAGCGCTTGTAGCTATTTACTCAGTGTCGAAGGTTGATGGTTCCATTCCATCCTGGAGGTAATTAAAAGTTCTATTTGGAATTTTCTTCGGAGATGGAGTCCGAACTCATCTAGGGCATCTACAATTCAAATGCCCTAGATTAGTTCGAACTCCACGAGGAAACGATTTCTTAATAAGTGGTATTGCCATAGAGATTTTTTTGTGTTTCCTCCTCCACGAAAAATAGTTATAGTATTGCTACAAATGATTGTGAATCATTTAATATTAGAATAGAATAGACTGATTAATCAATCAAAATAATGTATTTAAATATTATGTACAAAATAATCATTTTGACGTCCACGCCCAGAGCCAGTCAAACATCCACGGTGAGATGCGCCGTGGCAATTGAAAAATTAAATTTAAAATTCAAACATCTATCCTTAATTAAAAAGGATGTAAATAATACATGCCATTAAAAATGAATGCCTAGGTTAAAAATAACAAAATAGCATTAAAAATAATTGATAAAAATGGTTAAAAAACTATGATTAAAAAGATATTTTACTGATAATTTTTGTTTAAGGAAGGGAAAATCACAATCTCAAGAACCTCTCAAGATAATTTGTCTGTTGAGCAGCTATGTCACACCACTTAACTTTAGATTTTTAACAATTTCTAATTTGACCCAAAAGTTATATTTACTTACAAGATATAATGAATTTTTCAGTAAATAACTATTAACAAATTTTGAAGGAAAATAAAAGAAACAAAAATAAATTTGGAATTTTGGTAGGGTTGACCTATTTTACCTTTATGTACGATATCTTATAGTATTGGCATTAGTTACGTTACCTTACCTTTGAGCATGTATGTCTTCATGTATGTTACCTTATGTTAGTTACGTTTGAGTCCGTTATCTTATCTTTGCGTACATGTGCCTTATCTACGTTACCTTATTTGTTTACATTTAAGTACGTTATCCTACCTTCTTATATGTTTATATATCTTACTTTCGTTATTTACGTTTAAGTACGTTATCATGTCTTTGTGTATGTTTACCTTTATATGCGTTGCCTTATGCCATTTATGATCCCTTTGCGTCCGTGTATCTTTATGTATGTTCTCTTGTGTTAGTTATGTTGACATATGTTATCTTGCTCTTTCGTGTTTATATACGCTACCTTGTGTCATTTTCGTTAGATACATTAACTTAAATTTGTGTGTAACTTTATGTCCGTTACCTTATGTCATTTACATTTGAGCACGTTATCTTACCTTTGCTTACTTACGTGTATCTTATATACATTACGTTGCGTTGTTTACAGTTAGTATCGTTACCTTATCTTTGAGTACGTATCGTTATATACGTTATCTTACGTTATTTACCGTTCTTACGTTTTCATTTTATCTTATATTCGTTACCTTTCGTTAACTTGCCTTTCGTTATCTTACATTTTTCGTTATCTTATCTTTCGTTATCTTACATTTTCGTTATCTTACCTTGGAGTATAAGTTATCTTGCATTATCCTACCTTCGCGTTATCTTACCTTTTCGTTACCTTACCTTGTGTTCTGTGTTCCGTTGAACAACTTTATTATTATTTTAAGCACTTCGCGACATAGTTGCGCATGCTGTTGTCGTATCCGATATCAGACCTTTAAGGTTAGATTGCTTATTGGCGTTTTGTGAACGCTTTTGCGATTGCCTCCCTTATACCTACTGGAATTTTAGTCGGGTTAGGAATCTCTCCTGTTGAAGGAGAGGGGATTGTAACGGTCTATTTTCAGAAATAATTAATTTGGATCGCATTCCTTGTAAATTAAATAAAATGGTTCGAGTATACCATAAATTCCAGACTGGATTAAAATATTATCGATAAACAGTGTCGTATTATCCCTGTAGCGTGGTGCTACTGGACCATCGTACTGTTCCCGACATTTTTGTATATAGTGCGAGTTGGTGAAACGATGTTTTCGGGCAGTGTTTTGAGGCGCGAAAGACAGACAATGAGGGGGAGACGGTAGCCACGGCCCCGAGTGGATGTGTGGTGTGGTCAGGAATTACAGCTGAGCCACGGCCCAGTGCGGATCTATGTCTCTGTATTATATTAAGCACGTTGCCTTATCTTTGCCTTTTTGCGTAGGATATCTTGGAGACAATGCTGAGCCTCGATCGAGAGAGGTTGTATGAGTTTTATGTTATGTTGCTGTGTCTTGTGGGCTATAGATTGCCTTGCAATTTCTGCAGTTGAGATGAACTAATGCCTTGAAGATTTCTGAAGTTTGGAGAGTGAGAAATAAAAAGCTGTGCGAGCTGTGCCCTACTCGCTGGTAAGGTCTTGTTCATTAAATTATAAATTAACTAGGTACCTAGCAACGAGGGCTTCCACCGTTGCCTGTTGGAGGTGCTGCTAAGGAGCAGCCAATGACTTAATGTTAAAGATTTGCAAATCTGTCGGTGTTCGTGAACAATACGAATAAAATTAATTTGACTTTTTTTCGTGGACATAAATAATTGATATAGGAGAAGTTGTTTATTACACGTTTCTCCTTTTTTTAACTGTAACAGTGGCTTTGAGCTAGCCAGAACTTTGAAAAAAACTCATAAAAAAGGTGGCGCCTAACAAAATCTCTAGTGTATTAAACGTTTATTAATGATTAAATTGGTGAGGACCAACTGTCTATGCATTTGTATAGTTTTATGTTTAATTTGAACCTTGTTTAGTTAATCACTCACTTCCCCGCTCAGAGAGAAAGAGTCAAATTTGTATTTATTCAATGTATGTATTTGTATATGAATTTTGTTTTACTACTTTAAATAAATTGTGATCTATTAAAATAAATAACAGGACCGGAAAACCCCTTGTTATACTTTTTGATAAGGCTGAAATGGTTTAACTTTTTTTCAAGTTTAACTGCTCCTCTATCTCTGAAGCTTATGAGATCCCAATATTGAGGAATTAAGAGTGGTGTACCCTGTATAAATAAATAATATTAATATAATTGAAACTAAACTTATTGTAAAGATTTTTTTTTACTTTCTAACAATAATATTTATTTTAAATATTAAACTCGAATTTTCCAATTCAATTTAATATGATCTGAACTGGATTAAATACATTATTTATTTGGTGACACAGCACTAAATTATAAATAAATCATATTATGGTGACTTGAATCATCCAGGAACGAGTTTTAAATAGATGCAGACATTGATTCCCATTCAACGGTAGGGTGTTGACACTCAACAACATATCGAGCACGTCATTTCACTTAAGGACTCATTGTTCTCATTCTCATTCAGTCTTTTGTTTTTGCATAACAGATTCGCTTCAGTCACATTCATGCATCGATTTCTAAAGTACCGGGTGCCCACGAGACTAAGTACCCCCCCACTTTTTTTCTTTATCTTTCAAGATAATTTGAAATTACGGTACAGGGTATTTGGCATAAAAATACATTTTTTGACCTAACCAGACCTAAAACATACACTGTTTAATCGGAAGTTCTAGTAACTTTTTTATTTTAAATAGCACCCTGTATATTTTATAATCCTATCCGATAGAGGTTTGAGTTATCTTTACAGTGGTTTTTTCAAAATCAAAATCGAATCAGAAATTACCTTAAAAAATAGAATTGTATGTGATTAATAAGAAAATCGTATTATTAAGGTTTATAATTCTTATTAACCTATTAACCAAAAGGTATATTTAAACATTTTGCACCCAAAACAAATGACTTTTTTTGCCAATTTATTCAGTTTATGGCGTTTTTATAAACAAATATTTTACAAAAATTAACGGCCAAAATTCACTTTTTTTAAATGGTATCTTGTAACTGTTTTACATGCATTCGGTACAGCTGTAAATTAGCTTTCCAACGCATTTTTTTATATTTAAAATCGGTTGATAAATGGACTTGAAGCCATTTCAAAGCATGTTATATTTTTTGTTAATTACTGACAAAAATGCCAAAATTTTCATTGTCATCTCGAACTACAAACCGCAGTTTCAAGTCAATTTATGGACCAATTTTAAAATTATAAAATTTGAAATGTTTTTTAATCATATCCTATGGACGGATAAAAGTAGATTCGAAAGTAATGTAAGTAAAGTAATCACAGAAATATTCATTACTGAGTCGATATGAATCCTCATATTACAAATCCAATACAAAATCAGGGGTGGAGTAAATGTTTGGTGTGGAATGATTGGCAGGCATCTCATAGGGCCAGATTTCTTTAATCATTCTTTAACAGTAGTAAGGTATCTTGAATTTTTGCAAAATAACTTACCTATTCTGCGAGTAGCAATACAGCTTAGAACAAATATGTTATGATTCCAACAGTATGAATCATCTTTCCATGATTCAACGCTTGTTCCGGGACATCCTAATGAGTATTTTCAAGGTAGATGGATTACACCCATAGTCCTGGTTAGCAGCCACCGAGATCGCCTGACCTTACCTCACCGAATTTCTTTCTTTGTTGTACCGTTAAGAATATGGTATTTGATCGCCTTCAAATGATATCGAATATTTAGATTGTTAAGACCTTTGGCTTAGAGGAAGCATTCTCCAAAAAGTGACGACAAATGAGATCAAATTACATTGGCTTTATGTATAGAAGAAGAAGTGGGATATGCAGAACATTTAATATGGTAATATATTTTAAATGACTTTGTGAGTTAATAATACTTCAATTCAAATTGTTTTTAAAATAACCTGTCAAAAACATTCAGATGATTAAAAATATATGTAACTGGTTTAATCTTTTTTAAGATTTCATAGAGTTTAATTTTAAATATTATTTAGAGCAATACGTTGAAACTTCTACTAAATTTGCTTTTTAAATGATCCTTTTTGATGTTCCCGATAGTGCTAGGTATTTTTCTAATTTTAGTATTCGAATATTCGTTTAAACTTTTATTCAAATATTTGAATTATTCAATATTCAATTATTTCAACTTTTTCGACTATTTGGCCAATTATATATTCGAATATCTGATTATCGAATATCTGAATATTAGAATTTTAAACTATCTATTTAACTATTTGAATATTCGAGTACTTATGTATTCAACTATTAGAATATTCGACTATTCGAATATTCGACTATTCGAGGGTTAATTCGATTGTCCACTCAAGAAATAATGTTCTTTTTATCAAATTCATTACAAAACAATGAAATTACTCAGAAAATTCATTAAAATTAAAATCATGCAACAAGCTTAATATTTTTATTACTTATAATTAATGTACATAGCTACCATACTCATCAAGTTAAAGTCACCACCTTCCGAAATGTTTTTTTTTCTGGCACTATTTATAGTTGAGCGTGCCAGAAACAGAGCATTTTGAAAGGTGGTGATTTTAAGCTGATGAGTATGGTACATCTAAAGAGCTATTCAGTAACAAAAATTTGCACTGTACACGAGTTTGTGTTTTATTACACTAAAGCCAAATTTGCTTCGTGAATTCATATGTAGATACAAAAAACCTCTGAATAATTATAGTTACTTTTTATTTGAGGTTTTTTATATAGATTATATGCAGAAGAAATAGGATACAATTATTACAGAATATGAATAAAAAAAAGACATATTTTTAAAAGTCTTCTTTCATCTGGTTAGTTATCGACCAAAGGGACACTTCAAATCTAGGATGTGACTGAGATATCAACGGTCAACTAATAATATTATTAAAGGAATTTACGTATATCCTCTATGGATCAACAAAATGCGGCTATATAAACTAATAGTATTATTAAAGGGATTTATGTGTACCCTCCATGGAACAACAAAATGCGGCTCTATAAACTACTCTCGTCTTCTAATTATGACATCAAAATTTTTGTCAGTTGATACCAAAGTCGATTTTCAATGTTACCGTCGAGGACATGCTAATAGAAGATATTAAGCACATATTTGACGGCTGGCTGTCCAAGGAATACAGAATGATACAAAGTTATGGGACTTTGTTGTCCACCAGATAAAATATTACAGCTATATTCACGATGAGACAGAGAATTTATAGATTGTAAAGAGGAAGAAGAAGGTAGCGAAGAAGATGATTTGGAAAAACTTCCAACAATACAGTGACTCTGAAGAGAATAACAAAAAAAGAGAAGAAAAAAGATATTATTTTTTGCTTTTATTGAGTTACAGTATTGTAATTGTTTTTGTTATACGTATTAACTTTGCAATTTTTCTCAGAAACTTTAGGTCACATCGAAATAATACACTGGGCACAGAAAGTTAATGATATTGGGAAAGTCATACTTGAATACGTTCCTGCACATATGCTTTTCCGTGTGTATGCTTCTGCATGGTTTTCAGATGTTCAGAATAAAAAAAGTTATGTCTCTTTTTTATCACATTCTTGTTCATGCAGCACATGGGGTTACAGTAAGTGTCCAATCAGTACGAAATAGATTCAGGGAGTTTGGTCTGTACAAGTCATCCTTCATATCGAGCCCCTTAGTTAAATCCAGCTGAACATGCAGCCCGTTTAAGGTGGGCGAGGGATCATCAAAACTGGGACATAAAATGGTGTTCAGTCTGTCTCAAGCTGAAGCATTTGGCAATATTACTTAGAAAAAACATAGTTCTTTAATGTGAGCATTTTATATAAAATTGTAGTGAAATAGGGTAATTGAGTACATTTAGAAAGTCTCTTGTATGCGATATTATACCAAGAATAATTCGGGTCGTTGATTGTTTGCTTACTTGTTCGGGTTTACGTGTATTTGTTTAGTTCATGGTTACGTTTTTATTAAATGTCTAGCTGGAGTTATAAGAGTTAATTGCTGTCGTTGCATTGTGTATTCATAACCTATTTAATTAATATTTTTATGCCAGTAAAAAGGTGCTGCAGTAGTTTTTATATTTTGTCAGCATGAACATGTTATCTAGATTTGTTTTGATAACATGAAGAATTTTTTTGTAAATTTCAATTTAAGCTTTTAGAAAGATAACTGCTTTAAACAACAAAAAAGATAAAGGAGAATAAAATGACTGTAATGAAACGAGCCTGTAATTAATGTACTCTTACATGATTTTTATTTCTAAAAAGAAGGGTATAGAAATAAAGAAAATAGGGAAGAAAGTGTTAAAGTAGTGTTAAAGATTGGGTACAAAAAAAGTTTAGTGGTTGTGACATGCATATGCATTTATTGGAGGAATTGTGTAATATCAGTTGTAGCTGTTCCTGAGAAAAAATCATTTGAAATTACTGTTCCACACTGCTGAGTGAAAAATAAAAGAAAACCCTCGAAGAGGTAATATATTATTCCGATCTTTTATTGAGTTATGTTAAAAATCGTAAAATGTTGTAACGTATTTTAGGGTTTTCTGGTGAGCCTAGATTTGATATTATACATAACCTAAATCCTGAGAAATGTTAACTATCTGGCGGGATTTTATCTATTACCTGTGTTGCCATACTTTGGACTTAATGAACGTAATCTTGTGACGTCATTGTTGGTATTAGTTTCGTACTACCTGGTGGAGACATTTGGTGCTACCAGTGTGCCGTGATCTTGTGATGTCATACTTAAAATACCTACCGGGCGTGACCTACTACTTCAGATGGAGATTTTTGAGCTGGTAAGATACAACAGGGTAGCCAAGAATATTGTCCAGGATTACTAAAACAGATAAGCAGAAAATAAATAGTGTTGTTTAGCTAATATAATATGTATATGTATATATAAATATATCTTTTGTTATAAACACTTACCTTATTTGTAATCAGTAGTAGGGTACCAAGGATAATTTAACTTGCCAGGCATCGGGTTGTCAGGTGTACCTACCACGAGACATATTTGTTTTAAGTTGTTAATAAATGCATAAATATATTTGATATGTGTTGCTTAAAATACTTACCGTTTGAAAAGGGGGTAGTTTGATATTTATAACATATTATATACGCAGCGTGTAAACTAAGTATAGCTATACTGGATGATGTGTTTAATTTGACGTGTAGTAATTAGTTTTAATACCGATTATTGTAACATATTGAATTTGTAATTAGACCGACACTACTTCTTATATTTTACATTTCATAATCAATCTTACAGTTGAAGGGAAATACCTTTTCTTAGCGTTAGTTAGGTTTTTTTCTGTTAGTCATTAAAAGGTTTTCAACATTACATATTTCCCTTATCTTATTTAACTGTTGTCTTATCAGAAAATTTACCAGTAAACCATATCTGCTAATTTTCCGTTTGAGAGCGGGTTCCCGAGGGGAGACAATTAGTGCAAACGGGTGGCGCCCTGGACATCTAGATTTCGACTCACTCCCACATTGTTCAGCTACACCAGATTCCTCTTACTGGGGAACCAGTCATTCCTGACAAGTTTTATTTAGCGATGAATCTCGTTTCGGCTTGTACAGCGATATTAGATATTTAAGAGTTTGCAGGATGTCAGGGGAGAGATACAGTCTAAGATTTATCCAAGCAGCAGGAGGCAGTGTTATGGTATGGGGAAAAATATATGGACGCGCCGATCTGTAAATCTGCAGGAGGGCCATGATTGGACAAATGAGTGCCAATGATATTGCCAGCAACATTGTGACGATTTTTCAAGCTACTATTGGTAAAAGTTTAATTTTTATTGATGATAATGCTCACCCCCATTTTACCCATCAAGAATTCAACCTCCCTGAAACTCACGGAATTGAACACGATCCTCTTCCACCGCGTTCTCCTGGCTGAAATCTAACTGATTGTATGTGGGATTTATTGTGTACGGTATGTTAAAACTACCAACCGCCTGCAGAGAATTGGGCAACTCTCATGTTATAGGCTCAAATTCCACAGGATGTGATCGACCACTTCATCAGAATCAGAAGCATGTCAAGACGTATACCTCAAGTAATTAGAATGAGGAGCTAGATTACGAGGTATTGATGATAGATAGATTTAGGGCATTGTTGATTCCCACAGCTAAACATTTTTTAAACTAATAGTGTTTTTCCTCGCTTTTTTTATAAACCAAATTATACAAAAAAGGTTAATAAACAAATTGTCAGTTCTTCATAACGAATTTCTTTTTCAATCCAACCCCTTCATAAAATATGAAAGATTCTGTGCACAGTGCATATTGAACAATAATGAACATAGTTTTGAAGAAGTCATTTTCTTATAAGAACATTTTTTTGCAATAAACGAAGTGTAAAAAAAATTCATGGCTGTAAAACACTTTTCACTCAATTTGCAATTTGTAGTTGTAGATTAAATTCAAAATTATGCTTAACAAACTGTTACCAAGCATTTTTAAATTACATCGGTTATGCTAGGATGGTGGAGAGATATAATTTTTATACTGTTAAATCGGAATTCAATTATTATGATAATTCGTTTAGTTTTATTTGTTTTATATATAAAACAAATGAGAGACCAATTTTATTTGTTTCAGTTTAATTATGACATTAAATTACACAATTTGGCTAAATTCAAATTCAATGATGGTATGAATTTAAATAAATTTGATTGAAGAATGTGAAACATGAAATATAATCTTTGAAAAAATGTTCACTTATAAAAAGTGAATTATCCTGCCCATTTATTTTGCACGTAGTAAAAGGCAGAATTGCCAAATTAAATA
Organism: Rhamnusium bicolor; assembly: GCA_029963845.1. Taxonomy (NCBI): domain Eukaryota; kingdom Metazoa; phylum Arthropoda; class Insecta; order Coleoptera; family Cerambycidae; genus Rhamnusium; species Rhamnusium bicolor. The sequence continues at coordinate 4,523,019 of JANEYF010000851.1, read as the reverse complement.
TTTATTCGAAGGAATTAATTATTTATTTCCTTATGCAAAGGAAAGGTAATGTATATGTTCAACCCCAACTTCGTTTAATACCGGCAAATTCTAATTCATTAAGAGGAAAAACATATTTTGGGGAACTTTCTCATAGAACTGATTAAATTTAATTTAAATCAGTCGTCCTTACGTGTCTGCATTTAAGGCTCAAACGCAAAATTGTAAATCACCCTTAAACTTTTTTTGTTGGTCATAGACGAAGAAAAAACAAAAACGTCACTCATTTTGAATAAAGCCAAATCAAACATAAAATATAAAATGTTAAAATTTGGTATCTCGGATATTGATCATTTTAAGCATAGTTTGTATGAAATCCCTAGACTTTTATTTTTTTTACAGCTGCCTTCTAAAATACGGTACTTCGAAATTTTTAAAAACTTATGAACTGTCAAATATTAAGTAAAAAAAAATGTGAAAAATCCCCATTACCTGTAAAGACTGTAATCTAAATGATGTTGGCCAAACAACACTATCAGTTCAAACTGGGTTTAAGAAGCATATAGCATACCTGAAATATGGAATAATAAATTAGTCTAGTGGTGCAAAGTATGCGTTTGTAAACAGAAGTAAATGTGAAGATCTTTAATATGTAACAGTAGTAGGAATACTGTAAAGGGTCTATCACAAATATCCCACATATTTAATCTGTAAATGGGCTACGTTCTTAATTTAACTTACTTTAATAATCTCCTGCTAACGTCATCTTGGTTGGTAAAACAGGTGCCGAATATAGTGTGCGGTTTTGATGTTCGTGAAAACTACTTGAAGGTTCGAGTGTTTGTAAATGCATGTTGAAGTATGTCCTTGGGGTCCCTTAGACAGAAATTATATATATATATATATACATTCTCTCAGATATGTGATACAAGTATCACGAAAAAAAGTATCCCATCTAAATATAACTTATTCTTGTTAGTCAGTAATTGGTTTTCTACTCAAATGCTATTCCGCTCTTATTTGCAGGAGAATTTTTTTTCTTCATTATAGGTATTTACTACACCACGAACAAAAATCGTTGCTACGTGTCTAAAATTAAGTGCTTTGAAATTACACTTGAACTATATTCAAAGTTAGTTAAATGGATAATAATAGAGATCGCATCCCAAGTAGTTGTTGCGTGAATATAAGAATTAGGAATGTAAGTATTAGGTTCTTGTCAGAAGGTCTTCTGAGAGGGCCCACTGACTACCTGAAATGAGATCTCTAATAATAATATTCAGGGGCCGGAAATATTTTCTATTTTTCAGAGTCGATACTTATAAAACAAATATAAATATTAATAAACATACCACATAAAAATTCATGTGGGGTGTTTATTTATATACCTGTAATATATGCAATCAGTATAACCAGTATCGAGGCTAAAAGGTGCACAGATTCTGCAGATATCCGGTACACTCTCATGTACAATTAGAGGTGGTTTGGCAGTTTGTCCGGTGGTATCCCCAGTTCAGTTGTCTTAGCAACATGAAACCGTGCGGCTCGATCATTGTAGTGTTTGGTTTGGTTTCGCATAAAAGCTCTCAGCACAGTTAATACCGTTTGTGCATAAATTATAAGAAATGATTGAAAACTATGATAACTCAAAAACAGATGGTTCACATATTCTGTGTACTCCATGCAATCGACGTTACGTACCAAAGTGAACGAAAATCCCATTTAGGTCTGATTACAATAGAAAACTAGTCGGAAAAATCACTTCGTTACATCGACAAAATATTGCCGACATAGTTACAAAAGAGAATTTTTTTAATATTTGTGTGTCATGTTCTGTGCATGTAGCTTTCTTTTGCATAGTAGCCATACATTGCTTAAAACATATCTACCAAATGTGTATAAAATTGATTTGGGCAATATTATGAAGAACATACAAAATAAATTTTTGTGGGTGAAGTGGTTAAAATAACTGACATTCAGTGCAATAAAGTTGTTAATGTTATACTAAAAATTTTGAGTGCTCAAGAAGATTGAAAGGACTGAAGTGAATTCTGTTTATGGAATTCAAGTGAATTCTGTGTATGGCCATGAAATGACCCCTTTCCTTAAGTACCTGATATTTTAACGTGTTGTATAATGTCCATACAAAATTTAAAACAACTGGATTTTAATTATTTTATTTACTACAGTGGTTGTATTAAATTTATTCTGTTATCAAAAATGGTCATATTTGGCTATTGAACTCTGAGGAAGTTTATGCACCATAAATGAAACGTAGTATTTTGATTTGATCTATAGTCCTGTTGGCCGATAATTTGTTAGAAGAAAACTAAGTTCTCAAGGACGCAATTTTCATACTCAATTAAGTATCTAAGTAAATACAATATAGTTATTTGCCAATAAATTCAAAACGTCCTAAGTTGCAAAAATTAAATTTGGATCATTTATTAATTTCATAGTATTTTACAAAATTTTTATCTATCTTCATGATTTGTTGGGGTAGTTACAGGGAGTGTAGGTGAATTTTCGCTATAATTTTTTTGTCTTAATTTTTTTTTTAAATTTAAAACGGAAAAGGAACCAGTGTTAAAAAATGCATTAAAAAGGTGCTCTTACTAAATTTCTATAGGATCCATCATTTTGGAGTTGTTTGTATTTTAATATTGCAATACGGGATAGTTATGCAATAATGGAAAGTAACTACATACCTCTACAAAAATAATTCAACAATATTTTCAAATATTGTTTTGTACAGCAACTTAAAATATCCGCAAAGAAGTTGTTATATAATTTAAGGAAAAAAAAATTTCGTTGAAAATTATTTTCTAATTAATATTATTTTAAGTTTGTGTCTTAAGTTCAGAAGATGACCAAGAATAAAAAAATAAATAAATTGGTTATTTACCAGTGGCGGCTGCTCCATAGAGGCTCAGGGGCTCGAGCTTCTCAAGTTACTGTTAGGAAAATGTAACAGCAATTAAAGGCATGATTTTCTTTTTCAGTATTTTTATATTTAATTTCTTTTTCAACATAGTTATTACCCTTTTGCGATAGCTATGTGTACAATAAAGTCGCATAAAGTACTGACACTGACCGTTAGCTTAAATCACATTAACCAGAGGGGGGGGGCAGGCTCAGTTCATATAAGCCATTCCTTGCATAAGGAAATATATGAAGAAGTGAACCAAGATAGGGACACGTACTTTCACGAGGCATTTTTTTAAAGAAATTGACAAAAAATGTCAGTGGATTTGTGGATGTGATAAGGTAAATGGTCTGTTTTGTTTTCCATGTGTTCTATTTTATTCCGATTCTGTCGAAATGCACAAGATATGGTCGATAACAGGATTTAAAGATCTAAAACAGTTAAATTAGAACATAAAAAAGCACAAAATGTCTGCATATCATATAAAGTGCAGTACGAATTTGACTTTGTTAGGCTCGGTTAATATTGCAGTTCAGTAAGATTCAGTTTCTAGACAAAATATTATAAAACACAACGAGCAGGTGACTAAAAATAGATATATTTTCAAGAAAATATTTCACAAAATCTTTCCACATGTAGACATATTATTTAATCAATTTCAAGCCAAAAATACAGACAGTATTGAATTTAAAAAAGTTGAGGAGTTTGAAAATATTATATCATCTATAAGAAATTCAACTGATGAGATAGAAAAAGAAATTACTAATATTGAGAATGAGAATAAACGGAGAAAAATTAATCCTGAAAATAGAAATCCCATAATTGCTAAGGAAATGTGTGATACAATAATTTTTCAGATAAAAGAAAGATTGTCATACAGAGGTCATTTAAAAGTGGCATCTTTAGTGAATGTAGACAATTTTCTTAATTATTCAAAGCAATTTCCGACATCGACTTTCAAATCAGTTGTTGAATATTTTCCAATGTTACAACAAGACAAATTAAGGAATGAATTGAAAGTAATTTATTCAAGAACGGATTTTAAAAATATTGTAGATGGCCTAAACATGCTTTCCTGGCTGTCTGAAAATGGTCTAAATGAAACATTCAGCGAAACGGTCAAGTTACTAAAAATTATTGTGACAACTCCGATGTCTACTACTGAATCAGAAAGATGTTTTTCAACTTTTAAAAGAATAAAGACATTTTTAAGAAACACTATGAATGAGGAACGCCTTAATGCCCTAGCAATGATGTCAGTGAATAAGAACTTTATCCATAACAGAAGCAATTTTGACGTAAAAGTCATAAGAACATTTTATTTCTCAAAAGGACAGAAGACTTGATTTGTGTATAATCAATAACATTTTTACTCGCATTTTTAAGTGATTATTATATTGTGAACTTTTTTTTTGTACATATGTACATAAAACTTTTTCTTTTGTTATCAAAAATCGTAGTTCTACTTATTAACCAGGGACTGAAGGTGGTGAGTCTTTATTATGTTTTTTAAGAAACTAGAGCCCCCCAAATAAAATGATCACGAGCCACCACTGTTACTTACAAATATTTGTTAAATTTCATGCTTCATTGCGGAAAGCGATATTTTAAATTGCTCTATAAAACAATAATTGAAATTATTGTGAAATTATTTTTGTAGAGGTATGTAGTTAGCTTCCCATTATTACATACCTATTCTGTTTTGCAATACTAAAATAGAAATAACTCTAAAACGATGGCTCCTACAGAAATTTAGTAAGAGCACTTTTTTTATGCAGTTTTTAACAGTAGGCACTACTGTTTTCCATTTTAAATGTTAAAAAAAAAATAAGACAAAAAATTATAACGAAAATCCACCTTCACTCCCCCTGTAACTACCCCAACAAATTATGATATTTAGATACAAATTTGACAAAATATGTAACATGAAATTAATAAATGATCCAAATTTAATTTTTGCAACTTAAGACGTATCAAATTTATTGCCAAATAACTATGTTGTACTTACCTCCTTCAAGGGGTTGTAGCTCCCTTATGAACTGATTTAAAGCAAATGTTTATATACAAAATTCAACTTATTTTTTTCTAGTTCTATCACCCCCTTTGAAGGAAGGTAATTAATTATGGGACACCTTGTATGGGTATAATTAATAAACATGGTTTATAAACTTAGAAATCTGTCTCATTTTTTCCTAAATGTTGTCCTACGGACTTGCAATGTAACTGTCTTTATAAAACATGTTTTTTTAGTTTTATGCTTTAATTTTGTATATTATGAGTCAAATAAAAAATACTTAATTTTGTTAACCCCAACCAGCAATTTAAATTTGTGTTCATCACTTGCATTCTTTTGATGTAGTCCTATATAGGATTATTTTTATCTCCGTACGTGGCTGTCAATTAATATTAAAGTTATATGTAAATAAATTAGTAATCATTGTCACTTTCCAAACATGGGTTAAAACAGCCCAGTTAATTCACAAAGGTGTCTGTCAGATTAAATTGATTATACCGGGTTAGGCAATTAACACAAAATTTAAAAAAAAGGAAAAGGTCAGAATAAATTAGGCTATAACATGAAAATAACATGTTGGGAAGATTGGAAACTGAAAAATAATTAAATATGGAATGTAATCATAATCAGCAACACGAAATTAAAATTAAATTATAAAGATTAGTAGGTATGCTACAGAATTAGAATTTTTTTAACATGTCTACAAAGACAGGTATTTATTCTTTCAGTTATGTAAATTTATTATTATACTCCATATTAATTTCCATACGGCAAGTCAGGTAATTAGTCGTAACTTCTAGTGGCTGACTGTGACTTTTGGGGATTTGAAACTAACTATTTTAACAAAAAAAAAACATAAACAAATATAGGTACCAAAGAATTTAGATACATTTGGACTGCAAAATAAAAATAATTTCATATTATAAGAAGCTATCTCAGTTCTCCGTTATTGAGTTCCACTTACAAATTAAATAAATAAATTGGGCACACAGCAGCAAAAAATTTCCAGATCTAGGCTATACGGACGCGAGATTTTATATTATGAGAAATCGCTTTAGTGACTGGATATGCGGGGTAAGATGCGACATGAGGGAGGGAAATGTCTAACACATGACATCTTCCATCTTTTACACCGCTTACATTAAAGCGAGAACGATGATTGTTGTTTTTGTTGGCACACGACCGAGGCGGAGTTTAATTTACATGCTGTGATACTTCAGATCCGCACTTAGTTTTGTTACTGATTCGCTCTAGCAGTGCGTTGTAGGATATATTAGAAGTGTAATATTATAAGATAATAAATAATAATTATTTTATCTGTTTATTTGCTGGTATGTTTTTGAAAATAATTTCAGAAGGTTATCGAATTTAATGTAAAAATGTTTCGACGGTAGGTGGCCTCTACGTCTACATCTTATAGTGTTTATGGAAATTAAAGTGATAGTAATACAGTGCTAAAGAAAATCAAGGTTCATTGGTGTTTTCAGTAAGAAAAATGGGCTACATTTGAACGAGCAAGCGAAATAAATTAGCCTTAATGTTTACAATAATCTTTGGAAGCGACGAGCTAATGACCCTAATTTGTATTTAAATGTACTAGGTGATACAGCATCTCTCACTAACGTTCCCCATCCCACAATACACAAACTGGTGAAAGAAGGTGCCTTCCAAAGAAAACAACGATCCAACGCCGGTCAATCGAAAACTATGACCCATCGTTAGCAAAACTTTTGAGAACTTTAGTTTACGACTCGTATCAGAAAAATGAAATCCCCACTATGGACGTGGTAGACAAAAAACTAAATAAATGGATTATCAGCTAAAATATATCAAAAGAGCTTTAGGAACCTGGCTGAGAACATTTGGATTTAAATATCAAACTATTAATTAATAAACGCATGGCGATTATGGAACGCAGACGAGTAGTGGATTGGTGAAAGTTTTATCTAGAAGAGAAAAAGAACTAGAAAATAGACCAATTTATTATCTAGATGAAACTTGGTATGATACTCATAACACCGTAAATAAAGGATGGACTGATGAATCTAGAAAATGTCAACCAATCTCATTGCCCCTAATAAAGGGACTCTGTTGATTATATTACACTGTGGAACAGTTAACGGATGAGTTGCTAATGCATTGAAACTGTGCGGAAAAAACATGGAAGGTTGTAACGTGGATTACCACAAGAACATGGAGAGAGAAATATTTTAGAAATGGTTTGAAAATACCCTAATTCCACAATTAATTATTGAGGATAGTTAGTTGTTCATCTAAAAATGAAGAAGAGGGTGAGAAGGGCGAGGATTCAGCGATGTGAGGTGAGGTGAGGTAAAGTGAAGTGATGTGAAGTGAAGAAGTGAATTTTGTGATATCAACTGCATTATTTATTTCTTTTTTTTGTGTTGTCGTAGTTCAGTTCTTCAGAAATATTCTTTTTCAGGATAATAAAAAATAATAACATTTATTAACGTTATTATTTTATACAATTGTTAAATTGTTCCTAGCTAAATTGAGCACAGAAACCTACATTGAAGAAGTAAACGAGCGAACAATATAGTTAAATCCGGCTCTGCGTTGCGTAGCGTCTTATCCCGCACGTCCCGTCACTAAAGCGATTTCTCACACAATACATACTGTGTGCTGCACGTGCATGGACCGCCTTGTGAAATCCAAAATAAATGGCTAAAAAAAATAAAATTTGGAGAGTAGCAATTAGGTACGTTTGTGCATATTGTGACATCGTTTTAAAATTTCACTGTTATCTCAAAATATATAGGGTCAAGGTCATTATATTTTAATTTCAATAATAGGGGTAGGTTTGCATGAACTACCTTGTGAAATCCAAAGTAAACGGCTAAAAAAGAAACAACATTTGGAGAGTAATAATTAGGTACGTTTGTGCATATTATGACATAATTTTAAAATTTCACCGTTATCTCAAAATACATCGGGTCAAGGTCATTATATTTTAATGGCAATAATAGGGGTAGTTTTAGGTATTTTCTGAAAGGGAATATTTTTCTGATTACAACAGTTTCATAAGTATGGGGTTACATAAAAATAAATTAAGAGAACAGTTATTGCAAATCTTAACATCAAAACAAAAATTTGTATTAAAATGAAAACTGTGCACGTCGAGAACGTAAAAATAACATAAAACTCTTATGAAGGGAAAAATAAAAAATCAGTGTAATTACTGAAAATTTAAAATTTACAAAGGAGAATAATAAAAAAAAATTTGTCCCCTTCACACTGGAAAAATTATTGTACGTAATATCAATTAACACCAATTATCGTTTTTTTTTTCGATTGGTACAATAAAAAGTTCATTTGTACTACGTAAAGATATTCATTATTTAACTATCTTATTTCTAATCACAATGTAATTCTGTTCATTAAAAACTGACGAACATATTCCGTAACTCAGTGAATATCTTTATTTCTTTGGTAAAGTTTTTTCAAGAAATCAATCATAACTGCACTGTATTAAGGGGCCTAGTCGAGAAAAAGCTTCGGATAGCTGTGTCACTCTCTAGAAAGTTTTTATACAGACCCCTTTGAATAATTTTGCTCTTGACTATACCTTCACTGGACGTTTTATTCACCGACTTCATTTAGGTGCGATTCCCGATAGAGGTAACACTTCCTTGCTCCATTTGTAGTGACAAAAATACTTATTTAGAAAATTTATTTTAACCAAATAGTACGGAATAAAAGTTTGAAACTTGCTGAGCATAATTATGAAGATTCATTCTAGATGACATGTATGAATTTTACCTCGAATTTTACCGATTGATATCATAATTCAGGAGCCAATCACCTCCAAATTTCACTTATATTTACAGTATAAATTTTCCCTACATAAAGTGAAAATTAATTAAAATAGATATACATGGACCCTCTAGTACACTTTCAACTACTGATCCTCCAAATTTGGCGCAATTTGACCAAACCGTATGGAAGAAATAAATTTTGAAAAATTACCTTACAAAGATTGGTTCGATTAGCCCTCTTAATGAAATTTTACATTAACATCATAATTTAAAATTTATAAATCCAAAAGATTACATTAATGTATAATAGTTTTTAAATAATAACTACAATTATTGTATTAATAACTCAGTTTCCTAATATGTTGTACAAATACATAAATTAATAATTCAATTTATTAGGATAACGAATTAGTAAGTACATAATATATATAAAAGTGCGTTGCTTTAAGGACCTGCGTTCACTGTTATAGTGTACGCATTCATTGTTACGGTGTACGTATGTATATTACTTGTAAATGAAACAATGAAATTTATTCCTAAAATTATGAACGGTTACATTAAATCAATGTAATCGTTTTGTACAGTAACTCGTACATTGTTTTGACGAATTGAGTTTATTGTTTTAATATTGATGTACATAAATCAATGAACGGTTTATAACATTGACTTTATACATAAAATCTATGTAGTCGTTTTTGAATAATACTCGGTAACATTGTTTTGACGAAATGCGTTTACTGTCTTAATTTTATGTACATCAATCAATGAACGATTCATAATATGATCCTACACATAAAAGTATAATCTCTTACATTAAAAACAGGCCATTTTATTGGATCAAGAGAACATTTGCGTGAAAAGAAGACACACTGTAAGACGGTGCTCAGTTTCCTGTGAATATAGTGCAGTGCAAAGGTCAGATCGTGTTTCAACTTGTGTTGTGTTGTGTTGTTTAGTAATAAGGTGTTTATTCAAATAGTTTTTAGAGTGAAAATTTTTCCATAACATACCGGACAAGAAACTAAGGGTTATAGACAAACTTTTCTAGACTTAATTGTGTGAAAGTGAAGTGTTTTATTTGCTGCCAAAACTTTACTCTTTTGACATCATTAATTAAACACTTTATACGTAAATACGATTTAGGGACAAATTCAGTATTTCGATGTTGTAAAACTGATTGTAATTAGGTCTTTCAAAATATCTCTAGTTTCAAAAAACATATGAATAGGAAACACGTTTTGGATTCATGTCTTGAAACAAACGTACTTGATATCGACAAAACCCGTACAATATTTGCGAGATCTGTATCTGAAGATATAGCTACAAATGTCACTGTACCCGCTCAATTTGTTTTGGAAAAAAATTATGTTGATGAATATGCAGAGGAGCATACTAAATCGACTCATTTGAGAGTTCACGTGAATACTGTGCAATTCAAACTCCAAGAATGTCAGGAAACGTTAACTAATTCTGCAGCAAAGTTTGTTCTTTCTCTACATAATAAGAATAATTTTTTGAGAAAAGATGTGTTTGAAATTCAAGCGTGCACGGTAAAGTTTTTGATTGAGCCTTTACTACAAACTTTTGATTGTTTTGCTAAGTGTTACTTGAAACAAAATATTTCTGCATTTAATAAGTTATCAATTTGTGATAATATTCTGAAACCATTTAGATGGTTAAATAACGGTAGTTATAATAAAAATGTTCAAGAGTTTTTAATAAACAATATAAATATCGTTCTGGAAACCTTGTTAATAATAAAAAAGAAATTAAACGAATAATGAATTTTACTTTATGAAATTTTTTGAACAAGAAGAACTATAGCAACCTGTGTGGGATTTCGGACCCAGGAGAATATAATAGTTGCCCGCGTGTGCGATGCTTGGTCGACGTTCTCATACAGAGCGGTCCAAGTGGAAGCCACAAAGGCTTCCTGTCAGTGGTTTTCCTTTAGTGTCTTTTTTGAGTTTTGTCCACCATCTTAACTCAGCTACACCGTGCTGATGAGGACCAATTAGTCAGAAACACGTGTCCACGGTTTGCATATATATATATATATATATATATATATATATATATATATATATATATATATATATATATATATATATATATATATATATATATATATATATATATATATATATACTATGTGTGTATTATACTGATATATTTTTTATGAAACATTATTGAATTTTCTTATTGAATTATTATTATTATTATTATTACTAATGCTGTTGCTATTGCAATTTCTATTACTATTACTATTATAATTATTATTATTAGATTAATATAATATTCATTAATTACCCGACAAATTTTTGTTATGATAATGAATAGTGACTATATTCATTTATACAATAAATAAATTTCACCAGATCTATCTACGTACTAATGCACTAAAACAAAACAAGAATGTTTATTTTTTCAATAAACACATTACCTGAATGTTATTTGTGGAATTCTCTAAGTTTTCCTTTTTCTTTTTTTTGGACTTCTACCACATGAATAATTCTTCGTTATCTAAAAAATATAGTTAGTTACCCTGTATGTTACTGGAAAAATAAACCTCTGGGCTTGTGACTTTACGTCAAAAGATTAGTCAGAGGGTGTTTTTTGACAACTAGTGTGAAACAAAAATAATAATATAATTCCCTAACATTTCGGAAAACGAATCTGTTTCCTTTTTCAAAGTTATTCATCTTTTTTTAGAATGTCAAGCGTGAAACTTGACACATATATTATTTGTTTATGTAATATCCATAGATACTTACACAGAACTGTTGATACTTAAAAATTATACAGTATTAATTATACAGAACGATGGGATAAACATTATTCTTCATTCAATAATATTATTGCCGACTGCTTAATTTTTATTTTTTTTGCTGTCCGCTTTTTCATTAAAATGTTTGCCGAATCCCAGTTTATTCTATGTCCATTTTCTCAAGCATGTTCGCAAATTTTCGATTTTTCATGTGGTAGTTAGTCCAAAAAGAAAAAACATAATTAATATAATAAACAGATTTTACCGGATCTGTGTACTGATTCTATTAATAAATAGAAGAAATCCAAAATAAAATAATTTATTGCTGTTCTATAAACATAACAAACAAATAACCTTTTCTATAAAATGTAATCTCTATGGAAGTGGACTATAGTCTTGTGTCTCAGGAAAAAAAAGTATTTAAAAAACTTTTATTCCAACGATATAAATACTGCACCTCACACTATGTGTACACCTTTAGAGAAAATGTATACAATATGTATAACAATTAAAAGAAAATCCATATAAAATTATTGTAAATAGTTTCGCTATTCATTAAAAAACTACCAGTTATGATACGTTTTCTGTCGTTCCAGTTAGTTACAGGTTACGTTTAAAAATGTAATTTAACATTTGTATTGTTTCTTCTACAAATCCTTTTTACCAACCGGGAGGAGCGGGTCTCGATGTATCTGCCGGGAGAAACAAAATACTGTGTAGATCAATCTGTCACAAAAAATATCAGTATATTTATGCACTAATAAATACCGGTACCAAAATGTCTACAGGTATACCGGTTTTCCGGTATTTACATTTTAGTAGTCGGTGCTACTTAAGTTTAGCACCGACTACGTCTATCTGTCTTATTAGTTTTAATATCATCATATTATTATCAATATTTAAAGCATTAGTTAGTCATAATTCGGGAATAATCTGTTTAGAAATATTAACAATTTTAAAACGGAGAAAGTATATACCGTTCACTTGTGATAGAGACAGGTTATATAACACATTGTAATATAAACTATGTATATGTCGCACCCATTTATCGTAATTATCCATTTCGTGAAATGGACATCCACTTTGTGAACTCTAGCCCGATCTTGTAGTCACAGACTTGTTTTATCCACTTAATGAAATTGTCTTATATTACATCATCTGGACATGCTAATCAATAATCATCCAGTACGTATACTCTATAATCCGTATTTGTCTACTTGGCATAACTTCTTTGTACAAGTCGTTGCCATATGAGTCTTTCTTGCGTTAACAAATAAGATAAAAAATGTGTCTTATTTCATTTATGTGTTGGTTAGTTAACTTTCTTTTTTCTTTTTGTTATTTGATGTAGGACCCCATACTTCGTATCTCTCCAGATGGACACAGGCCATCCAAGTAATTTCCTGTTTTAGAACCGGCTTTATATATCTACTGTTGTCGGTAATACTCCGACAACTTATTTGCTGTCAAGACTTTTCTATTCTGTTTAGATATATTATTTGTTATTATCATTAGTATTGCAATTCACTAGAAAATTTACTTTATAAGTGTCTAGATAGAACTTTTTACATTTTTTTCTTTTATTGTTAATTTTACCTTAAATTGTAAATATTTAAATTTATTGAGCTCAACAAACCTGTACTCCACTACAATTAATCGACGCGACAAGCGAACTAGAATTATCTTACCCTGGATATGTCAAAATTTAATACATTTTTTAATACAGGCCCAAACGGTGGAGAAATAACTGGATTTAAACTGGGTAAATTCAGTCGTACGATTATCGGTTTGTATGGAAATATTCATAGAGAAGCTGTGAACTATTGGCTTCGAATATTCCAAATAACTTTGTAACGATTTCCATATTGTTGAGCTTGGATCAGGTTCGAATAGGATTTGTAAATCTGTCTAGCGTAAACGTGGCAATTTGATTAAATTCTTGTAAAGCATGCCAATAATGAGGCACTGGAAAAATCCAGATACCTCATAAACATAGTGAAAACGTATATAAATTTTCGTGAAACCTAATAATAATAAACAGTAAATGTGAACGCTTCATGCAACGCAAGCATTAATTGTATTCTAGGCCTAAAAGGTAAAAAAAGTATAAAGCTTTATTTCAAGAGATTACTAAAGCAGACTTTTAAATTGCATTAAATACAATTAGTGACTGTACTTCGCTTTTTTTACTGTTGAAGGGTATTGCATGAAGCAGATGTGTGTTTTTAAAAAGCAGAGCCCATGAAAACACACTTACGGCCAGATTATCAATAATCAGTTAACTCTAACTAGAAGATAAGTCAAATTCGTTTATTTATTACAATAGTATACAAATCAAATTACTACTATACCATTCACCACATGCATCCTTAAATACTGAAGAATAATTGCTATTAAATATAAAAAATATCCAAGGAGACAACTAACTGTTGTAAGTGTAGTAGTTAATTCTTTGGCTTTTATCTTATAGTAAGTGTTAACTAAGCGTTGATAAACCAGACTTGAGGTGAGTCTGAATTTTGACCGATATTCTCCCTATTTGAGGTTATGGTTTTTTATTAGGCTTGTGTCTCTTGGATACATTTGGTATCTTGGAATTGTATTGTCGATACTTATTTTTAATCATAAAACTTTGCTTTTTAACAACTTTGGCAGCTTTCTGGGTAGCCATTTAAAATTTAGCTGGGCTTAAACCTCATAAAGTGCAACTTTCATTCATCCATGGTATCACACGGTATCCATGCTATCACACGGTATCCATGCTATCCCATGGCATCCCTTCTAACCCCAAGCAGATTGCATTTTCTGTGAATATAATAATGGGTTTTTCAATACGAACCGTAGAATTTTTCTTTTTAAATAAAATGTAAAATAATTATAAAAATCTTAGTTTTTTTTTATTTAAATATAATATACAGCTGTGGGAATTATGTATGGAATATAATATCTTGTAAATGGCCTACTTTGAGTGAGGTTTCTCATGACATTTTCACCTACTTGTGGCGCAATTTCACGAATAACATGCCGAATATTGGCTTTAAGCGCTTGAATTGTTTGAAGATCGTTGGCATAATCTTTCCATTCGTATAGTCCCAAAGAAAAAAGACGAGGACTATTAAATAGCAAAATCGAGAAATGACGACCAACAAAGCGATTGTTTCATTCACTGTATGAGGTGGTACAGCATTGTTGAAACCACATGTCATTTCTCCATAATATTCAATTAAAGCCATAAAATGTTTGTTATCATATAAGGATAACGCTTACTATTCAACTATCTTGTTGGCATCATTTTCAAAAAGTACGATGCCTCCATTCCAAGACCCTTACCAAACAAACTGTGACTCGGAGTGGATGCATTGATTCTTGTGCAATGACATGGATTTTCAGAACCCCAGATTCGACAATTTTGTTTGTTAACGAACCCAACCAATGACAGGGAAATGGGCCTCATCGCTGAATATGATTTTCTTACAAAAATCAGGGCATCAACTTGTGTCCCTAAAATCTAAATGGCCAATGCACGTCGCCGTAAATTATCAGCAGGCTTCAGCTCTTGTCTTAATTACTCTTTGTAAGCATGTTAATGCAATCATTTGTTAAAATTCTATGCATAGTGGCTCTTGAAACGTTCAATTGCTGTAACCGACGTCGACATGAAGTGTTTGGATCTGCATTGATATTTTCACTTGCTGCAGAAATATTGTTCACTGAATGACCGCTACAAACATGCATAGGTACAAGTTTATTACAAACCGAATTACTATTTTCGAATTTTTTAATCAGGTTATGAATAGAGTTCGCAAGTCGTGTGGCTATTCAGTGGTGCAAAGTTGTGAAAAGTTAAGGGTTTGTGTCTTAATTTTAATTTTTCTAGCCTTATCAATTTCTGCACCTTGAAAAATAAATAAAGTAGTAGAAGAGGATGGTGACACCATTTACATTACATCCATGAATATAAGAAGAACTATGAATCATCAGGTTATTAGGAAAAAGGAAACCAAACTATTTAAACCTACTTCAACAAAGCCTGTGGGCATGTGGTCTATGAAACTCTTGCACGGGGACCACAGGGGTCTAGGTGGGGGTCACCTGTCTAAGTGAAAGTAGAGGTGTGGCAGATGTCACACCTGAGTTGACAAGGTAACGACATTCTCGCGATCGTTTAAAAATACAGGTAAGTAGGCCAAGGTCGTTCACACCTTCGGTAGCCAATTAACACCTTTTCAGCCGCTTCCTTTGATGTGTGTTGATAAAGATGCCGACAGTCAAAATGGGTCGAAAGAGGTAAAAATGAAAGTTCCCACGGTCTTCAAAAAGTTTCCACGCTGAGGTGGCCCATAAATAATCATAACCTGCTACTATTTAGTCATTTGATTTCATGTAGTAAATGAGTAAACATGTATACATGTAATATTTGCAGTAAGACGTTCTCTTGGCTAGTTACAAAAATAGCCGTCATGTTAACAGATATAGAAAACACGGACCATTCCCCATTGATATTGCCGAGTTTCGCACCCGCAGTTACGATAGATATATGTCTAATCAAGCTTGGCATCGCGCGCTCTATTTTACTGAGCCGGTTATTTATGTATTCAAGCATCGCTCCCTGCACCCCGAATCCCGTTAGTTTAAATTATACGCTATACATATTTATTAAATTATAATAACGACTATAAACATCCCTAGTATCTCTATACTTCCCTATATACACTAGACTTATATCCTATTCCCGTTAGTTCGATTGTAGTTAAGCCGGCCCCTTTTAAGAAATTCTGCAAAATGAACCTCCATAAGAAATAATATGGGATTTTGCGCCAGAACTCTCATAGCTTATCTACTCAACTCTAGTTAAGAATGATATTTTAAGAGATTTAATTCGAAAATTCCACGAAGTTTTCGTTTTATTTTTGTGACTGATCGCTTATTTTCATAATGAATTTGTACAATAGGTGTGCATTGTTTAACAGTGTAGCGTTTCATTTGGTAGTGGATAAACAGCTGTCACATATGTGTGCGCTACGTCTGATAGAATGAAAATGAAACAAAATTTTAATCATGTAGTAGCTATGGAAACGTTTGTATAATACTATTCATTCTGTTTCTACTAAATCGTTATTATTTTAGTATTTCAGCACAACGTAAGTTAACATTTTTTTAATTTTCGCCAAAATCTGGTTAAGTTAGTTACCTACTTTAAAATCAGCGTGGTCGCTCAGTACTACATCTACCTATGTTTTTTTTTACAAAAAATAACTAAACATCCAAGATTATCAACACGCGTGCTAACCGCCATGCAGTGATTTCAGGAATTGTTTAAGTTAACTTTTCAAATTTGAATGATTTACGTTCTACTGTTATATGGAGATGATATTAAATTGTATTTTGGTAGTTACCCGTTAAACTGGGGTCAATTAAAAGTTCTTTTATTTCGCGGAAACTTCGAATTTTAAAACAGTTCTTTTTGATAGCGTATTCTTAAAGCCCTAAGGCGCAAAACTGGCGACAATAAATCCTTTATGTATATTATATACGGGCTATCTTGTTATCTGTTCTAAGTTCACTTAAAATTTTCATTTAGTGTTAATTTTGTCTTTGAGAATTAATTTTATTCCCTCTAATAAAAAGTCTAGTTTAACACAACCTCATTGAAATTTGATTTAGTACATATTATCATACTTTCTTGACCACTAGACTTTTTAAAGTATAATATTCGTCGAAGCTAAAACTCTCGAAAGATGGGTTAATTTACCTTCAAATTTTCATCTGTATTGTAAAAAATATATTCCTTCGACCATATTTGCGTTAGTTAACGATAATGTGTTATTCTGATTCCATATTCGGATTCCCTAGGAAAAAACTTCCATTTCTGATTTTTTTCCCTAGCTTTTGGCTGCTTGCTGGTCACTCTATGGGTCCTCTTTTGAAAATCCAGACATTCCCAAATTGGTTAAACATAATGCGCATGACTATCGTTTTGGAAGTGACCCATGTTTGATTTAAGAAGAAATTATCCTCCTCATCAAATTAATTCTCCAATGTATGGTTTATAAGAATGTTAATAGTGACTTTTAACATGTCCAAATAGCTGTTGCCATTAAAATTTTCTTCAATAAATAAAGGGCCAATAATAATATCTTCCAGTATGACAGACCAAACGATTATTTTCCGTATCCAATGAATATGTCCTTCAATATAGCGAAACTTTACTTCAGGAGGCCCGCAGGGTTGTAATTTGGGCCCACTTCTATTTAATAAATTCATAAATGACATATGTCTAATTTGGATGTTCCTGATTTACTTTACGCTGTTGATATTAAAATGAAGTTCTCCTATTACTGTAATATGAGAAAATCTCCTTAAAATTAATCGTTGATGTACAGTAAATAAAATAAATTATCACTAAATGTATAAAAATTTCACGTAATGTCTTTTACAAATAAATAATATAGTATAAGCTATAGTTACTTAATAAATCACACAACGTTATCCAGATCTGTCACCATTCGTGTTTTGGGACACTCACCTTTATAGATCGTATTAATAATCTGATATCAGAATGATACAAAATCATAGGAATCATTATTAGGAATTCAATAGATTTCAGTAACATTAATACATTAAGATTAACATACATCTCTTTTGTAAGATCTCGTATTGCCTCAAAAATATGGTGTTCCTACTGTGACCATTACATAAAATGTTTCAAAAATATCCAACGAAGATTTGTAAAGTATGCCTGCTATAGACAAGACGATGTATATTCCTCTATTAGAAGTGGCGGCTGGTGGATTTAGGTTGTACTATATCTCAGTATTGGAGCATGGAACCCAAGCAATATTTGAAGGCACGACTATCAGTACTGCTTGAAGAAGTTTTGTAGAAAACAAATTTGAGGAAACCAAATTACAAAAATTTGCAACTTCCCCAGATTACTTCTAGACCATTAGTAAAAAATCTATCACCTCGTTTTTTTTTGGTTTTCGAAAATTTAGATTTTTTGTAAAGTTATGACATTTTGAAATTTACATAATGATGAACTTAAATTTCAAAGTGTCATAACTTTATTAAATATCAAAATTTTCGAAAACCAAAAAAAAAACGGGGTGATTACGAAAAAAAAAGTTCGCAAAGATTTTACTAATGGTCTAGAAGTAATCTGGAGAGGCTACGCATTTTTGTAACTTTTTTCTCAATCTCTTTCTGCAAAACTTCCTCAATCAGTACTGATAGTACCTTAAAATATTGCTGGGGTTCTATGCTCCAATACCGATATATTGTATAACCTAAATCTGCCAGCCGCCACTAACTATTAGCTTTCCTAATGCTATAATGGAAAACAGGTTTTCTATAGAAATTCTCGTAAATAGACTAATGAATTTCAAAAAATCTGACATATTATTCATTGGTATTTATGCATGTCTAAAAAAAATATAATAAAATAATTATTGGGTATTACAAAAGCATTGTTTCAAACCTAGCATGATAATAATAATAAAAAAGACATAGATTTTTATATTTTATGCTGACATTCTTATCTGAAAGTGCTAGTATAAAAGTTTTAGACATATAATGAATCAAAAACAACACTTCCAATACATTTTATCATAGAAACTATTAGAACAACTAATCAGTCTAGGAGCAAAAAAATTTTCCTTTTTGGTGAGTTAATATTTTTTCAATCTCAATATTTTTTTTGCTTCTAATACTGAAGACACTGTTATTTAATTCAATGCAGTTCTTGCTCCTAGAGTGAGTAGTTGTTTTAATAGTTTCTATAAAAAATGTAATGGAAGTGTTGTTTTTGATTCATTATATGCCTAAAACTTTTATACTAGCACATTCAGATGTCCAGTATAAAATACAAAAATTGATAAGTATTTATTATTATTATCATATCAGGTTTGAAAAAATACTTTTGTGATACCCAATAATTATTTTATTATTTTTTTCTAGAAATGGACAAATGAAATCACAAATAATATTTTTATATAAGATAGATAGTAAATAACAAAATAGACTGCAATAATATTCTCCATGTGTTTAGTTTCCATGTACTCTAGTATGACCTCTAGATAATCTATAACTTTCCATGTACCGACTCTGAGGATAAATATTAAAAAGTTTTCTACACTGCATCACCTATGTGATAAGTATAGTACAATTCAAGCTCGGTTTGATATATTTACTTGTAGTGTGGTCTTCATAAAAAAAACTTTAATTTCTTAATATTATTTTGTGTATATTCTAAATTTTCCTCATTGTCTGTCTCTCTATGATATATCTTTGTATGATATTTAAAACATGTAAAGCTACAATCATAATAAAGAAAAATATTTGCAGTTTATCAAAAGTTGTAAGACATAATATTGTTTAACGATGTTTTCTAGGACTCATGCACTTTTTAATATCAAAATGAGATTAACTGAATAACAGATTTAATATCACAGCCGTTATCTAGGTTTCGAAATGAAACAACTAAAAAAAAAGACACAAAAGATCGGATTTCTTTGTTAGGAAAGAAAACTGTCAGTTTTTCATCTGTTTTTATAAGTCAGCTACTCTCATACAGATTGTTAAAATATCTAACATTTTGAAACTGTGAACATAAAATTTTGTATTTAACATCACACCATCTATTAATGTCAATTAAGATTTTTAAGTTGGTGTATTAAAATTAAAGCTTGGTAATGAATTTTCGAATTTTATGAATTGAAAAACAAAATGAGCACGTTTTTGTATTAAATTTATTAGAAAATAGATTATACGGAAAGTACTTGGTGAAATCAGAGAAACCAAATTCTCTGGTATTTCGAAAGAGTTCTAATTCGAGATATCGCAAGAGGTAGGGTGTCATAAAATATTCTAAAAGTAGGAGTACTTGAGTATAAGAGGATTGCTCTTTTGTTGATTTTCATACTATAGCAATTACAATCCAAAATATGGTTTTGAAATAATTAGCATTTTAGTGTTTTTGGTGCATACCGTTACAAGTTTTTGTAAAATTGGAATAATTACGCGGGTAAACCCCAATTTATTGACTGTTTTAAAAGGTGGGCGAAACTACAAAGAAACTAAATACAGATCAAGCCAACCCACTAGATACACGACGAGGGGGTATGCACAGTTTATAGTTGCCCGTCTGATTACGAAGTAGAGTAGTGATACTAGTAGTAGCTTTAACCTTGAAAGAATTCTAGGCCATGGGCGGCGTCTAATCGCGTATATTATAGGTATTCAAAAATAATCAATAATATTAAAAAAATCATTAGTTCGTCTAGTGATGTGAGCTTGGATATACGACACGGTCACGTCACGGTCATAATGAAAATGACTATCATGTTATTTTGCACTGTGATGACAGAATGCGAAAATTGTCACCTGTGTCAAATATTATTATGACGTCATTTTCATATGATTGTCGAATATATGAGTGGAAGAAGCAGATTAATTACTGAATTAAAATGGTTACGTTTTCCAATTGCTGATTTTTTTAGTTGAAAATTTAAAATGCTTTGTTTATTTGATTATATAGCTCATACAAGGATTATATATTAAAAGCAGTGCCATATACAAACTTCAGCTCAGTTGTATTTTAAAGCTACGTTTTCACCAGATATCCAACTTAAATCTATAAATCACTTAAAATTTGTCTGTCAGTAATATCGAAAAACGAAGACATATGATTCATCCTAAATATCATACAGATTTAATATATAATCATATAAGCAAACAATATTGATCCGTATTTTTTCATTAATAGGAAATACGAGTATTTAGTTTCATAAAATGACACCAAATAAAATGTTCGTATTTATTATTAATAAAGAAAATAGGCATCAGCATTACCTGTAATTTTATATATTAAATCCATGGTATTTAAGATGAACCATGTCGTGTTCTCATTTCTCGTTAGAATAGAAACATTTTAATAGCGATTTAAAGTTTTCTGTTGGTTATCCTTGCGACGAAGGCGTGCGTTAAGGAGTAATAACTGCTTAAAATTTATATTTCAAAAATTATTTATCTAATTTCATTTATAAAGACATGAAGACATTGATATTGTTTTATTTATAATAGTTTTTACACAATTTGGAGTTAGTAATATAATAATACTTTGTTATGTTTTATTTCTGTATAATAACTGGCATTTTATATCACTAAGTATGTTGATTTCGAAAAAAAGTTATTTATGTAAATTATTTTAACGTAAAATACGGTTATAGTCGACAAGGGTCAAAATCATCAAAGTAGGCGGATCATCTTAAAATGTTGCATACAAGTATAACTTATTAATCTGAATGATTTTCCTTGCTGACATTTTGCAGAAAATGTACTTTACATAACAATAAAGTAGTTTCTACTTAACTACCATGGCCTACGTGATTAAAAATAAAACAAAAGTATACCAAAAATTTCTTTTCAGATAACCAGGAATAAACTCTCTTGCAAAAAAAATCTAAAATTTGAGGTCCATATCACCTATGCGAACTCAATCGGGGAATACACTGTATATGTATATTTTTTTGTTCTGATGTTATATTTTTTTTACGAGCTTCACTATTTATTTTTATATTTTCTGTTTTCATTTTTTGTTGTGATATAGACTTTTTTAATATTCAGTTATTGTTCTGTTTTGTGTAGTAATTATTGTTATAATTTTTTTTCATATTCTTAACTGTTTTAAAAGCTAACAGTATTTTTGTTGCGTTTTATTTAGTTTTTTTTTTTTCAATTTATGGCAATTTTTAGTTATTTTATCTATTTTTATTAGGTAGCAATTATTTTAAACAATGCTTACTTTGATATGATACATATATTTATATTGAAAGTGATTCGCCTTTCTTTTATTTTTGTTTACTCACCTACTTCTTATATGCGACGCCTCTGGCAGAACAAGTTATATCGCGGTAACTCGTAACCCGATCTGTTTACGATCTGCCTGCCAATCAAAACTAGCGAATGGTCGCCGTTTAATACCCTACCACAATTTTAGTATGTTGGGCCTGCGGCTCACTAGTAAACAGTGAAGTAAATACTGATTTTATAATACAAACTAACTGCGGATACACTGAATAGTGTACGGATTTGCCCATTCATAAATACGTTTTCAAGGTAAAAGCTATTACTGCCGTTAACTTTAAAAATCAGTATCGCTAAACCCGTAGTGGGGAATGTTGCTTGTTCATCTAAAAGAAATCTTTACGTATTAATGTATTTACTAAAATTATCACAATGTTTTACAATTTCGGTGTTCCTTCCCAGACGCCACAGATAGTAAAACACTAAAATTATGAAAAATATCAGAACAGCACACAATCGAATATTGATTTTTTTTTAAATAAAAAATAATTCTAAAAACATAAATTAATATTCTCATAAATAATAAAGAAAAACAATACTTACATAAATAAATCAATAAATAATTCAAATTAGATGCTCAAAAAGACCTCCATCTTGAGAATGGAAATATCCAAAGCTACTGTAAAAGCACCATCTGACATTCGCGCTGGAAGCTGACGGCCGACTGTAAACTGCGCATACCGCTAGTCGCGTATCTAGTGGGTTGACTTGATCTGTATATTATATTAAGCCCTATTACTCAATAAGCGTTTATACATATATCTCTGACGACTAAACTGTGTTCATATTTACTTGGTAGTATGTTAATTTATGATTTTCTGTACAAAAGTTTTCAGGACATATTCAGACAATTATTTTGAACACCATGTGACTTACGCTGAAGAACTCGATCTTCAGTTGCGAGGTTTTTAAGTCTGAAAATAAAAGAATATATAAGAAGGAATGAGGAAATGGTTTTTAAATAACTCCTCAATTTTATTTAAATAAAATATTCAAAATTCAAAAAAACTATGATGCAGAAAGAGTTGTTATTGGTTGTTTAAAGTATTATCAATATAAAATTTTACCTAGGACCCATTAGGTGAAATCAAATTAAAAAGTAATTAATAATTATTTTTGAATTATGATTATTTCTCCAGAAAACAGTGACTTTTCTCGTACATTTTTTTGAAAATTAGAAGTTTATAATTAGGTAATGATGAAAGAATATCTCTATTTTTTTCATCTGTCTTTACGATCTTATGTTGAAACGCGAGGATCAATTTTTTTGGAATTCTGGTCGGCAATTCACAATTTAATTTGTAAGTAATTTTCTATGTTTAGGCTATAAACTCTTAAAGTCACTCAAATGCACTTTTCTGTTACTTATATATAATCTCAGCTACTATTAAATTGTAATCCTACAAATTTATGTGTTTGGGTGCCACGCCTATAAAAAAATTTGGATCCATATTCTTATATGAAACCTTAGGACCTAAAGATATATTCCAATAGTTTATGATTCCAACACATGACGAAGGTATTTTTCAATAACATTGGGGTAAACCCATTTTATCTTATAAATTATGTGTCAGGTACTTTTAAAATTTTGTCTATATACAGTGTGAAAAAAAACATGGAATAAATTCATTTTCTCCGTTGGTATAAAGTTATCGAAAAAAAAACAGCGGATACGCCAATTTTAATTGCTCATTTTGAATACAGAAAATTTAAAAAATAACATCACAATTTGCGTAATGGCGTCATTAAGATTTTTTTAAATACATTCTTTAATTCTCTATATGCCATATGTCAATAAAAGATTTTGGGAGATATACAGGAGAAACCAAAAATTTTTAACGCATTAAAAGTTCAAGATTTTGTAATTGGTGAGATTTTGGGTAGACAAAAAAAAGTAGTTTCACCCCTTCCGATTTATGACTACCCCGCAAAATTTTTTATATTAGAAAGGGGGTCCTACGGGCACCTCGTTTGAAAGAGATTTTGATTCTGTATTCAGCATTATAAAGTTTTTTAAATTTTGGGCATTAATTACTGAAAAAATTAATTTTGAACATTGCAAAATTTTGTGAACGTATTGTAAATTCAGATGAGGTATTTATTGCTAAATCATTGGTTTTGAAGAAAAACTGAAACTGATCTGTTGTTTTTAAAGTTTTTAATACAAAATTGTACCCACCAGGAAGTTTTCTTTAAAGTAGACACTAAAAAATTTGTCCAAAAACCTAAAGAATTAACACCCTTAACTGTGCCTTAAAAAAGGACGTGGGCTATGGAATAGTTTTGTTTCCAATTACTGTCACTTTCTAAGTTACACGCATCAGTGTATTTAATAACATTTCTTTATTTATTCAACTTTATTATGGTTCATTTATCCGAAAATCCGAGAATATTCTTATTATAATTGGATGCGGTAATAAAAGAAGAACTCAAATGGAGGTTTGTGAAATGTTTAATAATAAATACCCTGGTCAGCAAATGTCACAGTCTACAGTCAGTAAAATAGAAAACAAATTTCGTGAAACTTGACATGTAAGAAATATTCAAAAACTAGATAGAACTCCTCGATTTGACGAGGAAAAACAATTAGTTGCACTGGTAGAGATTGAGGAAAATCTGCATAAACCCACGCTTCTGCGAGTTTTAAAGAAAGAAAAATACTATCCTTATATGGTTCAGGCGTTATATCAGGATGATCCTGATCGAAGGCAAGAATTCTGTGAATTATTGATGAACAGAATGCTAGCAGATGTGCAGTTTATAAACAAAATTGTTTTTTCTGATGAAGCCATTAAACGGAACGGTAAACCACCAGAACTGTCGATATTGGAACAGAGAAATTCCTCATTGGATGATGGAGGCTCACACACAATTTCCCCAAAAAGTGAACGTTTGGGCTGGAATCATTAATAATCAAATTATTGGCCCTTATTTTTTGAGGGCACAGTTAACGGTGATGTTTATCTAGATTTTTTGATGAACTTTTTAGTGCCTACATTAAAACACTTTTTCGTAATGTTAATTATCCAAATGAAATAGACAGGTCTATTTGCTATCAACAAGATGGAGCTCCACCGGATTATTCACGTAGAGTGAAAATTATTTAAACGAAGTGTTCCCTAACAGGTGGATTGAAAGACGTGAGCGGCCACCTCGGTTTCCCGATTTGACCCATGAGGCTATTTAAAATCGAAGTTTATGTTAATCGATTAGACAATATTGCAGATTTAAAAAATAGGATAACAGAAGAAATTCACAAAATAAGCCCTGAGGTCATACAAAATGTCATTCGAGAATTCAAAGATCGCCATGCTTATTATCAAGAGGCGACTGGCAGTCGAACATTTAGTTTAATTAAAAAATAAATGGAAATACAGTTTAATAGCATGTGAGATTCTGCGCTTCATTTTATGTAAAGGGTTGAGGTGGGTACAATTTTGTATAAAAAAAACTTTAGAAACAACAACAGATCAGTATTAATTTTTCTTAAAAACCTACAAAAATAGCAAAAAAATACCTCAACCGAGTTTACAAGACATTCACAAAATTTTACATTTTCAAAATTAAATTTCTCAGTAATTCATACTCCAAATTGAAAAAACTTTACACTGCTGAATAGAGAATTATATTTCATTTCGAACGAGGTATCGCACGACCCCCTTCCTAATTTAAAATTTTCGGGGAGAAGTCATAATTCAGGGGGGTGAACGCGGGGGTTATTATTTTCATGCTAAAAATGGCAATTTCAAATGAGAAAGTTCATATCTACGCTTAAAATGAATTTATTCCATACAATTAGACTGCACTGTATAATTAGAACTGGACCAATACCGATACTCATTATCTGTTGTCGGCCAACACTTTTAATTTTCAGATACTGGTTTGATACCTGAAGAATTCAGATACTGTTATCTGAAAAGTATCTGAATAATAATACGCCGGCGTGAAGCAACAGGACGCCAAATTTAAAATTTTTATACTTATTTCAGTTGTTTGTTTTAATTTCAGAGAAGAATTATATTTTTTGGGTTTAAAAAAAATTAAAAAATAACAATAAATAAATAACTACTGTTATCACTATACCTATTAGTTTACGTTTACTTTCTCATTAAGCTGTAAAGATAATAAAAAATATATAAAAGGTTGTGGCTATAGCTAATTAAACTTAAGTTACCGTTATTAGTTATCTTTCAGACATATGTATCTGAATATTTGGTATCCGAAAACCAGTTCTGAGTATCGATATCACACTTAGTTTCGACATACCAAATTTTAAGCAAATAAATCTTTTTATTTCGGAGATAAAATACAAAAACTAAAAAGAAAATTCAAACTTCTACGGCCTACATTTCTTAAACAGTAGATTTAAGGGAAAATAATTACATGCAATTGGCATTATTTTTCAAATTTTTTAATTGAGTCCATTTGAAAAAGGCTACCTGTGCCTCACTCTGTGTATTACATGATTATGTTTTACCATATAATATTTATTTTTATTCATTTGAAGCAAGCAAGTTGAGCGTGAGTTATTGGACATGAGATTATAAAACTTTAATGAATTGTAAGTTGATTACGTATTATGCAGTAGAAAAATAATATCTTTAAAAATAGTACCATTACGTTGTATGCACAGTAGAATCACGTACAGGAAGTATGTGTCCTGTATAAATAGGGAGAACCCACAGTCTCGATATCATACGGGTCCTGATTTGAATTTCATTGGTGATTCTCTTTGTTGCTCATTTATGTGACTATCATATTAAAATTTAAACTACAATAAACGGATATTTTCAAAAAAAAATCAAAATAAATTGTTTCAAATTTGCCTTTGAATAAATTCGAAACATTGGTGTAAGAAATGTTCTTAATACAACAAAAAATAACTTACAAGTTTATGTTCTATAAAACAAACCCCAAAAAGTTAACGAAATATCCTGTGCAAAAAACTCATTCTCAGCAGCTTTTAAAACAGGCTTCCAAAGTTCTAGCTTCTAGTATTTTCATGAAAATAAAATATGAACATAGTGTTTACTCCGTTATTATTCCTAATAGCATTTAAGTTAGTCCAACAAAACAACATATGTAACGGGTGATTATTAAGTAAGGGATATATTTCAACTTATTATATATTCTTAACAAATCAAATTAATAACACAAAGTAAATGGAATCTAGTTGCTTACATAATGGGATTTCTGATGTCAAACACTAGTTACCGCAAATGCTCGATATGACCTCCATTTTGTTCTTGTAAAATTACCAACCGTTCCTCCAAATTGTATACAGCACTATTCAACATCTGGTTGAATTGCACGAATTTGTTCTCTAATACTGTCCTTTAATTCCTCCAGCGTTGTTGGCCGTGTTCTAAACACAAATTTTTTTTAAATAACCCCACAGCCAGTAATCCGCTGGGTAAATATCAGGCGATCTTGGTGGCCATGAATTTGCAAAATGTCTGCCTATAACACGATCTTGAAAAACCGCAGTTAACAATTCTTTAACTGGTCGGTAAATATGCGGAGGTGCTCCATCCTGCATAAAAATTATGTTTTCAATTCCTTCGTGCTCGTTTTGCAACTGTGGAATTGCATAATCCCTTAACATTTGCAGGTATCGTTCACCAGTAACAGTTACAGAAACGGCCTCCCCATTCTGTATTTCCTCGAAAAAGTATAGACCAATGATGAAATTAGCTGTGAAACCGCACCAAACGGTGACTTTTTTGTCACGAAGGCCTTGCTGAATGATTTCATGTGGATTTCTGTTGACCATATTCGACAATTTTGAGTATTAATTCCATCATTAAGAGATAAATGGGCCTCATCTGTCCATAAAATACGGGATAACTATTCGGGTTCAATTTCCATCTGAGCCAATACGTGTAATGAAAAATCATACCTGAGAGCAAAATCTGCGTCCTTTAATTCATTAGCAGATGCAGTTTATGGGGATACATTTTTAGGATGTTCCGTAAAATTTTCCAAACCGTGGTGTATGGCATTTGTAATCGTTTTGATATTGCATTCACAATACTGACTGCTAGCGGATTAGTATTGGCTACGTTTTGATTTTCCTGAAGAACTTCTGCAACTTGGACATCACTAATCCTAGATCTTCCTGACCTCGGAAGGTCTTTTACAGACCCTGTTCTTTCAAATTTGCTAATCAAATTACGATTCGCCTTCATTTTGCACGGTCCTGCTCTCAAACCCATTTTCGTACGAAATCTTTGTAATCTAGTAGTGTAATTTTTACCGCTTTCATAATAACATTGCACTAAACCATTTCTTATTTGCAGATCCATATTGAAATTGTTACAGTTTACGTTACGCGAGTTTTATTTTGAGAACAATTCTCTAAATTACGATTATTTCGTTTGACACTTGTATCAATAGTTGTCACGACAATTCTTTTGTTTTCCATAGATACACTAAAATCCAATTATTGAGGCAACTAGATTCTGTTTACTTTCTGCTACTAGCATAATTTCTTAAAACTATATAAGGATTTAAAATAGACCCCTTACTTTATGATAACCCCATATATTCACTAACACAGAAAAAAGTTACTTTTATGTAGGTAGACCGGTGTAGTGATAAAAATATATTTTGATTTAGTGGAAACGCTCGTTCTCTTTTTTTATTCCTGTTCCAATCTTCTGTTCTGTTACTAAGTAGTATTGGCATGTACTGCCAATAATTAATGATACACAGTTTCCGACCTCTGCGTTATTTATCTAGTTGCTGTTGAGAATTATAACAATATCCGAACTACCGAAAGACCATATTATTTAACGTTGTTGCGGAAAATTATCATTCAGGTCAAAGCATTACTTTACTACCACCTTTTTGTACGCTTTTATTTAAGTATAAAATATGTACCCACATAAAAATAATAATTATAATGCTTAATGAACTAACATTGTCAAATTTATCAAAATTAAAGATATTTTGAAAGGTGATTTTTAGGTTACAAGAAAAGTATGAACTACACAAGAAGTATGTGTAACTGAAAAAAATATGTTTGAGATTTATTTGACAACAAAATACCAAAATACCGGTTTTAACATCTCATTTAAAACGCCGCCAACTCGTGACGCTATCTACCCTACACATGCGCGTTTAAGAACTTATTTTGTGTTGGTTTTCTGCGACTTTTCAGCGTTTCAATGTTTTTATTTGTATATTAAAAATATACAATATTATAAAAGTAAGTAATTTAAGTGATTAAAAAACTACAATTTTTGTTTGAACAAAATACCAAAATACTGCTTATTTTTTTATCTTTACATTTTTTCACTTGAGATCTCAGAATCAGCAAATAAAATTCATCTATCATACAAAAATCTACCTGTGGTAGGTTTTCTGAACTAGCGTTAATATATTCTTGCTCCATTTTTTATACAATTTTCAGCTTTTTTCAGATAAAACACAAAACAATAATTTTCAGGTTTTATTGTCAAGATAAAAAGCCAACTAGCACCAAAGTGATGGGAACTGGCATCGGAACTTAAATATAGTCGGCATTACATAATTGTCACTAAATTTGCGACTTTAGTGTAAAATTTACCTTGTGGTATGACTGGTATACCCATGTAGTGACATTTACGTAAACTCTACTAAATTCAGGTACTGTAGAATTATTACACTTTCAAGTAACTGCTGCACTATGTGCAATGTCGCAGATACTACTCTGCATTACTTTAAAGCATTTTCAACTTTAAAGTGAAAACAGGTAGTAATGCCTACTGCAGCGCGTTACCAAAGAGTCACTTAAAAAAAATGTTTTAAAAGTTTTTAAGCGCCTCTGAAGTCACCGAAGTAACTCCCAGAAAATCCTAGGATTTTGTGTTGAGTAAAGAGAGACGAAGCGCTACAGTTTATTGTGGAGTCCGAACCATATCTAGAGCATTGAGAGGTCTCTCCCATCTTAATCTGAAATAAATTACAAATAAAATTAATTTCTAACTTGCTTCGAGATGGATCGAACCATCGGTATTCGGTACCGAGTAAATAGCTATAAGCGCTTTACCCACTTCAAAGTAATGATAACTGGAAGTTTTGTATTTAAAGTTCCTGTAACGTTTGCAGGAAATTTTCTGGAACCTTAAAGTTGTTTAAGTTATAAGTGGTATCTCGAGTAAAAATAATGTTACTTCTACGAACAAAAAGACTTAAAAGTGATTTTTACTACTTCCCACTAGTTCACAATGACTACAAAGTTATGTACACCTTGAAAACCTATAAAGTGATATTAACTTTTAAGTAAACACTTTCTTATTCGGAACGTAAAACAACAATACATTTTTTCCGCATTCATCGGCCTTTTATAGAAAAGTTATATTACAGTTCAGTGAAGTTAACAATATAACAAATTATTTGATTGATGCGGAACCGACCCTTATTCGATGAAACAGATAAATAACCAGGTTGGGAAAATTCTCAGGAAAATCGGATATTGCAGTGAAGAACCAACAAATGTTGAAGTAAAGAATGTAATTGATTGTGATTTTTTGCGATTTATCGTTAATTGTTATTAATTAAAATTTAGCGAAATTCAGACATATGATTAACTTAGGGAAGTTATAAAATTTACAGACATGTGAAAGTGATGGATGAGATGACAGAAAATATGAATAAAATTGTCAACTTTGGCCAATCGAGATTTTCGCCACAATGAATTTTGTTGGTATTCAAGATAAATCATGAATAATAATAGCACTTCCACTAGTTGACGTTTAGTCAGTCATTAACGTATTGCCAATCTCAAACAATAAAATTATCTTTACCTATACTCCATTCATTTCATATAATCACATAAAAAATTCTAGCATAGGTGCGCGGTGTTATATAAATGCATTTTGTGTACACCGCGTGCCTATGCTGGAGAACTATGCACGACTGACGGTCATATAAAATGAATGAGGTATAGATCGGATCAGCTACCTCTATCAACTTAAAAGTGAGAATCGTAAAGTAGGTAGAAACTTTCCAGTAACATTTTAGTAACAGCGTGCTAGCGCCAGTTTAAAGCTATCATGAAAATAACGTCATCGTCGCATTTGCTACTTTTTGGTAAACAAATATAACTACATAGTGAAATTGTTGTAATTCCCGTAACCATATTTTAAGTAGCAATAACTATAGCGTTAGTCGCATCTGCTACTTTATGGTAAATATAACTTTGGAGTAAAATAATTTTGGTTTTCGTCACCTCTATTAAGTGACAAATACTTTTGTTGACATATTTACCACTGAATTGAACTGAATTCGCCATTTTTTTATTATTGAATGATGACGCTTTTTTGACAGATAAAAATATAATTCTGAAAACCTTTTATTATTAAATATGGTCATTTCCAAACATATTTTATAAACAGATTCACCATCATCAATATTGCTACAGCTCTAGTTGAGCCTCGACCTTTCTTAGCCTTCCTCGCCAGTCGGTTCTATCCGTTGTCAATATCTGGCAGTTTGTCGCGCCCATCTCTCTGGTATTCTCAACTTCTTTATTTTATTTATTCTAAATTAGTTGAAACAGTGAGGTGTTGCACAAAATAGTTTTTCTAATTTTGATATATAAAATGTCACATATCAAAACTGACGTAAGTGTCAAAACGTCCGATTTTTCATCACCAATTAGGAAAAGTAAAACTTTTCCTAGAATCTCTTAATCGGTGTTCTGACAGGCCACTGCAGAATTAGGAGGCATCTATCATTGGTAGGTATTGAGGAAGACCCTACATGTCCAAGATGCAGGAGTGATGAAGAGACATCTTACCACTTCCTGGGACAATGTGAAGCGTTTGGGCGCCTGAGATACATTATCTTCGGTTCTGAGGCGCTTCAAAGGGAGGAGATGAGCTCCCTCGCAATGAGTGACATCCTGACCTTCATCAGAAGGTCGGAAAGATTCGATGAGGGAGCAAGAGAAGCACATGGCTGAGGGGACAGCTGGGGGTTGGTAAAAAGGGCCCGTCTGTGGCCTACTTGCCAGGCGTCAGCCTCCCCCACCATTACCATTACCATTTCCTAGTTGGTGAGGAAAAGTTCATTACATCATCAATTAGGAAAAATAAACAAATCTTAAAAACATAATTCAAGTTTATATAATTCAAGTTTATATAAAAAAAATCAGAAAGTTTTTTGTAAAAATACAAGAATATGCTATTAATTAATTATGATTTCAAATACTATACTAAATACTGTACTACGTTTTTAAAATTGACTAAATAGTGTTTGTCAATTTTGACATTAAAATTATAATGTGTAGTAACAGCAACAAAGGTAACTATGATATATGAATGTCATGGGTCCGTGAAGTTGGCCGCCTCAAATGAGTTTTTTTATGTTTTGTCCCTACCAGCATTTAGCACATTATTTGTAAGTATTTTAACGTATATACCGAAATTTGTAACTAGCCCCATAAACAGATATTAAGAAATATATTTTTGGTGTAAACTTCCTGAGAGTCGCACAAGTTTTAATGTTTTTAATTTACACCTGACCATCATTTAGTAACTAATTTGTAACTATTTGTAATCCATTAATTGGATTTTGTAACTGCATCATATTAGAGTAATAAATAAATTAATAAATTATGACGGACAACTTCTCGGCAGCCGCACGGCACTATAATTTTGCATTTTTTTTCTTGTCATCTTTTAGTAACTAATTTGTAATTATTTGTAACTTATAAAGTAGAATTTGTATCTGCATCATCTTCGAGTAATACATTAATAAATTATGGCGGCTAACTTCTCGGCATACATAATAATGTTATAGTAAAGTATTTATTCTTTTATTTACTGTATTTGTTACGTTTTTTTTTGTATCTGTTTTATGTTTGTAACTTTCTGTGCAATAGTGAAATAAATGGGTCGACACTGACTGTAAATTGTGATGCATGTCAATATACCTTACATTTATATTTTCCCCAGAATACAATACATATTTCATATTCCTTTTGCTCATATGAATTAGCAAAGAATTCTTCATGGGCCACAGATATATGATTGGTATTTAATTCCCAAAATCATCTTTTATAAACCAGATGATATCCAACTATAAGATGGGAAGTTTGCAATTTGGGAAGACCCACATCTTCTGTTAATATAATAGCCAAATTAACTGACAAATTAATTAGTTACGGAATTGCAAGTAAGTTACTGAGCGAGTAATAGCGCTTATTCTTACTTGCCTGATAGCGAATATGGGCGGTTCGAATCTATCGCGGGACGATTTGAAAATGTTTAATTTGAAACTTATTTCCGACTAAGGTGTGGTATGGAACTGTCGATGTCCTAGAATGGTTCGAACTCCACTATAAACTGTAGGGCCTTATCTCTCTTGACCTAACACAGAGTATTAAAATTTTCAGACAGTTACTTTGGTGACTTGGCAAACTTTCTAAAATGGAAATATTTATCCTCAGGAAGTTGGCGGCCAAAATTTAATCAGTTTTACCTCGATAATGGTTGGGCCACAGATTTAAATTTTAGTGTTACAAATAGTTACAAATTAGTTACTAAGTAGTGAGAGGAAAAAATGAGAAATTATATATCGTGTGGCTACCAAGAAGTTGGCCGCCTAATTTAATTATTTATTACTTAGCTATAATGCAGTTATAAATTCTAATTTATGATTACAAATAGTTACAAATTGGTTACTAAATAATGACATGAACAAAATTGCAAAATTATAGTGTCGTGCAGTTGCCGAGACGTTGGCCATCATAATTTTATAATTTGTTACTCGATTATGATACAGTTACAAATTCTAGTTTATGGGTTACAAATACTTACAAATTAGTTACTAAATGATGGTCAGGTGTAAACTAAAAACATTAAAACTTGTGCGGCTCTAGGGAAGTTAACACCAAAAATATGTATTTTAATATCTACTAATGGGGCGAGTTACTAATTTCGGTATATAAGTTACAAATAGTTACAAATTAGTTACTAAAAAAAGATTTTTAAATAAGTTAACCTATTTTATTTATGTTTAAAGTGTTTTAGACGTCTAAAATTAGAAAAAAATCTGTTATGTAACACGTTACATAAATAGTTATTAATGTGAAAAAGCTTCTGTATCTATTGTGAAATAATAACTAACATAAAAAAGTTGTAAAACATAAGTTTTATTCAATTGTAAAAAGTATTTATTTTATGGAATTAACTTGAGAGCGAATTAAATAAAACACAAATGGGCCTGAATTTTATGTTCGCATGTCAGCTTGATATAACATAAAAGTTTGTTTTTTTATTTGCAATAATTGTCAAAAAGTAGAGGTGATTTGAATAATTTTCTTGTTGTAGTACTAAAAATCAAGTCTTGTATAAATTAGGTATAAAATATTACTTTTTATATACCTAACGGAAATTTTGACGTGCCGATAATCCAGTGATAAAAATACCTCTTAGAATTTTATATTATTTTATGCAGTGAGGAAACAAGATTTGAATAAAAAAAAAAAAATGACTCGGACAACGACTCAAGTGTAGTGTCAAGAAGCCATTTATATATATATTTCTTTCATTGTCATTTCAATTATGTAAATGATTGGAAAGTGCTTTTTTTCTCCACTTTTTAATGATAATAATAATAATGATAATAATATTTATTGAGTAATAATACAAAATACATATAGTATATTGTATCCTACACAAGAGGACGAAGTTCGGCTAGTCAATTTTCCATTTCTCTTAACATAGGAAAAAGTATTTGAAATAATGGTTAAATCATGCATTATAACAAATATATCATGTGATACAAAACAGAAAAAAAAATAAGAAAAGAAATATTAAACACAAATCACTTTTCTAATAATAATCATATACTTTTTAAGGATATATTTAAATGAAGTTTCAGAAAGATATAACAAATGTAATACTTTATTTAATATTGATGGAGCATTATAAGAAAACGAGTTCTTAAATTTAGTAGTTCTGTGTTGAGGAATTGCAAAAATATCAGTTGTTATAATATTAACAGAGTGAATTTCTGATCTTTGTTTTAACATTTTAAACAGATAAAGGGAAAGCAAGCAGTATAGATATAGGACTAA
The DNA here is from genome assembly GCA_029963845.1 of Rhamnusium bicolor. Taxonomy (NCBI): domain Eukaryota; kingdom Metazoa; phylum Arthropoda; class Insecta; order Coleoptera; family Cerambycidae; genus Rhamnusium; species Rhamnusium bicolor. Next base: position 4,487,625 of record JANEYF010000851.1, on the reverse strand, counting down.
ATTTTCTATTTTTAGTTCGTTTCTAAAGTATGGCGTAACATGATTTCTATATGGAATGCAATATGCAAATCGCATGCCTGTATTTTATATTTTTTGTAACTTATTACCTCCTCACCCCTCAAAGTGAGGAAGTTATGTATTCCTGAAAAAAATTTTGAAAATTTTTATTGCATTTCTGAACGAATCTCGACGAATTATGACGAAGCACAAAATTTCAGACAGAAAAAATTTTCTGTCTGTGTGTCTGTGTTCGTAATAGCAGCTACAGTTTTTGAGATAAAGCTTTCAAATTTGGTACACACATTCTAGAGGTCAATGAGGAGATTGAGTTCGTTGATGAACAAAATCGGTCTAAGAAAATATTAGTAACATTCCACCAATGTGACTTTTTTTAAAACGTCAAAATGTGACTTTTTTGAAACGTCAAAAATTACTTTTATTATAAGCTCCACCACACGTCGAGTTTTACTACGGTGAGGAAGTTCTGATCCCCAAGTAATTGGCAGCAGTTTCTTTTAATGTTGTCTCTACGTCCAAAGATTTTTTAAATTTATTCAACTTTTTTAGTTTTAAATATGATACTTAACCTTATTGACATGTTTTTCAAAATTTAGTTTATCACCTAAGATTACACTTAAATTTCTGGAGTGACTAACTAATGACCGTTCAGTGTTATTCAAAGAGATCGCAAGGTTATTTAAATCTAATGTTCTTTTAATATTGTCATTATCTACGCACATTGCTACAGATTTAGTAGGGTTGATTCTGAGTCCACTATTTTGACACCAATTAGAAAAATTGTCTAAATCGAATATTATTTTGTCAATAATCTCCTCGATACTCTTTACAGAAAATGACATAAATCTATATATCGTCAGCGTATATGTGATAGGAGCAGTGAGTAAATGTATTTCCTATTTCAAAAATAAAAGTTGAAAATAAAATTGGTTCTTGAGGGACGCCACATTTAGATATTAAACAATTTGAATAATGTTTTTCATATTTGACACATTGAATTCTTACCATTCAGATAATCTTTAAACCACATGAGAGTAAGGTCATCGAATACAATTGATTTTAATGCCAATAGCAGTTCGAAGTTGACAACATCGAAGGCCTTACTTTGATCTAACAATATTACGAATGTTAACTGCGAATTATCTATCGCCCTTATAATGTCATCTGTGACTTTTAATAATGCAGTTTGTGTACTATGTTTGTTACGAAATCCTGATTGCAAACTGCGCGCCAATATCCTATTGGCTTGATGACGGTCTCGGATGCTAGGGCCAAGCAGGACTATTGCCTTTTTACCCTAGTCATCGCTGTAGACCTAGACCGACCTCGTGCAGGGCGGGTTAGCTTACTTTACGAAGATTTCGGCCAACCTCCCTAGGTCCTCGCTGATGAACCCTGCTGGCTAGGGCCTTTTCTGGCGCTCTTCTGACTTCGTCTTCTTGCTTCGCCAGCTTGTCACTCCCGGGGGTAGTCATCGGTCTGTCAGGGACTGTGCAGATATTCTGTGACTTGGGATTGACTGCCGGTACACAAAGTGTCAATTGACATATTGTCATCTGGATCATCGGACAACGTGAGGATGAACTATGTAGCTCTAGGAGGTGAAGGCCTAAGTGCTTTCCTAGCACTTTCGTCCTTCACGGAGTCAGGGGGACTACGGGCACTGGTCGGTATACTGACCAGCGCCCGCAAGATTTGTGGGAAGGTGGTTGGTTGCGTCATGTCTCTTCCGTGGGTTGGTCCATCTGTAAGGAAAGGATCAGTTATACTTATCCCTTGTCCAGTAACTGTACCTTTGGCCTCTTGTGCCTCGGTGCGTCGCGCGTCGGCCGGATCATAGGAGGTGGCTTTCCTGATCAGCGAGTTCCTATGCTCCTCGGCTAAGGTGCACAGTTTCTTCGCTCTATCCCGGATGATTTCGGTGACTGGTGTGTACTCCAGGTCCCTGAGGATGTCAGCGTTTCTAACGTACCATGGTGCGCTCGCCGCTGTCCTGATGGCCACGTTTTCCACGGCTTGGATCTTCTTCAGATAGGTCTTCGCTTGGTATCCACATGTTACGGAGGCGTAGGTCAGCTGTGGTCTGATGAGTGCTTTGACTAGCAGAAGCTTATTTCTCAGATTGAGCCTGCTCTGGTTCCCTACCATTGGGTAGATGAGAGCTCTCGTCCGCTTGGTCTTTACCACGATGGCTTCGGTGTTCTGTCTCCATGTCAGGCCTTTGTCCATGATTACGCCAAGGTACTTGACGGAATCGTGCCATTGGATGTCCTCGCCGAATATGGAAACGTGTCCTGTGGGGGGTTTCCTTGCGTGCTTTCCTGAAGAGAATCGTCTGGCTTTTCTCCGCGTTGACTGCGACTTTCCATTTGATGCACCATTCTTCCGGAAGAGAGGCTGCCTCTTGGAGTCTTCTGGTGGCTGTTCTTGCTCTCCAGGGATTGCAGACTGGGAAGTATATTATTATGTTTTAAAAATATTTAGAGTTGATATGCAACAATTTTTCTATAAACTTAGAAAGAGCCCGTAGTATGCTTAGAGGATGTAGATCATTCAGTGCAATAGAATGTTTTATTTTAGGACAAGGAATAACAATTGCACTTTTCCATATAATAGGAAAAACGCCCGTTGTTAAAGAAATATTAATTATATGAACAATGTAATCAATAATGAAAGGTAATATAATTTATTATCTTTAAATTAATATTATCAATTCCTAAGGCATTTGTTTTGAAACTTTTTAAAACTTTGTATATATCAACATTTCTTATTAAATTAAATTTATTTAGCTACATCTTAGAATGAATTATTATTATAATATTCTATTAAATTTTCGTCTATGTTAGCTTGACCTGCTATGTAAATAAAATATTTATTTATGTAGTTGTATCATCTGGTAAATTACACGAATTTATTTTTCTACTATTTTTTTACGCTTCACCCATTTAATTTTTTCCACATATCACGTGAATTATTTTGATTAATTTTTAATTGGAATTTCATATATTCATTTTTTTCCTGTTTAATTGTCTGACCAACATAGTTTTTCAATTCCAGGTAATAATTTTTATCTGCTATATTTTTTGTTTGCAATTATTTATTCTGTGCTTTTCTCTTTAATTGTATTATTTTTTTATGGTATAAATAATGTATGTAGGATTTTTCTTTTTATTTAGATTACATTCAAGGAAGCATGCCTATCAAATAAATAATTTATATTTTCATTAAGTACATTGATTTTAAAATTGATATAATTTTGTTCACAAATTTTATTCCGGTTTAACCTAGTAGCATCGTTACCAAAATCGTTATAATCTAAATTGTTGATGTTTCTGTAATATTTCTTACCATCATCTGGATAGTCTTGACTTACGATAACATTACAAGAAGTGAACATAGGATCTGTTACGTCATATATTTTATTCGAAAGTGACATTGTCTGTCAATCTGTTTAATTGACTATGTTTTTCTCAACAATAATATCTCTAATACATGTAAAAATAGTTGATAAGATGTTTAACGTTTTTGCGAAAACGTTTTGCTAGGAAATATTTTGAAGGCACATGCACGAAACTATTACTTTTTAGCAAAATGTCTGACAATGAGTAAAATCTGAGTAAAAATTTTGTTGTGATCTTACATGTACTTGAGATAACAAGCTTAATTATTTCTTGAAGAAGAGTAAGTGTCGGAAAATATATATTTATTTACTTGTGCTCACTTTTAAGTTGTCAGAACTAGCAGAAAATATTTTTCTTTCTCCCAAATTGCGGTAACAATATTGGCATCCTAATAGATATCAGATAATTCAAAAGAAGAAGAACAATTGACGTAATTATCGAGAAAGACTTGCAGTGCTAACACAGTAGGAAAATGCTGAATCATGGCGATTTGACAGACCAGTATTACTCCGCTTAGGGCCGGTTGCATCGATATGGTTTAGCCAGAGCTCAACTGAACTTCGTTTAATATCCAAGATTACGATTGTTACAACAATCGTAACATAGGATTTTAAACGAAGTTCAGTTGAACTTTGGCTGAACCATGTCGATACAACTGGCTCTTAATGAATTTAACAGACTATAACGAGGATATATTTTGACACAATCGTTTAGCCACTATAATATTTTAAGTGACATATATCATTGGTTGAAAATGAAACTGATAATGGACTATTGTTGATTAATATAGTTTAAGCGAAATAATCAATGATAAAATGGGTAATAACAATAACTATATTATTATTATGCTTTGGGTGTATGTGGAAAAGAATTTTTGTATCCATTTACACATTTTTGGCTAGCCACATCTAAGATATTAGCACTGTAGGTAACTACTTCACCCTCTTCATCATCACGAACCCCACAAACTCTATCTTCGTTTTGCTTACCTTGCCAGGTGGCAAGCTCGGATTGGGCACAGTGGGCTAGTGGGCAAAGCCCACTGTGCCGCCGCCCAAAGATAACGGTTTTCCAAAAGAAAATTGTATAAATATTTTTAAGAATAGAAACGAAAAATGTTGCATATTTGACATTTTATGATATTTAATATTTATTATTATGTGATTTATTTCCAAATAGAGAGTTATTGTATTACAATACATGATCGGCTCGCCGATAGCGAGCGAGAGTTATTTTGACTACTGTACGATTTAAAAGTATTGAGCTCTCACTTTGAACGCCCATGAAAAAATATCTAACAAAATATCACAAGAAACACATAATTGGAGTAGGACAACCCGACCGTTTCCGCTTATTTATTTATTTCTTCAAATATTTTGGACTTTCGTTGAGTTTCATATACTGATTCCACAAATATCGAAACCTATTTGTTGTAAATAAATTGTATTTATAAATTAACTCATTTAAAATATGCAGTGATGCCAAAAAATATTTTTCTAATTTTTTTTTAATTTTTTTTTATTCCATTGCGCAATGTGAAAACAGACATATTTCTATCTACATCCCAAATTTCGTTCGAATATCTTAATAATAATTCACGAAATTATACTTAATTAAACATTAATGTGTCCAGAGATCACGTAAAAAATGGTACAGGATATCCCAGCTAAGATGTCACTCGCGATTTTCTCGATATTTCTTAAGACAAATTCATAGCTTAAAATCTAATGTGAATTTGTTTTTCCGAGGAATACGATGCCGGCAAGAAAGAAACAATTGAACATCAAACAAAAAAAGTTATGACCGAAAAACTGCATTTTCAAAAAAATCAAAATGGCGGATTATTACATTTATTATTATAGGGTATTACTGGAACGAATTCCGTATTCTCAGTTTTTTGACATCACTTCTGGTTGGACCGGAAATGAATTTTTTCCTCTAAAAATTTTAGATCTCCGAATATATTTTGGTTGCATTCACCAGAGCAATCAATTATATGTATATCAAAAATGTATGAACAACTTTTGTGGTATATCTAACTGTTTTCGAAATATTAGTAGCTCTTTGACTTTATCTTCATACCTACCATCACAGAATAGAGACCAGAAGTTCCATCATATGTTATACTATTTTAATTAAAAATTACGGCTACAGACGTCGCTGGCATGTAGAATATCGCATATAATCACAGAATTAGTTAAAGAGAATATAGTTTCGAGTGAGGTATCGAGTGGAAGCAATTGCAATACATCAAAAGTTATTTCCTGTGTATGTAAGACGGACAGTCACTTTCATGGTCGCCGCGCCGTTAACTTCGATTTACAGTATCGAAGCTTTTAACTTTGCTAATGCTATTGCAGAGTTGGCTTTCGAAAATTTAAATAAACTGTTTATTAAATTTTCAAACGAATTAATCAAATGCATTTGAATATTATTATTACTATTGTTCTTGTTATACGAAATTATTGATTGACAAATTATATTTGACTAAAAAAGAGTTTACTAATATAAATTTAATTGCCAATTTAAGTACGCCAAATACATATTTATAAAAATGTTAGCTTGATTAAATTAAGCGTATTAATAAAAAATTTATAATCATGTTATAATTATTACACGACAATCTGAAATAATTAAAACAAAAATAAAATGTAGTTTAATGATCAATGAACTTTTTATTTTCAGCAAAATATACATATGATAAAATGGACAACCTAAGAATAAAGATAGAATACGGGAAATAATAAAAATATGTTTTGGTTAATATTACATTATATACAATTTTATTAGTTGTCAATTGTTAACATTATTACCCAGGGTGTGTGTGGAGGTGTGCTGGGGTGTGAGTATGAGTATATATGTACGTGTTTCTAAGGCAGGTGGTACTTCAAAGAATAAGCAAAGTTTGCTTAATAAACATACATCCTAATGTGAACAGTTATTGAAATACTGCGTGTTAAAATTTAATTTTTTTTTAATCATCTAACGTAGATAATCACTAGTAGCGTTAAGATTACATGACTGTTATTAATTTTGTTAATGTAATGTAAAACCAAATTAATTGGAAATCAAAAAAATGCATTCATCGTTTGTTGTTCATTGAGTATGACTTGCCATCTTTAATCTCAAATAACTCGAAAAAAAGTGTATTTTAGCAACATTAAATAATAGTATATTTTTTATGTAAAATTAAGGTATACTTCATATTTTTCGTCAGCGGCGCCAAAAAACCTTACAAAAATTAGAAGCACAACTTTTCAATGACAGTGGTGTAAGAGGCGTTCTCTATGAGATATCACAATAGGACTATCTTAATCATATTTTTCGACCTCTAAAACGTATCCATATCTAATTTTAATTCGACATCTGCTGTAGTTTTGATTTTGTAATAAAAAATGCGTTAAAAGAAGTTCAATTTCAACACTCAAGCATCTCGAAAACTGTTCATATTAGGACATATGTATATTAAGCAAAATTCGTTTACTTTTTATGTACCTGATCTAAAACGGTTGGTACTTTTTTTTTTGAAGCGCCACACAGTGCGTTCGACTTTAACTTTCCCAACATGGAAATCTCCCTTACCTTGAGAGTTACAACATCGGTTAAATTAGAGAAAAGTTGTGTGATAATTTTGCTAAGACCATGGTGTCAACAAAACTTAATTATCTGATTTGGTTTTTCAGATGTGGAAGAAATTGAAAAATTCATATTTTGTTTTTCTCCCATATGTTACTTATTTGACATCCAAACTTTTTGTGTTTTATATGATTTTTATAAAACTATTACAATGTTTGCTTCACTCAGAATCATCATCGAAGATAAGATCTCTATGTTGGGAAAGTTAAAGCCTAAGACCCGGTATACTGGGTGTCCCACATTTAAGTACCAAGGCTTCAACCATCAAGACGGAACCTCGTTTTAAGAAAAAAAATTGAATAAACATACATCATGTTTCGTTCGGTTCAGAGATACAAGGCGTTGACATTTTTTTATGTTTATCTTCATTTAGAATGGCTAATCAATTTGGAAACGTTTTTGTCAATTGAAGATTTTCGATATTTTGCTCCGTTTAGAAGTTATTTTGCTTAATTCGTTCAAAGACATGCATAAAATTACTTAATAATCTTTTACCTGAGATGAAAAGTGAATTCATAAGGTATTGAATACTTATAAATTGCAAGATTGAACCAAGGTCTCCTGGAGAACTGTTTTAATGAAGTAAGAAGACGAGGAGGATTCGATAGGTACCCTAGTGCTATTGTATTCCGGTATAGCCTTGAAGATATCTAATTATTATTAATAATATATCATCTTATTTTACAAAAGGCAATTGTCAAACTGAAAATGATATTTCAATTCTTGTAACCGTGGACGATATCTTAAAGACTCAGAGAAAATGTCTGGAAACTAAAGATGAAATAATTGATGAAAATTTACCACCTTAGAAAAGGAGCCATCTTTAGAAGATTACTCTATTACATTTGTTTGCAGGTTACGTAGTCTTTAAATATATTAAAAAAATAATTGCGAAAATTGCAAACAACCGCTTCAGGATGTATCCAGGGATTTTAATGAAATCAGATATAGATTAGGTTTTACTCATGAATATACAAACGATTTCAACGTAGTTTATCTATCAGAAACATTGTATAGTGTTATAAAAATTCAATTATTAACTTTTGCAGAAATCTTTGAGGGTAAAAAAAACAAGAATCCTTTCTGGAATAATGAAAAAAGCTATCTTAAAAACAACAGAATCTAAATATGACTGGTTTGAAAATGACCGTAGAGAACATAAAGAACATCGTTTCAGGATGTATTCAGGTATTTTAATGAAATCAGATATATATGCATAAAATTACTTAATTATCTGAAAATAATTAATTTTATCTGACACAGGTTCTTTTCGAGTGGACCTTATTAGTGTGAACTTTTTAACTTATGTTTTTGAATGAAATGCAAAATAACTTCTAAATGGTGCAAAGTATCGAAATTCTTCAATTGACAAAAATATTTTCAAATTGATTAGCAATTCCAAATGATCAAAAATTACTAATGACTGACAAGAGATTGGGGGGTTTAAACGGTAGATGGACTCGAAAACCAAGAGACCAAGCATATTTGAATCATTAAAATAGCTACTGAATATTGTTTATGAACTGTTCAATAAGTGTTAAGTTTATTTCAAACTTATAGTTAAAGGAGGTCCATTAAATCCTAGAAGAATATATTATTATGTTTAATGAATTTACCTTCATAACAATTTTCAAGCATTTTTTTTTGAAAGAAGGGTGTGATATCCAAGTCTTTAATATCTTTTATGGAAAGCATGACCGCCATTACGCATCTATAGTTATCATACGAGTAGTTTCTTCAAATTGTGATACCTAAGTTATTTAAAATTAAAAAAAATTTACACGGCATCCCAGAAGGTGGGATGGAAATGTAAGTGTACAGAACAGAGAAATACAAGACCCATGGTACTTTTTTTATTTTAAAGAGTTCTTCGGGGATGGAAGGCAAACAAATTTCGTCATTCGCTTATAACCTCGAAACCGTTCATCAATGTCTTAAAAAGTTGATATACAAGTGGTTAGCTTATTTACGCGGTGTCCTAGGTGGGCGGCGATAGCGGCCAGTGGCGTGGTAAATGGTGGGTAAACGCAGTTAAAGCGACGGAAGCTGTGAACGCGACCAGGAAGTCCTTGGTGTACTTGCAGCGTCCGATGCAATGCGTTGTATCGGTTATTAAGATGTCGTGGACGAAGAAACGTACTGTTCTGTTAACTGAGAACAACTGCCGAAAATTTGTATTTTTATTTTTCTTAGGGTTTTGGTGCAATGTATGTTTTCATTCTCTATCCACATTATAATATAAAGGGTGTCCTCTTTTAAGTACCAAAATTTCGACAATCGAGAGAAGACCTCATTTTAAGAAAAAAGTTTCAAATAAACATACATCGGATTTCGTTCTGTTTTAGATGTACAGGGCGTTAAATGAAGTGCCATGTATATCTCCTCAAATTCTTTCACAAATTAATTTTTTCACTCCAACAATGCATTCTCGACAAAATCCCACATTTTACACACCGAACCAATACCAATATGTTGCTAAAATCACCAATACATTGTATGTGCCATTATTTTAATAAATTAAATCAGCATTGTGATATAAACCTTTGCACACAAAATCAGCTGGTAAAATATGCTAAACAAACTTTTATGATTTTTTTTGTTGAAATTATACCATTTACACGTGTATATTAAAAATATCACTACAGTCACAACTACCGATTTTAAGAAAAAATATGTTAGTACCAGTTATGAGACATCTGTATGATGACACTCAGTCATTTTCACTTCCTAAAAGTATACAGGGTGGCCAAAAAGGATTTTTGAATTTACAACTTGAACTGAATTTTCCCAATTTTTTCAAATGGAACACCCTGTATATTTTTGGACGATGTGATGTGGGACTGAAAAACGAACATTTTTTATACGTGCTTTCCTATGGCTATTCGTGACCATTTTCAATTTATTGAACAATAACTGCAAAATTCAGCAATAAAAATTAAAATTAAGGTTTTTTTTTCAAATAATTCAAAAGAGGGTATTATAATAAACGTTTTACATGATTCCCATAAAAGCATCACACCAACAATAATGAAAAATTTGAAGGAAAGGATAATAAATGCTTTTAGAAGTATCACTCCGGCAATTTTATGAACAGTAGAAACCTCATTTGGTTACAAATAACCATAGGGATGTACATACAACAAATGTTCGTTTTTCAATTCTACATCACATTGTCCAAAAATATATAGGATGTTCCATTTGAAAAAAATTGAAAAAATTCAGTTCAATTAGTTATAAATTTAAAAATCCATTTTGGCCACCCTGTATACTTTTAAGAAGTGAAAATGACTGAGTGTTATCACACAAATGTCTCATAACTAGTACTAACATATTTTTTCTTAAAATCGATAATTGAGACTGTAGTGATTTTTTTTAATATACACGGCATATAAATGATATAATTTCAAAATGAAAGAAACATCAAAATTCAACATGTCGACGTATTTGAATTCCTTAGGTTTCGTTTAGAGTTCATTTTTTTAAATTAAAAGTTGTCAAAATGGCCAAAGTAATGACAAAATTCGAACATTTTAAGACTACGACGATTTAAATCGGTTCGTTGGTTGTGGAGATATAGCAAATTCAAAAAACTTTATTTCTCAACCGATTTCAAAGAACTTGGTAGGCAATATAATCGGCTCTAGGAAACTGTGGACAAATTATCGACATGTCAAAATACGAAAGTCACATTCTACTAGTAGGTATTTCTATTGCCTATGCTACCACATCTTAAATATCAACAATATGAATAGATAAATAATTTATAAAAAATCTTATCAAGGTAAATAACATAATGAGTTGGTAGAGAATATTTCACCAGAAATCTGTAATTACTTGGTAGGCACTAATGAATTCTGAATGAAAATGGCAAGTGGGCTATTTTTGAATTAGCTATATCTCCAAAACCAATGACCAGATTTAACTCATCGTAGTGTTAAAATGTAGTAGAAAGTCATCTTTCGAAATCTGTCATTATTTCTGTAATTTTTTTAAATTTTATTTAACAAGAAAGAGTACAATGGAAGGCCTACATTAAATTACGCCCGCCAACTTGAATTTTGACGCTTCGGCGTGCTTCGGCCATCTTGAAATTTCGTTCTTGTAGCCTATTTAATCAGTTAACTATTGACACCAAGTTTGTTAAAATCGGCCGAGAAACAAAAATTTAGCAAAGAAAAATAAAAAGTACGGTTTTTTTCGGCCCATCCGGTATATACAAACCGATTTCATATAAATATTATTTACGGATTCATATTACTCAGAAAAATACGCAAAAGTATATATTAACATGACACTAAAATTGAGACACCCTGTACTATAATTGTTTTACTAACAAAAATATTAAACTTACGATAACATCAACAGTATCCATATCTTGTGCACATATTGTAGGCAGCGTATTTCTTATTAATTTTTTTCTGTCTTTATTCAAAAAACATTTTTCAGAAAAGTGCTTTTCACATACACGTTTATGAGTGAGTTGACAATAAGTTAAATGTAAAATATTAGGATTTCCACTAATTCTCAACCACTTTTCCGGGCGAATATCGTCCTTGGGGAAAGAAAAAAGTTTATAACAGCATTTTGTCTACTACTATTGCCACATCCATTGAACACACATACCTTTTCTCTGGCAGAAGTACAGTAACTTCTTTTTTTAAACAAATTTGCAAAAGTTACTTAAATTTTAGAAATAGGTGCACAAGTCACCCGCCATTCAATAGCTTCAATAGTTAATTGTATATTTTACTATTACCACAGAATCAGTCTAAATGTGTGCTATTATTAGGGGTGGTCACATATACGGTAGCAATTGGAGGTGGCGACGCGGTTGTAGGTTATTGTCATCTAATAGATAGGTAGACAGTGAATCAGAGGGCAATAAATGTGTGACCTAGCTTGGAAAATGTTACAAAATAAAATTACAATTAATTACTTGTGCGTTTCAGAATTTTAGAATAACTTACGAAATTAAATTAAATATATATTTTTTTATTCACATACTTCACATTACCAAACCTACGAAGTTTCTTCAAATAAAAGTTCTATTTTTTAATTCAAATAATTTTCAAAATTGATAGAATCAACGCCATATTAATAAAAATTAGAGCATAAGATTTCGATTTCGTTCGTAATTTAATGGGCCAGTCCTTTTCTGATCAAGCGGCCACAGAGAGCATTACCGAGATTCCCCGAGATACAACGACGCGATGTTGAACATGTGAATTTTCAATATAAATCGTTAACAACAGGTATCATACACTATTTACCTGGTAATCTATGTCGGCCAAATCTATAGTAGCGCCCACTGCTTTTACATCACAGTACTACTAAAAAACTACTTATTTATAACTCCGTAAGGTGGAACTTCTGCTCTCTGATTCTGTGCTACCATGCAGCACGCAATTTAAGCGAAATCGCAATTAGCTATGGCTAAGGCATCTTGTGTTTGAAATAATACCATTATTACAACCACATCGTAATAGGCAGGTATCAAACTAAGACAATTGAGAAATCTAGCACAAGGCGTCTTAACTGCGATGTCACTTAAATTGTTCGCTGTATGTTGTTTGAGAATAAAATGGAAAAGCTATTAACATTTCGAAAACGTTAGAGATATTACAAAAGTGGTGTATACATTTTTGATTTATAATTGAATGTTGTTGAATGCAGCCAAAATATATTGAGAAATCCAAAGTGATATGAAAAAACTGAATATGCAGAATTTGTTCCAGTAATAGCCTATAACAAAACCATAATAATCCACCATTTTCATTTTTCTGAAAAAAATCGTTTTTTTCGGACATCTTTGATGTTCATTTGTTTCTTTTTCAGCGGCATCTAATTAATAATGCGAAACTTGGTTAAAAAATAAAATGTTAAAATTTTTACAGGATATTAACACAATGTCCAAATAATAAAACCCAATTTTTCCAAAATTTTCCAATTTTCTTTTAATTCTCATTCAAAATGAGGGCTCAATACCTTTGAACACCATAGTAGATGAATTTACCAAGTAATCGCTCGAAAGTATCTATCGCGACTCTATGAACCTATTTATTTCTCATATTTAGTCATTTGGGTATTTTTATTTTCTGCAACGATTTCACTTGGATGCTTTATTTTTAGTGTCCGTAGAAAAAGCATAGATATTATTGTAAATATAGAAACGGAAGATATTATAAATGAATTCGCCACTAGAAGCAAGTCTAAAAAAACTGAATAAAACATTTCTTACAAAAAGAACCTCATTATATTGATATAGATATGGATACTTAAGCCTGTTTTACTAAATATATCGTGGCAAAAAATGGAGGTGGGTGAGGGCTAGTTCTTGATCAGAACCCGGAATGAAGTATTCTCTCAATCTGGGCCTGCCAGATGGAGATGGGCAATACACATACGGCTGTATGTGTTCACTGCTCACCAAAGCCAAAATATTGGCTTATTGAACACGAAAACGCGAATAGAATACTGTGTTCTGTATCGTCCACCTATTGTTTAGTATTCCTGATATACTCCATTCCATATTCCATCTCTTAATATATACTACACTTACGAAACAGCGGTGTCCACAGCTACGTCGTGTTCTTTTTGGTGTATATGGCATGAATCCCTTTTGTTTGATCATTGAACTCCACGAACTCTATAATTGTTTCTTAAATTTACAAGATTTACTTAAGTGAATTGAAAGGCGATATGAAGAAACGTTTTATTTTTCTTTTCGAAAACTAATTTTTTTTCGTAAAAAAATTATATTACTGATAATTCTTTTTACGGTATTGAAGTCAAGTCTTTCGTTTTCTTTTTCTACTTTTTTCCGCTTGATCAATACGACTGAAAAAGTAATCAAGTTTAGGTTGGAAATGAACAAATTTTACAGAGAACATCTTTCAATTTTGTTGATTTGCAAGAGCATTTTAAATTCAATTTAGAATTATGTAAAGGAAATTTTTATTGTACATGCACAGCTCTATTGAAAGCATATTGGCAAAAGTGAAATGAAAATGTAATAAATGGAAAATTAGTTGTTTTCATAAACAATTCAGATAATATAAGCGTTAGTGTCAATATTGAAATAGTTACCCGAAATATATGTTGATGGATCTGACACCAAATCAATAATTTCGAAACAATTGTTTGTGTTATTGTGGCGTTCTATTTATTTGTTCATAATTTGGGTTTAATTTTGCTGTCCAATGTTTATCACAAACACCATACTATTTACATGGTGTTTATGATAATGTTGGCACTAATAACCACGCTGCATAGTGAAATAATATAACTTGGCTAGTTCAAATTGTTCCCTATCTATAAATAAATAAATAGCCTTTTTATAAAATTGCAATCTTTTACACTAAAGTTGACTAAAATGGTTTATTCTTGACTGGAATATTTAAGCGTTTTTGATATATAGTAATTTTTTTCTGTGCCTTTAAATAATTTATTTCGAACATTATACAGTTATTTATGGTTATTTTTTATGATTTCTAAATAGCCGTGAATCATCTTTAGATGCTTTCTTGTAGGAATTTTAGATGAGAGGGTTCGAGCGCACATTTATCTTAAATATAAAATGCCGAAAGTATAAGAATATTACTTACAAAATTCTATTGTTCCTTGCAACAGCGTACAAGAAAAAAATTGAGGCAACAACAAAAAAAATCATGTTCAAAATCATAGGAAGTTAATCTTAGACAACGCAGTGTGCTCAAGAATTTCAATTATGATTTAAAAAAAGCTAGAATCAGAGTCGGAAAAAATTTCTAGAAATACACTTCACAAACTAGCTGTAAGGTTGAGATTTCGGTGAGTTGTGAGAAATAAACTTTTATTTTTTATTTAATATAAATATTAAAAAAAATAAGTATGGTCAAAGGCATGTTGAGGGCTCCTCGCCAGACGGTCTCAATGTTGACGAACAGCATCAACATGGTTGCTTTTGGTGGACGAGGGAACTAAGTAATGACTTGCTGATCTTCTACTAGAGTAGAACCAGAGCACAAGATATACATGGCGAGGTTACATGATGCCTGGTGTATCATGCACCCAGAACACCGCCCCTTGTCTCAGCAACATCTGAGAGATAGAGATCGAGAACTATCGCACATCGACAGTTTGGAATTTCTAAACAATCGATATTTCCAAAGACACTATCGATAGTATTCGATCGTTGATAGCACACGACATTTTATCATAAATTAGTGCTATCTTGTGTCTAGCGGTCACAGCGATTCGTGAAAAAAAACCAAAACATCTTGAAAGAAGATTTTCCGTTAATCTAACCAGGTTATGTTTCTAATCCACAGAAAACGTTCTGTTTCACTAAGGGCCAGTTTTATAATCGCATCTAACTAGAATTGAGAGTTTAACTCTGGAATGCTGACTGCTGATTGGCTCATGTTTGGTTTTAATTACGGTCTCTGAGTTAAATTAAAAATGGCCCTAAACATGTAACTAGAAATTTATTAGATATCACATTGAAGAACATTTTTAAAGAAAATATTGGTTCCAAGCTGAAATTTGAGTATAAACTGAAACAGTAAAACGCTGATGCCCTATGACGTATTGCATTATATTTACGTAGGTTATTCCATTGTCCATCCGATAATCGCCCATCCCTACCGTCCACTGAAACCCAATCGAGAACGACCTTAGTAATTTTGACTATTGCAAATCATCGATAATTATCGATAGTCGATAGTGGAATATCGATAACTATCGATAGTGCCGACTATGAATAGTTCTCGACCTTTACTGAAAGATCAAGTATCCTTCTTGCGCAGAACAGGTTAGCCTTAATATCAGGGCTAACCTAAAGCCACAAGACCTGGCTCGAATAGAAAAGAACATCGATGAAGAACTTACAGAGGATATAGATATCTCGCAGATCAACTATGCACAACACCGCGAAGCAATCCCTGTGAGATCAAATAACACGTGCCGGAACATACCGGGATTCCAGGCAACGAGAAAGTGAATAGGCTAGACAAGAGGCAGTTTGCGACGGTCTTCAATGAACAAATCCACAAGACACTGAGAGCGCATTGGAGGATCAACAGGACTGTAAGCAAACTCGAGATTTTATGACGGAGCCTTGTTACTGGGCCGGAGTCGAAAGACTTTGAATCTTTTAATTGGGGTTCTGACAGACCACTGCAGAGGTATCTATCGTTGATAACTGATGACTAAACATCTAGGATTCAGAAGAGATGCGGAAACATCTCACCACTTTCTAGGGCATCCGGAGCCTGAGGCATTTCATCTTCGGTACTGAGGTTTTTAAAAGAGGAAATGAGCTCTCTTGTCCACTAAGTGACATCCTGACCTTCATATAAGATTGAAAATATTCGACAAAAGCAAGATAATTACATGGCTAAAAGGACGGCTGGGAGTTTGTAAAAATAACCCGTCTGCGGCCTACTTGTTATTCTAATATTTGTAGATCAGTACGTGAGACCCCAGAATGCCACAGCCATCTTAAATGTTGGTTTATAATACTATACCTTATCTGTCGATCTTATTTCAACTAATTTACCATGATTGCCTATCTTTAGGGTTTTGTAACAAGATATTGGTAAGAAACAGTGTTTTCAAAATTTATGGTCAAAAGTTTGTGATTAAACCAAACAATGATATTGCCAAGATCAGTTTCTACTTTGCGTTTGCTTTTTATAGTAATTTATTTCAAATAAAATTTGTGGATTTTAAGCCTTTTGTGCCTTTTGATTTTTTTGTTTAAAATAATGAATCCGTAGTTGCTAAGCTTATATTTTATAGACAAGAAAAAAATCTCCTGCCTCGACAAATGTATTTCTTCTTAAGATTAAACATCATGTTGGGCTAAGATCCTGTATCACATCATTTTAAAAAGCATAAAAAAATCCCATTCTTGTACTAATAGTCTAAGAGCTAGTGGCGTCGACAACATACGAATTTTGACAAGACTGGAAATATGCAAAAATGTTAGTTTAGATCGCCTTAAAGAAGGAATGGCCAACATGGCTAAAGGTGGGGTGAGTACATTTGAATTTTTAAAAATAGGAAAAAAATGTAAAATTTTATTCAATTAGACTAAGCTAAAGTCTGCAGTAATGATAGCTAGTATCATCCCATTAATGAAACAAAAATTGACATACCATTTGGTTGGTGGAAACTACCTGCCATATTAGGTTAAAGGTTGCCGTTTAGAGGTGAAATTTACTTTTTTTCAGGCCGAAATTTGAACAGTACCTTAGAAAAATAAGGAAAAGACGATATGCGAAGAGTCATACTGATTGGGTGGTATATACCATACCATAAAATTGATTTTGATGAGTGCGAAAGAGAGGGCCTTAAGTAGTCCCGCGCGTACGAGAGAGAGCATAATGGGAGCTCCGCCGAGCGCGTTTTATAGAAACGCCCACACTCAAGTATTGTTTGCAATTAATTCCGCGGTGAAGTTTGAAGTAAGAAAGCGTGTCTACGCCTTGTAAGGAGATTTGGATAGGATGGGAGATGTGTTTAGGCGTAGGATGTGTTTAGAGTGTGTCTGTCATTGTGCGTGTTTAGTTTTGGTCAGTTTGCATCGAAGTACAAGGGGAGGTTTTCGTGGAGTAATCTGTGGTTATGTACGTAGCCATGATGTCCTCATTTTCCTGCTTCAAATTCCACCGCGGACTTAAATACAATTTTAATTTTAAAATTAAAATTTTAATCATCTTAGGCACGTTTTTTGTAATTTTTCCTGCATAATTCACAATAACCACATTCTCTTTACCGTTTTCAGTCAATTTTCATAATTTTTTTCAATATTTGTGTACTTAAACGCACTGTTTGAAAATTGCAAACAACACTTGGGTATGGGCGTTTCAACACAACGCGCGCAGCGGAGCTCCCATTAATACTCTCTTTCGTACGCGCGGGACTGCATAAGACCCTCTCTCTCGCACTCATCAAAATCAGTTTTATGATATGGCATCCTCTTTCCACCGCCCAATCGGTATGAATCCTTGCATATTGTCTATTACTTATTTTTCGAGGGTACTGTTCAAATTTCAGCCTTGTCGAAATAAGCAAATTTCACCTCAAAACGGCAACCTTTGACCTGGTATGACAGGTACTTTCCATCAACCAAACGGTATGGCAATTTTTGTTTCATTAATAGGAGGTACTAGCTATCATTACTGCAAAGTTCAGCTTTATCGAAATGATTAAATTTTGCATTTTTTCCCTATTTTTAAAAATTCAAAGATGCTCACCCCACCAACGTCCTTTAGCCACACCGACCATTCCTTCTTTGAGGCGATTTAAACTAACATGTTTGCATATTTCCAGCCTTTTCGAGGCCACTAGCTCTTAGACTGTATAATCTAAGAGCTTCCTTGATTTATTGTATGATGAATTTCAGATTCTCTATCAGAATTCAGTGTGACGTCTTCAATTTTTACAAGATCCATAACTAGATAAGACCTGACTTCGAGTTATTTTGGGGTTTGTTAGTTTGTATAATTGCCAAATATTTACAATCTAAGCTGTTTATAAATAAAGGCCAGCAGCACTTCTTCCGCGCAATTTGAGCAGGCTGGCAACAAAATCGGCTCCAAGATCCATTTCCGTTTTTTCTTTCCTAGCTCCACCATATGGCATAAACTGAAATATGTATGTGTCTTCCGAACAAAGACATCATATATAACAAAACGGAGTGTCTGCCAAAAACCATTTCTTCTTCAATGGAGAGGTTATGTGAAAACAATCCAGTTTGCAAGATTCTTATATTTATGGTATCGAATAATGGATGTAACTTGGCGAATTTATCGTTTTTATTCAGCTTAGCATTATCACGAAGATGCAACTTTCGTTTCATGATTCTAAATTTGTTCCTACTCATGCAGTTTTTTATAAGAGGTACACCTTTGCCTTCATCTCAGAGTATTAAAATTTTAATAAATCTTTTGAAGTCGGTAATTGTTAAGGAGAAATCATGTTTATTATTATCTTTGGCATTCTTTTCATGGAAATATTTTATTTCACTTAGTAAATCCTCGTCAGAAAACATAAAAAATATATCCAAAGATGATTTTTCAACTGATGCCTCCGCTAGATTATTTTTTCTACCTCCTCATTTGATATCTTTATGTTATCGCATTCTGGAAGTTTCTTTTTCCACTTTAGAGCATATACAGTATTTTGTTTACATGCACGTTTGCTTGTAGAAGGCTCGATAGGGATATCATCATTTTCAGGGATTAATAACTCAAAAGTACCAGCTACATCTTGTGGTACAAGATCCCCTAACCAAAAAAATTTTGTGAACACAGCAAAACTTTGTCGTCTATATTCTCATCATCCGTAAGTTCGTCAACGGTTGGAGGTATAATAACAGCGTCAACTTCATTCCCGGGCTCTAAATCCTCTAATTCAGCATCCAAGTCTTGAAAGGTTAGAGCACGATGACATTCATAGTTTTGTGTCTACATGTTTTATTTATTACAGTAAAGGTTACAGTCATACAATCTCGCTTAGTCTCAAAGCAACAACTAATACGAGCGAATCTATTCACACCGCGTAGGCATGTGTAGATCCCACTACGCATTATTACACCTTTGATGTGAAAACGATACTTTATCTTTAAGTGGCTGTAACTTTTTTGAAAACTGACGTATGACAATTTTAGGTTGTATAATACTAACAAACAATATTTGCCATACATTTTTGTCTAAAAAAAATCTGAATGAAATATTTCGTTTTCACACCAACGACGCTTAATGGGTTTAATGTGTCATGAATAATATTCTAGGTATACAGTAGGAACCAAACCCCACAATCTCCGTCAATGTGCCCAAAAAACCATCTATAAATACTGAACTGATAACAGCTCGGAATTCTCATTCTATGTTTTTCTACTATCAGAATGTGTGCGGATTAGGTACGAAAATTAAGGAATTATTTATTAACGCATACGTCGATCTATGCGACTGCATTGCGTTAAATGAAACCTGGGCTCACTCGGGCATATCAAATGCTGAGTTGTTTGACTTAAATTTATACGATGTATTTCACACGGATAGACATTTTTAGGCAACTAATAAAACACGTGGAGGTGGAGTGCTGTTGGCCGGTTTTAGTCATCTTAACTTTATTGATATACTGGGTGTAAGAGTAAAAGTGTGTGATAATTATCTTTTATTCTTACATTATATATTCCTCCTAATAGTGCTTGTGACGCTTACGAAGTTTTGTTCGATAATATTAAATCACTTTACAATATGTACGGATCCAATACAGGGGCGTGCGGTGAGTTTTGATACAGGGGAAGCAGTTTGTGATATAGAGTGATGGGTAGCGCGAGGCAAAAATTATTTTAAGAAAAGGGGCGTGGCTTCCGTATACTCATTTTAAAGCTAATGTCGAAAGCTGCAAAGTTATGAAACTAGAAAAAAGTACACTTGTAGGACCGCAAACATAAAACATAAAAACACCACAAAAATTAGACAACCCCCGATTCCAAAGCCGAAGCTGCACGGGCGAGGGTTACACTTATGAAAAAAACGCAGACACACAACCATATCCACCGACATTGCCAGCGCCGGTGGCGAGGATTGAACCCGCAGCGAAATAGAGAGTTTGTTCAGTCACACTAGCTAGCCATCGTGCACTCTCTAGCCAACTATAAATTGAACCAGCTAGTTAAGTAGTTAACATGCACATACCTACCTATTTACAATGTAGTTTAATCCGCCTATCCTTTTTTGCGATGTCGGAAATAACTTCGTCGTAAAAGTTTGAATTTTGGGAGATCTCCTTCACAGAGTCAGTTTATATTGTCAACAGGGACAATTTTGAAAGCCGCTCTTCACTGGTTGAATTTTTTGAAAAAGTTTTTATTCTCGTGCCCGTTTTGATGATTTTGAAAAAAAGGCAGCCATTCCACTAATACTTGAAAAAAATATTTTGCACTCTTTAAGACACGCTGCAGATTGAGCTAGAACTACATTTAATCGATGCGCAAAACAATGTACAAATATTGCATTCTGAAAAGTCTCTTTTACTTTGGCTTGCAGGCCCCCCAATTCACCAGCCTAGCGGTCCCATCATAACTTTGGGCGATAAGTTTAGTACCACACTGTAGATCATCCACTATCTGACAAACTATAGTATATAAAGCTGCGGCCGTTCATGGCGTTGTTACGTCTAAAAATCCTAAAAAGCGCTCTTGGACTTTCCCATTTAGATTTATGTAGCTACGATTGACAACTGACTAATATTCGTAATATCGGTTGCTTCATCTAAAATAACTGCAACAAAAGGAGCTTTTTTATTTCTTGCTTGATCTTTTCTAAAACAATATTGCTTATCGACTGAATCAAATCATTTTGAATATGATTTGATGTACCGCGAAATATTGTACAGTGCTCCAGATGGTTACTTAAAATTGTATCGTATTTTGCTAATAAATCAACTAAATTGATAAAATTGCCCCTATTTAGCAACGCTCCGAGATTCAGTATGACCTCTAAAACTAAGTTCATTTTCGCCGAGAAAACAAACAATGTCAATAAGTCTTTTTAACACTTTCTTTCAACTGCTGATCTAATGAATGCTCAATTCGTGATTTTCCAAATGTTTATTCTTTTAGCACCGCTCGCAAATGAGTTTCACACTTACCATGCCTTTTTATCACTTTGTGAATGTTGTTTAAATCTGAAAAGTCATTTTTATTCCAAACATCTTTTTCATTTGTGAACAGTACACATGGCCAACAAAATAATTTACACAAATTTTCACAACCCGTTAACCACTGATTAGCAGTGTACACTTCAATATTAAAGTACCTATAGCATGATTTAACTTTCGTTTCTAAGAGTTTTAAATCAGGTGTTGGTTTCCCGTTTCTAATAATATCCAGTTTATCTTGAAACGAATATGTTGAAAATACCCTTTTCAACAAATTGCACACCACACAAACGCAAATAATATTTTCCACAGTGCTAGGAACAGCTTCCAAATTTAATAAGTAATTCTAAATCTGCTTACACGCGCACTAATATTCAACGTTTTAAAAATTACTTGTCGCCGCACCACAGGTTTAGAAACATCAAAAAAGTTTTTACAAAAATAGCACAAATGCTGAGAATAATACTAGGAAGATTAATATTAAGTATAATATTAAAATCGATATTAAAATCTATAAAATAAAATGTATTACGATGCTATACAGCTCAGATATCAAGATTATGAAGTGGGGATTGGATGCATTTCAACAAGTTACCTACATCAGAGAGTTGTCTCTCCTTACATATATCGAAGTCGCGCGAGTTCGTGTTGGCTCGATTAATCGAGTGCGTCATCGTTACGGTTTTATCATGCAACATTATCTCAGCTGCTGAAAAGCAGGGCCGTGTCTATTGAAATTGGGTAAAAGTAAATTTTAATGATTAATATATGTGATAAATAATAATTAGGTTCTAATTATGTGTTTTTTTTTAATAATCCCAGGGGAAGCACTGCTTCCCTTGCTTCCATGGACCGACCGCCACTGATCCAATATTTTAATTATGGGAGATTTTAATATATCGGAATAAATTTTAAAAGCACCTAGTAGAAATAATAATTCTCTGTAAGAATTTATTAATTTCTATAACTTAGAGCAGCACAATAAAATAATTAATAATAACAATAGGCTGTTGGATCTAATTTTGTGCAATGTGCCATGCAGTGTTGAGAAAGCAACATCAATTTTATTAACAGAGGATTTGCATCACGCTGTTCTCTGTATCAGAGTTCTTATACAGAAACAAAAAGCAAATAACTTTCCCTTATCTAGCCATACATCTTTCAATTTTAAAAAAGCTAATTTTCCCGCACTTTATTGTGAATTAAACTTAATTGATTGGGCTTTCTCGTCGTATATGTCGGTTAATGAAGTTTTATTTGAATTTTATGAAAAAGTATATGCTGTATTTAGAAATAATGTCCCTAAAAAGATACCTTGCCACAAACAGTGACCTCCTTGGTTTAATTCTAATACGATTTGACTTTTAAAGCAGAAAGACCGAACTAGGAGTATGTATATGAAGTCCAAGCAACAGGTTGACTACAACCAGTTTAAAGACGTAAGAGCTTCCTTTAAAAAATCTATTCGCGATGCATACATATAATAGATACATTGAAGAGGCTGAGGCTCTATAAAGGCCAATCCAAATAAATTTTGGGAATTCATTAATTAAAAAAAAAAAACTGTACAGGTATTCCCAGTAGTATGAATTATAACAATACTAGCCTTGAAAATCCTCAAGACATTGTCAATTCTTTTGCAAATTTTTTTTCCAATGCCTTTATCAATTCTAGTGAATACATACCCAGTAACAGCTTATGTAATAATAACGTTCTCCACATTGGACAGTTTAGTGAGAATGAGGTACTTAAGTCAATTAAAAAGTTGAAAGCAAATATGACCCCTGGAGCTGATCAAGTCCCTGCATTTATTGTTAAAGATTGTGCAAGTGTCTTTTACAATCCGCTCTGCATTATTTTGAATTTGATATTAGAAGCTGAGACATTTCCGGATGTGTGAAAACAATCCAGAATTTGTCCAGTATTTAAAAAGGGTAATAAGCGCGAAATTGAAAATCATCGTCTCATTACCATCTTATGCAATTTCTCTAAAATTTTCGAATTTTTGATATATGACTATATTTTATTTCATACTAAAACTGTAGGTGTTAAAGATCAGCATGGATTTATCCAGGGACGGTCCACGGTATCGAACCTTGTGTGCAAGACCCAATTTATCTCCGAAGCAATGGACCATAAAGGTCAGGTGGACGTTATTTACACTGACTTTTCCAAGGCGTTTGACAGACTGGACCACGGTGTATTATTAACAAAATTGGAAGACGTTGGCCTTAGCATTTCTTTGCGAAATTTATTCTATTCATATCTATCTCGCCGATCTCAATTTGTACAATATCGTGTTACCAATCTGTTGAATTTACTCAAACATCTGGAGTGCCGCAGGGTTCTATACTCGGTCTATTGTTTTTTACATTATTCATTAATAATATTGTTGATAACCTAGATGTACATTATTTGCTATATGCTGATGATCTCAAATTATATTTCTGCATAAACTCTGACATTGATTGCCTGAGATTCCAGCACAATCTTGACATTCTTAATAACTGGTGTGTTAACAATCGTCTCCCTTTAAATGCTATCAAATGTAAAGTCATGTCATTTTCACGGAAAACAAATCCATTTATATTTGACTACAGTTTGGACAACACCACCCTAGAGAGACCCGAGTTTATTCTTTAATAAACTCGGTCTTTACCTTGGCATTACATTTGATTCCAAACTAACTTTTTCTAAACATATTGAAGAATGTGTACTTGGAGCATTCAATAGTTTAGGGTTTGTTTTGCGCAACAGCAAAGATTTTAAGGAATTGTCTACTCTACGCATGTTGTTTGTTAGTTTTGTTAGGTCCAAACTAGAATATGCTTCTATTGTTTGGAATCCTAGTTACAATATTTACATAACAGCACTAGAAAAAGTGCAACGAAGATTTTTCAAATCTACAGTATCCATTTTGGAGGGTACATATCCTGTTAGAGGAACACCTCAAGAATTATTTTTAAATAAATTTGAAATGAGCGGTCTAATTAAGAGACGAGTGATGCACTCAGTAATTTCTTTGTACAAAGTAATTAATAATGAGATTGACTGTCCCCCTATTCCCTCACTTATTAAATATAGCATTCCAAGATTAAGTGCAAGGACAAATAATATAGTTATGTTTCCTACCTCTCGTATAAACATTTTAATTGTATCGCCTGTGTATCAAATGTGCCTAAATTATAGTAATATCGAGAACAGTCTGGATATATTTAACTGTGAAATTGCTGATATAAAAAATATTTATTTAATGCATGTTTAATTAATGTCTTAATATTCTATTTATTGTGTGATATTTTATTTTAATTTATATTATTTTGTTTGTATACTGTTATATAGTAATTATATTTTGTGCTATTGTATTTTTATATATTTTGGTACGCTATTGTTCACTATTTTGGATTTTTATGTATATCTGTTTTATTTATCCTGTAACTGGGTTTAATCACTCGTTAAATTATTGTAAATAAATAAATAATGATAGGGAGTGCCATTTGCTATTCCAAAGTTGAGGTGACTTGTATTGAGGTTAAATTCCACCATAAAATTCGATCAACAGTGGGGTCGAACTCCCCCCTCGAAAATTAATTTGATGCATTTTTTTCTCAAAATCGTATCTAGTTTAGATCCTGAGTTATTCTAGAAAGCTATTATTTTGAAATAAGTGTACTCTATATTGTTTCATATTAAAAATATAAATTTATGGGTAATTTCCACACAAAAAAGAAAATCTTATCAGTGCAACTATCAAAAGTTAAGAAAATGGTATAATAGTAATAAAAACCGATTTTATATAAGTTGGGATAAACGTGAGTGTTATAAGAGCATTTAAAAGTGTAGCCTTAGCCTATACTATAGAAAAACATAAGAAAACGATTCTATTCTCATTAAAACTTCCTGGGATAGGATCTCAGTTAATTTTTAGGATTTCGTGCGGGGTTTTTAAATTAGGAGCCTGTTCTACAGTACTTAATTTTGTCTAGACAACTCGTTTTCTACAGTTTATTATAATAATACCATTTCTTAAATTACTTAAACGCATTTACTTGAAAGGAAACTAAATTACTATAAATAGATTCGAATAGTTAACTTTTGTGGAGTCTTACTTTATATTCTATATTTAAGTATATCCTTCGTTTTAGAATTACCTCTATGAGGCATTGAAAATGAGTCGCTTTAGTCTCCTAATAGGGCTAACAAAATGCGATATGTTTTGGTCAATTATGACTAATAATAACATCAAAAGTCTTACTTACAACCTGGTGCTATAGATGCCTTCTTAAAGTAATAAATAACGATTTGCTAGGATTCAAACATGTTTATAATTTCCCTGAATAAGATATCTACTTCTCGCATGCACTATTATCCGATGTTTAGGTGGGTGGTTGGTGCTGGCTACAATCTAGATGTCTTGAGTGGGTTTACATGCAGACAAATTAGCATATAAACATAGTCATTTTAAAGCACATTGTAGGTTTAGAAAAGAACTGAGCTTAATTAAAATTATTCAAATATTATCAGTTTCTTATTGTATACATTTACATAAACAAATTTAATTAAGAAATCAACAATATTTGTTAATTGATCAACTATAAATAGAACATGACAGTTTTTAAAGGAGTAACAGGAAAATAATATTTTATTTTATCACACAATGTGGTAACTTCATATAAATTAAATAAATAAAATAAATTTCTTTCAAAACAACTGTACCTGAAGTTAAATCAGAAATATAACTATGCAGCCGATGAAAGAAGACCCGCCCGGCAAAGAAAAGCTTTGCCGATAAACTGCCAGCTTTCTGCGAAATCATATACTAAGTTTATTCATTTAAACTTTGCAGTGGTGGGTTGGCCTTAGTGAGTCCGATTTACAATGGCCAAAGTAGCGAGTGTATTGTAAATTGCTTATTTCCAGGCGTAATAAATATATCATTGTCGGTTATTTATTTATTACCAGGCGCAAAAAATATTTCAAGACATTAGAATTACGATAAATGCCTTTTAGGTTTATTACATCAGTGGAAAAACATTTCAACACAGTGTACATACGTAATTTATTTACAATAACAAGAAATTCCTTTTATTGGTTAGCAGTGGAAAGGAACAAAATAACAAAAAAAATAAAATTAACATATTTTCTTTAAAGTTTTAAATAAGAAACTAAAATGACTGGTTATGCCGAAATAAGAACATCCTAATTTAATAAAAAAAATTTCGATTTAACTATAGGAAAGCCAAACGCCTTAAAAATTTCCGTTACTTTTTATTTTGTGTACCCATAAGAAATAATATCAGAAAATAAAACAATTTTAAATTCTACCTGCTTTACAGCACATAAAAAACTGTTACCTGGGTTCGCAGAGCGACCCTTTGTCGACCTTCAGTCTTGCGTAGTACTTTAGCATAGACGCGCGTGCATTATAAATGCACAAAATGTATTTATACATAATACCGCGCTCCTGTGGTAGAATTTTTTTATGTGCTAAGTTAAGATGAAATAAGTTTATATTTACAACAAAAATCCTCATTTCGTCGAGATCTATCGACTGTTAAAATTTTCGCTATTAAAACTTAGTCACCTCGTATAATAAAAAACAATTTAAAAAACAGTAAATTATTAAAACATCAACTACCTTACCGATTATTATTATAAAATCAGCCAATAAGCTATATCAGTAATAGCAAATAATTTAATATAAACATTACACAACACATAAGTTAAATTATTGTAAAAGTAAAATTATATAACATATATTAGTCATTAACCATTAGTTTTAATACTTACATATTAATATTAGTAGTCGAAAAATAATTATTAAATTTATATCAAAACACAATCTACGAACGTTCATCTACTACCGATGCCTATAATATAAAATAAACAATGAAAATTGAATTAACCGTGATCGGAACTTTTCACTAGTGTATATCTGCCTGACGTCAGCACCAATCATCAGCGCGCATTTTGTTCCCTATCCTGGCTAATGATGCAAAGCTTACGTGAATAAACTTTAAGAGTATCTCTAAATGAGTAGGTCGAAACGTTGAAGTTATAAGTTTAATTTACAATTAAACTTCACAATCACATTTTAATGACTAAGTTAAATCAAAAATATCCCATTAGAATAGCATTGTGTAATTTTTTAATGTTAAAATATTTACACGGTCGTAAAACGTCTGTTATAAATTGAAAAAGCCTCTAATATGTGTCAGGTCAAATAAATAAACAAGCAGACATACGTGTAAGACAGAATCCCTACCACCTACATATATTGCGACCCCGACTATCAGCAGTTCGATGGACAGAGTCTTAGACGTTTTATTGTGTTACTGTGAAAGAACTCGACGGGTTCCATTGTAATATACCGTGGACCGGTGGATACAAAACAATCCT
The DNA here is from genome assembly GCA_029963845.1 of Rhamnusium bicolor. NCBI lineage: Eukaryota > Metazoa > Arthropoda > Insecta > Coleoptera > Cerambycidae > Rhamnusium > Rhamnusium bicolor. The sequence goes on along the minus strand of JANEYF010000851.1, from coordinate 4,459,516 downwards.
TTACTATAATCTAAGCAATAGCGTGCAAATTCGACGATGAAAGGTTACCATCTGCGTTAATCAAAGAGACCATATGAGTACCATACTTTTTTCTCTTTTGAAATTTTTGGTATGGCGACCGGATACGGAAGGGGGGAACTTTTATTTTTGATAAAATGGTTACCGATATTTGTCCGTATAGGTAGTTAGTATATGTACTCCACATACCCCAACTACGCTGGCAGACAAAACTTTCAGTCGGCGCGCAATAACTGGAAATTGAAAAAAAAAATTTATAGTTACTGGACCAAAACATATCGCAAAATGTTTGATTTGGTGAGTACAGTACTGTACTATAGTGGCAGACATTTCTATTGGTCGAATTTTGAGTAATTTGCCATTAAAGTGGCGAAAAATTTATCAAGATTTGAAATATTGATAAAAAATAGTTGAAATTAAAAAAAACCATCTGCCCAGCCAGCTCATGGTTCACAAGGCACTAAAAAACCCTAACTTTGATTGGCAGACATTTTTGCCAAATTTAACCCCCAAACCACCCCTTAAAAGATTTAATAATTATTTTTTTTCAGTTTTTCGTGTCTGCTTGTTTCTTCTAAATATTAAAAAACGTCCTTTGGATATGTTGTTACAGTTATTAATAAAAAACCAACTCTTTTTCAACCGAGCTTTGTTCCAAATATTGCTATAATAGGACTGTCATTATTTGGTTTCTAAAAATCATTAAGGGATGGAACAATGATATACAAGTTTCATTTTCTTTTTATTTCAATGATTTCTCAGTGTTTTGATTTTTCAAACCAGCCCTTTCAATGGGGCAATAGTGCGTCCGACTTCGTTATGTCGAGTACTATGGTAGTTAGAAACTTGATCAAAAAATATAAATAAACTAGACAAAGAAGTCTATAACCAAAAATTATTTTCGAATATACAGGGTGAGACAATACGATTCTACAGGGTCAAGTAACATTTTTTTTAAATGGGATGCTATGTATATTAGAACATTTTTTTAAACCTCCATATATTAACGATTTATATCCATTGTAAAATATAAATTGTTGTCTGCCTGTTAAATATAATTAAAAATTAATTTAATAGATTTAAATTACATCCATACTTTGCTAATTTCTGTAAGAGTAATTGATGGTCGATGCGATCAAAGGCTTTGGCAAAATCGGTCTATAAAGCGTCTACTTGTCCTCGTTCATCTAGAATATTAGAAACTGTGGCTGAATATTACTAAGTTCGTAGTTAGATACAAAGCCATGCTGATCAATTGATAATATGTTTTTAGTGGCTATATAGATGCGATTATATAAAATGATTTCAAGAACTTTAGCAAAATTACACAAAAGAGAAATTTGTCTGTAATTGCTTATATTTGACGTATCGTCTGCTTTAAAAATCGGAAACGCCTTTGCCACCTTCCTTCGGTTGGGAAAAATTGATGTTTTTATTGAAATATTAAACAGAATAAATAGCGGTGTTAAGAATGCATCTGGGCCGGATGTAATTTTGTTCTCCAGTTTTTTTACAGCATCTAGAATTTCTAATCGCGAGGTGAAAACCATAGGGTTCCAAGCGCCAATTTGCACAAAAAAACAGTTTTCTACATAAATTTATTCCCCAAATAAATCTGTAGAGTTCTATATACAAAGTTTCGCCATTGACTCAACGATGGCAGCACAATTCACTGTACACATAGTTCTAAATCCATGTTATGTCACAATCTTTAAAACCACAAGGTTCTTAGTGACTAAAACAACAATAAGTAGTGTGTTTCCCGGCATTTTCGTGTGCTTTTTTCAAGTTAAAACAATGAGTTTCAACTCTCAAAGAATCTTTTGAGGATTTTGAAAGCTCTGGATCGGAATATGCGCCTGAAAAGAAGGGACCAAAAGGTTTGTTATTATAGTAAATCCTGAAAATAATATCCTAACCTAACTTTTCATTCCAGAAATGTATTTTTCCACGAGTGAAGTCACAGATTCTGATAATGATAAACTCCCTGTACTGCAAAATCAACCAATTCAAACGGTTATAAGAAGGTAACACAAACAAACAACGTTTTGGTTTACTCATAAATACAACCTAAAATTTTTTTAGAATCTTTCCTGAAGTGGGCGAATCTTCCAAATCGAACCAAGAATCTGAAATAACTGAAAATAATAATATAATTATGTAAGTACTTTATGAATTAAAAAATTGTTGTTACAGTTATTCTTATACTACTAATTTTAGAACTGATGGCATACAAAATAGTGTTTTAACTAGTCCGTTGGTAGATTATTCTTCGACTGATACAGATGAAATTGAGAAAACACCAGTGAAAGAAAAAGAGAAGAACTCGAAAAAAGAAAAAGAAACCCTAAGACATGGAAAAAAAAATAAAAGAAAAGAAAAATATCAAAGAGGTGAAAGTTATGTGAATAGTAGAGGGCATGCTGTTCCTGCTAGAAAAACTCAATGAGGAGAAGTACTGCAACGAAAACTGCAGGTATGAATGTATAAAAAAAATTGAGATGGATTTACGAACAGATATTAAAAATAGTTATTACACTCTAGATCAAAATGGTAAATATCATTTTCTTTTAAACAATACAAGGCGTGTTTTAGTTAAAAGAAAACGATCTCTTCAGCCGACTAAAAATAGAGCATTTTCATTTGAATATTTTTTTGAAAAAGACAACGCAAAAATTAGGGTGTGTAAGAAGTTTTTTTTAACAACACTTTGCATAAGTCAAAAAACCTATTTACAATGTGCACCTGAAAAAAGATGACACTGGAATACCACACAGAGACCTAAGAGGAAAGCATACAAAAGACAGAATAACAAAACAGGATAAGGATCAAATAAGAGCACATATAGAGAGATTTCCTCACGTTGAATCTCATTATTGCAGGGCAAGGTCAAACAAAAAATATCTAGATCCTACTCTCAATATCCAAAAAATGTACGATTTGTATCTAGAAGAGTGCAATGAACAACAAAAAAAGCCACAAAAGATATGTTTATATAGGCGCATCTTTAACTATGAATTCAATCTTGAACTTTTAAAACCAAAGACAGATAGATGTGATATATGTGAAGAACACAGACTTGCCCGAAGAGAAAACAGGGAAACCCGTAAAGACGAAGAAATGTTTAACTTACATATTAACAGAAAAACAATAATGAGACAAGAGCGTGCTGCAGATACTAAAAAAAGCAACAAAAAATGTGCTGTTGTTTGTTTCGATCTGCAAAATGTCATAAACGTACCAAAATCGGAAGTTTCTGTTCTCTTTTACAAACAAAAAATGACCGTATATAATCTTACTGCACATAGTTCTACTGATAAAACATGCTACTGTGCTGTCTGGCCTGAAACCATGTGTGGACGATCTGGTAATGACTTGGCCAGTGCATTCATACAGATTTTAGGACTGATAGTAACTAGTCATCTTGAAATTGAGGAAATCATTACTTGGAGTGACAGTTGTGTCCCTCAAAACAGAAACTCCCTAATATCTATTGCTGTTGCAGATTTTTTACACAGACACCCTAATCTAAAAACGATTACCATGAAATATTCACTTCCTGGTTATTCGTGTATTCAGGTGGTTGATAACCTTCATTCTAGAATTGAGAAATGCCTGCGTGTGCAAGATGTATGGTCACCCATTTCGTTCTTAAGACTTCTGAAAAAAGTTGACAGAAACATCCATTTGTAATAATAAATATGCAATCAAAACATTTTATGGATTACAAAAGAAGCGCTGCAGTTTATAATTACAGCAATATTCCATATTTTAAAGTGTGCCAATTAAAATTTCTCCAGGGTCAACCATTTTCTTTGGAATACAAAATAAACACACACAATTCGCCATTTTTAAAATGTACAATTACTAAAAAAATAAAACGGAAAACTACTGAAGATGCAATGGAAACTATAGCTCCTTTAATTTATCCTTTAGAACAGTGTAAAACCAAATCTTTCACCAATAAGAAAATTGAACACATTCAGTTTTCTTATAAGTACATGCCACTGGAGGACAGAGAATACATGGCATCAATAATTGCGGACTTTGCTAGAAAATAAGCAGTAGACTGTGTAGTTTTTTGTTACTTACTTATTTTAAAGTGTTAATAAATAAACTCGTAAGCACAATCTCTGTTTCTAATTAATTACAACATTTAATTTGTTAATAAGTCCAAACGATTATGTCTACATTGTACTTACTTTAAAAAACAGTGAACTTCCACATTTTACACATTTTAGCAAGTCTACCTTAGTACAGCTTCTGACATATTGCAGCCAGAGAACCCCTTCAATTTGGTGAACACTGAATGCAAAATTAGCCAAATTTAAAACCCATTTTTAACCTTAAAGTTTCACAAGGTTCTAAGTACAGTGCCACAAGGTTCTAAGTACATTGCAGTCCTTTCTTAAAATCGTATTTTTTTCAATAAAAAAAATTAACTAAATTGTACATTACTGTAGGTGCTGAAGTCTAATCCCCAAAATATATTTTAGCATATTTATTTAAACTAAATTCTAAACACAAAACCTTTTGTGTTACTTCCAACTTTAAATTTGCTCTCCTGAAAAATTTTGTATTTGGCGTTTGGAACCCTATGGTTTTCACCTCACGTAATATCGAGATGTTTGTAATACTGAAAAGTTCAAAGTTATCTATAGTCACGTGATTGTCTTCCATATCACATTCAACGGTATGTACTGAACTAAGAAACTCTGCAAATATGTTTACAATATCTTGTGGATTATCGTAGTTATTATTCTTATATAACATTTTACCAGGTATTCGTGTTTGTTGCCGTTTTGATTCTGCAAATGACCAAAATATCTTTAGATCTGATGAAATTGAGGACTGAATATTAAAGAGGTACATTTTATATTTTAAACCAGTCTATTGTATTATTAAAGTTCTAAGTCTTTTAAACTGTTCTAAATGGTAATAATAGTTTGGTTTTTGGTACTTACGGAAGTGCTTATCTTTTTGTTTAATATTATTTATTATCTCGCCAGTGTACCTCGCCACCATGGTCAGTCCGCCACTGATGCTCTGATGTTCCTGTATATTTTCATAGAAAATATACAGGAACATCTTCTTAAATGTGGGGCATATAGAGGGATCTAAGTAACTCGATTCTACTAATTCTTTCTTAAGATTTACTGGGCCCTCTGCAATGTAGTCCATATGTATATTTTTTAATCTAGTCATTTTTGTTGACTCTATTTTCAGTTTAAAACAAAACGAAAGATTTGGAAAATTCTTGCAGTAAAACTATAAATTTCCACCGCCTTCTTCTTCGACTAAGTAATCTTGATGCTACAGCAGAGACAGTTTCCAATCCAAAATAAGGAATTTATTGACAAAATATCTCTTAGAAATTCCTATCGCAGAGAAATTAGTTTTTCAAAAATGCAAGTAGGCCACCCTTCTGTAAACTTTATGCTCTTTAGTGATATATTATGTAAGGGAGAGAAAGTACACACCCTGCATTAAATACAAAATACCACCCTTAACACAAAAATTTTTTATTAAATATTATTCTAACATTTAATAATTGGAATGAAAAATAATATTAACTGAAAATTTTTTGCTAATTATTATTTACTAACTTTTACAAATCTTATCACAGATAAGTATAATATACATCTATTTAAACAATTACTTTCCCGGCTATTTGCCAAAACGCTGAAACTTGGATTACAAAAAAGATAATATGTACATTATGTTCAGTACAACTGACTCAATAATGTTATTTTTAATTTCAACTATTCTGTCTAGTAAAACCAAAAATAAATAAAACACAAGGTACTCACCAGTTGACACTCACTTTAAAAAACTTTAAAATATCTACCGACACGTGTTTCTGCTTGCATCAGAGTAGCCAGCACATTTAAAGAATCCAAAGTAAGGAAACTTGTAAACCTTAATGTAATAAACATTAATGGTTTCAGAGAACAGAATAATTGAAATTATATAGTGGAAATACCCCTTAGGGTCGAATAAAATAATTTAAAAACAAATTAAGTTCCTCTTCTTGGTAAAAGTTAAAATATAGAGTGGAATGAAAAATAATATTAACTGAAAATTGGATTCTTTAAATGTGCTGGCTACTCTGATGACGCAATGCAAGCAGAAACACGTGTCGGTAGATATTTTAAAGTTTTTAAAGTGAGTGTCAACTGGTGAGTACCTTGTGTTTTATTTATTTTTGGTTTTACTAGACAGAATAGTTGAAATTAAAAATAACATTATTGAGTCAGTTGTACTGAACATAATGTGCATATTATCTTTTTTGTAATCCAAGTCTCAGCGTTTTGGCAAATAGCCGGGAAAATAATTGTTTAAAAAGATATATGTTATACTTATCTATGATAAGATTTGTAAAAGTTAGTAAATAATAATTAGCAAAAAATTTTCAGTTAATATTATTTTTCATTCCACTCTATATTTTAACTTTTACCAAGAAGAGGAATTTAATTTGTTTTTATATTATTTAATAATTGATACGTAGTTAAAAATTTTGTTTAATTAGCCTGATCATTAGTTTGCAATAATTGCTGATAAATTATTCATAGTTTTTCTTTTCTTATATGTTTAGAGGTGGCGTTATCCTATATGGATATGAATTATGAATATTCAGTCCGTCGTAAAAAAGTTGCAAATATAATTAATTATCACTAATATCCTACTTTGTTTCTCTTTTAGTTTTTATTGCATGAGTTTGTAAAGAGGTAATATTTCAAAATGTATTTCTATTGAGAACATACAAAACCGTATTATAAAATGAAATATCTATGAGAGTTAAATTAAATAAAGTCAGGACTAAAAAATTACCCACTGGCCATTGTTGTCGGATCCAGTTTTTAATTTAAATTTTGTATGCATACTTATAATATAAAAGAGAATTTAATTATTAGACAGGAATTTTATGGTTAAATTAAAATACTGGATGAAATTCTGTTTAAAAACTGTAAATGCCAATGTTAATTAGTAAATATTTTATGCCAAAGCTCAAACTGTCAATTAGTTTTTAGAAACTTTATATTTTGTCATTTATATACCCATTTTTTTGTTTCATGCTAGTATTATAGAGTTTGAATTTCATTAAAATCTACAGTGCCCAATATTGCACTGACTGATAAATTTGTAAAATAATTCCACTTTATTTGAAAAGCTTTTAAAATTTTGCAATGCAACTCTATTAAATGATATTTCATTATGTGGAAAAATTGTTTGCATATTAATTACTTATCTGAATAATTTTCAAATTCATTTCAATTTTTGCAAATAGGTTAAATTTATTTTATTGAGATAGTATGTTGTTCGTTGTTAGAGTAAATCGTTAAATTTCATGAGAACATAAAAAAATGCAGACTTCTTAAAATGGTTGAAATAAATTGCTTTGTGTACATGTGAACCTTGAATGTAATGTAAATATTTCAGAAGTCGCATAAAACAAATGAAATGAAACAACACACCAAGCTACATATTATAATGATAGGATTTGATCACAATTTATTTAGTTAACACAACTACACTTTCAGTTGATCCCGATAGACGCTGGTGAAATTTGGGTATGTCATATTTTAATACTGGAGTATGGAACCCAGAATGATACTTTGAGCTCAATACTTTAATGAAACGTAACGTAACAAACAACAAGACGAGCTATGTTTTGTTAGGTGGAAAGTGTTATGTTAAAAAGTACAGTTTTCTTGATAAAAAAGACAACTAAAGTAGAAATACTCACCCGAAGCCATAGCAAGCTTATTCATATAGATCTTACAACAATGGAAGGCATCATAACAACTATAAGTGCCCAAAAACGTCCAGCAGCAAGTCCTTCTACTTCGCCCAACAAGAAAACCAATTTTGTGGGCATTCCTCCTCTTAGAGAATTGACAAATGTGAAAACTCCCACTGACAGACCTTTTAGGGTTTCGATAGAGGGGAAATATTGGTGGCGGGAAGTCCACACTTATTAAATATTTTGCTAATATGCAGGGAATTGAAACTTATGGTGAGCCGATAGAATGGTGGCGAAATCTGGAAGGTTATAACCTACTGGACTTGATGTATTCAGATATCCACAAGTGGCTGAAAGTTTTCCAAAGTTACGTTCAGTTTACCAGGCTTACTGTCCAGACTACCAAACCAAAGAGCTCGACTACTGTCCAGATGTTTGAACGATTGATACAAAATAATAGGTTTTGTTTCTTGGAATAAGCATATCGTAGCGGTTACTTGCACGGGGCAGATTACGCTGTAATGGATCAGTGGTATCGGTGGATCAGGGCTAATGTGGATATCAGCTTAGATTTGATTGTTTATCTTAGAAGCTCTCCTGAGATAGTGTACGAAAGAGTGAGAGCAGAGCTAGGCCAGAAAAGAACGGATTATCTTTGCAATATTTAACTGAGTTACATGAAAGTCATGAACGATGGCTTATGACTGACGATGAACGTTTTAATACCATACCAGTATTAGTCCTTGATGCTAATAAAACTCTAGAGGAAATTGTAATGGAATAAGAAAAATGAAAGTAAAATATTAGGTTTTGATAAGAAAGGGAGACAGAAAGTGGATCAAATTGATAAAGTGAGGAAAACTCTGGACCTCTGAAGTTTATAGAGATTTATCAGACTGAGAAAATTAAAGTCAATAATTTAGTTTTAGTCTCCATACAAACTGCGTAATAACTTAAATCTTTAGCCAATACGATCGCAGATCTTTAATTTAAATAATATTCGATGAATATGCGAAGTGTCTAATAGGTATTTTTTAAGAGTACCTACCAAAAATATGTGCAACTTTATAATATGTAGTTTAATTTAATAATAATAATAAAAAAAACTCTGGAACTCTGAAGTTTATAGAGATTTTCAGACTGAGAAGATTAAAGTGAATAATTTAGTTTTAGTTTCTATACAAATTGCGTAATAACTTAAATCTTTAGCCAATACGATCGCAGATCTTTAATTTAAATAATATTCGATGAATATGCGAAGTGTCTAATAGGTATTTTTTAAGAGTACCTACCAAAAATATGTGCAACTTTATAATATGTAGTTTAATTTAATAATAATAATAAAAAAAACTCTGGAACTCTGAAGTTTATAGAGATTTTCAGACTGAGAAGATTAAAGTGAATAATTTAGTTTTAGTTTCTATACAAACTGCGTAATAACTTAAATCTGTAGCCAATACGATCGTAGATCTTTAATTTAAATAATATTTGATGAATATGCGAAGTGCCTAAAAGGTTTTTTTTAAGAGTACCTACCAAAAATATGTGCAATTTTATAATATGTAGTTTAAAATAAATTATATTTAATAATAATACTAAAAAAAAAATTGAAAAATTTTTACTGATACCTTTTAAATGTTATTAAGATATTTTATTTCAAACAAATTTTCCATATGTAAATAAAAAATTTTTTTACAAAAAAATCTATATTTTCTAACGAAATTTGAAATTTGTTGATAACATTTCCTCGTCAATATAAAAACAAAAATTAGCAAATATTTTAAAAAACTCTCTAAATTAAACTTGGGTGAGTGCACCAATTTTGCAACTTTCTTTTTTTCAATTTTAATTGCTCTCTTTTTACAAAACTTTTGCATTTAACTAGTACGTAATGACCCGCTGTACCTTGGCAATGAGTAAAAAAATATGTTTCATTCATAATTTAACTTATGTATGTGTATAAATCTCATGCAACACATAACAAACAATACACAGGGTGTACTATAATTAACTACCTTCCTTCAAGGTGGTGATAGAACTAGAAAAAATAAGTTGAGTTTTGTATATGAACATTTGCCGTAAAACAGTTCATAAGGGAGCTACAGCCCCTTTAAAGGGGTAAGTACAACATAGTTATTTGCCAATTAATTCGAAACCTGTTAAGTTGCAAAGATTAAGTTGGACCATTTATTAATTTCATAATATTACATATTTTGTAAAATTTTTATCTAAATATCATGATTTTTAGGGTAGTTATAGGGGGAGAGTGAGGGTGAATTTTCTCTTAACGTATCCTGTCAAATGAAAATGTGCCTCGCTGAACATCCAAACACTGTTAATTAGGTGAGGTGTTTCGTTTAACAAGTCACAAAACTGTTGACAAAAATGTTCACGGCTAACACTAAAGGTCATGATATCATAATTAAAGCTGGCCGAGGTCACCTGACCGACAAAGCCGTCATATGATTCATATGTTTACATCATATCATAATACTTGAATAAGTACAATAAATGGAAATAAATTTTAACAATAATGTTACATTTTATAAAAATTTGTATAAAACTCGCCCTTTTAAGCAGATTTAGTAGTAGTTTGGTTGTCGTCATCACAAAGTGGGGAAGATCTATAGTATAATAGCATCAGGTATGTTTCTACAGCTGTCTCCGTCAGCGATGTTCGCTTTGGTGAAAAAATATGTTTGTATTTTGAAAATGACCGTTCGACATCTACAGATGTAATACAGGCATAAGTAAAACAATCTGTCAACTCACTTAACGAAGTTGTAGATGCACCATCACAAATTTGTCTTAATTTGCTAAAATCAGGATCTTTCTGTAATACACTCTCGAATTTTTCACTAACGCGATTATTTTTTGCGTCATTTATAGCCTGTAGCTGTGTATTTACGTCGTCCACTATTTGCAGCGATTCCACTAACGACAACGAACTATTTTGCAATTTTTCTATTGCGTCGTATAGTCCTCTATAATTGTTATTAATAGTTTTTAAATCTGTTTCAAGGGAAACGTCTTGAAAGCTTGTTTGGCTTTCCCTAATAGCTGCAGCCTCGTTAGGGTTGAACTGTAGTATCACAGCTTTTATTTGTTGAAAATATTCAGCATAATAAAAAGCCGCTTTCAACCACGTTCCCCAACGTGTAAGAATCGGCTCTGGTGGTTCAGGGATACCAGGACACTGTCTGTGAAATGCTGCCGTTTAGGAGATTTGAGAAATACTTTTTTTGTATTTGCTATTAATGCATCTACATCTGGAAAACATTTTCGAATCGTTTCTGCCACAAGATGTAACGCATGCACTTTACACGTAACATGTAAGAACCTACAATTGTCTCTTTGAAGAGAATGGCCTACCACGCGCATTGTCGCGGCACCATCAGTCACAAACATCAATACTTGACTTGTTGAAAGTTCAAATTTTTCGAATGTCTCCAACACCACACGCGTAATTATTTCGCCAGTACACGCAGTTTGTCTTTTACTAGCTAGTAAAAGTGGAAATGTTGGTTTAAGAGGGTCCAGTACACGTACTATAATATTTAAAATAGAATTTTTTTTACAATCTGTCGTCTCGTCAATACATAACCAGAGCCGTGTATTTTTTAATCCACATATAATTCTATTTACGATGTCTTCACACACAGCTGGAATATATCTACGTAACGATGTACGACTTGGTAAGTTCACCTGGGGATTGTATTTATTCCAAAACTCCCGAAATGGTTGTTTATCCAGTATGTGTAGCGGAATATTACAGGTTATTAACATTAACAATAAATCAAACATAATCTGAGTTGTCAAAGGCATGCCATTTTTTTTATTTTGATGTTGCACGGTATTGATATGACGACGACAAACTGTTTTGTGCCAGCACATTAAGTCTTGATTGCAAACTTCACAAATTATTTTGCATCCGTCATAGAATAAATCCGGAAATTCACCGATAAATTTATTCACTGTGTCCGCGTACGGTCGTTTTTTACCCTTTGGCGCGTTTGACATTATGTATAATTTATAGGTACAACCTCACGCATTAACCTTTCAAATAAGACTGCAGCGTAAATCACTTCTAAATCGGCACATGTGACGCCAGCGCAAGACCGTGGCTGTACTTCAGCCACCTCGGCCAGCTTTAATCATAATTTGTGCACAATCTGAATCTTGCATAGTTACTAATTTTAGCTCTTGTGCAATTTACGAAACAAGCTGGTGTTGGACATGGTCAAAGACACTGAATGCCGACCAGCAGATCGCCGTGGAGATCGGTCTATAACTTCTTTAACTCAATTAATGTTTAAATGTGTACGTACCTCAGTTTTCTTGGAGAAATTTTCTTACATACTAAAACAGTCTCTTAAAAGTTCTTAGCACAAAAATTAATAGCATAACGAGATGGAACCGGTCTATTTCAATTAATGTTAAAGTGCCCGCTGTCTAAACAATCATTGTGTGCGTGTTACAGATTCATTTTTGAAATATAGTTCAATAATGAACGCACGATGTTGATGAATCCAGACATCCATGATTGCTAATGCTTTGGTGACAGCCATTATCTTGATAATAAAAATGCTTCTTCAATGATTTACAATTGTTTTACTAACATAAATATTTTCATGATAAAGGAAACAGAAAAATTCTCATAAAATTCCTTTATTAATAAAGGAATTTTATGAGAATTTTTCTGTTTCCTTTATCATGAATAATTACTCATATGGGATCAACCTATCTACGTTATAAATATTTTCTCCTAACTTGCAACACTTTGAAATGTCACAGGTTTTTATGGTGCATCTTGTGTGTATTTGAAAATTTTCCAGGTATTTACCATATCAGTGTCTAATATTTGGGTAAATGAAGGCCTCCACCACTTTTTGAACCGCGTAAAGGATAATTTGTTTATCAAGTTTATCTACTCCATCAATATGGGCGTTACGGTATAAGATTTGGCACTGAAATAGTGATATGCTTCTTCTCTTTATTGTGCATAACATTTAGTTATGTCTGTAAATAAATAAATAATAATAAATTTGAGAGCTATTTTCAACTGATTTTTAGAAAACTGACCCAGTGGTTTAATGATGTTGTAATTAGAAATAATAGAAACTGCTGTGTTGGCATTCCATTTTATTACCAAAATTTTATTTGATTCATTGAACCAGTAGTCAAAGTATCCTCAGTCTTTGTTTGCCTGCGTTTGTTCAGAAGCCATAAAGAGACATTTTCCAAATCACGTTTTTCATATGATTTTAGTCGGTTTCAACATCATGCCTTAGCATGCACATTAGTTTATGACTAAATAAATTGTCAAAAACCGTCTTATGTTTTTTGCATTTTGCAGGCGATATAACTGATGTAAGTTTTTTTATAACACAAATCCCCAACTGATCCTTTATAAATCAGTGGTAACCTGCGATTTTCAGAACTAGCAAAATGGTTGATTACTTCTTCATAAAATGAAAATAAATCAATTTTCTTCAACTCTGACAAAAAACGTTTTTCTATTGAAATAAGCGACATATTTGACAGGCGGTCTTGAGCTGCTGAAAATGATCGTTCTACAGAAGCTGAGGTTACCGGAATTGTTGACACTAAAGATAAAAGTTTGTATAGTTCGGAGATACAGCTTTTTAAATTATTATTATATATAAAAGTAAGCATTTCTTGAGGCAATTTTATATTCGCTAAAAGTTGCTGGTCAGAATACAACACACGGTTCATTTCTTAACGAAATACGGTTAAGAAGGGGATACTGGTCAATTAATTTGTCCATTAGACTGTTAGGAAATGCCTTACAAAACATTATAAAATTATTCGGATTTACTAAATCGAAACATTGCAAAGTATTTAAATCGGAAAATCTAATTTCAATTTGAACTATAATGGTGTCCAAAATTTCTGTAAAAATTTGTTTGTAATGTATGTCTGTCCTGTCAAAGTTATGTGTTGTCTTTCTTTTTTAAAACTGTGGCTCATCATCTAATTCTTCAATATTTTCTAAAGAACCATTATATAAAGTATTGAAATGTATTTCGTTATTGCGAAATTCTTTTAATTTAGATATAAGTGAATTAAGTCAATTTTTTAGGATATGTTTTATAAGTTAATTTATTCTGTAAAATTTGGAAAACAATATCAGTTTGCTCAAAAATCATTTTAAAAACTTTTAGAAAAAAATATGCGGTATTTATCCAACAATGCTCTTAAAGTCTGACCGTCATTTAAAAAGTCTTCACTTTCCGAAATAAAATTAAAAACGTCAATAAGTTTTTTTCCTGTATGTGTCAATAATGAAAACAACTCTAGATGAAAAATTGCGAGTGAAAGCATTACTCAGAATTCTATGTTCCATAATTCCATTTAAAATATCAGATCTTTTAGTACGTTTTGAACAAAATTACGAAAAACCAGTAATATTTGAGAAAATATTCTAACTTCTTTAATATCGTTATAGGCTTTACTCAGAACCCAATTTAATTTGTGTCCGTAACAGTGAGTGAAGTAAGCTTGAGAAGCAATATCCTTTATTTTCGTTTGGAGTCCATTAAGATGTCCTGACATAACCGCAGCGCCGTCATAGGTTTGTGCAACTAATTTATTTTTCAAATCAAATTTACCAAATTCGTCGATTAATAATTTAAATAAACTGTCCGCGTTTCTTCCACTACTCACATCAAAAAAACCAACAAACCTTTCAACAACTTCACCGTGCATTACATATCTAAAAATTACGGAATGTTGAGATTTACAAGTATTGTTTGTCCGTCGTTTCATCAATTTGCCACGAGAAAAATTTGCAATTATGTAGTTCTTCGTAAATTTTGCCTTTAATAATTAGGTCATTTTGAATTGATTTAGACGTCCCGGAAAAAATAGTGGCGTTTTTCAAAAAGTTCTCTAATTTTGGATCATACGTTTTTAAAAAATCTATTAGCTCCTTGAAATTTCCTTTATTATATCGCGTTTTTTGGTCATGTCCTCGGAAAGAATTTTCTTGAGAAGATAAATATATAACGGCATCAATTAATCTCTTTAATATTTCTCTATTTTCACGGACTTTTCCATTTAAATTTTCTATTTCTCTTTTATGCGTAGAATCCAAGAAATTTACAATATTTGGTTCACTCAACATTTCGAATTTAATGCAAGATGAAATATGCTTCTGAGATTTTTCATGCCTTTCTAAACCTCGTGACAAATTTTGCAAATTATTAAACCCGGCCATGCCTTAAATTGAGGATTGATCATATTAGTAAATAATAAACATTTCCAACAACATAATTTGTTTCTAACTGCTGTTTTGTTTACCACTAGTGAAAACTAATGACGGCATTGACGATGTAGGTTTGACTATTTTTTTAATTCTTACCTTTCGATCATAACTAAGAGAATTAAATCCATTTAATAACAAATAATCCACCTCGTCTGGACAACAAGACATGTCGTTGGGAATATTTTCACCTAGAGCACTCATTTTTCAACCACCTGTTAAATATTTTATGTATGTTTATGTTCTCCCACGATACCACAATTTGCCACTTTCCTTTTCTATAAACTGTTGTAAGAGAGGAGATCAACGCTCAACTAAAGTGTACATGCGCTAGAAATAGATGGAATGCTAGAGGCTAGCTGCCCTAACTTTACAGATCCAGAATGTTTGCTGATACGCACCATAATTCAAGGTCACGAACAATGTATTGAAATGAGGGTTGTATCGCCGCTAACCTCAGTTCATCCAAGCAAGAGCGAAAGCGTAATGAGAGACCGGGAAATATTCATACGTGGAGTGGACTATTCGGACTACATTGTTACATATTTGTGGAAAGGAAATGCAAAATTTTTTCTTACAGTGAAAATTAATTAATGAATGTTGTTCTTTATAACAACATTGAGAATTGAGATATCCTAAGTAGAAATTTCTACTTGTGAAAAATATTAGTTTGGAGATATTCTGCTTCTCCCAAAATTGCAGAGGAGGCTCAGCCTCCCCTGCCACCCTTGACCAGCCGCCACTGCAAGCGACCCTAGATTCTCCCTTGCTTGTTGCCGGTGTTAACCCATATTATTTAATTCGTACGGACATTAATAACGCAGTTCAAAAGATAATATTTCCACTTGTCACTAAAATCTAATAAAACTACACATAAATAAACTAAAGGATTTAATATGAGTTAAAAAGAACATTTTAATGTGAAATTCAGTCATTGATTACCGGATATTTTATACGCTGGACGTTGACGATTTGTAACAGCTCACGCAGACTCATAAAATAATTATTTTTATTACTCTCTGAAATGGAAATACACCAGTCTACGTCTGGACCCTTTTTCTAAGTTAAAATTAGATCTAATTATTTTTTCAACACGTCTCGAAACACACAATAGATCGAGGGATTAAGCGAAATAAATATATCGTTGAATTGTGAACAAACATCCAATTAAAATTATTTGTAGACATTGTTTTATATAATTATAGCTGCCGGTGTTTTCCTGTTTTCTTTTTGTTACTTAAAATATAAACGAGAGAGAAAGTCTTGAGATAAATGATCTTAAATGTAGGATTTATATATGAAGCTGGTTCTAAAACATTTGCAAGAATGATTTGACATTCCGCAACTTTTGAAAATTATGAATTAATATAAGTAGACAAGACATATTTGCAATTATATTTTGACAAGATTTTTATTTAATTATATTTGTGAATGTATTTTCGCTGCGTAAAAGTTAGTTAATTCTATTATACAGTGTGCAAACAGTATTCGATGCGGCGGCCTTCTGTCTGGGCTATTTAAATACCCATATAGTGCTGCCATGGATTTCTTTTATTACTTCCTCACCCCTCAAAGTGAGGAAGGTATATTCGGGAAAAAAAATTGAAAATTTTTATTGCATTTCTGGACGAATCTCGACAAATTATGACGATACACAAAATTTCAGACAAAAAAAATTTTCTGTCCGTGTGTCTGTCTGTCTGGTTCGCGATAGCAGCTACAGCTTTTAAAATAAAGCTTTCAAATTTGAAACACACATTCTAGAGGTCAAGGAAGAGATTCAGTTCGTTGATGAGCAAAATCGGTTCTTGACATTTGAAATGTCAAAAACAATATTAGTGACATTTTTGAAACGTCAATTTGAAATGTCAAAATTTTTTTGACATTTCAAATTTTAAAATATTAGTGACATTCCACCAATGTGACTTTTTTTGAAACGTCAAAAATTACTTTAATTACAAACTCCACCACACATCGAGTTTTCTTGAAACGTCAAAATATGACTTTTTTGAAACGTCAAAAAATGTGACTTTTTTGAAACGTCAAAAATTACTTTTATTATAAATTCCACCACACGTCGAGTTTTACTACGGTGAGGAAGTTCTGATCTCCAAATAATTGGCAACGGTTTTTTTTAATGTATATTTTATTTCCGTTTCTCTTCACTAATGAAATAAACCTTTGTTGCGAAATATCAGATAACACACACAGAACTATCAATAATTGACAATAATAAATTATTATAACGGTTACAAGCAACTATCTTTTATTAACAAATAGTAATAAATAATAAAAGTTATACATGAAAGGTACAAAGTCGTGATCTTCTGAATTTATTTAAATAACAATTAAATAAACTAGCCACACACATAGCTACTACTTTCGTAGTAGACCATATATTTCTTGATCATTAAAGACCGTGAATAAATCGTACATTCCAGGCCCGTATATACTGTACATAGGTATATAATACAACATGGTGAAAAATAAACGTTTTTGCAGGAGTACAGTTTTAATCCTTTCACTGCGGTCCTCGATATCACCATACGGATTGTTAGAATGGCTGTGGTAACCATTTGCGGCAATATCTGCTGCCCGCCGTTAATCCCCAAAACAGTGCTTTTTATTTTTCTTTTTTTTCCAAGTTATTCTAGATTAAGATTATATTAACCAGAATAAATAAAAACAGTTTATATTAAGTGAAGACATTATTTTAAACACAAAAATAAAAAATTTTTACTATTAAAAATAAAAATGGTTATGTGAAGCATCTTCATCAAATGATTGACACTTACCAACATTCTGTCGTCAGATTGGTCATTTTCATAATTAATTAATTTTCTCAAAATCTTCTTCATCACTATTCATTACAATGTTACATAATACGTCCTCAGATAACCAATTCTGTTTCTGCGGGTTAAACTTGGCCATTTTCAGTAAAAAAAGCTCATAAAACCGTATGCACTATGCATTTGTTTTATTTCGTAAACAGTTGACCGAGTGACATATTCGTCCACCTAAAGAAAACGAAATACATTTATTGCCAGCATGAGGAAGCCCCGTCTCGAAGAAAATTATTTGAGGACGAACTGCCGGATGTGTCATTACCACCACAGCTCATTGTGACGCGTTGGGGCACATGATTAGAGGCTGCATGCTGTGATTAGGTTCATTTTGATGATAGAAAGAGGATGATCGACAAATTAAATGCAAACGACTCACTCTCTATTTCACACACCAAGTCGTTTAGAGCAGTTGGAGGGAGCACAATACATCATTTTGACATCACCTACCATGCACGTTCCTCTAAGCTGTATGCATAGATAAATATAAATAGGTAGAATACTCTCACCATTCTTATTTTTTAACTACTTCATGCTTCTCTGTAATAGAGAAATATTGTTGATTTCAAAATTAATTTTCTCCATCTCTCAAACTTATAACCTCATCCACCACAGATCACATACGCATTTAACTAACCCAAGCATACTCAATTATAGAAAAGGTTTAGCCTGGGAACATAGGGGGGAGGTAATCCAGGTGAAGTGATACGTCACTAGGGCAGTGAAAAGAATGGCTGCCTGGTTGGCCTGGGCACGTGGGGCATCTATTTAGGATATGGTTCTAATATACATCTACAATAATTTTTCAAGAATTTATTTGCCAATACAGAAGCCTTGACTTTAGAACTACTTCACCTGGATATGCATTATTTAACGCAATAAACATTGTATTGGATATGCGCCAGTTAAATTTTTACTTTTCAGAAGACTTTGCTGGTGTGAAAAATAAATTTGCCCTCCTTGAAAAACTTCATATATTTAAAATATGCTCGTGTTGCCTCTGTAGACGTTGAGAGGTTGTTTTCCTCATATAAATGGATTTTGAGCGATAGGCGCCAAAGGATAAGTTCTGAACATCTAGAACAGATGCTGCTAATTTATTTGAACTCTATAAATTACTGGTGTGCAGTGTTGTGTGTTCAGTTATAAACATTTATTGCTCCTGTTATTTTGGATACTACAAAATCGCCAATTAAAAGGTAATATATCATTTGTCATATCTTTATATTGTATGTTAGCGCGGTGTCCTGGATCAGCCCCTGATTTTTACATCATGTACGATTTACTCGCCAACTTTATTGACGGTTTATGAACTTGTATCATACGAAAAAGTGCTTAATCTTTAATTGCGATTAATCACTAGTAAAGGACTTTTATCGAATGAAAGAAAATCTTTCTTGAGGCCGTCGCAAACATTATTCATAGTTCAGTTCAGTTTTAATCATCTCCAGATGATGCCAACTTGGTTGGCGAAACGCGCGTCGAGTGCAGTATATAGTGTTTTGGTGTTTCGTGGAAAACTACGTCAGTGTTATTCATAGAACGGTTTCTGATTTTTACCTTCATCAGTACTAAGTAGGTGGATGCAACGACAACAATAAGAATTTCGATATGTCTCTAATTGCAAATAAATTTTTAACTTATTCCAGGATGGAATCAAACCATCATCGATATTAAGTAAATAGCTATAGACGCTTTACCCAGTCAGCTACCATTCACCTTGTTAGTTAGCTGTTTTATACACTGACACTCTTTTGGCGTTGACGCATTTTTTTACGGTTAGCACTGTGAAAAGTGAAAAGAATCAGCCGGCATTTTGAATCCTAAGAGATATTTGTTTCGATCTAAAATGGTTGCTGTTTTCTATACCAAGTAGCAAGCTTTTGAGTAAAGGTATGTTTTCGTTCCACTTTTGTGTTTAGACAGTTTTATATATTTTATATTACACCAACACCAAATTAGATATTTTTATTTTGTTCTAATCTAAACACTAATAGAAAATCAAAACTTTTGCTTATGAGTATACATAAAATGAATGACAATAGAATACATTTAAACGCTAGAAAGAAAATCTGTTCACAGCGTTGACAGATATATGGTAGCAGTCGTAACCCCTTTTCGTTCCCTGCGATTATACAAAATTACCTTCATTTAATGTTTTTAGACGAGAAATTTTATTGATTAAATTAAATAAGTTGTTATAAGATATCCCGCTGTTATTAATTAATTTGAAGGGTTACCATAGGATTACCTCTACCCCCTTTAGTAATAGCCCTTAGTAGGGTTTTAATTTTATACATTTTTATGTATGCATTTAGTGAAATATTTTTCTCTATACATACTGCTATAGAGTGTTTATCATGTCTCGGTTTTACTAAGTACATATATCTAGCTATAGTTGGTGTCATCACTAAAGATGGCCGAGGTCACCTGGCCGACAGAGCCGTCATATGACTCATATGTTTACATCATATCATAATACTTGAATAAGTACAATAAATGGAAATAAATTTTAACAATAATGTTACATTTTATAAAAATTTGTATAAAACTCACCCTTTTAAGCAGTTTTATGAAGTAGTTTGGTTGTCGTCATCACAAAGTGGGGTAGATCTATAGTATAATAGCATCAGGTATGTTTCTACAGCCGTCTCCGTCAGCGATGTTCGCTTTGGTGAAAAAATATGTTTGTATTTTGAAAATGACCGTTCGACATCTACGGATGTAATACAGGCATAAGTAAAACAATCTGTGAACTCACTTAACGAAGTTGTAGATGCGCCATCACAAATTTGTCTTAATTTGCTAAAATCAGGATCTTTCTGTAATACACTCTCCAATTTTTCACTAACGCGATTATTTTTTGCGTCATTTATAGCCTGTAGCTGTGTCGTCCACTATTTGCAGCGATTCCACTAACGACAACGAACTATTTTGCAATTTTTCTATTGCGTCGTATAGTCCTCTATAATTGTTATTAATAGTTTTTAAATCTGTTTCAAGGGAAACGTCTTGAAAGCTTGTTTGGCTTTCCCTAATAGCTGCAGCCTCGTTAGGGTTGAACTGTAGTATCACAGCTTTTATTTGTTGAAAATATTCAGCATAATAAAAAGCCGCTTTCAACCACGTTCCCCAACGTGTAAGAATCGGCTCTGGTGGTTCAGGGATACCAGGACACTGTCTGTGAAATACTCGATGCCGTTTAGGAGATTTAAGAAATACTTTTTTTTGTATTTGCTATTAATGCATCTACCTCTGGAAAACATTTTCGAATCGTTTCTGCCACAAGATGTAATGCATGCACTTTACACGTAACATGTAAAAACCTACAATTGTCTCTTTGAAGAGAACGGCCTACCACGTGCATTGTCGCGGTACCATCAGTCACAAACATCAATACTTGACTTGTTGAAAGTTAAATTTTTCGAATGTCTCCAACACCACACGCGTAATTATTTCGCCAGTACACGCAGTTAGTCTTTTACTAGCTAGTAAAAGTGGAAATGTTGGTTTAAGAGGGTCCAGTACACGTACTATAATATTTAAAATAGATTTTTTTTTACAATCTGTCGTCTCGTCAATACATAACCAGAGCCGTGTATTTTTTAATCCACATTTAATCCTATTTACAATGTCTTCACGAACAGCTGGAATATATCTACGTAACGATGTACGACGTGGTAAGTTCACCTGGGGATTGTATTTATTCCAAAACTTCCGAAATCGTTGTTTATCCAGTATGTGTAGCGGAATATTACAGGCTATTAACATTAACAATAAATCAAACATAAACTGAGTTGTCAAAGGCATGCCATTTTTTTTATTTTGATGTTGCACGGTGTTGATATGACGACGACACTCTGTTTTTTGCCAGCACATTAAGTCTTGATTACAAACTTTACAAATTATTTTACATCCGTCATAGAATAAATCCGGAAATTCACCGATAAATTTATTCACTGTGTCCGCGTACGGTCGTTTTTTACCCTTTGGCGCGTTTGACATTATGTATAATTTATAGGTACAACCTCACGCATCAACCTTTCAAATAAGACTGCAGCGTAAATCACTTCTAAATCGGCACGTGTGACGCCATCGCAAGACCGTGGCTGTACTCCAGCCAACTCGGACAGCTCTAGATCACTATTTCAATTGTTTACATAAGTCGTATCAAACGCACGCGACGTTAACTTTAGTGACTATGAAATGGAGACGCATTTGATAGCTTGTATACACAAATGAAATAGCGATGAAACACCATTTTTCTAAAACAAAAATTATCATCTGACCAATAAATACGCGAGAGAGCGAAAAAAACTGTTAAATTCGAAAGAAAATATAACTAAAAAAATTATTTTAGTGAACATGTTTTCATTGCATCTTGCTATATTTAAAAAAATATATTATTTATTTTATAGGTCGGTAGTGGGGACTTTTCCTGTTTACGTACTTTGATCGTTTAATAGATCACGTATACATCATCATATTTTTATATAATATATAGAGCCTTGCCATTCCTCTATGACCGTTCAATTATTATTACATAATGATGTGTTAGGACAATATTGACTCTAATAATTATATACTACTAATAGTACTAGTGGGAATATAGTTATTGTACGTCATATTATTATCAAGATCTTCAGGAATAGATATTACTATATGACTAACCGGTGTCGTGTCAATTTCAAATATAGGATGGAGTGAAAAAGTAATTTTCAGTCAGAAATATCTGATCATATGTCTAAGTTCCTTAGACCTCTAGACAATAAACCTTTACCATTGACGTCGGATCAACAGCAGCCTTGAATACAAAATTGGCTCACAAAGCTCTGACCTTACGTGTAAAAAAAAGTTCACTTGTATAGTGTTATATTGTTAGAAGAGTTTTAATTGTATAAATTGACTAAACCGATATGCATATGTGTTTTTAATTATTCATTCGTGTCATCCATCTTGTAAATTTTCTGACTATCAGGAAAAGTATTTAGTTATTTGCATCTATCATATTGTCAAAAGCCAGAAATTATTATTTATTTTCATGAATCAATCAAAAGCTAGAAATCATTATTCATTTCAATTATAAATTTTATTATTTATTTTATTTATTATTAGTCCATTCATTTTTAACATTTGGTACATTTTATTAAAATTGCAGAGTCTATATTTATTGTTTAAAATCTAAAATATAAACAATAGAAAATTTGTACATTTGAGATTGCCTAATTGAGGTTAGCCAACAGTGCTGAATAGAAAATAGGGGTAAAACAACAGAGTGAGTTAGGTTTTAGTGGTAAGACAAGAAAGGCAGAAATGAGAGCTTGCCAAATCTCCCCGGCCATGGACTAGCTGATAGTATTAATGTAAATAGAGTTTTATGTACTTATTTGCAATTAAGTTAAACCTTTTACAATTGGTATGCCTATTCTAATAAATGTTTTATTTTTGTAACCTGTGTTCCAATTCTTTTAACACCATCTGCAACACCCCTAGCGTGCGTATGTGGCTTTTGGACTGTCATATATGTAACAATATGTATATACTACCTATTAAAAAATCAATTTATTTAGCATTTGCCTTTAAACAAAATATCTTTAAATTATATCTCTACATCAAATTTAGAGTTATTCAGTGTTTGATTGCTATATGGTGGCAGTGACGGCAAAT
The DNA here is from genome assembly GCA_029963845.1 of Rhamnusium bicolor. Lineage (NCBI taxonomy): Eukaryota > Metazoa > Arthropoda > Insecta > Coleoptera > Cerambycidae > Rhamnusium > Rhamnusium bicolor. The sequence continues at coordinate 4,435,959 of JANEYF010000851.1, read as the reverse complement.
ATCACACTGTCCAGAGTATGACGTAACATAGACAAGGTTTATATACCGTGTCTTCACTGCAGCTACCTAGCCTCTACCACTTTGTTGATAGAGAAAAGTGGTGTTTCTTTAAAACAGGTCGTCGCGCCCGAAGCCAATTGTATTAATGTACAAAATAGTGTAGGGTATCATAGTGACATTTCTCCACTTCAGGAAGGACAAAACCTATTAAGAATTTCATTATCTTACATGAAACAATTGTAACAGAAGATAAAGGGAAAAAATCGTGCAAAATTTAAAACGTTTGTCGAATATCAAGTTGCGATAGATAACTATAGAAGAAATGGATAAATAGCAAATGTCGTAAATCAATTGTCAACAAATTTAAATGTATAGCTCGTTTCTTATTTGTCTTATGTTGGATTATAAGTTGTTTCAATTTATTTGCTTCTTGAAAATAGATTCATGGTTTCAACACATGAATTAGTTTGACGGAAAATATAAAATAATATTATATTGAGAGTATTTGTTGAAATTTTAATTAAGTAATGACATTAAATTATTTAATAAGCCTTTTTGGTCCACTATGTACAAATTATATAATAATAGGAACCACTTTGCTTTTAAGCTACTACCATTGTTAAATTATATTCAACAATTGAAATTAGTGCCGTGGGCTTTCAAAATAATATTTTAATAGTGTCTAAAATATTTAAGACATCCTTTAATCGTGACATACATAGTTAATGTATTTGGACTACAATAACTTATAATTAAAGGCAATTAGTTCATTAAATATTGATACATGATCGAAGTTTCCGAACTTATTTCACAAAGCACATGAAATATAATGACTATTAATTACCATACGCCTTTTGCTACTTACTTAGGATTACTTTAGAAAATAGATGTTTGAAGAATATTGCTTATACTTTAATGGGAGGGCACTTTTCGACCATAAAAAATTACAAATTCAGTAAAATTTATCATGAATCCGCTTAGTATTAAACGGTATTATTTACTTAAGAGTACGTATCCCTCGCTGTATCTAGGGTATTATTAGTAGTGTAAAAAATAAATCCAAAAGGGTATTCGGGATGGTTCGTATTCTGCAGTTTTTAGGTAAATTACTGTTTTTTTTTTTTTAATAAAAATACTGATCTAAAAGACAATGAATACTTACAAGTTTGTAACGTTCTTTTTTCTCTTATTATTATGTTGAATATCAAAAAAAAGACAAACATTGTAAAAATTTGCTAAATAATGCATAATTTACCAGCGTGCTAATAATTACTATTTTTAGGTACGAACGTTTGGTGTCGGTTTTCTTTGTGAACAAACATGCAGGAGACTCGATAATTGATCCTGACCCGACCGATCCTCATCTACGGCTGTGAAATCTGGACTCTAAGCCAAAATGACTAGGGCCGTCCTTAGCTCTTGCGTCGCTGGGGTACGAAATGTAATTTACCTCTTATTCTTTACCAACTCAAAAACAAATATTTTTTCGCACAATTTGGGAATGGAAATAGTGTAGGTTTTTCTGATACTGACATTGAGGGAGCCGCTTTTTTCTAACAGACATCTCAAAAATAGGTACAGAAATACGAAATATACATGTACACTTACGGGTGAATTTTTGTGTTTCTAAAGCAATTAAATATATGTATTTGGGGTATCTATTGTATGTCAACTATTTAATATTATAAACAAACTGGCAATACATTTTTATGTCTAAAAAGTTGTCATTAATAATAAAATGAACTCACATACTCTAGTATATTGATAAAGCAAATCAGTGGTGTCTTGCTCAAGGTGAGCTCAAAATGAGGACCAATAATTTCGAAACACCGGTGTTCGTACCAGACAACCCGAGACGCGCAAGTACGTGCTAAAATTTAATCCGCAGTATTAAATTGGTCGATTGTAATGGTAGGTGAAAGTAGATAACGCAAGAAGCAAACGCCCGCGAAAATTCAAAACCCCCCTTTCTATTATTTTATTGATATTATTTATAAGCTTTATTTCTGTAGTAGTTGGTGATCGTTTGTGGACCAGAAGTAGTCGATTAGTTGTTTTTAAATACTTCTATTCGCTGGAAGTTAAAAACTAACCCAGTGACTATCTCTGATGATCCACAAACGATCACCAACTGCTGCAGAAACAAAGCTATTTTAAAGTTAGAATACAAAACTAGAGGTCAATTAAATTTTGTTAAACTAATCAAAAGGTTAATTGTAACCTTGTTGAACCGCTTAACATAAGATTTAAAAGAAATATGTTTCCTCCGCCAACTCATAAGGTATATTCTTTGAAGTTGAGGCCTCGCTTGAGGCTAGATCTGAAGTAAAATGAGATAGATATTAGCGACCATGTTTATTGGTTCAAATCTATATTTCTTTATTTTGAATAAATTAAATAATAGTAAAAAGTCTGCGATAATTCTACCAAGCTAATTAGTAACAACTATGGATTGATATCTAAGGACCCCTCACCACCAACATTTTGTAAAACACATATTACCTGCTTGCACTTGGTATGTTACCAACTGACGACATGGAAAAAGTGTGGGGACTGCATTGCGGGTCAACCTATGACTACTTAGGTCGACATAACTCTCAACAGTAAAATGACGGGAGCATATCCTATTATTTTGAAGAGTTTCTTCAGTGTAATGTATACCCATATTCTCTTGCCAAATTTTTGACCTGTAAAATATAAAAAATTGTGCTGTTAGAAGTGTTGTTAATTTAGTGCAGGCCTTAATTTACCTTTCCAACCTTGAAGGAAAATAATGAAGTTTTGCCACATCGTCCTCCGAAGAACCACACACATAACACAATCTAATTGGTGACTCTGTAGCCATCTCAAACAAAAAATAACCTACAACCAATTTCAAAGTTTATTATGAGGAATGAAATAAGTAAAGGATACAGATATAGCGGATAAAATTATTTATAATTTTATAACTTACCAGTTATATGAAATTGGTAATCTTTAAGAAGAGAAATAGTCTTTAACACACAAATATCACAAAATACAACGAGAAATAATCAAAATCACGACAAAATAACAAACACTCCTTTCGTCAGTTCAAGTTGACAGATAAATACCACAGAAATAGCGCGGGATAGAACAGAAATGACAGCAGTGCAAGTGCTACCCTCTGCTTTCACCTTCCATTTTATCGGACTAGGACAGCTATATTTGACTATTCTTATATTAAATAGAGATAGGGAATAAATGTTAAAATCGGACAAAATTTTCTATCCACTTGCACGTCTCGGGTTGTCTCTGGTTCGTACTGTAATATATACCAAGTGCAAAAATATATGGTCCATCATTTCAAATTTTAATCGTAACCTCGCATATTTTTACAGATTTAAACGGTTTGTATTATAAATTTGACAATGTTAACACTTTTGGGTGTTTTTTCAATCTATTGGTTGATATTATTTATTAATTACAAATTATTACTATCAAAATTAAAATATTACAGCTATGCTAAAAGTGCCTTAAAAATATTGAGATCTTACTTTACTAACTGTAAACAAAAAGTCTTAGTTAAGAATAATACTTCTACACACGACTTTAAAATACTTGAATCTGGTATATCGAAAAGGTCCATTCTAGGGCCCCTGTTTTTTATATTATACACTGGTGATTTCTTAAGTATCTTAAAAAATAGATATCATTCATTTATATGCGGTTGATACCCAGATTTTCAGTACTTTTGATTCTTTAAAGCCTATGCAGTCGGTTGAAAATATAAACCACGATATTATGAGCCATGTACTATTCTTGTCGTCATTATTTCAAAATGAATGCAGCCATTAAGCAAACACAACAACTGCAGTTTTCTGCAGTTGTTGTGTTGGAAATGAAATCAACAGATAATTTATCATCAGACATAACGTTAATACTGTTGTGAATGATCAGAAATTAGCGTTTATGGATAATTTAAAAGACTTGGGATTTTTGGGCTTATTGTTCGACCTTAAAGTTTCAACTAAATATTAATAACGTAGGTAGGTTAATCCCATATGAGTAATTATTAATGATAAGACAAACAGAAAAATTCTCATACAATTCCTTTATTGGTGTGACCGGTTTCGTGAACAAGTAAATTTACTTCACATCATCAGACACAGGACTACAATAATATTACATCTTGTTGGCAAAGGCAGTTTGATTAATAACCTTGAAAGTTTAGAAATCCTGAAAGATTCAAGAAATCCCAATACATTATCTCTGAATTCACAAATCCAATTTCAATCTTCACTGACTTTCTCTGTGGTTGTCTAATTTTGTTTTTTTTTTCACTACTGAAAACTGTTTCCATGTGCTCGATATTATAACAATATAACCTCATTTTCTTAGAAGTGAATATTACTACCATGTTTAGTGCATTTTCGCTGCTATCACCATCTGCAGTTGAATATAATAAACTCCACTATTGTAAAAAACCTGGTTCACATATAGTTTTCAATCTTACTTTTTATTTAACGTTAGTTCTTAGATAGTTCGATAGATGGCACTATTTTAATCAATTTTCATTATTAAAATATTTATATTAGATTTTAAACTGTTGTAGTGTATGTATGTATTAAAAAAAGCACGTTAATTTTATAATTTTTATTAGAAAGTTAATTTATTAGATACAAAAAATTTATATATCTTACATTTACTTACCTCCTTTTGACTATGTTGCAAAACTATTTTAATTTTGACTACCCTGGTTTTATTTATAAAAATGTAAGTATTATATAAAAATGACCCTCTATTTTTTACACAATTCAATTAATTAAATTTTACATAATTCTATATTATAATTCAAACTAACGTAATCCTTATTATTTTAAATAACTTCAATCTTTCTTGTAAACAAATTTTATCAAAAAAATTTTTTACCAATAAGTTTTTACATGTACATAAAAAATGGAAATAATTGTCTTCTGTATTCTTGTTTTTAGGTTTTATTAACTTATTAACATTTATATTTATGTATGTAACCACCATACTCATTTTCTTTAATTATTGTAGTCCTGTGTCTGATGATGTGAAGTAAATTTACTTGTTCACGAAACCGGTCACACCAATAAAGGAATTTTATGAGAATTTTTCTGTTTGTCTTATCATAAATATTAATAAACTTATGAAAAAGTCCTACTGTGCATTAAACCAATATATATTCCAATCGTCACATTGTAAATACAAAATTAAAAACACCTCTTATTACTTTTTTTTAACTGTGGCAATATTTTCTATGGCCCTTGTCTTGATCAAATAAATGCTTACAGGATATAAAAAGTCTGAATTACATATATAAAATTCACTTTTAACGTACAGAGGCATGATCATGTATCCGAGAAATTAAAAACTGTAGGTTGGTTAAATATGGCCTCAAGACCAAATCTATATCTAATAGCAAGTTTTACATATAAATTAATATAGACAGCTAATCCTCCATATCTAATAGAACTTTTGAATCGCAAATCCTCCATTCACCAGCATACCCACCAGCTTTTCTTTTTCCTATTGTATTTTGTAGAATAATTTGTTTTGTTTATTCCTATCAATATACATTGTTATGAATATATCGGGTGGTCCAAAAAAACCGGAATTTTTATTTTCGTTTATAACTTTTTTAATTCATAACCGATTTTAATTTTTTATTGGTCGATTGAAAGTCAAGGCTTTCTGCTAAACTACTAGATGTCAGAAACTGACATGGTTCACAAATCCAATATGGTGTATGTGATCAAATTTATCTAATATTTAAAAACCGTTGGAACTTTTTAGAATAACAAATTAAATGGGCGTTTTCTCTATTTCGATGCCTAAACTTCTAAGAATATTTCTTGTAAATCACCCCATAAATAAAAGTCACAGGGATTTAGATCTGGACTGGACTGACACACACTGGTAGAAATTAACAATCTAACTGTGCAATAGTCAAAATGAAACATAGATTCAGATTTAACATGATATATTGCGTTTATTATTTTAATTATTATTATTATTATACTTTTATCTATATGGAACATGTTTTATTATACAGGGTGAGATAATAATCTCGATATACAAAATATTTTAAGAACTATCAGAACTCTCATTCAAATTTTACTGTACTAATTGTGCAGGTTGCTCGTCAAAAGTAGGCTGCAACAATAGGCATTTAACTTCATTATCAAGAGCCTTCATATTATATGATCGACCAAGACTGGTCTGCGAAATAGAAATATTAAGGAATCTGAGGAAAATAAAAGAGTATTTAATAAGTCTGTCATTGCTTGCACTCGAAAAAATTTTCTTGTATGGTACGCTCTGTATCTTCGAAAGTCTTTATTTCTGGCTTCCAGTGCTTCTGCCGAAAACATTCCGATTGGCAAAACAGCAGATTTTGTAATATCTGCTCCATTGATAAGCAATTTATGTAAACTAGAGGACATATTATACCACGGGTATAGATCCACATACTTTTCTGCAGTCGCTTTTGCATACTTTCGAAATGATTGTACATCTACAGCATATCCATATGAAATTGTTTGCAGTATCACATTCAAACGCTTTATCAATTGTTCATCAATTCCTGTGATGGAAGATGCAAGAGCAGATTGGTCAAAAAAGCGACTAGCAGTATTACCGTCATTTGTTGTACCATATCCGGGTTTCGGGATGTCCACTAATAATCCCATTTTTACCCTCAATTTATTTTGATTATATTTTTTTGTTTCTTCAAACTTGTTTTTGTCTTCATTTTTGCGCATTTGCCATTTTTTCACATCCCGACGATATGCGATGTGAAGAAGACACTCAAAGCATCTAATCCATGCGTGCAATGTAGAAAGCCCGTATTCATATTTGCTCGCATGTGAGGACTGTTGATGTTGCTGGATAAATTGCGAATCGTTCATATTTTTCGGCGTTACTCCACAGATTCCACATGTTTGACGTATCACTGATTACTCCAAACATTTTTCCATCAATCATCGTTAATTTGAAACAAGGAGAAATGACGATTTCCCATCCACTAATAGAAACTTTGGTAGGCAATGTAGTTTCTATTTGTTGTTCTATATTCTGTATCTCTCGTTTACTTAATTATGCAGTTTCTTTCTCAAATAAAAGTTTTATAGGTTTGCAGAACCTGGTAGAAGACAGTGACGGGTTGTGAAATAAGATGATATTAGTTTTATTTGCTCGCAAGTCCAAGGGTACAATGTAAACCGCAAATAAACTGGAATCCCTTTTTTGTTCTACATCATCTCCAGAGAATTTCTGTTTGTAGGCAGAGTACCCAGAACTTCCATCACATCCCCACTTGAAAATTATTGTTAGGCCGTCTGATAAGTCATCGATTTTTTTGAGATAGCACTTCCTCTTGAACCGTTGCTAGTCTGGTTATAGTGTGGTCAACAAGGGCCTGAACCTTTATTTCTGCAGATGCTTCACTAATTGTTATCGATTCCGCTTTAAGATAGCACTCCTTCTTTGCTTTTAAGATTTCGTCGTACGAAGGATATATATATCTGCATTACGCATCTTGGCCCCAGATTTCATTAAAATATACGTATGTTTGATAAAATGTCCGTCAACAAATAATGCAAGTGCCTCTTCTGATGTATATTTGATAGGATGTACGATCGAAGATTTCCACTTTTTTTAATTCTACTAGCCCTCTTTGGTGATGTTTGAGAAACTTCGTGGACTATATTTGCTGCATCTCATTGTCCACCCAAACGAAAACTTGTTTCTGCCGCAAACATCAAATCTTCTTTGGGATAATTCTGTACTATAGGTAAAACTTTTCGTCTTTTTGACGATGCCGTCAGTTCTTGAAACTCTTTTGGTGGTCGTCCCATTTTGCTGCTAGATGGTCCTGGCATTGAATCGGCAGATTGATGCTGAGGAAAAAAGGTGACATTTTCATCTAGCCATTTAGATTCACGCGCTAACATTATATGGATTGAACGGCGGGATTCTGTCCATTTTTTGGAAATTTTGCTATTTAAATTATTAATTTGTCGCTTAATCGTATCTTCAATTTCCCTGTCCAGTCCTAGTTTATTATAAACATACGAAAATACGGCTGAATTTTTAGCACTTACTGTCTTTTCTCTACGCCAAACATCTAACAACTCTCTCCGAGGTAGGGACATAGCACCTGAAATAATTCAATATTTTACATGACTGCATTTTCATGCAGTTAATTTTACTTTAGCTGTATACTAAAATGTATGACTATTATATAAAAAAATGTTCCAGTGTGAATACATGCGAATATACATAGTTTCGGTCCATTTAAATACAAAATATGTTAAATTAATTATAAAAATTACAGCCAAACTTTGTATCAACAATATTCCTACCAAAAAAATACCAATATTAAACCAGTATCATTTAAATATAATACATACCTGTAGATTGAATCTGCATAGTTTTAAACCACAAAATACACTAAGGAACTTTAAGTACAGTGTGTTCACTTTAACGCATAACACAATACTAATTCAGGTAATAAATGTTCCCATCATAAAACCATTCTTTTATAAATGCATCCCCACTTATCTAAAGATCAAGCAATTTTTACATTGTTTTCTCAGTAATCACCGGTTCATTCAGGGTTGGAAAATGATAAAATTATTGGAATGTATACCTACTTAATTTTGGACTTTTGCACAGTTAGATTGTTAATTTCTACCAGTGTATGACATCTAGTATTTTAGCAGAAAGCTTTGGCTTTCAATCGACCCATCAAAAATTAAAATCGGTAAAGAATTAAAAAAGTTATAAATGAAAATAAAAATTCCGGTTTTTTTGGATCACCCGATATTTTTTTTGTAATTGTTTATGGTTGAATTTGAGCAACAGCTGGACTGGGTCATATTTTGTTACATGAAGACACCTTTTTTTTTTTTTTTGGGTTTCCCGATGCCGGTCAGTCCTCCCGTGGCCTCCGACGCCTCACGGGAGTCGCGCCGGCGCATCAACTACAGCCACTCTCCATATCCCGCAGGGTTACTGACTGTAGATACCAGAATCGTGTGCCCTAAGCAGACGGAGAGAACCCAGAATGACCGCCTTCTGCATTTGACCTGCCAGCCACTCGGCTGGTTTTTGGCAGGCCGGTATGATCTTCAGTTCCGAGAGCAGCGTAGGCTTTATCCCTCCGAGTACACCGATAATAAGGACGACAATTTTGACCGAGTAGCCTGGGTACAGCACTTGGAGCTCGTACCGGAGATCGCGATATTTGGTCCGTTTCTCCTCCTCCTTCAAGGTGATGTTTTTCTCCGCAGGTGCCGAGAACTCGATGACATACATCACCTTGAGTTGATGGTCGAGGAGGACTATGTCAGGCTTGTTGGCTTGGATTAGCCTGACAGTTGGGAACGAGTAGTTCTAGTAAATCCGGCATTTCTCGTTCTCGACAACGGACTCAATATCTCCGGGGACGTAAGGCAGCACTGGTGTCTGGTCTACCCCGTACGAGTGCCTTAGATGGTAGTATAGCACTCGTAAGGCCGCGTTGTCGGTGGATGTAGGCCGAAATCGCATATATGGGGCATGCAGAAAGTAAATGCATGAGCGATTCCGGCGCCTGATGGCAGGTCCTGCAGTTGATATCAGGAACCTCTACACGCCACACGCGGCTACGGTAGACCAAGGTGTTGATAACACCATCTTGGCAGGCCATAATGAATCCCTCGGCCTCCGACTTAAGCCCTGCTGACCTTAGAAAGGCGAAGGTCAGCCTGGTCGATAAACCCAGTGTTTCGATGTTCTTATAGAAGATACCATGCTGGGGTTTATCGACGTGCTGCCGAAACAGATTTTCCTGTTCGGCAGCTCTAATTCGGGCTTTCAGACGATTTGGCTGAAGTTCGGTGACTGACTCAACATCAGCACCTCGCCGGCCTCCTCGCCTGATGTCAAATGCGAGACCGGCTCTTTTTGCTGCCTTGAACAATCCTGCTCCCACTCCTACAGTTTCGTGATGTTTTACGAACCGCAAAAGGGGATCTGAGCTCCTGAGTATGTTACATGCCATACTCAGTACTACTCTGCCATGCGTACACTCCAGACTCAAGAGTCCTCGGCCCCCCCCGTTGACGTGGGAGATACACACGAGGAACGGACGATCTAGGATGAATACTTCTGTGAATATTCATCATCTTGCGGGTATCTCTGTCTAATTGACGCAGCTCATCTACCCTCCACTTTACTACTCCGAAGGAGTAGAGCAGAATCGAAACGGCAAGCATATTAGTTGCAGACACCTTGTTCTTCCCCGAAAGTTCGGAAGACCAAATCTTTCGGAGGCGGTGTCTGTACTTGCCGCGGAGAGAATCTTTTATTTGTGATACATCCTGGATGTGCCTTTGTTGCACACCCAGATATGTATAGGTCTCTCCGGCATCCAGATGTCTTAGGATGCTTCCGTCTGCGAGCTGCGCGTCTTCAGGAAATTCCCCGCATCGTCCTCTCTTGAGGTGGACGACTGCACATTTGTCCAACCCGAACTCCATACCAATTGCCCGCGTATATTCTTCGACCACCCTAAGAGCGTTTTGTAGTTCGCGCTCTCCGGAGGCATAAAGTTTAAGGTCATCCATATAAAATAGATGGGTGACCTTATGCCTCCGGTCGCTGGGTGGCCTACATTGATATCCGCGGGTTTGGCGGAGCCCAACAGACAACGGCAGCAGTGAGATGCAGAAGAGGAGAGGACTCAGGGAGTCACCCTGGAAAACTCCTCTCCTAAATGCCACCTGCCCTGTCGTGACCCGCTGTGCACCTGATGTTATGGTGAAGCGGGTCTTCCAGAGCGGCAGCAGCTGTTCAATGCATCTCACTAGTGGTGCTGGTACCGCAAGACATTCGAGCAAGTACAACAATAGCTCATGCGATGTTGTATCAAATGCCTTGCGGTAATCAATCCAGGCCATCGATAGATTCCGCTTGTATTGCACAGAATCCTGTGTAATACAGCGGTCTATCAGCAGGCTGTCCTTGCAACCTGCCATGCCCTTCTTGGCACCACGCTGTTCGTGTATCTGCTGGAAGACCGGATCAACAGACCTGAGCGTCCTAGCATACAAGATACGTGTAAATATCTTGTAGCAGGAGTTAAGGCAAGTGATCGGCCTATAATTCCTCGGGTCGGAAAGATCCCCCTTTTTGGGGATTAGCACAGTACGTCCCTCGACGAACCAGTCCGGAATCTGCTGCCCCTCGTTCAACCATGAGTTGAAAACTCGCGCCAGACGGCGGTGAGTGGAAGGAAATTTCTTCCACCACCAGTTGTTAATGCCGTCTGGGCCCGGGGCAGCGAAGTTCTTGGTACCAACAAGTGCTTCTTGGACTTCCTCCGTACTGATTGCCGGGCACACTTCTTCTGGCTCGTCAAGATGTCTGTGACACAGAGCCTCGAAGTGTGCAATTGATGGAGTGTCGCTATTGAATGGACGCGGCGTTTCGTAGATTCCCTTCCAGAAGGTTTCGACATCTTCTACAGTCGGCGGATTCTCGACAACACGCTGTGGCTCTTGAAAGAGGCGGGAAGGATTCGTACAGAACAAATTGTTTTGTTCCATACTCCTCACCCGCCTCTTCAATGTTTTCTTTATCGCCATGAGCGCTCGGATCCTATCTAGACAGTGCTGCTTGATGGTAAACATCACTGTCAGATTTAGAGTATGGTGTTGACGTCTTAATCCGGCAGCTATGCGCCGGATCCTGGGAGTAAAAACTCTACCAGTCGTCTTATATTCCACCACACTCTGGATCTGAGAAGCGTGTTGTCTGGCCGACTGTATCTTGCCTTCGATTTTTTGTACACGCCGCTTGGCTTTCTCTACCCCGTGATTGGTTGACCTCTCACGGGGGACGAGTTGCTTCGCGGCGTTGTACACGGCACAGTTGATTTTCCAGATGTCTACATCTTCCGGAATTTCCTCATCGATGACCGCGTCCATTCTAGCCAGGTCTTGTGGCTTTAGGTTAGCCCTGGTGTTAAGGCTAACCCTCGTCCTTAAGTCTACACCGGTGAACTCTAAAGGATGTTCCCCATCAGCTGGTAATTGCCGCGGTGGGACTGCGGCTGGCAGTTCTTCTAGCTGACGGGGTGCCCTTACGTAACCTGTCCTGAGCAGAAAGGATACTTGATCTCTCAGATGTTGTTGAGAGAAGGCGCGATGCTCTGGATGCATTTCGCACCAAAGTGCATGCAATCGCGCCATGTATCCCCTTCGCTCAGGTTCGCTACTCTCGCGGCAGGTCAGCAAGTCATCCCGAAGTTCCCTCGTCCACTTAAACCGTCCTTGTCCGTTGCGGTTGTTATCATTGAGACGTTCCGGTGAGGCCCCTCCCACTTGTCTCTGACCCCCATCCGATTGGGGTCGGTCGTGAGGAGCCCTTCTTCGCAGGTTATATGGAACCCGAAGTAGAAGGGGTACCAGGTGGTTAGCCTTGGTACCCCCCGGCCGACATTAGTCAGGCAGAGTTACCTCTGCCTGTTCAGGGTGCACCAACGTGGAGGTTGCCGATCCTTTGCACCCCACCTTATTATTATTATTATTGTTTTTTTTTCGGTTGCCCGACGCTGGACAGTCCTCCCGTAGCCTCCGACGCCTCACGGGAGTCGCGCCAGCACATTAACCTAAGCCACTCCCCACATCTCGCAGGGTTAGTGACTGTAGGCTCCGGAATCGTGTGCCATAAGCAGACGGAGAGAACCAAGAATGACCGCCTTCTGCATTTGGCCTGCCAGCCACTCAGCTGATTTTTGGCAGGCCGGTATGATCTTCAGTTCCGAGAGCAGCGTAGGCTTTATCCCTTCGAGTACACCGATAATAAGGACGACCATTTTGACCGAGTAGCCTGGGTACAGCACTTGGAGCTGGTATCGGAGATCGCGATATTTGGTCCGTTTCTCCTCCTCCTTCAAGGCGATGTTTTTCTCTGCAGGTGCCGAGAACTCGATGACATACATCACCTTGAGTTGATCGTCGAGGAGGCTTGTTGGCTTGGATTAGCCTGACAGTCGGGAACGAGTAGTTCCAGTAAATCCGGCATTTCTCGTTCTCGACAACGGACTCAATATCTCCGGGGACGTAAGGCAGCACTGGTGTCTGGTCTACCCCGTACGAGTGCCGTAGATGGTAATATAGCACTCGTAAAGCCGCGTTATGTAGGTGGATGTAGGCTGAAATCGCATATATGGGACATGCAGAAAGTAAGTGCATGAGCGATTCCGGCGCCTGATGGCAGGTCCTGCAGTTGATATCAGGAACCTCTACACGCCACACGCGGCTACGGTAGACCAAAGTGTTGATAACACCATCTTGGCAGGCCATAATGAATACCTCGGTCTCCGACTTAAGCCCTGCTGACCTTAGAATTATTTTTTTTTTTTTTTTTTTTTTTTTTCGGTTTCCCGATGCCGGTCAGTCCTCCCGTGGCCTCCGACGCCTCACGGGAGTCGCGCCGGCGCATCAACTACAGCCACTCCCCGCATCCCGCAGGGTTAGTGACTGTAGATACCAGAATCGTGTGCCCTAAGCAGACGGAGAGAACCCAGAATGACCGCCTTCTGCATTTGGCCTGCCAGCCACTCGGCTGGTTTTTGGCAGGCTGGTATGATCTTCAGTTCCGAGAGCAGCGTAGGCTTTATCCCTCCGAGTACACCGATTATAAGGACGACCATTTTGACCGAGTAGCCTGGGTACAGCACTTGGAGCTCGTACCGGAGATCGCGATATTTGGTCCGTTTCTCCTCCTCCTTCAAGGTGATGTTTTTCTCAGCAGGTGCCGAGAACTCGATAACATACATCACCTTGAGTTGATGGTCGAGGAGGACTATGTCAGGCTTGTTGGCTTGGATTAGCCTGACAGTCGGGAACGAGTAGTTCCAGTAAATCCGGCATTTCTCGTTCTCGACAACGGACTCAATATCTCCGGGGACGTAAGGCAGCACTGGTGTCTGGTCTACCCCGTACGAGTGCCTTAGATGGTAGTATAGCACTCGTAAAGCCGCGTTATGTCGGTGGATGTAGGCCGAAATCGCATATATGGGACATGCAGAAAGTAAGTGCATGAGCGATTCCGGCGCCTGATGGCAGGTCCTGCAGTTGATATCAGGAACCTCTACACGCCACACGCGGCTACGGTAGACCAAGGTGTTGATAACACCATCTTGGCAGGCCATAATGAATCCCTCGGTCTCCGACTTAAGCCCTGCTGACCTTAGAAAGGCGAAGGTCAGCCTGGTCGATAAACCCAGTGTTTCTATGTTCTTATAGAAGACACCATGCTGGGGTTTATCGACGTGCTGCCGAAACAGATTTTCCTGTTCGGCAGCTCTAATTCGGGCTTTCAGACGATTTGGCTGAAGTTCGGTGACTGACTCAACATCAGCACCTCGCCGGCCTCCTCGCCTGATGTCAAATGCGAGGCCGAGTTCATCTGCGGTTCTTTTTGCTGCCTTGAACAATCCTGCTCGCACTTCTACAGTTTCGTGATGTTTTACGAACCGCAAGAGGGGATCTGAGCTCCTGAGTATGTTACATGCCATACTCAGTACTACTCTGCCATGCGTACACTCCAGGCTCAAGAGTCCTCGGCCCCCCCCGTTGACGTGGGAGGTACACACGAGGAACGGACGATCTAGGATGAATACTTCTGTGAATATTCATCATCTTGCGGGTATCTCTGTCTAATTGGCGCAGCTCATCTACCCTCCACTTTACTACTCCGAAGGAGTAGAGCAGAATCGGAACGGCAAGCATATTAGTAGCAGACACCTTGTTCTTCCCCGAAAGTTCGGAAGACCAAATCTTTCGGAGGCGGTGTCTGTACTTGCCGCGGAGAGAATCCTTTATTTGTATTACATCTTGGATGTGCCTTTGTTGCACACCCAGGTATGTATAGGTCTCTCCGGCATCCAGATGTCTTAGGATGCTTCCGTCTGCGAGCTGCGCATTTTCAGAGAATTCCCCGCATCGTCCTCTCTTGAGGTGGACGACTGCACATTTGTCCAACCCGAACTCCATACCAATTGCCCGCGTATATTCTTCGACCACCCTAAGAGCGTTTTGTAGTTCGCGCTCTCCGGAGGCATAAAGTTTAAGATCATCCATATAAAACAGATGGGTGACCTTATGCCTCTGGTCGCTGGGTGGTCCACATTGATACCCGCGGGTTTGGCGGAGCCCAGCAGACAACGGTAGCAGTGAGATGCAGAAGAGGAGAGGACTCAGGGAGTCGCCCTGGAAAACTCCCCTCCTAAATGCCACCTGCTCTGTCGTGACCCGCTGTGCACCTGATGTTATGGTGAAGCGAGTCTTCCAGAGTGGCAGCAGCTGTTCTATGCATCTCACTAGTGGTGCTGGTACCGCAAGACATTCGAGCAAGTGCAACAATAGCTCGTGCGATGTTGTATCAAATGCCTTGCGGTAGTCAATCCAGGCCATCGATAGATTCCGCTTGTATTGCACAGAATCCTGTGTAATACAGCGGTCTATCAGCAGGCTGTCCTTGCAACCTGCCATGCCCTTCTTGGCACCACGCTGTTCATGTATCTGCTGGAAGACCGGATCAACAGACCTCAGTGTCCTTGCATACAAGATACGTGTAAATATCTTGTAGCAGGAGTTGAGGCAAGTGATCGGCCTATAATTCCTCGGGTCGGAAAGATCCCCCTTTTTGGGGATAAGCACAGTACGTCCCTCGACAAACCAGTCCGAAATCTGCTGCCCCTCGTTCAACCATGAGTTGAAAACTCGCGCCAGACGGCGGTGAGTGGACGGAAATTTCTTCCACCACCAGTTGTTAATGCCGTCTGGGCCCGGGGCAGCGAAGTTCTTGGTGCCAACAAGTGCTTGCTGGACTTCCTCCGTACTGATTGCCGGGCACACTTCATCTGGCTCTTCACGATGTCTGTGACACAGAGCCTCGAAGTGTGCAATTGCTGGAGTGTCGCTATTGAATGGACGCGTCGTTTCGTAGATTCCCTTCCAGAAGGTTTCGACATCTTCTACAGTCGGCGGATTATCTACAACACGCTGTGGCTCTTGAAATAGGCGGGAAGGATTCGTACGGAACAAATTGTTTTGTTCCATACTCCTCACCCGCCTCTTCAATGTTTTCTTTATCGCCATGAGCGCTCGGATCCTATCTAGACAGTGCTGCTTGATGGTAAGCATCACTGTCAGATTTAGAGTATGGTGTTGACGTCTTAATTCGGCTGCTATGCGCCGGATTCTGGGAGTAAAAACTCTACCAGTTGTCTTATATTCCACCACACTCTGGATCCGAGAAGCGTGTTGTCTGGCCGACTGTATCTTGCCCTCGATATTCTGTACACGCCGCTTGGCTTTCTCGACCCCGTGATTGGTTGACCTCTCACGGGGGACGAGTTGCTTCGCGGCGTTGTACACGGCACTGTTGATTTGCCAGATGTGGCATCTTCCGGAATTTCCTCATCGATGACCTCGTCCATTCTAGCTAGGTCTTGTGGCTTTAGGTTAGCCCTGGTGTTAAGGCTAACCCTCGTCCTTAAGTCTACATCGGTGAACTCTAAAGGATGTTCCCCATCAGCTAATAATTGCCGCGGTGGGACTGCGGCTGGCAGTTCTTCCCGCTGACGGGGTGCCCTTACATAACCTGTCCTGAGCAGAAAGGATACTTGATCGCTCAGATGTTGTTGAGAGAAGGCGCGATGCTCTGGATGCATTTCGCACCAAAGTGCATGCAATCGCGCCATGTATCCCCTTCGCTCAGGTTCGCTACTCTCGCGGCAGGTTAGTAAGTCATCCCGAAGTTCCCTCGTCCACTTAAAGCGTCCATGTACAATCGCATTGTCATCATCGTTAGGACCGTCCGGTAAGGCCCCTCCCATCTGTCCTTGACCTCCATCCGACTGAGGTCGAATGTGAGGGGCCCTTCTAAGGTTATATGGAACCATAGCAAAAAGAGTACCAGGGTAGTTAGCCCTGGTACTCCCGGCCGGCATTAGTCAGGCAGAGTTGCCTCTGCCCGTCCAGGGTGCACCAACGTGGAGGTTGCCGGTCCTTTGCACCCCTTATTATTGTTATTATTATTATTGTTATTATTATTATTATGTTATTATACTGTGATTTTAAAAGTGATCTTGGTCAAAGGTAGTCATGGATTCTAAAATAATTGTGGAAGCTAGTGTCGTAGGTTTATGTCAATCATTTTTTGATTGTTAAAATTTGAAAGCAGTTCTGTTGAAGTAATAAGCTAAGACGGCAGTTTTCCATGTTAAAATGGTTTAATTTGCTTATTTATTTCTTTAATTATTTACTCTATGCCAGATAGTAATTTGTATACAAGAGTACAACACCTACTATCTGTTTACTTTACGAAGAGATATTTATTACATTTGACACTGACAAATTTTATGATATATTTCTAAATCCTGTTCTGTTTATGTATTCCAAATTCATTGTCAGAGTTTTATTAATAGTTTTCATTTCCCATTGCAACTGAAATGCATCCGACACATATCATTTAGGCAAAAGCATGTAACGTAACAGATTGCATTTAAATTCTGACTTTCATAACAAGAATCATCATTCAATAACCCTCTTCTCGTCTAGATGTTTTAATGGACATCCATCATTTGACTCTGATGCTTTCGCTGCAAATAGGTATTAATTTTTATTTATGGATTACTAAAAAAATAATTTTCTATTTAAAGAGAATTTGTTAATTAGCGCACAAAACTAAGGAAGAATTAGTAAGATAAAAATTTATAAACAATGTAATGTACATAAAGTACGACTGAATGGACATCAAAAATGCCTGCCTGCATTATGTAGATTTTTGAAAATATTTCTGGAATCATCGTTCTAACAAAAGAAAGTCACATATAAAGTAAAGAACAATAACAACAGCCACTTCCCACAGGGTTAGTCACTGTAGATTTCAGATTTAAGTGTCCTAAGCTGACTTTTTCTGCATTTGGCCTGCCTAATACTTGTCTGATTTTTGGCAGGCTGGTATGGTCTTCAATTCCGGGGACGCAGGACAACACTGGTGTTTGGTCTACCCTGTGCGAGTGTCTCATATATGACTGTAGTGACGCGTCATGGTAAGGGATATAGGTCTAAATCTTGTTCGTATGTCATACATGCAGAAAATAAAGTAATTCGAGCGAATGACAGGTCTTGCAGTTGATAACAGGAACCTCCACACCCCACAACGTGGCTACAATATACCAAGATGTTGATGACACTATCCTGACAGGCCATAGCAGATCTTTCAGTGGCAAAGTAATCCTCGTTGACCACAAAAAGCAATTATCATCCATGGAGATAAACCCAGTGTTTCTATATTTTTATAGAAGAAACCGTTCTGAGATTTGTTGACGTGCTGCCAAACGGATTTCCCTGTTTCGCAGCTCTCCATGAGTTTTTAGACGATTTGATTGAAGCTTAGTTATTACACAAATCCTACACTCGTGCAAATTCATGATGTTTTACGAAATTCAAGAAGCAATTCGAGTTCCTATGAGGCTACATGCCATAGTCATTATTAATCTACAAAAAACAACAAAACAGTTTTGATACAAATCTTTAAAATATCGAATAGAAGTTAAATATATAAAGCATAAACTGATGAGAAAGCTAAAGTCCTTATAACTCGTGAAAGGATGAAGATATCGAAAACTGAAATAAAAAGCACCTGCTTCACCGCTGTCGACTTTGGCTATACGGGTCGTTAGAATGGCTGCGGTAACCGCTTGTGGCAATATCCGCTTTTAAATTAGTCTAATATTAAGAATATATTAATCAGAATAAATAAAAACATTTCAGTTTTCAGGAGACTGCTAAACGTGTGAAAAATAAATTTGAAGGAGTTTTACAAAACAATTCCGGTTTTCGGGTATTGCGTGTTATTGTGGACCTCCTTGTATGTAAAGAAGTAGACGTTTCTCAACCCAATATAAACGTGCTCTTCTTGAAAACTTCATACATTTTAAATATGCTCCTGATGCCTTTGTAGACGTTGAAAGAGCGTTTTCCTCGTATAAATAAATTTTGAGCGACATGCGTCAAAAGATAATTCCTGAACATCTAGAACAGATGCTGCTAATTTACTGAAACTCTAGAAATTACCAGGGTGCAATGTTGCGTGTTCAGTGAAATATTTATTGCTCCTGTTATTTTGGATACTACAAAATCGCTAATTAAAAGGTAATATTCATCATATCTTTAAATGTATATGTCAGCGCGGTGTACTCCATCAGACCCTCGTTTTTAAATCACATGCTAATTATTCGCGCATAATTATCATACATACACTCCAGATTGAAGATAATTTTACCGCATCACGTTTAAAATTTTCATTTTTCAGTAGAACCGATGCCGGAGAGTCCTCCCTTGTTTTCCGACAACTTACAGGAGTAGCGCTGACGAATTATCTACAGTAACTCTTTATATACCGCAGGGTTAGTGGCAGTAATCCCAGAATCATATGCCCTAGGCAGATGGAGAGAACCTAAAATGACTGCTAGCCACTCGGCTGATTTTTGGCAGGTCGGCATAGTCCTCAATTCCGAGAGAAACGTAGGATTTATCCCTCCGAGTACACTATTTACTAATTAACCCAACCAACTTGATGCATAAACAGGGTACAGCTCATATCGAAGATTACAATATTTGGTCCCCTTTTCCTCCTTCTTCAAGATGATGTTTTTCTCGGCATGGGCCGAAAATTCGATGACATACATCACACTGATTTAATGATCGAGGAGGACTATGTCAGGCTTATTGGCTTGGATTAGCCTGACAATCGGGAACGAGTAGTGTCAATAAATACCACATTTCTCGTTCTCAACAATAGACTCAATATATCCGGGGACATAAGGCACTGTTTGGTCTATCTCGTACGAGTGCCTTAGGTAAAAATATAGCACTCGTAATACCCGTTAGATCGGTGAATGTAGGCCGAAATCGCATATATAGGGCATGCAGAAAGTAGGTACATGAGTGATTCCGGTGCATGACGGCAGGTCCTCACTTGATATCAGGAACCTCTACACGCCACAAGCAACTACGGTAGACCAAGGTGGTGATAACAACAGCATGGCAATAATGAATACCTCAGTTTCTAATTTAAACTCGACTCACCTTGGATAGGCGAATGTCAGCCTGGTCGATAAACCCAGTGTTTTTATGTTCTTATAGAAGATAGGTACTATTCATTAATCATTTGTTTTAGGCTGCCTAATTTCCGCTATTAAAACAAATCATTGACATCAGGAGATAAATTCAACCCCTAGGCTAGATAATTTTGTCTAACGTCCACTTCGTTATGGAATAGGGATCTTCAATGTGCACTACATGACAAGACATCATTTTTTGAAAAATTTTTGTCCAGCAAATATGCTCCTTCTCTAAACCTAATCAACTCAAGTGGACTAGGTTCTGAACTGAAACCATGTCGCCTGGATTTTTTCGGAATTCAAAACAAAATGAAGATTAATCAAAATCAGACGTTAAACAACAGTGAAATAATGCAACGCAATATTTCTCCATTAATTATTTTAAAACAATGTGATTTTATTTTATACAGGTAAATATTTTCTAAAACAGGACAACAGAATAAAAACGTTGCCTTGCCCACGTTTTGTTGAATATGTTTAAACTTCTTCAGGGCTCAATAGCCAATTGATGACATTAACTGGTTAATTGGTTACTGAGCTCTGCAGAAATTTAAGCATATTATACGAAACGTCGGCAAGGTAGTATTTTAATTTAACCTATTTTTCTGTTTCCGACAATTATAATCTGTAGAAGATTTTTCAATAATTATCGAGTAGAAGAAAAGTTTTTATTAAGGGAAGAAGACTACTTATTTTTCTTTCAAAAATCAATCCATTTATTTGATAATTCCCGACAGTAATTTGTTTAAATATTGTTTTCAAAACATATTTTTGATAGTTGTAAGCTGAAATTCTTCTTTAGAATAATGATATTGCTTGTATTTTCCACTGACGTATTAAAGGTCAGTTACCATCGGATGTGAAAACGAAATATAAGTTGACCACACTGCAATTCCCTAAATTTTCAAAATTTTCTGGTGCGTACTTTTGTCTATATCGATCGATGTACTTCCTGGTGAGTCACCCTGTATAAGTGAGTCTTTGTCTGTGATAATTGTGTCCTTATCCTTGATAATTTGCCTTAATAAGAAATTTTCTTCTTTCAATTACAAGTCTTCTGTATGTGTATTTGCATTTTCTATTAATGGTATTTCTTGCAATAACTGTTCGCCACACATTTTTATTCTATGGTAAGCTTCACTACATATTTTACAAGTTAAATAGGTAATTGTACATTTCTTTTTACAATATTTACAAACTTTCTTCGCTTTAGTTAACATTTTGCCTTCACTTTCCGCCATCTTGGCAGTTTCGGTCAATAAAGAATGGAGCAGATCTTCTTGTGTAGTATAAAACTGACTTTTTAAATGCATGTCAGTTCCCATACAGCACAGAATATTCTGAGTAGTTAGGGGATGTTCATTGTTTATGTTATACACAATCATAAGTCTATTTAAAGGGCATGGTTATCAGGTGGCCAATATTAATCGCCCTTGAATTTTTATAATCATGATAGTGAAAACGAGAAATGAAATCAAAGGCATCAGGTAAAGCTTTTTAAAATTTCATTAAGGAATTTTCGTAAAACGACAGTAAATAAAAAACAGTAAACTTCTGTTTAAACTTATAAAAAAACATTACTTCTGCGTGTAATACCACCTGATGAAAAATCACCTCAAGAAATTTTTAGAAAAATGTCACTCAGAATGAGGATTCAATTCATAATTATTATTATCTAAAATCGAACTGAAGTTTATTGCCTTATTATAGCTTTATAAATCCGACAATGTAAAAAAAACGAGTGTCTGCGTTTGGTAATCTTCTCTACGTAATTATATTGAAAACTAAAATATATGTGATGGCCGGGAATCGAACCCGGATCAACTGCTTGGAAGGCAACTATGCTGACCATTACACCACCATCGCACTTAATGAATTGAACGAGAATCTAACAGTCCGTGAAATATTTGTTCCACTTAAACATCTATAGAAATGAAATCTATTATTTAGGTACTTTCACCACAGCAACTTCGCACGTAAAATATCTATGACATCGTAAAGCGGAAAACAAATTATATAGCAATTTTCTTTATCTCTAGTGAAGTTTTTATATTGTTCAAAACAATGAAAACACAGCCATTAAAAAAAATGAAAAGATTAGTTTCTTAAATATAATACTTGTATTCCTCAAATACATATAAACTTTTCTATTAAAAGTTGAAAATACGTGAACATTTCTACAATACCAATTATTTTGACGCAATTATAGACAAAATGTAACTATTTTTTCTTAAATAGGATATCAAAGGTGATGAATATGACAAATGAATACATATGTAATTGGAAAATTTAAAAAAAATTTACAGAGGAATAAAAAAAGAAACCATCGACAGAAATTAAAATAAGCTGAATTTCTAAAGATTCGATAATCACCATATTTTCATTTCACGTTTTTATTACAGCTTTGTTTGCTTCTTCTTTAAATATTTTGATATCCTGCTAAAAAACAAAAATAGTGAGAGATCGATTCATTAATAAATTCGTTTGAAATATTCATACAGTAACGATAGTCCTGTTTAATTGCTACTTGAATGAGAGGCTACAGTATGTTGCCTATAACTGCTTTAAATCTAATTTATACAGTGCAACATTTGGAGTTCCGCAAAGGTCGAGCCTAAGGCCGCTATTATTTATCTTATATATAAATGGCTTTACACACAGTTTAAATTGTAGCAATCTTCTCTTTGCCGACGACTTAAAGTTATATGCCGCTGTTGCAACGACTAAAAACTACAAACACAAATTGACAGCTTGAAAATATTGTGCATTGATAATATGCTACTCATTAATATAGCCAAATGCAAAGTATGCTCGTACACGCGTAAGGCCAATAACTAATTATATGTAAAATAATATAATCTCTCGTTGCATCAGCTAAGGAAGATGTTGAGATACTCTTCGACACCAAACTATTTGGTGTTCACGCACATTAGTGTTTCTCATAAACATCAAACTTTGTACAATGGTGGGATGTATAGTTCTTCCTAGCAGAAACCGTACGCGACGAAAGGGAGAGGAAGCATCGAATGTTCCCTTCAATATATAAGTAATATGTAAGCATCTCATTCCTTTCGCATTCTTTTGCAGACCGGTCTTTCCCTGGGTGGACAATATTGTTAAAAATAAATACTTCTTAAAACCTACATACATCTATCCGATACATTTATCTGCGCATATGGGAGGTAAAGTGTAAGTGGTCCACTTAGATGTTAATAGAATCACATGATATTTGGCACCGAGAAATATTCTTTATTACAAGAAAAGTCAACTTTTCTTGTAATAGAATTGAACTGAACCTTTCCATGGAAATAATTCTACGAACGCCCATGAATACAACTAAAAAGATGTTTGTTTGTCCGCATTTACTAAAAATAGCAAAATTGAGATACAATATTATTTTTATATAGCCTTCACATATAATAAAAATATTCATAACCTTGTATCAAAAATGATACTCATTTTCATTGGTCTGGGGCTCATTTCAGCATTTTGCCAAATAACTGAGGAAAAGATTGACTGTACATGATGAATTGTACGAGCTCTTATTGAATTCTCTACAGGAAAATCGTATACGTATAATACGATAACGGATATATCAGTTGTTCTTTTTTTGATTAATGTCCTGTGATGAATGGTTCACTTAAAATGTCGTATATTGTAATAATGAATTTATTTAAAAACATTTAAAAACTTTGATTTACGAGCATGAAAATGCAAATTGCATATGTCAGGCAATCATGTCAGCTACTTATTTGTATCGTATAATTTACAATTAAGGTGCTTAAGACCATAAATAAATTACTTAACGTATTAATAACACAGGAATATACGTACATATATTTAAAAAATTATTTTTTAAGAAAGATTTTAGTATTCAATATGAACTAAATTGTTAAAATCTCCAATTTTAATACTTTTAAATGTAGGTGATTATATATGTGAATCTTCTAGCCTGTAGGCTCAAGCAAATCAAGCAGTTTGCCTAGTTTTTCATCACATGATAAAAACTAAGAAAAAATGTAAATAATGGTTTGAAACTATGCTAAGAATGTACGTGGAAGTTTTCTGTAATATTTAATATAGTTGCCATGATTTAAATATAATATACATAACAACTGCACCTTTAAACACATTTCTCTGTAAATTAATATTTAAAATTAAAACCAAAAAATGACAATACTTAAATACATATTATAGACATAAAAAAATCGATTGCTGTTGCAATGTCAAGAGCTGAATCTTCGATGGAGTTACCGCTTGAATGGAGAGCCCTCATAACCATTCCTCTGTGATAAGTTAGCCCTTAACATTTCTTAGAACATGAACAAAAATTAAATAAAAACAGTAGTAATCTTAATATTCAATTAAATTAAATTAACCACATAAATTAGACAACCCCCAAACCGAAGCAGGAGCTGCACGAACGGGGGGTTAGGAAGTTGAGTCCTGTAACAAAACATTTTACAACGTACGTTTGACAGATCGTTAACATCACCTGGCAACTTATTATACTTAAGGGGCCTAATCGGGAAAAAAGCTTCGGATAGCTGTGTCACTCTCTAGAAAGTTTTTATACATGCGCCGCTGAATAATTTTGCTCTTGAGTATACCTTTACTGGACGTTTTATTCACCGACTTCATTGAGGTGCGATTCCCAATAGAGGTAACACTTCCTTGCTCCATTTGTAGTGACAAAGATACTTATTTAGAAAATTCATTTTAGCCAAATAGTACGGAATAAAAGTTTGAAACTTGCTGAGCATAATTATGAAGATTCATTCTAGAAGAAATGTATGAATTTTACCTCGAATTTTACCGATTGATATCATAATTCAGGAGCTAATCACGTTCAAATTTTACTTATATTTACAGTATAAATTTTCCCTACATAAAGTGAAAATTAATTAAAATAGATATACATGTACCCTCTAGTACACTTTCAACTACTGATCCTCCAAATTTGGTGTAATTTGACCAAACCGTATGGAAGAAATAAATTTTGAAAAATTACCTTACAAACACTGGTTCGATTAGCCCTCTTAAGACCTCGGAAAAACTGCTGGACAGACAAATTAGGAACAGTGTGCACTGGTTACAAAACCAGTACACTCAAACTAATATGCATATCAATAGCAAAGTCAACAGAAACATCACTCTACCATCTAATCAGGAAAATGAAGGAGACACTGAGGGAAAATGAGGTTGGACCTCTTTTTTTCAGTTACTAGGTGCCGCAAGCAACAGTTTCAAACAAACTAAGCCAGGTACAGAGACTGGTGTGCTTGGGGTCAATACCCTCATCCTCAACTGCAGCAATGGAAGCCCTGTTATATTACCCCTCATAATAATAATAAAACGGGAGGCGAGGATGGGATTCCTCAGGCTGCAAAATTCTGGGGAGCTGGTGGATCACAGACCTCGCTCGTGTCATAAGAGAATTAAAGAGACTGTGGCTGACCCCATCGTCAGGCCACAGGGCTCGCAAATACTCCTTCAAGGTGATCATACCAGACTGAGAGCTGCGGAAGAGAGGTACACCAGACTTCCTTAACAGAGGACTGATCTGGTACACAAACCATTTGGGAATCGCAGCATAATATTCTAGGCGAAAATATACGCAATTTTACAGCGTATTCGCGAAAACTTAAGGAGAGCTTACACAAACAAGCAGATCCATATTGTCTCAGACAGTCAGGCGGCACTATAATGCTATGATGTGACGTACGACGTTAAGTGAGGTCAAGGCTAATATGAGAAAGCCTAAACAAACTCAGAGCCCTGGAAGAACAGAATACAGTCAAACTGATCTGGGTGCCAGGACATAGAGGATTACTAGTAAATGATAAAGAGGACGAACCTGTCAAACACGGATCAACTATAGCATTCCTTGGCCCGGAACCAGTACTTGCACTGCCAGAGTGCACTACAAAGAGGTGCATATCAGACTGAATAAAAAAAGAACACAATAGATACTGGCGAAACATACCAGGACAAAGGCACAGCGAAGCATTTATAACTTAATCGTGCACAAAAAGAGCTCAGCAATTGCTTACGCTAATCAGGAACCAGCTGAGGGTTACTCACAGGTCATACACCAGTGAAGTAACACCTGCAAAAAATGGGATTGTAAGAAGGTGATCTAGGATGCAGGCTCTGCGGACAGGCGTCGCCGGAAACAGTCTATCTGGTGTTTTTTGGTTTGTTTATGTTATTTGAGATAAGTCTTAATTTATGTAGGTAAAGATTTTACAAATTTGCTAAGTGTTATGTAAAATTATGGAAAGATGCAAAGAAATTAAAATTATCCCCTTATAATTAATGTAACAAATTGAAGTATGTTTCGTTTAAATTTTCTATCAGTGCGGTTGTTTATTGTGTTGTTATGTCTTTTAATTTGCAGCATTTCATGTACTGACCGAATCCTAAGAAATACAAATCAAAATATTTTTAAAAAAAAAAATAACAAAACAATTAACAATAATTTATATTATTCCCCCTTTAAATAAAGTTAATTTATTTAAAACTTGCCTTTTTGTGGTTTTTACATTATGAAACATTTTTGTAAAATGATAATCTCTAATTTTAATGTAAGTTTCTGAAATTGCCCTTATAATTTCAATAATATGATTGGTATTATTAGGGAAATTATCCAATTGGTGAATTTCTAAATCATTAAAAATATTTGAATTTTGAAACTTTTTTAAAACACTACACATAATTTTAATTTTCAGCTTCAAATCTATTTGAATATTTTTTCCAGTTTTAAAATGTCTTAAATGTTTTTCTGTTTCCTTACATATTTGTATGACATCAGATGACGGATAAATAAGACCACCGCGGTCTTTTACAAATATTAGTTCATGGAAATTTTCCCTGTTTATTGAAAATAAAGCGTTTATACATTCTTCACATTTTAACGATTTTAAAATTGATTTTACCACAAAGCCACTTATATACACTATAATATATTCGTTGTACTCCGACAACTCCAAAGAAAAATTAAAGTTATATTCAGTTTCAGGCATGTGATTTTCTAATATATCATGGGCTCTAAATTTATTGTCAGTTAAATTTATTTTGTCTATTGCAGAACTACAATTTAAAATAGAAATATTTTCCAAAGGAATGCAATTTCCAGAGAATGTTTCTTTAATTTGCATATGAATCAACAATTTTTTATATGCAGATTTAAATTGGCGGCTAGTTGGATTATTATTCCATCCCCCATGCTGTCTGATATTACAGAAAAAAAGAGAGACTATTTAAAATAAGTTACTTTACACATAAGATTAAATATTCTTCCTAATAAAATATTAACTAAGTATTTTAATTTTTATTATGTAGTAAAATAAATATAATAAAATCCGTATGAAAATATTCGAGGTATTGCATAAAAATAAATATAATAAAATTCGTGTAGGTATAGCTCTTTTAAAAAACAATGGCATTAAAATACCATTTTATACAAATGTCGACTTAGTTTTATGTTTGTAAACCACCGAGTTGTAAACTAAATAATTTGACACAATTTACTACTCCAGTCCTGCAAACATGCTGGAGCGCAGGTACAACATGGCGTAGGCAGATTGCTTAAAATTTAAATTAAATAACAAATAACTCCGTAATTACTACTTACTGAAAAAAGGAAAAATTTTCATTTACACTGGTACCGGTGTCACTTCGGTTAGGACACACTTCAACAACACATTTACCCTTTATACATACAAATATCTCATAAACAACAGATGTTTACAGCTCGATTGCATAAATCATACTGATCGCCATGCGACTGCTAGGCACCAGCCAGGCTCCACGGTGGCTTCATGCCTTGGTTCCTTGCAACTAGGGATGGCAATAAAAATAAAATAATCGATTAATCGATCATTTGATTAATCGAATAATACTAATCGACTTTCGATTAAAATCGATAGAACATAATCGATTAATTAATCATTCGATTAATCGGATATTGATACTTATATTTTTAAAATACTATGCACAAAACTTATTAAATTTTAATACGCATAGAATTAATGGATAGAAGAAAATAAATAGGTGAAAATTATTATTATTTATTACATAACTAACAATGAAATTACTAATAATAGTAATAATTATTTTTTCAAATTAAATTTGACCTACTTCACGCTCATTGACCTACGACTAGTTGATATAAAAAATAACCAAAAAGAAATTTCGATTAATATAAAATTAATCGATTAATTACCGATTAATTGAAATAAAAAATATCATATGATTAATCGATAAATCGAAACAAATTAATCGATTTTTCATTCATTTGATTAAATCGCTGCCATCCCTACTTGCAACAAGTCTATGTGGTCTGTGGACCCTACAATACTTGAACATAGACCGGTCACAGAACTGTATCGACTAATCACAATCAACAATACAGAAATCACCGAAAGGGTATAGATAACCAGGGAAGAACACAATAAACCGCCTTGGCTGCAGTATCGCCGTGACTATTGGACATGCGTACTTGACAGGATTAAAAAAAACTTGTAAACTTTCGCGGTAACATAAGAACTATTAAGAACAAGTCTGTTTAGAAGAGCGCTTACACGATGTTTTTCTATTACGCTTCTACTCTGCGCGAGATACCTTTAACTGTGAAAATTTTGACAGATGGCAGTCGTTAACCTTTCGAATGATTAAGCAGTGTCTCATTTACAAGTGCAGTTGAAAGTTTAATACCTAGTCACAAGTGTGTGTTATATTTAGTTAATAGTAAAAGTTTCAATATCATTTATAGCAAGCTAAGTTTATTTGTGGACTAGCAGCTAATTACTTGCCCAACATAATTAAAATAATTTTTTTCAGCTGTTTGATTTTTTTTTAAATATCTTGGAAGTAATAAGAATAAGTTATTTATTCTGTATGATGCTTCTGTCATGAATGTATACTGAAATTTTGCCCGCACTTCATTTATTAAATTGTTACACAGGTATTATGATTTAAAGAAAGACCATTCTCAAACAACAAACATATCATTACCATAAATTAAATAAGAATTAGAGTGAAGCAGTAGAATGTAGGAAACATTTATGTACAAAAAAATACAACCGGCCCATTATATTACGTAACATTTGAAGGCAACTTCGTGCAACAGGAACATTAATAAAAAAGAAGCGAAAAAGACAAGACGAATCACCAGAAAAAGTATTCAAAACCACCAACAAATGTTGCAAGGACGATATTAAGGTCCTTTTTCAGTAAATGTTTAAAATCGTCTTATTATTTTCTTTTCTTATTTCAGTTTGCTAAGGGAGGCATATAAAATAAATTGAGAAGTATCAGGAATAATATTGCATTCGATAGTTGTAAATGCATTTTTATTTCATTAATTATCTTCCCACTGTGTAATAAAGGAAAATTATAAACTTAGAAAATTCAGGCTCGTAATGCGTGCGCTGCAACTCTTTTTATTTTACGTCCCTCAGAATGGCTAGACTGCGGTCGACTAAGGCAGAGACAACCACGAGACATCAAGTACATATAAAAATGTGTTCGGTTTTAGGTATAATTACTTACATGCTTCCATGCTTGTTTAACATAGGTGTTTCTCAATTAATCTATCTTTGTTGCAATTTGGGAAAATTTTCGTAGATGGCGCTGGCAGCACAGGAAACGTCATCGTTGATGTTGGATCCGGTCGCCATATTGTTTGTTTTGATGCTGATATTGATATTTTTTATTTTATATTGGATTATGAACTGTAAAATACTGTGACTTAAATACTATTTTATTTGAACTTTTTATTGGTGTTAGTGTAGTATATAATTGTATTATAATGCCACAAAAACATTGTCTTATTTGTGGATTCAATGTAGACCAGGTGGAAAAAAATGCACTATTTTCCAGTCAATGACCAAAAGTAAGTTTGTTTTGTGTTTTAAAGATATTTAAATGAAATTGTTTCCTTCTTGTTAGGTCCAAAATTTGGCAAGAAATAATGGGAATAAAATGTGTTCCTGATGTATGACTACACACACCTTTTACCATAAACCCAATATTTCTGTTATAGTCACTGAATTCATCTTTGATAATGTGAACTTCTCATGGTATTCCTGTTCTGACCAATATGAAATGTAACCAGGAAGATCGTGAAAGCTGTGTGGAAAATTGGGATTCCTTGGTGGTGTAAAAGAAAAAACCAAGAAAACATCCAGAATCGTAAGGATGCAAAAAAAAATCTAAACATAAGCTGACGACATTCCAGCATCGATAGTTGTTGATATGAGGTTTGTTCCAGCAGTAGTCAGAAACAGTTTGCAAACTATAAAATAAATAAATATGTTTTATTTTATTAGGTTCTTATCGCTTGATGACTTTAATTCTATTATTAATGTTTTTTTATAATTTCAAGTGGTGATGTTGCTTGAAACTGTAATATATACATGTGCGCCTATCTAATATGCTTATATTTACCCAGTATTTATTAATTAGGTATATAATTTATGTACCTATGAGCAAGTACTTCTTCGTTCTTGTGTAGGATATGTATATTTATTTGTAAAAACCTGTCAATGTTTGTAATATGTTTTGTTAATGTAAACTTTACCTAAGCAATTAAATATTATTTCTATTATATTTGTTAAAAGTATTGTTAAATTGCAGACCATATTGTATAAATAATGTGCAGCATTAATCGATGTTGATGCATATATCTGAGATGTTGGGAAGCAAATTTACATTTTTTTCCCTTATTGGTAGGCTTATTTATATATTCTTTGTACTTGCCATATAGATTTTGTATTACATAGGTACATTTTGTTCAAGAAAGTATTATAATCGTTATTATTTAATTGTAAAATGCTTAACTTTTTGTTTAGTCAGTTATTTTTCAGTGGTTTAGATTTAAAATATCTTCATAATTATTGCATTCGTTGTGGCTTGTTATTTTATGGATTTTCTATCAATAAACGATTTATTTTACCTGTTTTCATTAAAATGTAATTGAAAATATAAGAACAGCCAACAAAACGCATCGCGCGCTTTTTTAAATCACGGCTCATCATTGCGCACGCCATCTAATCTAATCTTCCCAAACAGTAGAACAGTGCAATATTCCGAATAGAAACAATAGAAATACTTGAATGTCTCGTGGTTGTCTCTAAGGTGAACTGTAGAGATCTGTCGTATTTGTATGATTCGTATAAATGATACGACTCTTAGATATCTTTGGCACCGCACCGGTACATTTTCGAATTCGTACTAATATAGTGAAATAGCCAGATAGAAATGGCTCAAAGTTGAGGCATAACTGAAAGACTATGACACGAGCCGAAATTTACTGATTCCGATTTCTTATCGTGTTATTGTATTTTACTAATTATACTATCGTATCGAAATAATACAGTACGACCGTGGTCGCGAAAAATCGTATATCGTTCTTCGATACGATTTGTACCGTAGGCTAATTCTCCGCATAACACGGTGAACAATACAGTGGTCTAAAACATACGAATCGTTTGGTACGAATTTTTTGTATTAGAGGGGCCAGCTGTATTAGCGAAACTACACGAATTAGTTTCGTGTATTATTTTTATGTACTTTCGGTTAAAACGTTAAATGTTGTAATTTCAAAATGTATGAATGCATACATATACGAATATTAGCAGTCAAATTACATCGCATGGGTCAACCTATATGAAACATGATTTTATCATATGAAAAGTGACAGGAAATGTAACCTATAGAAACTAAGGCTGGGAATTTTCCAGATTTTAGTATTCGAATATTCGTTCGAAAAAATATTCGAATATTCGAACTATTCGGATATTCGAAAATTCGGATTCTTCGAATTATTCGAATAGGTATTCGAATTATTCTGATATTCGAATTATTCCAATATTCGGTTATTCGATTAATTCGAATTATTTGAATACCTATTCGAATAATTCGAATATTCGAATGCTCGAATAATCCAAATTATTCGAATAGGTATCCGAATAATACGGATCCTCGAATATTCATTATTAATAGGTATAGCACTGAATACTAGTGAATAGTGAATACTCTATTTGAGTATTTGGTTGGATAGACCACAATAATAGTCCTGACGTAATCCACTAAGCAGGCAATTTGATTTGCTTTCCATACCCACAATAGGGTATGTCTCCTGTACATGTGCTTTAAGGGTCAGAATTATTTAGTTAGTATTTTATTTTAGGATTGAGGCGCTATTGTTCACATTTAACTATTGAAGCTTAAATAAAACGAAAACAGAGCTAGTTTATTATACTTCATAACTATTTTTCCTTTTCGGAAAAAATAAAAGTGCTCTAAAATTAGAATATTTTAAAAAAAGACGCAGATTGTGAAGGTAAAACAAATACATGAAAAGTCAATAGTTAAATATTTACTGGTTTTCTAAAATTTAAAATTTAATTTTAACCCCTGCCTTAGTACAATAAGAATAAGGTCGAGGCGAGAAAGAAATGGAATAGTTTGACTGGGAGTAAAACGTGCCACTAATGTGGTCTATTTATATATTTGGATTTTAGAATAGGTACCTACCTATACCTACTATCTACCTACTTTGGTTGGATGCATACCTATTCGTACATAATTTAGTAATATATTTTAATATTCAAATTTACTCAAATACAATCGAATATTCGAATATTCGAATATATTCGAGTATACGAATATTCGAGTATTCGAGGAATCGAACATATTCGAGTATTCGAATATTCGAATATATTCGAGTAATCGAATATTTTGCATGTTCGAATAATTTCCCATTAGAATAATTCGTATTCGAATACTTGAATATTCGAATATTCGAATACTCGAATTATTCGTTTCCGATTCCCAGCCTTAATAGAAACGGATATATGAGGCATTAACGTGAATAGTTAAAGTTGTATAGCAAAATGGCATTAAGCGAAATAATAAATATCACAGGTTTAGTTGCTCTAGAGGAAGCAGAAATTCTAGCAAAGAGGCGGCTAAGGATTTATAATTTTGTAGATTCTTTCGAGGATTATTGTCATAATTTGACAATGGCATCTTGCGAGAAAATATGTGCTATATAATTAAGCAAAATTTACTTTCCACCATAATTTTCAATCTTTTTTTAACTCCAGGCATTGCACTGCATTTAGTATGTGTTATCTCCACCCACAGAGCTTGGGCATCCTTAAAACTGAAATTATTAATAAATTTCCCACTCTTAAGATGTGGATGCTTTTCTATAAATTCCACCAACTCTTTCTTTTGCTCAGAAGTTGTTTCCGATACATTCATGGATTGATTTAGACATCTTACTGCTGTTATTTACCAAATTACATTACTGTTATTTAACAGTCATCTCGTGATAATAATAACACAACAAATTAATATAAATATAACCTAGATGTAAAAAAATTTAGTTAGATTAATGTGGTTACGCTGTCATTATACGACGTTGTCACGTTTAAAGTTTAATTCGCAGGGGGTGAATATAACAACTATTTCCCCTACTCGAAATAATTTCGTATACTGTTGATCGTGTACGAATATGTTTGATTATATTTAAAAATATGGCCCAAAATCAGTACGATACGATTCCTTGAAATGAGTCGTATTGCCCACCTCTAGTGAACTGAGTCCCTCCACTGTTTGTGCTAAATGCACTATCTATGTCACTCGTTGGGCCACATTCAGAAGTAGCTGATACAACGTGTATGTTGCACTTATAGAAAGTATGTGCATAGCTGTTATAGCTATTAAGGTATCAAGGTGTTATAAGATAATAACGCACCGAGGTCAATGTACTTTCGGGGGGCCTCTGGCCCGAGAGTATGTACGTCTGTACGTCGACCGAGGGCGTCATTATCTTATAACACCCGTGGTGCCCTCAACTTTTAATGTTCTACTAGTTATTTAATTTGAAGATTCTTTGACATTTAGGATTGATGATTTTGATATCTAATATGTTCGGGACGATTCAATTTAAAGGAGAGTAATAATCAAAATAGTTTGTAAACGCCGTAACTATGTAACACATTTTGTTTGTCAATAACGCCATCACCATTTAGTTGTTTTGTGTTGTGTTGTAGTGAAAATGTTAATGAGTTATAAATTTATAATGCCCTAGAGCATTATGGATATTCATAACGCCCTAGGGTGTTATTATTCTTTTAATGTATCTCAAAATAGGGTTATTATTCCAAATTACAGACTAATAGGATATTAAGAAGCGTAACACGTTCGCTGAAAAGCTAATTTTTAAAAAATGCCTCTGCCGGCCGATGTTGTTATTTCATGTATTTTTACATAAAAAACCGTTATGGCTGTAGCAGATATTTCGTGGTGAGAAATTTTTCAAAAAAAACGGAAAACTCCTGTTGGCCCTATAGGACCAACGCGTCCCATGGAAGTAAGTTTGTTGTTACGCGCGCTGTTGGTCCCAGCTGACTACCTCACTATATAACCTATCTTTTTGTACAGCGTAAACGGTGTGCTAGTCATACCACGTAAAGTGTTGTTTTGTATATTTGTCTGACCTACATGGTTGTATAAGTACGTTCAAGTTGTTTTCTTTAGAGATATTTATTTCTATTATGCCTAAATTACACAGGTTTAGATGTCTCAACGAAAAACTCCTCGGACTATAATTTTCACGCAAAGTGAACTGGAAAAATGGCAGAAAATTTTGGTGAGATATGATTTGAAGATGATTTGGAGCCTTTTGAGGGCTCGGATAGTGATTCGTCATTCCAGTATGAGTGAGATTCGGAAACATCATCATCGGATTCAGAAACTGTAGATAAAATAAGAAAATGTATACGGAAAGGAAAGCAACAATCGATATCTACTGAAAATGTTCCTTCTACATTACCATCTATAAGTTTTTCATTATCTGCTGAAATACCAAATGAAGAGCTGCCATCTTTAGAATCTTCAACATTATTGGAAACAGATCCACAACCAAATGTAGAGTTACATTTAGAAGCTCCAACAGACCACGTGGGGTCCAACAATTGGTAACTACAGGTATATACTACCATTTTCTGTTTCGTCAGGAGTAAATTCAGATGTAACGGCATTACTGGCACATGGTACGCCGGCGGATTTTTTTTGATGCTATCGTTGACGATAGAGTAATCTTCCTTATGTGTACTCAAACAAATCTATATGCGACACAAGTCCTTCTAGCTTCAGATGTTACACCAAACTCACACCTGCACAATTATTGGACTCCTACCACAAATTCTGAAATTAGACAAAATTTTAGGTCTGGTTGCATGTATGGGATTAGTTAAAATGCCAACAATCGCAGACTAATGGAGTAGTGATGACGTCTTTAGCAACAATTTTGCCAAGAATATTGGAATCGATTTAAGCTTTTACTGAGAATGATCCATTTCGCTGACAATTCGGTAGCAGACAGAAGCGATAAATTATATACAAACTTCAAGTTATTGTATGTTCCAGAGGAATATATTTGTGTAGATGAGACTCTTTTACCATTTAGGGGGAGGCTAAGCTTTCGTCAATATATAAAAACCAAAAGGCACAGATACGGAGTAAAGTTGTTCAAGGTATGCTCTGGGCTTGGCTACACGTATAACTTGAAAATATACGCAGGCAAAGAAAATACCATTGTCACTCCAGAAAAGGTTGTCTTATATCTAATCGAGGATTTTATATAAGCTTGTAACTAGTGACAACATAGCTATAACGGATTTTAAAAAACAAGTGGTGAAGCATCTGGTTAGTGCAAAAGAAACTGCGAAAGTGCCGACTCAAACAAAGAAATCCAAACCCACTCACGTCCTTAAAGTAAAACAAGAAGGAAATAAGCATGAAAGAAGAAAGATGTACAAGTATTGTTACAAGAAAAAAGCCGAATATGGGCGTAAATATGCCATGAATAAGACTAAGAAAGTGGATACATATTGCGATACTTGTGAAAAGTTTGTATTAGGTATAAATTTAACCGCTGTGTACGGTTAAATTTATAATATAATTTTTAAGAATTTGTGTTAATTTGCTACTATTTATGAATACGATTAAATATGTATTTCAATAAATAAACTTGATAAAAACTACAATTTTTTACTTTATTTACCTACTATAAACTAATGGGGACCACATGCAGCACTTTTCAATGAATCGACGAACTATTAGTATAATATATAATATTCAGGCCGTAATGGTCCCGTCCCATAGTTGGTTGTATCTAAATATATGCCAACGGCCTAGTGAGTACCCAAAAGTGTGTTGGTCCCATGGGACTAACAGTGCCGGTTGAAGCTACCTATCTGTTGGTTCCATGGGACCAACATGGCAGGGAACATGTTAAATTAATAAATATATGAGAGAACTTTTTATCAGTGATTGTTTTGTGCCCACCAAATATGATTGGATGAATTGTAATTTCCATAATAATTATGAACCCATACTTATCTTTAATGCGGCTTCGCATTACTCGACGTGAAATTTCAGTTCAAGTAACGAGAAACCGCAGTAAGCTGTTGCTTACTACGGTTTAGGCAGAGTCACATCTGCCATCTTCAGGTTCTCGTTGATAACAATCAACGCCGAAACGTCGTTTATGCAGGACTACACCCTGAAATTTCAATATATCGTTTAACATATAAGACACATATACATATATGAACAATACTCTTTAATACGATTTGCTTTTATTGCCTTTAAACTCTATTTAATGATAGGTAAGTATTATTTATTTTTAATTCACCTCTAAGTGCCATATGAGTAAAGCTCGGGTCATAAATAGAAATCACTTAAGATCTATTCCTTCAAAATCGATTTTGAAAGATATCTTTTAAACTACACAATAGATATTTTCTATTCACATAAAGGCTATTTTATATGAAACTAACTTATATCTAACTGGACAAATCTGACAATGGATAGGAAATAGTCAGGTATATATGCACAATGCAACAGAAAATATAAGGTTTCTCATTGACATTTTTATCTATAAGATATTGCTTACCTGTCCATAGTGTCTATCTATTCTTAAATCGAGGTCCTAAATAATTATATTTATGCTGAAAGGCAGTTTGTGCATAGTTTCGATATTATATATTTGATTTTTACGTGAGAAAAGAGAAGTATTTATTTTATGGTCAATATTGATAGCACAACAAAAGCAATTCTTGTATTTTTCAAAATATTTATTGCATAGTTAAGAGATGAGTAAATATAAATAAATTGTCACATGGAAAAGGGTCTGCTTGAGTAAATGACTAAATTATGTGACTACCATTTTTTTCCAAAAGTGTTCACTCCTTCTTATTTCATGGAATTATTTTAAATACCATTAATATTTTAACAAATTTTGATTTTTTTTTAAATCTTTAATTTTTAACATGCATAACATCGCAGACACACATAGTCTTCAGTGTTACACCCATTTAAAAATTTGGTATCTCGAGTAATGGTAGGTCATTCGAATGTAAGAATCGAGAACTGTTCGACCCTCACAAGTTTTCGCTGTTTCGAAAATTGCGAGTTATTCGAATACCAAAGTGCTCGGATGATATGACGGATTCAGTCCGATATACGAGAACCCCAATTCTCGATTCCGTCACTAGTACTCGAACGAGAACGACTTATTGGCATGTTACTCAGTGCAATGTATACATTGTATACACTGATTCCAAGTCCCTATTCTCAATCCTCGGATACTCATTCGATTCTTAAAAGTATTCAAACACTTACTGAGTACTTGATTCTTAAAAGGATTGATTTGGCCCATCAGTAATCAATCACAAATTAGTTTTACTCATCCATTAAACTTCATAGATTCAATTAAACCTGGCCCAGCTTGAACTCAGAGTTTCTCTGTGGTAGATACAACAGAGTCCAGAGTTAGTTCATTCAGATTTCATTGTGTACGTATGTGGCGACAGCGCAACATGTTTCATAATGCTGAGAGCAGCGGATTCGAGAAGTTTTGGTAGAACGTGTAATGATACGAAACTAGATTTATTCTAATTCAATTTATTACAAATGTTTCACCCTTCATCACGCTCACTTTAAAATTTTAATTGACAGTAATAAATGATTTGGCATTATCAAACTAGAGCTTATAAACATATGTAACATTTTATTTTTTGTAGCTTCTAAATGTTAGATATTTTAAGCAGCCATTTTAGGTAACTTGATTGTAAATTATAGTTGAGGAAACCTATATTGTGACGGGACGTTCGAGGCAAAACGTGAAATGTGGGCGGGAAATGTATAACACATGACATCTTCCGTCTTCTACACAGCTTACATTAAAGCGAGAACGATGAGAGTTATGTTTGCTGGCACGCGACCAAGGCGGAGTTTAGCTTACATGTTGTGATACTTCAGGGCCGCACTTAATTTTGTTACCGAATCATTCTAGCAGAGCTGATAGATTTCTATGTATAATATTATAAGATAAATAATAATTATTTAATATCTGTTTATTTGCTGGCGTGTTTTTGAAAATATTTCAAGAAGGTTATCGTGTTGAGATTACCGCCATAATTCTATATTTTCAACCCGATTGAATTAATTTGGTGTAAATTGAAGAAAAAGATCAGAAAAGGGAAATATTTTTCCGAAATTTGATAAAAAAAGTCGTAGAGGTAATTTAAAATGAAGTATAGAAAATTAACAAGGAAGATTAGAAAAAAGAATTAGGAAACTAATTACAATTGAGGATGATTATTTAAAAATTGCCAAACATATAAATGGTGGAAATAAATTTATTATAAATTTAAACGAGGATAGTAGTTCATCTCAAAATAAAGAAAAGGGCAAGAATGACGATGATTCAGAGGAAGAAGTAATGTGATGTGAGGTAAAGTGAAGTGATGTGAAGTGAAGATTTGAATCATCTGCATTATTTAATCCCGTTTTTGTGCTTTCGTAGTTCAGTACTTAAGAAACATTCTGATTTAGGATGTTATTATTTATTAATGTTATTATTTTTTTTTTCATTTTGACAAAAATATTTCTTTCTGTTTTTATTGTAGTAATAACATTACTATTAGAATTTATTTTTAGTTGTTTTATTGAGAAAAACATTTGTTTCTGTTACTATTTTGAGAGTATATTTTTTGTTATTATTTTGTTTTTAAAGGTTTCTTGTTACTTTTTAAATAATCTCTTAAATCTATACTAATATTCCACATATCCATCCTTTCCTGGCAAGAAATGCTCATACCTCCTTGCGGTTCTTGCTGGGTAGTAACAATTTATATTAAACGAACTTAAATACCGTAACTGCTGTATGTGTAGTCAAGACGTTTATTTTAAGTTAATACTTTTTTGTACAATTGCTAAATTGTTGCTAGCTAAACTGAGCACAAAAACCTACTTTAAAGAAGTAAACGAATGAACAATACAGTTAAATCCGACTCTGCGTTCCTTAGCGTCTTACCCCGGTCGTCCCGTCACAATATAGGTTTCCTCAACTATCACCATCATATGAACTATAAAGGTGGTATTTATCGATTGTATCATACATATTTTGCCAGGGGCGTCCCTTACTTACGTAACAATAAGTGATGGAATATTAATCTTGGAGATACAAGATATTGGGAACTGTTGGGCATAGGAGTAGACATTAATTTAAAATTCTAAACCGAGTTTTGACAAAAATGGAGATACGAGGTATTGTTTCTTAAGCGTCGATATATATATATACATATATATATATATATATATATATATATATATATATATATATATATATATATATATATATATATATATATATATATATATATATATATATATATATATATATATATATATACACACATATATATATATGGTGGGGAAACAGTGCATCCGACTTCGATATGTCGAGTTCTATTATAGTTAGAAACTTTATTTAAAATATAAATAAACTAGACAAAAAAGTCCATAACCGGAATTTTTTTTTTTCGAATATACAGGGTGAGCCACCCTATATATTTTTGGACAATGTAATGTAGAATTGAAAAACGAACCTTTTTGTACGTATATCCCCATGGCTATTTGTAACCATTTTCGATTTATCGAACAATAAGTGCAAAATTCAACAATGAAAATTAAAAATATATTTTTTTTGTAATTCAAGAGAAGATATTATAAAAAGTTCTCCACATGTTACCCTTTTGATTGACATGCATTTCTATGCGTCTTTGGAATGAGGTTTCTACTGTTCATAAAATTGTCGGAGTGATACTTCTAACAGCATTTATTATCCTTTCCTTCAAATATTGGATTGTTATTGGTGTGATGTTTTTATGAGCATCATATAACACGCCTATTATAATACCTTCTCTTGAATTATTTGAAAGAGAACCCTCATTTTTAATTTTTATTGCTGAATTTTACAGTTATTGTTCAATTAATTGAAAATGGTCACAAATAGCCATAGTTCTACATCATATCGTCCAAACATATACATGATGTTCCATATCAAAGAATTAAGAAAATACAGTTCAAAAGTTGTAAATTTAAAAATTCCTGTATACTTTTAGGAAGTGAAAATGGCTGAATGTCATCACACAGATGTCTCATAACTGGTACTAACATATTTTTTCCTAAAATCGATAGTTGTGATTGTAGTGATATTTTTAATATACACGTGTAAATGGTATCATTTCAACAAAAAAAAAAAAATCGTTACATCCAAGTGGTTGAGAAAAAGTCAATAATAATACAGAAGTGAAAGGAGGTCCAATAGGTTTCAGAAAATGTTCTCATTTCATTTAAAAAAGTATTACTTGACCCTGTAGAATCGTCTTGGCTCACCCTGTATATTCGGAAATAATTTCCGGTTATAGATTTTTTTGTCTAGTTACTTAAATTTCTAGCTATCATAGAACTCGAGATTGAAGTCGTATTTAAAGCAATTGGAAACAGAGGTTCATAGACCAAAAAATAATGATTTTATCATTTACTTTATTAACATGAACAGTATTTTTTACTTCTCGACACTGTTTATCAACCACATCTTTATCTGAATTGTTTTTGTCTTTTGTACGTATATGTAAAATGTTTCTTGAATTCCTGAAATTAATTTTTCATATCAACTATGTTGCCGCCAAAGCATTCAAAACAAACTGATTTATATATTCTACAACGATTATTATCTACTATGACTTTGAAAATAACGCGCCTCTTTGTGCAGTAAGTCCAACTCTGCTCCGCAAGCAGTTTGGCCGTGCTCTTAAAGGATAATCTACTTGGAGCCCTCTTTCGAGTCTAAGTCTAGGAGACCTGTCACGAGTCCCTCAACGACTGGGCTTACGAGACACTAAAGAAACATTGGAGACTTAACAATAACAGCACACAAGCCCGGTATTTTGTGGCAGAGTCGAAAAAATCACGTTTGGCCTGATTATTGGGTTGGAACCAGAGACTCTGATCACCTATTGGAGTTCTGACAGATCATTGTAAACACAGGAGACACCTATCACTGATAGTTATTCAGGAAGACTCTACTTAAGTGGGCGAATAAACACTACATATACTTGGAGCCGTGTGTGGCGTTCAGACAACCGAGGCATAAAACACTCTGTGTTGAGGTGTTTTTGATAAAAGAAAAACTCCATCTTATATAATGATATTCTGACTATTAGAAGGCCGAGGATGACAACTGAGATAATTTTCAAAAAGGGTCCGTTTGTGGGTAACTTTGTTGATGCCGATCTCTCACCAACTATTGCTACTATTACTACTACTAGAGGGTAGGCTTCTTGCAATTTTTGCGTCAATTCAAAAGCGACAATAACGACACTCC
Source organism: Rhamnusium bicolor (assembly GCA_029963845.1). Classification (NCBI taxonomy): domain Eukaryota; kingdom Metazoa; phylum Arthropoda; class Insecta; order Coleoptera; family Cerambycidae; genus Rhamnusium; species Rhamnusium bicolor. The sequence goes on along the minus strand of JANEYF010000851.1, from coordinate 4,394,026 downwards.
AGCAATTGCACACTTCGAGGCTCTATGCCATAGACATCTTGAAGAGTCAGAAGAAGTGTGCCCGGCAATCAGTACGGAGGAAGTCCAACAAGCACTTGTTGGTACCAAGAACTTCGCTGCCCCGAGCCCAGACGGCATTAACAACTGGTGGTGGAAGAAATTTCCTTCCACTCACCGCGGTCTGGCGCGAGTTTTCAACTCATGGTTGAACGAGGGGCGGCAGATTCCAAACTAGTTCGTCCAGGGACGTACTGTGCTTATCCCCAAAAAAGTGGGATCTTTCCGAACCGAAGAATTATAGGCCGACCACTTGCCTCAACTCCTGCTACAAGATATTTACTCGTATCTTGTATGTTAGGCCACTGAGATCTGTTGATCCGGTCTTCCAGCAGATACACGAACAGCATGGTGCCAAGAAGGGCATGGCAGGTTGCAAGGACAGCCTGCTGATAGACCGCTGTATTACACAGGATTCTGTGCAATACAAGCGGAATCTATCGATGGCCTGGATTGATTACCGCAAGGTATTTGATACAACGTCGCCCGACCTATTGTTGCACTGGCTCGAATGTCTTGCGGTACTAGCACCATTAGTGAGATGCACAGAACAGCTGCTGCCGCTCTGGAAGACTCGCTTCACCATAACATCAGGTGCACAGCGGGTCACAACAGATCAGGTGGCATTTAGGAGAGGAGTTTTTCAGGGTGACTCCCTGAGTCCTCTCCTCTTCTGCATCTCATAACTACCGTTCTCTGTTGGACTCCGCCAAACCCGCGGATACCAATGTGGGCCACCCAGCGACCGGAGGCATAAGGTCACTCCTCTATTTTATATGGATGACCTTAAACGTTATGCCTTCGGAGAGCGCGAACTACTCTTATGACGGTCGAAGAATACACGCGGGCAATTGGTTTGGAGTTCGGGTTGGACAAATGTGCAGTTGTCCATCTCAAGAGAGGACGATGCGGTGAATTCTCTGAAGATGCGCAGCTCGCAGACGGAGCATCCTAAGACATCTGGATGCCGGAGAGACCTATACATATCTGGGTGTGCAACAAAGGCACATCCAACATGTAACACAAATAAAGGATTCTCTCCGCGGCATGTACAGACACCGCCTCCGAAAGTTTGGTCTTCCGAACTTTCGGGGAAGAACAAGGTGTCTGCAACCAATATGCTTGCCGTTCCGGTTCTGCTCTACTCCTTCGGAGTAGTAAAGTGGACCGTAGATGAGCTGCGCCAATTAGACAGAGATATCCGCAAGATGATGAATATTCATAGAAGTATTCATCCTAGATCGTCCGTTCCTCGTGTGTACCTCCCACGTCAACGGGTGGGCCGAGGACTCTTGAGCCTGGAGTGTACGCATGGCAGAGTAGTCCTGAGTATGGCATGTAATATCCTCAGGAGCTCAGATCCCCTCTTGCGGTTTGTGAAACATCACGAAATTGTAGGAGTGGGAGCAGGATTGTTCAAGGCAGCAAAAAGATTAGCAGATGAACTCGGTCTCGCATTCGACACCAGGCGAGGTGGCCGGCAAGGTGCTGATGTAGAGTCAGTCACTGAACTTAGAGCTGCCGAACAGGAAAATCTGTTTCGGCAGCACGTTGATAAACCCCAGCATGGTGTCTTCTATAAGAACATGGAAACATTGGATTTATCGACCAGGCTAACATTCGCCTTTCAGGGGTCAGCCGGGCTAAGTCGGATACCGAGGGATTCATTATGGCCTGCCAAGATGGTGTTATCAACACCTTGGTCTACCGTAGCCGCGTGTGGCGTGTACAGGTTTCTGATATCAACTGCAGGACCTGTCTGGCTAATCCAAGCCAACAAGCCTGACATAGTCCTCCTCGACCATCAACTCAAAGTGATGCATGTCATCGAGTTCTCGGTACCTGCGGAGAAAAACATCACCTTGAACGAGGAGGAGAAACAGGCCAAATATCGCGATCTCCGGTACGAGCTCCAAGTGCTGTACCCAGGCTACTCGGTAAAAATGGTCGTCTTAATAATCGGTGTACTCGGAGCGATAAAGCCTATGCTGCTCTCGGAACTAAAGATCATACCGGCCTGCTAAAAATCAGCTGAGTGGTAGGCAGGCCAAATACAGAAGGCGGTCATTCTGGGTTCTCTCCGTCTTCTTAGGGCACACGATTCTGGTAGCCACAGTCACCAACCCTGCGGGATGTGTGGAGTGGCTGTAGTTAATGCACCGGCGCGGCGCGACTCCCGTGAGACGTCGGAGGCCACGAGAGGACTGTCCGGTATCGGATATTACGAAAAAAAAAAAATTTATTTATTTACAATGCACTACAGATTTTTTCCAAATTACAAAATTGTAATAAAATCAATAATTAAGAGACAGTATATTTTATATCTAATTTAACTGCTATGCAAATAAACAAAAGCTATTCTCACAAAAGTAAACCTGTATGTGGGTAAATTCTCTGCTCAATGGCATACTTTATGTTGTCATTTTTTTTTATCTAATTCTTTACATGATTACAACTACCTAACATTTTATTTATTCATTTCCAAAATTGAAACAGAGTTAAAAAACCAAATAATAAATTCAAGTCATGAACTTTTACTATATTTTTTATAAATAATAAGAACAAAAATAGGAGAGAAATAGTTAAAGAAAAAAGTAGAAAGAATCAAAGAAAAAGAGTAATAAATAACTAATTTGAAATATCAAATTTTACGTGTTATTTACATCTACACAATTTTTGGCAAAATCCGTTCCCATAGTAATGGCAAAAGATTTACTTTTGATTTAAAAATATTTAATGAAAATAACTCTATAATCTCTTTGGACAATAGGTTATCTAGCAGACAGCTTCTTTGGCCTATAGCTTTTTTCCGATACAACAGTTTTCGCTTGTTTAGTATTTTTATCAATGGTAGAATGTATATGACTTACGTAAATCAATGATCGTTTATTTTTAAATTGATATATTACTATATTTAGAAAATACAGTTGCCTAATATCAAGAATTTTTGCCTCCGCAAATAATAAATTTATTGAATAGGTATTTTCTTCACGAAGGAATATTTTTAAGAATCTCTTTTGCAGAATTTCTAATTTTTTTAAATGACAACTAAATACTCCACCCCATCCAAGAGTACCATAAGTTAATCTCGACTCAATCAAAGCTTAATGTAAATTATATTTCAGTTGTCTGTATTTTGTTTAGAAATTTTAATTTATATAATATTCTTCGTACTGTATTAGCGACGTTATCCATATGCATGTTCCACTTTAAGTGCCTATCAATAGTTACTCCAAGATATTTTACACAATCAGAACCTATAATTTCTACTTTATCACCATTATTATCAATACTTAAACTTTTGAACCTGGGTAAACTTACCTACGTCTTTAACAGCTAAATGGTAAGTATACTGTTTTTTTGAAATTTAATTTAGAGTTAAACCGATTAATTGTATTTCGGTTTTTTCTCTTAATTCGTTCCATTTGGAAGCTTTATATATAACGGCTGTATCATCCGCAAAGCTCATGTAGTATTTGTATTGTCTATTGTAAGTAAACTATTAATATATATTGTAAATAGAATGGGTCCTAGAACCGTACCCTGGTGTACTCCGTGTTGCACTTTTCTTTCGTTCCTTATTTTTCAGTTAATTTTTACGAATTGTTACCTGTACAGTAGATAATTTCTCATTAAATTATATCAATTTCCTCTAAAACCTATATCTTCCAAGGCTTCCAAAAACTGTTCACGACTAACACTGTTGAAAGCCTTGACAAGATCAAGACTCGTATATGTTTGTAGTGAGTATAGAAATAACGTCTACTATTAGTGATAAGTGAAATGGGCCTGTAGTTGGACAAACCTATTTTTCCTCCATTTTTAAACGAAAGCTTGAAAATGGTTACCCTAAATTCGGTCGGCCAAAGTCTAAGATTTTATTAATTATAATGCTAGCGGTAACGTTATTTCTTCTTTGACCTCTTTCAGTACCTCTGCTTTAATGTTATAGTTAGGAATACCAGGAGCTTTATTTATTTTTAAAGATTTTATAATTTGCATAATTTCATGGTTGTAGGTTCTAACAAGAAGGAATGGGGAGGTGTATTTCTTTCTACGAGAGGAATGGATCGCTTTTTAATTTTTTGGGCAAGGTTTTTACCAACGTTAGCATAGTATTCATTAAATGCATTTGCTTGTTTTAAGTTATCTTTTATCAATTCACCTGTATCTAAGACAATTTCTTTAATATCCTTGTCTAAGTTATTATGTATATTGTTTACATTTCATATACTATTGGCATTATTTGAATTATTCTGTATCTAATTTTTATAGAAATTAATTTTAGTTATTTTTATGAGACTATTTAGCTGATTTCTATAATTAATAAATTCTGGCTTTAGTACAATATTGTTTTTACCTTTTTGATATTTTGTATACATCTCATCCCTTTTATTTATTGATTTCACCTATATATTTGTAATCTATGTTTTACGTTTAATATTTTCTATTTTTATTTGAATTGTTTTTGTGTTATTATTCACTATTTCTAAAAAAGTTACTGTAGACATAAACGTATAATAGCTTTCAGGTAATTTCTATTATTCTGTGACGCAATTGATAATCTGCCTCTCACAGCCTGCAGTGCATATGCCATATGCAAAATGAGTTTCTGTTTTCGAATAAGATCTGAATGCAATAATTAACAGCCCATGCCACGTGTTCACAACTTCTAAAAGGATAATATGCTGTATTGTGCCATGTTTGGGGAAATTTAGAGGGTTACAGTCGGCTTATTCAATACTGAGATCTTAAGGTTTAACTTGGGACACCTGCCGTCTGCCATGCCGTCTCTTTTATTCTGTAGGTTATGCCTACGACAGGTAGCGACCAAAGGCGAATTGAAAAACGCTATGAATCTGAAAATTTTATTTAATTTAATTTTTGACGTGTTATTAAAGACAATACATTTTTATTTAAGTTTTGCATATTTACAATTTATTTAAAATATCCAAAATGTTCATATATGGATACGAGTTATGTTTTTATCTTTAGAAAGGTCATTTATACGACGTTTTGTCCATCTGGTGGATTAAAAACTCATCTGAGTTTAAAATAATTAATAATTCTTACGTTATGAAATTATCATACGTAAATAAACTTGACAAATTCAGCTATCAGTAAATTAATGCGATTATAATTGCATATCAATAACAATCAATATACAAATCGTATTTTATTTGTAATTGGTGATGTAATCTGGAAGTCGAACTACAATAAAAAAGACTGGAGTCACGTCTACCATAGAGTGTCGAACTGGATTATCATAGACCTGTATATATTTTATTTGATTTCTGCAAAATTAATTGCTTATAATACACTCACTTAAAAATGTTCTTATAAATACAATAAAATCTGATAATATAGAATTCTCTCCATTATTGCCTTCCACCAAAAATCTGTTCCTTCTCAAACATTAACATAAATATTGTTATACTCTAAATAATTAATTGAAGTACTTGTTGTGATAAAATAAATAAATAATTCAAACCGACATACTGAATTATTAGCATAGTCTGCGATTATTGTTAATTAGTGCAGAATTTTCCCTGTGTAAGATGTTTTCTGATAAAGGGAACCACGCAAAAATCATCTATACAGAAGGCTCCAAATCGAGGGCACGCATAACATGAATTTAAAATTAAACTGTTTCCGGACAATCATTTTCACAGTCAAAGCAACCGCAGTCATTTACTCTAACAATAACATTACAGAGATCCCATCGAATTATTTATCAGTCCTAATGAATGTTTTTCTTTTATTTCTTCAAGCTATGTGGTAGAATATTTCAGACCGAAGACCTGTGAAAATATGTAAGAATTAAAATAGAATTTCGAATTGAGTCAATCAATACATGAAGTCTCTCTGCCATGAATGGTCGCTACCCTCAAAAAGAACTCGCTATCATGTTTTTGTATCTAGTGGTTCGTTATCCCTGTAAAGGGCGTGCATTTTCCGCTCTACGCTCGTTTTTAGAATATCCACAGAAATATGCTATTTATACTGATTTTTTTGATCATATAACTTCAAAGGAAACTATTAAAAGTCTTAAAGCACTACACCACGGTAAGTGAAATTGGGGATATTTTACAATGAATATACCTACTAAGATATTTTTAGCTATCTGAATAATATGAGCGCTTTTAAAGGTATTAGATTAGGTTGTCATGAATAATATATTATGTGTTAAGATCAATTAGGGAAGGTGATCAATAAAACTTTATATAGAATAAATAATGATCAGGAATAGTAAATTCTATTAATATTAATGAAGAAACACATACCTTAGTTGAAAAAATATGCAATGGATTAAATAACTATTTTGTAAATATAATTCACATCTTACATATGCAATTAAAAGAAAAATCCATCGATAAGACTATTATCTACTTTAATATCAAATAAATCAATCTTTATTCAACCTGCATCGAAAGATGTAATTAAAGCAATGATGGATGTAGATTAATAGTGCTTCACGAATTGATAACAGTAAAACTAAAAATATTAGATAGAATTTTGATCTAATTGTACGATATTTGATTAATAAGCGATTATACAGAAAAAGGTGAATTTCCTGATTATAAAAAATAACTATAATTATACCAGTTTATATAAACGGAGATAAATATACAAGATGTATCTAATACATCTATTTATCTACTTAATCCATTTTTTAAAACCTGTTGGTAGGATTCATTGAGTATAACGTTAGATTTTTTGATAAATATCAATAGCATATTAAATGAAACATGTGAGTGACTTGATGTATTATACCGGGTCATTAAATATTATTGTCATTGTATCTTCGTGTTCAAGCACTAAGGACACTTTCCTCTCATCCAGGAGTCCCGGGTTCGATCCCCTGTCGAAGAGCTGGGTTTTTTTCTAAAGCAGAAATTAATCCTGGCATACTCGGATATTGGGTGTGAATCAGTGGCGGTTCGTGGGTCAAGAGATAGGGAGGTCAATTAGAAAAGTTTACTGTATTACCTACCTTTTAAAGTGATTTAAATTCCAAATCGATCCTCTCGTCTTTTTGAGATGCAAAGTGGTCAATTACTTTTTTATTAAAGTCTTTTATCTTCTTTATTAATGCCCTTTCTATGGAAAGCATAGCTAAAGAAGATAACCTTTCCTGACCCATGGTATTTCTTAAAAATGTCTTTATTCTTTTTAAGGTGGAAAAACAACGTTCACTTTCGACGGTAATCATAGGGAGAGTACACAAGATTTTTAACAGTTTGACACTTTCAGAAAAAGTATTGCACAAATTATTGTTAATAAAAAGCTGTAACAAAGCAACTGCAACCTTCACTATTGGAAAAATCTTCTCGGCTATATAATACTTCTAATTCAGTTTTAAGTTTCAAATGATTTATGACTGGATACTCCGTTTTAACTAATTTAAACATATCTTGAGGAAAGCTTTTTTTATAATCATTAAATCGATCTGCGTGAAATAACTGAGACACTGCTAAATGATAACTGAAGCCAAACCTGTTTTTGATCTCAGATGTAATTATATCACAAACTTCTAATGAAATTCTCCTTTTTGATTCTTCCGTTTTACATCTCTGGGCAGACTGCATGGATGTCTCCTCCAAGTAGTTATTCAAAATTTTATTTCTGATGTCTTCAATTTTGCTATTAAAAACGCCAATGCACTTATTTACTGTTATGACATCGATATTACATTTTTGTAATTGATTGAACAATATATCACAATGAGGCATAACTAAATGAAAAAATTTAACCAGTAAAGAAAATGTTCATTTTGTAAGTAGTTTTTTAAACCAATAGTTTGGTTTAGAGTGTTGTTTTCTAATTCATTATCAATGATTTTTTCTAAACAATCTAATAATTCTGTTCAATAGGTATAAACAGTCTATATGCACTTGGTATTAAAATTCCATCGTGTTGAAGTCGCTTTAGGTAATCTCACCTTAACAACATTATCTAACACGGTTGTTCTTTTTTGGTGATTTTCCAAAGAATGACGAAAAGCTATGTAAATTAGCAAAACAATTTTTTATGCTTTTATCCTGACTTGATGCTTTTTGCAAAATTAAATTTAGTTGATGAGCGTAACAATGATTAAAATTTGCTAAAGGATAACAGAATAATATACAGTCTATTATTTTATTTACAATATATCTATTTTTAGAAACGTTTTCGTTGTAAGCTTTTAAACTTTTTCTAGGCGCTGTCCTGCATTCTAATATAAAACTGTACCAAGTGTTGCTAGACTACAACAGTTATTCATATGACTTGATGCGAGCGAATGTTTCTGTACTTTTATTTTTAAATGTTTCAAGTTAGTTACACCTATTTTGGACCATATAGGATTAGGATCATCACCAAATAACAGGCATGGGAAACAAAAAATGCATTTTTTACCTCGCATCCGCAAATCCACTCAGATAAATCGTACATTGAATTTCTAAAATACCTATTAACTTCTTTTTTCTTCTCAAGAGATGTTTGCTTTATCGTTATATTAGGTTTTGGACGGCCACCACTTTTGAATTTCACTCGGTCTTCATAACCCAACTTATGTCCATCTTTTAGTTTTAATATATTTTGTACAACACTCATATTTAATAGTAAACACCAAAAATACTTTTACTTAATTTCACGACAAGTAGAGATTTACTAATAAAATGTTCACAAATAAAAACATTAAAAGCAACGCGACAGAATTTACCGACCAAACGCATTAAGACTGCTCTATGGAACTAACGTCGTGCGTTACCGTTTCCGTAAAATGTGTCAGGGACATTGTCCCCGCCAGTGTTTTCTGTCTCTTTTGTTTTCTGACGATTCGCGCATAAGTCTATTTCACTTTAATTCGTTGTAAATTCGGTCCGTAGCTAGCTTTGAGGACACGTTGTGGATTAACCCAAGATTTTTAAATTCCATAAATGAATAATATAATGAATATGAATGTAAAGGCTCGGTGCTCGGTGCTCGGAGGGGATACGAAATCCTGCGATCTAGATATTTGAATAGTATTGTGCATAGAATGAACTAGAAACTTTAATATATTTTTTAAGAATATTAAAAAATATATTAAAGAATTTCAGTTTACATAAGCTTTATTTAAATACTTGGAAAATATATTTTATTGGCTTGATATAATAGACATGATTTATAAATCTTTTATCAAGAATGTATTTTTTTGTAAAGACAAATACAAAAAAGTTTGGGTCCCGTGGACTTCCTTGTAGCTGGAAAATTTTGCTTACCACCGAATTTTTCATTGTCTTTGGCCTTTAGGACAAGTGTACCCAATTTGAAAGCTTTATCTCAAAAACTGTGGTTGCTGTCGTGATACTACAGACATGTGGACAGATTTTTTCCATAAAGTTATGTTTTTTATTATAATTCGTCGAGATTCGTCCAGAAATGCAATATATTTTTTTCCCCCCGAAATTGTACCTTTCTTCTTCTTTCATTCATTATGTCTCTTCTGGTGGTACCACATTCACCAAATTTAAGGTGTCACCTAAAATGTTGTTGACAATGTTAACTGCCAAATTTGGGAATTCTGCCATTAGTATTTTTTGAGTTATCGCGGATACACACATACACACATCCACACACCTACACACACACACAAACACATCCACAAACACGCACCGACAGACATCATTCGGAAAATAGTCAGAATGGATTCAGGCGTGTTCAGAACGTATATATCAATCAAAATCTCGAGTTCGAAAAAAACTCGACTTCCTTATATTAGATATAAGAAAGTAAAAATACCACTTAAAATAAATAAAAAACTTAGACACTTTTGAAACTCCGGTTTATGTGTGCATGTATGCATGCCATGTGTATATGTGTCTTATGTATAGTCAATGATAGAAAATAGAACACTAAGAATGAGTCGATAGTTTTTGACCAACACTTGTACACACGTGTAGTATTACCAAAATAAGAATTGATTACATTTGAAACGTAATCGTCCAGTAGTTTTTTCTTTACTATAATTGTTTGTTTGTTATTCTACTGCAGTGTATTCCTTTGGATAAGTTGCTATATCTAGAGTACACAGATATTTTAGTCAATTTAGTGAATTTGATACGGGACGAATAATTGAGTTACGAGAGGCAGGAATGTCAATTCGTAAAATTGCCAATAGAGTGAATACGAGCCAAAGCACTGTATTAAATTGTTGTCGAGTGTGGTTTGAAGAAGACTTAGAACAACGAACCATAGTTACAGTGAAAAACAATCAAGTGTCAGGATCGCCACCTTAGACTCCTAGCTATGAGATCGTTTTGTGATCTCACGATCAACTGTGAACCAATGATTTGAAGAGGAAGAAAGACCAATCAATGAGAACTGTGTACCGTCGGAAAAGGTCTTTTGGACTCTTTTCTTATCGTCCCCATTTGATGCTACCTCTCACGGCTGCTCACTGAAGCTAACTACTGCAGTGGCGCAGAGAACGAGTGCAGTGGAATAATGAATGGAATGAGGTTGTCTTTGGCGATTATTTCCAATTTTTTTGCTATGCATGACGGTCGAGCACGAGTAAGAAGACGATGTGGAGAATGCCGGAATCTTCAGTTTTCTGTGGCAAGGCATGTGCATTGAACTATAAGAGTTATTGTATGGGGAGCTATTGAATATGATAGTAGGTCACGTTTAGTATTCATTTGGGGCCACATGACCGTTCATCGTTGTATTCAAGTGGAACCTCACTTTTCTGTCATGTTTTAGAATGCTTCCCAACGTCGTTATTCAACAAAATAATGCCCGTTCACATGTGACAAAGGCAACTTTGAACCATATTGAATATTAACAAATTAATATTTTATCGTGACCACCGGAAACTCCGGATCTTTTATCTATTGAACATGTATGGCATATCATCGATTGACAAATTAACCCCATCCACCACAAACTTTGGAAGCTCTTCAGATACCTCATTAGCAAGATATGCAAGTAGCAAGGAATGAAATACCTTAAGACAACATCAATCACGTGGCGCTATCCATGCCTAGACGAGGCACGAATGTGTAGTGCATGGAGGTAGTCCAACACATTATTAAGTAAAACTCGCTTCCTGTTCATTATTTTCATTTAAGACTTTAATCATTTCTATTGACTGTGTCAATATGTCGTATCAAAATTAATAAAAATTGAGTAATTAATTACTACTGGGCGTTTTATTTCCTACGCTACTAAATATATATCTATTGACAGTTTTTTTTTGATTTTAATCATATATATCACTAGCGTCAAGTTGAAGAGGTACTTGCAGTCAATCACTCAGATATTTTAACCAATTGAAAGTTTTTTCCTGTTTGAAACTATTTTATTTTGTCCAAGTGACAAATATTAAATAATGGATATGGAATAACTTAAAAGAAAAATGTTCTCGAATTCCCTTTTAGATTTATATAAACCCGTTTCCAGAATGTATGTCATCTATCATAGAAATTTCTTGTTAACACTGCAGAGTTGAGAAAATCATCTGCAATATTAGTACAGAGGCTGTATGTAGTGATAAATGGCTTTCTGTTGAAATTGTGAGCGTTAAAGGTGTTGATATAATGCTTTTTACAAATAAAAACAAATTGTTACTGATAGACTGACTTTTAATTTTCTGTATTTAAATACATGTTAATGTTTAAGAGATACATCTCATAAAATTGATTTTCAGTCTTTTATTTGATGTCCAACTAGATTTATTTATTCTTTAATCCATTAAATGTCTTGTATGATTGTATAATTTATTTTTTTTGTCTTAGATTATTAACAGTTGGGTATTCAAATAGGACATCGTTGGAACAAACAGCTGACTGAATATTAATGAAATTATACTCACATAATTCTAAAGCATTGGAACGAAAGTACAATAAAAACAACCATATGTGGTGTTTTAAATTAATTCGGCACTCAATATCATAAATTGCTTGAGAAAAGTGATGGAACTTTCTGTACTGTCTCCATAATGCCATCTTTATTTATCCAAACGGATTAAAGTAAGTGGATGCGACAAAAATTAGGTGACATTTTTTGAAAATATTAATTTTGAAGATGTTGGCGTCGATTCTTGTTAATAATGGCCACGCGTTGCCCTTCCACTTAAAAATTTCAATTTGTACAGTGGTTGAGTAAAATACTTCATTTTAAAGGTATTATTTTATCAACATGCACCACCATTTTTGAAATTTAATTTAAAGCAGTTTATTCTTAAATTAGTGATAATAAAACAATGTTCTTGTTCGCTTTATGCACCCGCGCCCAGTGCCAGCCAAACATCCACGTGCCGAACTGGAATTAATAGGTTGAGTGGAACGAGGCCAGTTCGGACATAATAAATCGTGCTGAGTTCCTTATTAAGAAAACGAATTTATTTCCAGTAGTTACAATTTATGTAGCATCGTCGTCGCTGCCGCACAACACCAAACCGGCATTGCATTTAGGACCCGTCTCACTATTTGTCCTATTCAGTCTGCTATTCCTTGCTTGCCATGAGTGGATAGAAATGCCTCGACAAGAAATAGACTTTGCGTATAGTTTCGTAAATGTATTTCCGAAAAATTAGTTCCTCATGTAAAACAATGTTGTACGTCCTGTTTCGTCTGAATTTGGGATTCCCTGACCAACATAGGTGTTATAACTTTACTGTTTGTGAAGTTTTTAGTAAGTACTATCGCTTCCGACTTTTCGACATTTATCTCCACTTTCCAGCGGTTATAGTATGGTTTATCTAATATGAATTGAAACACTTCAGTCTAAAGTGTTTATACCAGGAGCGCGCATTTCCACTCTCATCGTCAAAGAAATAGAGCGCAAATCGTGCTTGTATGTACTGAACGATACCTCTACATTACATTCGATATGAGAATGTTGCAATGCAGCGGATCAGATGTGAAACTCGGGCGGTAGTGTCTGTACTCTGACGAATTAAGTCGTGATTTGAATAGACTATTGGACTAGTTGTTTATATTGACCGTACAGTGCAGTTCATGTAATAATTTTGGATAAATAGAATTATTTTCTGTGAGGTATTTATAGCATTTTGTGATCTTATTAAGTGATTTTAGTAATATTTCAATATTTGCATTAATTATTATTATTAACATGACTTTTTGGAGGCCCTTTGAAACGCATGAAAATGAATTATCTGAAGAAAATATTGAACCGGCGCCGGCGGCGCCGTTAATTGAAACTAGTTCGGAGTTTAATAAGAACAAGGATTTACATGTTCAATGTCAGCGTCTTATTTTAAATATTTATGAATGTTTAAAGAGAGAAAATATTGAAACGACAGAAAGGGACATCATAAATAGAATTCATGAATTAACTAAACTTTCGACTTCTATGATTTATCGCGTTATTAAGGAAGGGAATGTTATAGATCACTCTACAAAGCGGAAAGGAAAAAAATGAAAATTTTGTAGAATTGACGATACCTCGAAAGACGTTATTCGGCGAACGGTTTATAATTTCTATGAGGAAAATAAAGTACCAACTTTAGAAATGATTCGTGATAAATTGCATGATTATCCGGATTATAATTATAAATCTTTAGAGACGATACGAGGTATTTTATTAGATGCGGCTTTAAACACAAAAAAATAAATAATCGAATGGTTATAATGGAATCGCGACGTATCGTTGAATTTCGACGAGAATACTTACATAAAATAATAGTATACTGTGAATCAAATAGGCATATAGCATAACTCGATGAGGAATGGTTTGACACACACGATGTTGTTCAGTACGGTTGGGTAGATGACTCTAAAAATTGTAGTTTGAATACACCTTGCTCGAGAGCAAAGCGCGTTATAATTCTTCATACTGGAAGCAAATACGGTTTTATACCCAACGCATTGCTCTTGTCGGCCAAAAACATAACACAATGCTCTGCTGATTATCATGAAGACATGACTGCGGATTTGTTCGAAAAATGGTTCGCTGAACAGCTTCTACCTAACATTCCTCCAAATTCGCTCATTGTTATGGACAATGCTTCGTATCATTCGCGTTTATTACATAATAATAGTACCATAAAGGAGGACATTTTAAAATTTATGAGGAATAAAAATATGGACATCCCTGAAAAGGTTCCGATAAAGAAAGAATTATTAAAACATATAAAGGAGCATAATTTTAAAAACGAATATGTAGTTGATGATCTTTGCAAGAGACACGGTCATACGATCGCGCGGTTGCCACCGTATTATTGCGTATTTAATTCGATCGAGATGGTTTGGGACACTGTAAAGAAACATTAATGGAAATGCAATCAGTCACCAACTTTACGCGCAGTAGTACTTGATAATATACGACAAGTAGTAAATGAAGTGACTCAATACCAATTTTTATAGTTTGTAGAAAATGTCATTAACTAAGTGAGTAAGATTCTTAACTTTTATTCAATCATCAAAATTGCTTATTCAACTATTATAAATAAATAAACAAGTAAGTAAATAAAAAAAGGTTATTATAGGTATTGTACATACATATAAACTGATGTAAAATAGTAAAAAAATATTCGATTTATTTTAAAGAATTAAAATATAATTATTCTAAACCATTTTGGTCGACGCTCATGGATATGACTAAATTCCGTTGTTGGCGTTTTTATGCTGTTCCAATTCATATTGGAAACACTATACTTCGGCTTCACATACCATATGAGTCTTTGGAAGTTGGCACGTCGCCTGGGCATGGTGTATATGGTAGTACAAGGCCATATTATCGGCGTACATACTGTCCACATCACTGCGATATGAAAGAATGTAACAAGACTTAATCTTTCACCATTTTAGAGAGCAAATTGGTGCACAGCAATACTGAGCCGTATTGTATCGTCATCTCGCAATCCTATTTGACTTGGGAAGTAGCTAGCTTAGTGTTAGGGAACTCCGATTAGTCGGAAAAATACAAATAATCTATTCATGTAGCACTTGAGCTTGTATGCGCAATGGTCTAAACTCCGCCCTTTCAATGTAAAGCGGTTTGACTTGTTCCTCTCCCACACTAGTGATATTGTTTCCCCCTATGCGCTGCCAAAATGCCAAGTTAGGATCGTTGAGTAATATATATTATATAATTTTGACGCAAGCAACGACCCCTGCGGGACACCAGCACTTATGTTCTGTGATGTTGAAAGTTCGTGGTTTACTCTCACTCGTAGCGTTCTGCCGTGTACATAAGAATAAACGAGTTTAATTATAAATCTGGGAAAGTCATACCGATACAGTTTATAAAT
Source organism: Rhamnusium bicolor (assembly GCA_029963845.1). Taxonomy (NCBI): domain Eukaryota; kingdom Metazoa; phylum Arthropoda; class Insecta; order Coleoptera; family Cerambycidae; genus Rhamnusium; species Rhamnusium bicolor. Next base: position 4,378,728 of record JANEYF010000851.1, on the reverse strand, counting down.
GATTCCCGGTAACCAGATAGTATCATAGGCATTCTCGATATCTAAGAGTATCATGGCAGTACTCTTCCCGAGGTTGTATTGCATCTTGATATTATTGACAACCTGCAGAATCTGCTGCACAGTGCTGTCTCTTCTTAAAACCGAATTGAAAGATCGTTGATGTTAAAATCGTCCTGAGTGATATTGAGCCGATTCAGGACAATCCTTTCAACTAGTTTAGGTATCGGGCGATAACTGTCTCCAAGTTTAGAATTTTTGTTTGGTTTCAAGATAAGGATTACCACTGCATTCTTCCACTGCAGACACAGGATGCCATTGATAATATTTATTTATTTTACATACACATGCCCAATAGAACTCACATTACAATTACAGGGCCGGAAACAGAGTACTAACATGATGTACGTATACTTATATAACATATAAATCATATGAAATTAATATAAATTGAGGCGATTAATATAACAAAACAATCAACTAACAAAATTTTGATTTAATTTGACTTAGTTTACTTGTTACGGTTGAATTCATCTTCATGAGAAATAGTTATGCGTTTTAAGTATAAAAATTAACTAGTGATTTTTTTTTCATTAACTTCATTTTGCGAACTGCTTTCCTCCACACTGAAATTTTCGAAATCTGCATTCACTCTCATGATCTTCTTTTTCAGAATGTGACACTATAAATTACAACCCTTTGTAGAGTAACATGATAATTTAACGCTCTTTTAGGAGTTCCTCAATGATCGGTTCGACTTGAAAACATCTGGTATCAGTTAAGGCACTTCTGCATATTGGGCATATTTTTATACTGTTAGCTGTTATGCAATCTCCACATCTATTACGCCCATTCTTGTATTGTTCTATAGGTTTCGTCATTGTGTCCAAACATATTAGACACATTATAGTTCTTTTTTCAATTTGTGAACTCATCTTCAAATACTCCCTGTCGCTGTAAACTTTTAACAAACAATTCCACGTTCCACCATTCCTATCAGATTACATTTTAGACCACATTTTCAACTTTACCTCACAATAATTGTTATCTGTAATATTTTATCCATTTACATTAAAATATCTCCTCAAGGTTACTTCACAGACGTTATGATTTCTGTTCAACATTATATCTCTGTGTGCAATAGAAATATTCAATTTCTAATGCCATCAGTTAAATGTCATCTCTTCGAATGTTATTGGCAGTGTTCAATTGTTGTCGAGGTTGCACACCGAGTTGATCTGTTGTCACGTGAGCTCTTCTGTTCTATATAGACTTGCTCCGTTATAAAGATCGTTACCTTGTGTGTGAAACGAGTAACAATGGAATAAAGTTTGGACAATAGTTAGGTTGTTTTCAAAATAATTCCAGACTGTTACTACTTAGACCGTTTATTTCAGCTAAGTATAATAGTACGTTAATTACATTAATGGAATGTACTTCAGCTATTAGCACGACAAACCTTATGGATTCTGCAAATAATCGAATCTTACAAGCCTTGGTATTTTATGAGTATTTCATGATTCACCTTACGTAAATATTACTTTACATAATTTTCTTATCTTTCTAACTTCTCTAATTAATGTTTTACATTTTATATTCGTCTTGATAAATACTGATACGTGTTTAAATAATTTTACATTCATTCGAGATTTGACAGACCTTGGTATTTTTTGGCTAGTGACTTTCTGCGATTTTATCAATCTATCACATGATAACTCCGCCGGTTGATTTCCTCCCTTTTCATAGTCAGTCGTCTTAGTGGTCGGACGTACATTTTGTTACTTGTAACTGGTGAGGGATTGAAATGTTGATCCAAAATTATTTTAGTAGATGTTAATCATCGCTGTTCTGGGATTATTTCTTCCACCAATTTAAAGGATGCTACTTGATATCTTGTCAGCTAAATGCTGAACTATTTAGGGTGTTACTTAGTATCTTGTCAGCTAAATGCTGGATTGTCTCTACAAATAAGCATGTGTATGGACGTATAATTATACCCTATAGGAAGGGTAAGTTATTTAATTAAGACGTTAATTAACAAGTCCTTACTTGTGTTTCTTATTTAATTTTAGGCGGCTTTCACTGGGCATTTATTAATTATCAAGGGGCTATCACGGGATTATTATGGGGCTTTATTGAATTTTGACTTGGTAAATTATTATTTGGTATCACAGCGTTATATAGCTCATCTAGATTATGACACCTAGATGATTTGTTCGTGTTGTAAATATGGCTTATATGTAATTTGATGCCATGGAAAAGTGGAAATTTATCAAGACTTGTTAATGTACCAAGTGGAGCTGGAAGAAGGTGGTTGATCTAGTTTTCGTAATGCTGCAATTTGGTTAATGGAACAATATTAGTCTAGTATTGAAGAAACAAAATTGAACACACCTTTCCAAATTCTCTGGTGAAATAATAATTGTTTATTTCTCGAATTTAGAGTACCTACTGAGAAGCTGAAGGCACAGTTCGCCTGTATGATACTGGTAACCCAACCTGAGATATAACGAGCTAGCCAAGGATTGGTAAGGTGTTCAGTTTTTCGTTTTACGCAAGAGTTTATAAACGTTACATATTTGACATCCCAACGCAAACAAACGTTGCATTTGAAACAAACGTTACATACTATTAAAAATATCAACATCTTTTTCAATAACTTGATCATTACGGCACATAATGTATAATGGAGAAAATATTGAAATATTTGTGTCCGCATTTGGTACATAAAATAAAGATGTCGATCTAGTTGGCCTAGTAGGTGTTCTAAAATTTAGTGTTTTCCAATAATTGTTCAAAAATTTAAATTAAAGTATACTTTGCATGTTTTTATGATGCTTCATAGAACTGTATCAGAAACGATTTAGCAACAATAGTTGATCATAACCCACAAGGGGATACAAATGGTCAATTTTAAATGACAAATTTTAAAAACTGTCTTTGAATATCTTCAATATTATTAATATGGATATCGTAGCATGGGTCTCAAACCACACTTTCGTACTAAAGCCTAGGTCGTATCAGCGTGTTGTATAAAGTCTTTAGTGTAGTCGTATTATGAAAATCGTAGGAATTACGTATGATAAATACAAGCATTCTAAAGGATGACAATATAATATTATTTGTATGCTCCTTAAAAGACAGTTGGGAATTAAAAGTGACATCTACATCTTTAAAATTGTCGAAGCGTTCCAATGTAGTACCGTTCATATCGTAATCGAATTCTAACTTATTTAACTTTCTGGTAAACGGAACCATATTACATTTACTGATATTTAGAGACAACCTATATTTGACGCAACAGTTATTGAGTGTGTTTAAGTCTGCCTGTAATTTATTTCAGTCGGATATACTCGTACTATCAATTTCATGGTAAATTTTCAAGTCATCAGCATATAAGAGAGATGGACATTAAAGGTCAAGTATGATATCATTTATGAATATGATGAACAATAAGGGGCCCAATAGCGAACCCTGTGGAACGCCTGATTGAGATATAAATTTCATAGATCTATGACTCTGGTATTGTACAAATTGATTTCAGTTACGAAGATAGGATTAAAAAAAAAAATTAATTCTACGTTAAAGCCCTAAGAATATATTTTTTTTAATAAAATGTTCTGTCGAATGCTTTAGAAAAATCCATATAACTGGCATCGACCTGTCCATCACCATGAGGGAATGTCCTCTCGTGTATTTTTAAAATGTTTCAGTTTCCACAGCGAGCCATCTTGTGAATTTAGCGATTTTAATGTTTCACTCCATTTTCGATTCTTTCTGGTACTGATGAAACTACGAATTTGTGTTTGTAGCCTGTTGAAATTGTTAATAAATTCGTATTAAAATATAGGTCTCCGATTTCGTTCTTTAACATCTTTCTTATAATACAAATAACTATTTGAGAGCTGCCTTACTAATGAGGATATCTACAACTATTCTGTATTGAAAAAAATTTCTTATAGTAATAATACTTTACAATTTTACAATGCACTCATGAAGCGATGTTATGTCTATCAAATTATTTGATAAGTGATTGACTAATATGCAGTTCATAATTTTAATCGTTAGCAATATACCTATTAATAATAATTATTAAAAATATTTATATTAATACAATCCATATGTTAAACAAACATGTTTCCTATTAACTTAATGTAGCATATACATACATAAATAATTTTCTTTCATAACATATTGCATAAAGGATAGGTAAGGCCTTGAAGAAGTTAAAATACATATTTTTAATACTCACAAATGATGATTACAAATACTTGGATACAATTTGTTTGTTTAAAAAATTCTTTTTAAGATGTAATTATAGCAACTGATAAATTTCATCAAACACATTGAACAATATAAACAAAACATGCCTAAAATTCACATGCATATTATTTAATTCTACAATAAATTAAATTTTTAGTATAACCAATTTTAATAAGATGTACATATTATATGAATTACAATATAAACATCCCTATCTCGCTAAAAACTTGCAGAGGGCAAGCGAGTTATTTGATTCATAATTGCTGAATGTAATTTATTTACTTGCGGTCTACTTTTATTTCCTTTTTCAAAATTGAGTTCTGGATTAGCTGAAAATAGAAATGTATATTCTGAACCACAATTTCAAAAGTATTCATTGTAATACCACCACTCGATTGTATTTTTTTTTAATTATTTAGTTAACTTCGGTCCATTTCCTCTACCAAGACCAATCATCGACACCAGGAGAAGAGCTACCTTTAACCTGAAAAATTTGCCTAACCTCTTCTTTGTCGAAGAGTTGGGATCTTTCACTAATATCTCATAGACATCCCCTTCGAAAGATGGTATATCCACTACACAATCCTTCTCTAAGTCTGCATAGCTTCTGCGTTTTAAGGTGATTACAAGCCACTAGATCTATTTCGCTGGACTAGTTTTATCCATCCAACTGTCAGCTTGAGTTGCTTTAATTTTCTTATCAGCTCGGCATGATATTAAGTCGGTGCTCTTGTATTACTATTGGGCGAAAATTGTCAAGGAAATTTTAGACAACCTAAAAAAAATTTGACGTTATTACACGCGAAGGATTCTTTTTATTGGTCAGTTCAATGTACTGAATTTAACAAATCTGATACAAGTTTGCAATAATGGTGGAGGGTTGTTTTATATTTCCAACGTTATTTCCACAAAGCATTAAAGAAGTAGGTTCAGAATATTCATTGATATGTTAATCATGACAATTGTCACAAAACTCAATATAAGTCATGGGATCCTGTTCATTTAGTATTTAGATTGTTATTGTTGGGATAGAACCTACATTTACCAACTTCAGTGTCTGTTTCAGTTTCAATAGCATCCCCACTTTTTTTTAAACTTTTGGACATTCTACTTGTTTTTTTAGAAAATAGATTTTGGATATAAGAATGTGATGATTTTTTGATGGACAAATTAAAACAAACTCTACCAATATGTTAAGGAAGACAAATTCTTTAATCCGAAGTATTATAGACATCTACACCACCTGGATAGTTTGTACAAGTGTGTACGTTCATATTAACGTAACATTTTTTCTTAATTATATGTAAATAATATTATTTTTTCAAATGTGGAAGCATAAACCACTTTTTATCTTTCATTTAAATATAGTAATGTTTTAATTTTAAATATTTCTCATACAATTTATTCAAATTTTATTTGTATTCAAGTAATGTTGTTTGGATTATAATTATAATCAAATTTAAATGGAACTTGTAATGACAGTTTAACTTGGTATGAATTTCAATGAGTGAAATTGGCTAGAATTTTAATACATCTCTTCGATTTAATTGTGTAAAATAAATAACATGATAAAGCTGAATGTGAATAAATGTGTATATGTATATATAAATAAATTTACTAATTTAACATCAGGAAATGCAGTCAAGTGATCGAAAAGAAAAAGTTTTAAATTCAAGCTTTCAAAACTTTATTGTTTCTTCTTCAGAAATTCTACTAGATTATGAAAATTTACACACTAGTATAATTAAGTGAAAAAGGTATTTACTAAAGTGAGGTTATAAATGAAGCAAAAAACATTAATAACAGGAAGACTAGTTTCTTAAAATATGAAAATAATTTTTAATAAAGACTAACAACGACAAAAATATTTAATTTGTAGATTGTTGATAAATCAAAACTAGAATAACTAAAACAATCTGAGGCCACTATGCTACCTATCACTTTACAAATAGTAATAGAATGTTGTAAAAAAAAACACAAAAAGCTTTCGCCTAGTAAGAGAGAGCAGGCAGGAGTGAATTGCTTGCCAACTTAAAGGAAAAATATCTAATAGTTATTGAAATGTGCTATACAGGGTGTTTTCTCTATAGCGTTTATTAGCATGAGAAATTAACAGATAGTAGTAAATAAGAATCAGGCCTTCAATGTATGTTATGGCATTCATTGCTTGTGTTCGTTGAAAATATAACACATTTCCAAAAAGTTGCTCAATGTCCAAGATGTGGTCGGATTTCAAAATTGACTGTAGGGCCTCCATTTTCTTTATCTACGAGAATCTAATTTAGGCATTTATTTTGGTAACATTTTTTTAATTTGATGTCGTAAAATCCATTTTTTGATGCGAAATACAAACAATGAAAGTGTAAGTAATAAGTTTTGAATTAATAAGCTTGCCTTGCTTACTATCAACATATTATATTCAAATGCCGTACAAAGGAATATAGTATGATATAATATCCTGTGTATGCTCCCAACTACACCGCCTTTTATATTTGTCTATGTCATATGATCCATTTAAAATAACATGACGTGAAAATTATGTCGACGCGGATGGATTTTCATTAGCTCAATAATGCATATTGCGGATATTGTGATTATGGTTTGATCCACTCACAAGATATTCAGAAATACAATTTAATTTTGTTCAACAATGCGTGTAAATTTTCCACAGGATAGATGTTCTATGTAATTATTGATTTCATTGGTAAAATCTCGGATTCCCATGTATCATATAATTTGTATATCAATTATTTTGTGAAAAGTAAGAAGTTGTTAAGGAAACTCTCGGGTTATTAACATCCAGTCAACTATTTATGACAAAATCAAGAGGCGCATAACAAAAACCATATGGGCCAGCTAATTTTATCTGACATTGAAGAAATTCGTAGATGGGACAATTTCGGCTGAGTGGGGTTTTCCTTTTACGTCATTAGATACTAGAAACATTATTCAGCACTCAATTTCATCAAAATATTCCTACCTTTAATGGGTGAAAACATTTAGGTCATAGCATAAATAGATGACAAGAATATTTCAAGATATAAAAAGAAATAGAACGGAGGTTTGTCATGTTGGGACCCAAGTCGAAATATAATCAAGGCTGACGTCACTGAATTCATCCGTGACAACAGATCTACCAGGGATAAACATCACAAGATGGCAAAACCTAATTTGAAAATGTGGTTTAATTGTTGATATGAAGCAAATATGAATAAATACTACTTAAACCATCTATATCCATTCTCCTATTCATTGTATCATTTTTCTTGTTAATTTCTACTTCTACCTGTTCTTAATCTCAGTTAGTCGGTTCAATATTGTTTAAAACTAACTATAATAATAATAATTCAAGATTATTCAATTGAATAAGACTTTTATGTTGATGTACAAATTCCAAATTTATTACAATACAAATTTTAAAACTATCCACCCCGATAAGTTTAACTAATCTTTTGACTTTACTATTTCAATAAACTTACTTCTATATTTTCTATTTGCTTTCATAATAATGTAATTACATAAGTTTCTTTATTTGTAATAAATGAACATTTAACCTTTCATCACTTCTGATATCATTTAATTTATGTTTAAAATTTCTTAAAATTCTTCTCTTTATTATTTATACGAATATACCATTCTTACTATACTCTTACTATTATTATATTTCTTCTTTCAAATTAATTAATCTCCATTTTTCTCTTAACAAAATTTCATCGTCTGTCCAAATTTTCAAATTCAATTCTATATTATTTATTTTTTTTCTTGACGACCTTTTTTTTTAAATTTTTTCAAAAGTTTCCTTGATAAATTTTTCATTTAATAAATGCTCACCAATTATCACTAAATTCTGACTGACTTTTCTTTTAACTTCACATGTCAAATTTTAGGTTATAAACTTTTCTTCTGTCACACCCTTAACATTTTTAATTTCAGGTTAGCAACTTTTCTTCTGTCACACCTTGACTGTCTTCTTTTCACTTAAGTAAATTTAATACAACTTATCCAAATTATTATACTATTTACATTTATCCATGTGGATTACAACATAATTTTGCATTTTATTCTACATGACAATATATATATATATATATATATATATATATATATATATATATATATATATATATATATATATATATATATATATATATATATATATATATATATATATATATATATATATATATATATATATATATATATATATATATATATTATCTTTAATTTTAATTCAGTATGTCAATAAAAGTCATTTTATTATTATTATTTATAAAATTCAAGTAAAAGGAAATAGATTGGACATGGGTAGACAAATATTAGGAAAGATCTGCCAAATAAACGATCATTTTGGGAAATATATTTGCAGCACAGGACAGTTTCCGGTTTTGTTTTATAAAATATGACAACAGACATTTTCGCCCGGGTATTTATTACTTTTACTGCAACTTCTCTAGGGGCTCTTTAAAAACATGCCAGATTTTTCACAGTTTAAATTTATAATACAATAATTTTTATTGCAGACCTAAATACAATTTATGAAGAGGCAGATAAGCACTCAGTAAAATAAACGCGGAGGTTCCAGTCCGTTTTAAATCTCTCCATTTTTTATGTCAAATGAGGTGATGCTCTCTAGAAAATATACCCGAGACGGAAACATTACACAGATTTCAATGAAACGTACCGCAGGAATATATCGAGTGTTATAGTTTTTATGAAGTTTCAGAATTACTTTGATGTCTGAGACGAATACAAAGAAGCTCTTATCGATATTGAAATACTCGAAGGTAGCTTTGAAAAAGTATAAAAAATAAAACGAAGAATTTTTACAAAATAGAGAAAACACGTATGCATAATCTGGAAATAACAGAACATTCTAAAGGAATGAAGTATAAGAGAAATAATGTCACTGAGATCTGAGTTCAGTTTTTAAAACCAGCAGTTAATATATGGGAAAGTCTATAATATGATTGGTATCTTTGAATGATTCAGAAAAATACATTAGAAATTGTGGAGGGTCTAAATTTCGAATCGAATTTTAAGCAATTTGGTTGATTAGAAATATAATTAAAAAATACTGCACTAATCAGACAAAATAATTTAAATAGAATGGAGGTTGTACAAATGTTTAATTTTCCGCTATTTAATTTATACATTATGCATATGATACATGGTTTACAAATTTAGTAGGAAATTGTTTTAAATTAAAAACCAAATTTATATTAATGTTTCTGGTAAATATTAATTAAAAATATGTTTAAATAAAATAACAATTATTCATTGTTCAGCTTTTAGTGACTAAATATTAGTGTCGGCAAAAACCGTGTAAGAGTGAAATCGGTTAATTGGATTCTTTAAAAACTGGATTCAGATAAAACTGGGTATCTAAATCGATTATTTGGATATCCAAATACCTGGTTATCCAAAAAAACCAACTATTTGGATAATAGAAAAACCGACTGTTCAGGTATCCGAAAACTGGTTGTTTGGATATTTGAAAAACAGACTATTAGGAATTTGGATGTTGGAAAACCCGATCATTTGTACACAATAATAGTAATAATGAGTTATCACATCTTCACGCTAAACGTTCCGTTATTTTAATAATACGTGCCATTTATTGTCAACTCTGTTATTCGTAATTTGTACCCTCCCCTGTCCGAAAACAGAGCGATAGTTCTGTTGTTGACCAGTTTCTACTCATGCATTTATTTGCAACTGAGATTAGTTGCATTATGTGTTGACACGTGTCTGTACTTTCATGTATACTGAAAAAGTACTTGTTCATTATTATAAATCTTTATTTACTCATTTACTGTCAAATTTGCGTTCATGGGAAAATAATTGCTAAAATAAACTTATTTGTTGTAATTCGAATCATTCAATTTTAAATATAATATTATACAATATCTGCAAGTTATCGGGATTTACTGATAATTGGCTATTCGGATAGTCGGGGATCCGAATCATCGGTTATCCGAAAAATGAGTTATCAAAATAATTGATTATCTGAATAATCGGTTATCTGAATAAGCAGTTTTCAGTTTTATCAAAATTCACGAATAATCCAAAACCGATTAATCTATTATCCAGGAAACCGGATTCAGTTGCCAACATTAAAATTCAATTACTAGTTAATTTAATAATTAAGAGTAAAGTGTGTATATGTATTTGCTCTGACAGCGGCTCTGAAGGCGATCTAAATCTCCTAGAACCAGGTCGGCTTTTGTTGAGAAGTATCAGGATGCTTTTGAAGAGCTAGCTAGACACAAAGAGGTGAAACTTGTATGGGTCCTGGGATATAATCCCAGGATCCCCGCAAAGGCATCACGAGGAGGCAGGTCACGACGATTCTCAATGAATGGGCTCACAGGAAATTGACGGAGTACTGGAGGGTAAGCAGTGGCTGCAGACAAGCTCAGGACTTTGTGACTGAGTCAAAAAATTCACGGTCGGCCTGGCTACTTGGTCAGAGTAGCAAGACACTGAACAGATTGATCGGAGTCTATAGCTATGGAGGAAGACCCTATCTGCGGAGAAACGAAGAAACTCCTAGGACTACTTGGCGTAGTGTGAGGAGTTCGGGCGGCTGAAGCTGACGAGGGAGCAGATGGAGTAGCGTGTAGGTGGTAAGTAAAAAAGGGAATATCTGACTGTGGCCCCACGCCAGCCTCTCCTAATTGTTACATCATTAATAGTTATTAATTCACTATTGTTTAAAGAATGTTGTGGTGAAAATTGATTCATCATTTATTTCTAATATGTCAAATCCAAAAACAAAATATAGAATCACAAAAGTGAAAAAGTTCAAGATACATACATAGATGACGACATATAAAACTCAAAAACAGTGACATAGAAGTCAGAATATGTCATTCAATCGGGAATAACTTGCAAGCTAAACTTTTATTAGGGACATTTCTTTGCAAAACCGGTTATTGGAAAAATAAGGTTGGTTTTTAAACTGATCATTGTTCTTGCTCCTAATTACCCGGTAGTGCAAGATTTGAACACATTATAGCCTCCATTATCTCTCTATTTGACGATGTTTGACCTTATGAAATTATGTGTATTGCACAGTATTAAAATAATTATTGTGCATGTGAAAGTGACTAATACTTTTAAATTCAAAATTAAAATGCTACAAATACAAAAAGTAAAAAAAGCAACTTGTGACTGGAAATTATTCTTTATCCGATTTTTATCAATATCAGCAATATTAATATTTTTATCTGCATCGGTGTTGTTATAGGCTATTAAACAAATTAATTGGAGTTTGGTTAAGATTCTTATTACTTACTGCACTAGTGCTATTATGAATCCTTTATAGCACTGTTTTCTTCTAAAACTAGAGATGAGATAAATTGAAGCAGATTTATTTATTTAAGTAATAACAACAATATTAATTTTTTATATAAATTACCATAATACGTACATCGATGATTTTGTTAAAGTGAAAATAATTGAACTTATTTTGAATATTACGTTATATTTTCTTACATTTGTAATTTTAATTTATCTTCCACATAATAATAAAATGGAAACTTATTTTCATCGACGAAGTAAAAATATTGAACAATACTCGGCTCATCGCCTCGTTCTGGCAACTAAATTAGTTTCGTTAAAAATGCCTTAATTTAATCATTAGTAACTATAATTATTATCAATTATAACTATAAACCAAGGTTGTGGGCGCACAGTGAGATTGCTAGCATTGGGCTGAGACTTTTGGATCGGAGGATTGTTGACATGTCAGTTGGGCAAACTGATTGACAAAATCGGTGGAAATGCGTCCTAAGATGTATCCTTAGGTAAACTGCGTTAAATCGACGTTAGTTGAATCCCAGAATCATCACTTATCAAGCTGTGGGACCGCTTGACAGTTCATGGTGGAATCTAAATCATTATTAAATGACAGCTTAAATACTATGCGCTACCCACTATGCCATTAATTCTTCAGATCAATCTTTATATAAAAATAACGTTATAATTGTCGATTAAACTGTAATAAATCGTTTAATATATATAAAATTTATTGTTGAAATAACAATATATGTAATAATTTCATCCTACGGTATTAACTAAAATTTGAAAGAAAAAGCTATTATAAGAAATTAAGTGTCAATTTATTTTAAATACACTATAAATGTATGTACTTACGTTGTGAGAGAAATGAAAATATATATGTATATTGATATAACTGTTTCTAAATTACCATTTACTCTTTTATGTTCAAAATGCATTAAAAGTTAGCTGAAATTATATTTGACGCCCACGCTCTAACCGATGTGGGCAGACAGTACCGCAGAAGGAAATTTAGTTTATACAAAAATATACACGGCAATGACATTTGTTAAACAAATTAAACGGTAACCTATTTTGAATATGCAGATGGCACATGTTTCCAAAATGTTCTTTTCTACAATTATATTTAAAGAATTACGAAAATGGTGGCTTTAAAAAATACTGTTCTTTAATTGAAACATTAATAATAATAATAAACACCACAAATAATAAAACCCCTATATCTCTAAACTGACGTTATGCGAGAGGGGGCTACACATTAAGAGACAACGGACATACATCCAGCATCCGCGTATACTATGAATAATCGCTCTCAGAGAAAAATCCCAGTGCCATGGCTGGGTTGGAATCCGGAACTTTTGGCTGAGAGTCAAATGTCCTTGTCTCTCGACCATGAGTCACATAATGTAATCACAAATTTTATTATTATTATACATCATAATAAATGACAGTGAATTTAAAAAAATTAAGAATAATAAAAACTATTAAACTGAAAACAATAAAGTTTGTCTTTTAATGACCACTGAAATTACGGTTCAGGCTAATAAGCGAGGCTCTGTCCTAACACTCCTAACCGAACTGAAAATGCATCTTTTTCAGTTAAAAGCCTGTTCGTTGCGGTATACGCCATCTTAAATATTCAACATTAATACGATAGCTGCAAAAAGTTTCTAAATTGGTTATTTTCTGTTAGGGGTTACAAGAAAATATATATTATGTCAGTATTTTCATGAGTGGAATAAATAGTTGACTATCAAGTAACGCAAATTTGGGACAACAGGGGAGCAAGGGAATCCGAGTTGTCAACAAACTCTGTGTACCAGTATGCCAGCATAGATACGGATAAAGTTTTCGTAAAGTACACAGAATAGAACGTGTGTTTTAGATAATATCACATTGTTTGTAAATAATCCTAAGTTGAAGTTAAATGGCTTTGCCACATAGTCAACAAAGATAAAAAGCTACTAGCCCGGTGAGGATATTTTTAGCCCCTGTCAAAGATATGGCGGCTTATACTTTTTTATTAAGAGACGAGAAATTAAAGTTTATCTTGTAAGTAGATTTAGGACGAAGAGAAATGTTAGTAACATGGTAACATGGATAAATATGCCTTAGTGTTGTTAACGAATTGATTTATTTCTATACAATCGTAGGATTCTACATGTTTTCTTAAAATATATCTTAAAATGTATTCTTAACCGCCTCTCAAGTCACCGAAGTAACATCCAGAAAATTCTAGGATTTTGTGTTGAGTAAAGAGAGACGAGGCTCTACAGTTTATTGTGGAGTCCGAACTACAAGGTATCGATAGTTTTTGCCCATCTTAATCCGAAACAAATCACAAATACAATTTCTAACTTGCCCAGGGATGGATTTGCACCATCGATATTCGGTACCAAGTTAATAGCCATAAGCGCTTTATTTACTCGGCTAGCATGCCCATATATATATATATATATATATATATATATATATATATATATATATATATATATATATATATATATATATATATATATATATATATATATATATATATATATATATATATATATATATATATATATATATATATATATATATATATATATATATATATATATATATATATATATATATATATATATATATATATATATATATATATATATATATATATATATATATATATATATATATATATATATATATATATATATATATATATATATATACATAGGGTAGGGAAATAGTGCGTCCGACTTCGATATCTCGAGTTCTATGATAGTTAGAAACTTGAATTAAAAACATAAGCAAACTGGACTAAAAGTATATAACCGGAAATTGTTTTCGAATATACAGTGTAAGCCAAGACGATTCTACAGGGTCAAGTAAAATTTTTTTATATATATGTTAAAAGATTGTTTATTATTATTATTATTATAAGTATTTTGCTCCTTAAAATAATAACAGTTAAAGTTGCACATCCGATGTGATTATACCGTCCGGTTTAATTTCTTTAATGTACTTGTTCTATTATTGTAATAAAAATATATTGATTTGGGATTATACTTTCTTAGACTGTGTCATCAAATAAGGGTGCAAACTTTACCGAGACGTTCTACAAATATAAGCACGAATAGATTGCAATACAGTAAACTTTCATAAGTAATTAAAATAAATTGCCAACAAATTTTAATCCTCAAATTTACATACATAACTTAATGAGGAAATAAAATATTCACAAGGGCTGGATTATATATCAAATTTTATTATTACACAGTGAAAGATTATAGGGTCAAAGAATACATCAAAGTAAGGATTATACTGTTTACACCAAAATGGAAACAACGGCGAGCACAGTTACAGACATTGGTGCTTAATTAATTTAATTAACATTATTCATTGAGTAAATGCTTTTTCAAATGAAGTAGCTCACACTCTCTTATCGTATGCCGTAACAGTGCATATACAGAGTGTAATATAATGTAATACCATAAATAGAGGAGCGTATTACTTGTCCAAATTTAAAAATATTTTGTCATATAAAAATTTTCCCTTAGGGCTTCCGTTTTCAAGATGCAGAGCGTTAGTTTAAAGAATAATACATTCATGTATTTATATATCTTTTGAACAGATGAAGATATTGAAACGAAATTTTGTGTGTACCTTAATGTAAACATATTACTCTCTAACTTTAACCAATGACATAGATATGGGGTATGCCGGTTATGGTTTCACCATCTCATAGATCCTGTCATTCTATTAAAGATTTCTTGATTCTGTTGAATATGCTGGCAACTTTCTTCGATCCTATGAAGAAGAGTTTGTTCAATAATATAAGTTTCATTGAAATATCCTCGCATGATCAAGGACGTGAGGTGGAGTACCATCGTAAAATAAAAATTGCGTTGGCGCATTGCTTGTGTAATACCCTACATTAGAAGTGGCAAATCATTTTGAAGAAGATTGACGTAATATTCTCTATTAGTCTATCGGGATAAAACAGATAGACCAATTAAAAAATCGTCAATGTTCCAGCCCAGATATTAATCGAAACACGTTGGTGTCTCGACCCAATTATTCCGCGAGGACTTTCACCGGCTCATAAGTGGATATTATGAAAGTTTCTAGAGCCATCCCCATTAAATCCACCTACATCTGTAAATAATACAGAAGAATGAAATAAAGAGTTTCGAATACATTTCCGGGCAAACCATGCGCAGATCCTTATACGGGATACAATAGGTTGCTTCTTAAAACGCGATGAACCGACATGTGACTCACACGTTCTGTTGCTGCAATTCTTCTTGTGCTAATACTAGGATTTTCGTCAACTGTTTCAAGTATCCTTTCCTCCTGTCGAACAGTTCTTACAGTCGCCGTTCTTCCACCACCATGATTAGGTTTCAAAGATCCTGTTTGCCTTAAGCGCATATGAATATTCATAAACATTCCTCGATTTGGATGATATCGATTAGGATAGCGTTCTTCATAGTCTTTCAGCTTATACATTATTACTATTAGCAAGCCCATAAAAGAAATACATGTCGGCGATTTCTTCAAAAGAGAAATTAGTTTTTAAATGTAACAAAGTTAAAAGAACGATAATAATCTTAACACAGCTTGACAGGTGCCTATTTGATTTTATAAGATAAAATTATTGGCGCATTTAATCGAACAGTAACTGACTATGAATTAATGTTACAAATTGGCAAATGCTAAAAGCTGCGCAAAAAAGTCAAGAGATAATTTAAATACATTTTTTTTGAAAACTTTAACGCCCTGTATGTTGGAAACGAAGACTATAAGGACAAACTATTCCTAAATTTGGACAAGGAATTCATTTATGACATTCCATTATGTTACACCCTGTATATTATTGTGTATCGATTGTTTCGTTAAACTTTGATTTGATAACCGAGAAGTTCAAATATGAGCTGGTTACTGATTTTTATTACAATTTGTACTATTTCATAAGTTTTCCTGTACTGATGATGATCAATTAGTTTGAAATGCTGAAATTCGCACCTTGTTGTTAACATGTATTTGGGTATTGGCACAATCCGTTTTTCGATTCTTCATTTTATTAAGGATTTTTAAATGATTATTTTAAAGCTCGTTGTAAAGTTAAATTGAAAAAGACAAATTTTACTTAAAGAGACTATAGACGCGTCTGCATTGGAGTAATACCAAATGGGTTCATCCTCGATTAGGGTTTCGATTAACAATTAATTCCATTTATATTGTACTTACTTGAGCGGCCCCTATGGTGTCGGAAAGTCGGAAACGTACATTGCCAATTTTACCACGCCTTTATCAATTTCCTAGTTTCTTTAAATTATCTATCATTAAACTTACTAAGTTTGTCAATTTATCTTTGAAAACTGACTCCGCTTAAAAAATACTGACTAATTCGATATTTAATAGGTTTAATTGAAATGACGTTATAATTTTCTTTGCAGTTTCTAGTAAACTTAAATGAAAAAGGCTTTATTAAGAAGTTCACTCAGTTTCTAACATCCTTAGAAATAGTTTTAAAGAATTGTTTTTAACAATTATTTTGAAGAAAAACACTGCTTTTAGATGTTTCAAAAATGTATTTCGATACACTCTACGTATGTTTCGGCTTGTTAGGCCTTTCTCAAGAGCATTACAGATGAATACTAAAGCTATGAGGGCGATTATTCTAATATTTATGCAATAACACCTAATCAGGTTAAATTACAGGCATTTCTAGGGTAATAAAACTAAGGACCTACCTACTCAGAATATAATTCAATGGGGAATTCTAAATACCTTATCTATTATAGGTGTGTTTATGAAATTTAGTTGGTCATTGGTTGTATAAGGATTGCTTTTAAGAGATTTTTTATTTCTAGTTGCTCAAGAAGGTTTAACCGTTTTTTCTTTCTGTATGAATTAAATTTATATTCTTTGTGTCGTTAAAATGATTATTTTCAATGCAATGAGTTGACATTCCTGTATTTTTATTGTTATTTAAAATTGATTTTTGTTGTCCATTTACCCCATTAGCTATAGTTCTACCACTCTGGCCAATATAGACCGCGTTACAATCCTTACATTTAGTTTCATATACACCCAATTTGTTAAGTTTACTTATTTTTTCTTTATTGTTAACCAAATTGCTTCCTTAAGTTTGTTTTGTTTACACATATTGTGGAGATACCTAAATTATTTAATTTTCTACTAATTTAATCACTATACTTCGGAATATAATTAATGAAATTGTACTTTGTCGTTTTGTTGGTACAGTAAAAAATTCCTTTTGAATTATTTTTCGCTGTTTGTTTTTAACCATATTATCTATTAACGACTCATATCCATGATTTCTTGCAATTTGTTTAATTACATTTAATTCCTTATTAAAATCATCTTCACTAAAGGAAAATTTGTAAGTCTATGTATTAAACTATAAAAGGCAGAGAGATTAATTTGCCACGATTGTTGTGAATTGTAATGAATGACTGTGTCTGTGGTAGTGGGTTTTCGATATATGCTAAATTTTAAATGATTACAATGTTTTTTAACATTAATATCTAAAAAGTTTATACTATTAAAGGAATTCAATAAATTAAGGTAACTACTTAAATTTCTTTCAGTACCGGTCCATATACAAAAAATATCATCTACATAACGAGTCCAATAGAAAACATATGCTTTTAGGTTGCTATTACTATTAAAAAAATATATTTTAAAAATTTGCCATAAATATCTCAAAGGAAAAAAAGGTGAGCCCATTGGTAAGCCGTTGTTTCTTTGCAAACCTTATAAGAAGGTGCATTAATATATGCCATTACTGGTCGTATAAGAATATTCTCTTTGTGAATTTTCGGAAGGCCAAAGAGTAAAGGTGGTGAGGGGTTCATGATTTTTAATCTATACAACTCGTTATTTTGAAAAATTGTAGTGCATTTTTTTATATTAGAAACAATGTCTGATTGTTATTTATTGGTAGGATTTTTGTTGACTTTTTCAAAATCATCACAATTTAATATTACTTGTAACTTATCAATATATTCTAACTTAGTTAAAATTGTTATTGTGTTAACTTTATCGGCTTTACAGAGTACCAAATTATTGTCATCCAATTTTTGTTTTATGCTTTATAATAGGTTCCTTTCTCCTTTGTTAGTGTTATATTTTATTAAGTTAAATACGTTAGCTGAATTATGTTTTTCAAAATCTGAAATATTTTCTATTGAGCTAGTAGCTCTGTGTTGACAGCGAGAAATTTAAATTCTTTTTTATTGACGTTATGTGGAGAATACTTTAAAGCTTTTTGCAGGAGGTTTAACATTTGGCCCGAAAAATTGACATTAGTTAAATTACTTACTCTAGCATAAAATCTAAAATTTTGATCCATTTATGGAGTGGCCCTGGTTACTGTAATGTTTTTGACCCTTATTAAATTATTAAGTTTAGTTACTTGTCTTTGATGTAGAAGTCGTATTTTTTCTTGTATAGATTCCCTGATTTGACGGTCCAAATATTGAAAAACAAAGTAACTTTCTTTCTGAAGTAACTCGGTATATATTGGCGATAGTTGGAAAAAATATATTGACATGCTAGGAGAGACCACATTGGTCTTCATTTAAAACTAATACATACCGAGTTACTTTTGAAAAAAATCAACAAAAAACTTACCGATAAATACCAATCAGAAATTGTTTCTAATATAAAAAATGCACTACAATTTTTCAAAATAACGAGTTGTATAGGTTAAAAATCATGAACCCGTCACCATCTTTACTCTATAGCCTTCCGAAAATTCACAAACAGAATATTCCAACACGACCAGTAGTGTCATATATTAATGCACCATCTTATAAGGTTTGCAAAGAAATAAACTACATCGAAGTTAACCAATTTCAAATCTATATATTCGATAAAAACTCCTTTGAATTTATTGAAAATACAAAAAATCTTATCCTACCGAATAATGCAAAGTTAGTCTCATTTGATGTTAAAAGTTTATTTACATCTATCCCGCTTACGGAATTAAAATTAATTCTAAATAATTTAATAGATAATTCGCAAATTGAAAAAATAGAATTAAGAAACCTTTTAAAGATTTGCTTTGAACAGAATTATATTCAATTTAATGGTGAATTTTATAGACAAAATTTTGAAAATGTAATTTTTAATAGTAATAACAACCTAAAAGCACATGTTTTCTATTGTACTCGTTATGTAGATGATATTTTTTGTATATGGACCGGTACAGAAAGAAATTTAAGTAGTTACCTTAATTTATTGAATTCATTTAATAGTAAAATTAAGTTCACAATGGAAACCGAGGAAAATTGTCAATTAAACTTTTTAGATATTAATGTTAAGAAACATTGTAATCATTTAAAATTTAGCATATATCGAAAACCCACTACCACAGACACAGTCATTCATTACAATTCACAAAAATCGTGGCAAATTAATCTCTCTCCCTTTCATAGTTTAATACATAGATGAAGATGACTTTAATAAGGAATTAAATATAATCAAATAAATTGCAAGAAATAATGGATATAATGAGTAGTTAATAGATAATATGGTTAAAAACAAACAGCGAAAAATGTTTCATAAGGAATTTTTCGAGTGTATATGAAATTAAATGTAAGGATTGCAACGCGGTCTATATTGGCCAGAGTGGTACAATTCTAGCTAATAGGGTAAATGAACACAAAAAATCAATTTTAAATAACAATAAAAATACAGGAATGTCAACTCATTGCATTGAAAATAATCATTTTATCGACAAAGAGAATATAAATTTAATTCATACAGAAAGAAAAGGAAAACGATTAAACCTTCTTGAACAACTGAAATAAAAAAATACCTTAAAAACAATCCTTGTATCCAATGACCAACTAAATTTCATAAACACACCTAAAATAGATAAGGTATTAAGAATTCCCCATTGAATTATATTCCGAGTAGGTAGGTACTTAGTTTTATTACCCTGGAAATGCCTGTAATTTAACCTGATTAGATGTTATTGCATAAATATTAGAATAATCGCCCTCATAGCTTTAATATTCATCTGTAATGCTCTTGAGAAATGTCTAATAAGCCGAAACATTTGTAGAGTATATCGAAATACATTTTTGAAACATCTAAAAGCACTAAAAGCAGTATTCTTCTTCAAAATAATTATTTTCAAAATGTTTCACAAGGAACCTACCACATATTCATTCCAGTGTAATTGTTTTTAATTCAAAACGAAACTGCTAATAATTGCTCTCTACACAAACACACAAACACACAAACATTTCTTTTCAAACATGACAATAAAAAATTTTGTTTTGTTTTAGTTTATAATTTATAATACACTTTATTCCTTCTACCAAGTAACGTAAAACATTTGTTCGCAACATTATCATTTTTTAAGTAACATCAACATAAGTTTTCGGGAGAGAGCAATATTTACAAAATAATAAAATAATTAGTAATGCTTTATGCTAACCTCCCTATTTGT
This sequence comes from Rhamnusium bicolor, assembly GCA_029963845.1. NCBI lineage: Eukaryota > Metazoa > Arthropoda > Insecta > Coleoptera > Cerambycidae > Rhamnusium > Rhamnusium bicolor. The sequence continues at coordinate 4,357,691 of JANEYF010000851.1, read as the reverse complement.
AATGATAACTGTGTTCTATTCCCAGCGTAACGATTCCTTTAAAAAAATTAGTCGGCATATGTGAAAAAATATGCCTTTTCTATGTTTAAGTAATTGTGCTCAGTTCTACTAATGTATATATCACACGCTGGGATTCAAAAGCTGTATAATTTTCAGTACGATGAACTGGTAGTGATAATGATGCTTCTTTTGAGATTGCTGATAACATTCGTAACAGACTGGAAGTATTTATACGGAAACGTTATAGTCTCAAACGTCTCAGAATTTTTTGATATTGTTATCTATTTTCTAGTATCGTATTTTTTATATTTGAAGTTCAATTTATAAAGTAGTTACAGCTATAGTTTAGTTTGCCTCACCTGTAGCCGAATCAATTTCATTGGCTCCCCGCAGCTAAATCCGCGGCAGTTGTCGCCTCAGATAAAAAAAGATCGTCGTCTTTCAGTGGAATAGGAACTTAAATTGCTGAGGTTGTGAACTTTATAAATGGGAACAGTGATTTTCTATTCTTCATATTGCTACAGGTGATTCGACTGCTGCGGCACAATTTATAAATTGAACTTAATAGTTTATTATTTCTTTTAAATAATTATTTATTTAATGTGAAAAATAAAGTAAATTTCCAAAATTTGCATGTTTATGGAGTATAGCCAACAAATTGTTTTCATGAGAACTTCCGTCATATTTTTTTGACATCAATGATATGGTAAATTACTAATTCTGAAAAAATAGATACAAATATTTTCGAAATTTTGCTCTATATCTCGAAAACTGTTTTTCTAAAAAATTTGCAAAAAAAAGTCCCTACGGCATTTATCTAGGCTGTAACTAAGACAAATTAATTCAATTCACATTGCTTGAAGTATATCTTCAACTTCATTTTATAGTAAAAAAATCTTTAAACGATCTATCTTGCACAGAGAGAGGCAGTGAGGATGAAGATATAAGCTCTTATGATTAGGTATATGACTACAAAGACGTTGCTGATGCTGCCTTTTCATGCAGCGACATCGAGGAGAGCGATGAAAACGACAAATATGGTAGTGACAATGATAACGATATGGAAGGAATAGAGAATGCTAGACAGAAATTGAAGCCATTATTTCTGAAGAATATTTACCACTATCTGAGATAGAGAAAATGAAATACCAGAATGAGGAATTATCAAGGAACTTAGTAAATTACAAAATTGTAAAGGACAGTCTCGGGTTTTATATATTAAGTGTAACGTATATTAATGTTTCTGTTGGAATAAGAACCTTGCATCAACATACATATGACTGCTATTTGTTTTGTGTATCTGTGTATTTAATATTGGTATATATTGTTTCATGTGTTATTCAATAAATGTATTCAATTTTATATAACATTTTTTTTGGGTAATTTATGAGCTTCCATATGAACTTCCAAAAGGTTATGGACCCAGAACCGTGCCAGTGAATATTGTTTAAGAAATCTAAGGAATACATCGTATACAAAAGAAAGTGTCATATATGCGCTGAATAATGTTAAATAATTTACCGTCAATTGAAAAATTGAAACGCCGTGAAAATTATAACACAAGGCAGTTTGCAATGCGTGCATATTTGGAACATAAGAATTTGTGGTCATTTATAGATGATACAGATACGACTACATTAAAAGAAGCAAGAACCAGAGATGTGAAGGCGAAATCCAAGATTATATTATACATTGAAACATGTAACTTTATTCAAATTCAGAATGCCATAAATGCGAAAGAAGTTTGGGAAAAACTAAAAGCGACATTTCATGAATCTGGGTTATGCCGGAAAGTTAGTTTAGTTAGAAGTTTAATAAATACGAGACTGGAATATTGTGATACTATTGAGGTGTATGTGGCTCAAATTATGACTACAGCTCAAAAGGTAAATGAAATCAATTTCGAAATCGCGGACGAATGGTTAGGAACGTTCTTATTAGCCAATGATTATGGCAATAGAGAACTCAGGCGCATCATTGTCTGTCGACAGTATAAAAACGAAGTTATTGCAAGAAGTAAAAAAAAAACAAAACATCAGCAGAGTACAACGAGCAGCGAACGTGAGCGGTCTACTCGAGAGAGCAGAACAGCAACGAGAAAGCAAAGTGTACAGCGAACAAAACAAGCCACTTGCTCTTTTCAGAGCAACCACACATAAGAATTCGAAAATTGTTCTTTTCAGAACAACACTCGAGAAAAATTCGTGTTCTTTTCAGAACAGGTTTTAATAAAATAATTTTCTTTTCAGGTTCTAATTAAAAATTTCTTTTTCAGAATTTCTTCTTTTTCAGAATCTTCAGAATTTCTTTCAGAGTAAAGAATAAGGACAGCCAGGCTACGCATACCCAGGAGGAGGGTATGGGAGATCACAGCGAAGAGGACGTGGACTCGCAGAGTGGCAGCTCCAGGGCTTCCACTCCGTGCAACATGGAAACGGAATACGAGGATCAGGAGAAGCTGCGCCTAAGAGCAGAAAACAAGGCGCTACGGATCCAAATTGAGGAGATGAGCCAAAGGATGGCTCAGATGCAACAAAAAATGGATAGGCAGCACGAGGAGCTCCTGAAAGCAATCCAGGGAAGAGGAGGAGGAAGGCTAACTCCGACAGCGAGGAGGAAGAGCCCATGCAGGCCAAAACCCAGGAGGCCCTGACTCCTGAAGGCACCATGGCCCCACCAGAGGTAGGCACGAGCCGGCGCGAGGACCGGAATCCAGGACCGGCCCCCACAGAACAGGCCAAGATTCCAAAAATACCGCCAGTCGTCCTACGGAAAAAGGAAACCTGGACGGCGGTAAGTAGATGTCTGCGAGAGGCAGGCGTCAACTTCAAGAAGGCCCGCGTCGTTGGAGAAGGCATCTCCATAGAACCAAACACCAGCGACGACTATAGGAAAATCACGAGGACCTTCACGCAGGAGAACAGGGAGTACCACACTTACGCGCTCCCTGAGGAAAAACTCCTGAGGATCGTGATACGCGGCATCCCGAGCGGCGTGAGCTGCGAGGAAGTCAAGAAGGACTTGGAGGAACAGGGCTTCTCACCAAGCTCTGTCCAAAGGATGACCTCGAGAAGGACGAATCTGGAGATTCCTCTGGTACTGGTCCAGGTGCCACTGGATCAGGAGAAGATCCTCAAAGTGACTAGGTGCTGCTACCTGGTAGTCCGCACCGAACGACAAAGGACGCAACAGAGCGTCACCCAATACCACCGATGCCAGCGCTTCGGCCACGCACAGGGTAGGTGCACCGCACAGGCCAAGTGCGTGAAGTGCGGTGAGGCTCACAGGTCCGCGGACTGCAAGAAGAAGCAGGACGCCCCAGCGAGGTGCGCAAACTGCCAGGGAGCGCACCCAGCTAGCTACAAAGGATGCCCCAAGTATCCGAAGAAGCCCGCGGCCCCCCAGAAGCAGGCACCTAGGAAACAACCACCGAGGGAGGCCAAAAAACCCGCCACAAGTGGGCTGAGCTACGCAAGGGTAGCTCAAGGTAACGCAGTACCGAGCACCGGTCCTGCCAGGCAGCAAAGAGCACCCGCGGAGGCCCAAAACCTCACCGCGGTGCTCAAACAGATGCAACAAATGTGCTCAGCAATGAGCGCATTTTTTGCACAGATGCCAGGCTTCACTAATCTGTAATGTCTTTTCAGGTGAAGCCGAACTTCCTGCAGATCGCCTCATTGAACGTTAATGGGCTACAAGGAAGAAAATTTGAAGTGGAGGAACTCTTAGCCCGGTTCGACATAGATGTGTTGGCACTGCAGGAAACGAAGATGACGGCGCTGAAACCAGCCAACTTTCCTGGCTACCATGTCTACAGGAAGGACTACGCTGGACCAAGGCCGATGAGAGGAGTAGCCCTGCTGGTGAAGAAGACGATCGACCACCACCCAATCGTGCTGCCGGACACGATAGACCTGGAAGCCACCGCCGTAGTAGTGTCAACGGCACTAAACGGCGACATCCAAGTGGTATCCTGTTATCAGCCTCCCGGACGCAGGATCCTGGACACGGACCTGGATGCAATATTCCAGAACCGGACTCAGGTGCTTGCCATAGGGGATCTGAACGCGAAGTCACAGGAATGGAACAGCAGAGTCACCAACACTCAAGGACGAGATCTGCTGAGGTTCCTGGGACGACACGCTGGCGACATGCAGGTACTAGGACCGGACGAGGCGACGCACGACAACGGGATCCACCGACCTGACGTGCTGGACATCGCTGTAATGAAGGAGATGACCCTCAATGCGGAAATCTTCACCAGGGCGGAAGGTTCCACCGAGCACAACCTGATCTTCTTGGAAGGAAGATGTGGACACTGGAACCTTCGTCAAAAGGAGGACTGACTGGGAATTGTTCCGTGCAGCACTGCAAAGGAACATTGCACATATTCCCAGGATCGAATTAGAAGAAGATGTGGAGAGGGCCATCACCTCCCTGGAAAACCAGATCCAGGAAGCGATGGAGGAAAGCACCACAGAGATGGAAACCAGAAGGGCACCAGCGCCGATGGCAAACCTCACTGACGACCTCAGGCAGCTGATTCGGGATAGACGAAGGACGAAGAAAAGGGCCCAGAGGACTAGACTCCCAGTGGATAGAAACGCGTATAATACGCTGAACAGGAGAGTCAAAGCTGCCCTCCAGGAACACCGTCAAGAAGGATGGCAGCGTCACCTGGAATCGCTGGACCCACAGGACAGGAGCATCTGGAAAACTCAGCGCGCTCTGCGGAACAGGCCGAAGCCGATGCCCCCGATCCACGGAGAGAATGGGATTGTCTACACTCGCCAGGAAAAAGCCGAAGCATTTGCGGACAGCTTGGAACTACAGTGTAGGGAAAATCAACTCGATGATGAGGACGAGGACTGGGTTGACGGCGTGGAACGCAGAGTGCGTCGGATGCTCCGCCTACCAGACGAGGATCACATTCGCCCGACCACTCCAGAGGAGGTTAAGGGGGATTCTAAGGAGCTTAAAGCCAAGAAAGCTCCCGGATGTGACAAGATCGGAAACATCGCCCTCAAGAAACTACCCAGGAAAGGTGTAGCATCCCTGGTGAATATCATCAACGGGATCTTGAGGCTCAGATACTTTCCGGACAGGTGGAAGAAGGCCGACGTCATAGTCATCCCGAAGCCAGGTAAGGATCTAATCTTTCCTTCCTCTTACAGGCCCATCAGCCTACTCTCAGCTGTGAGCAAGGTGGCCGAGCGCGTCATTTTGAGAAGAATAGAAGAGGAAACCGAAGAGCTCCAAATCATCCCGGATGAACAGTTCGCGTACAGGACAGGACACAGTACGGAACTCCAAGTGCTCAGGACCACCGAAGAAGTCATCAAAGGTTTCAACCAAAGACAGGTCACGGCGGCACTACTCCTGGACGTTGCGAAGGCTTTCGACAGGGTCTGGCACGATGGTCTGCTAGCTAAAATGATGAGTATGGGTTATCCCATTGCACTCGTCAAACTAGTTAGATCGTACCTGCACGGGAGACAGATGCGAGTGAGGATCAGGGACTGTGTGTCCACATATTGACCGATGGAAGCCGGAGTTCCCCAAGGCTCTGTGCTGTCACCCCATCTGTTCGCTGTCTTCACCTCTGATCTCCCAAGGGCCGGAAATGTATCACCCCATTTTTTTTTTTTTTTTGATTTTCGAAAATTTGAATTTTTTTGTTATTTGTAAAGTTATGACATTTTGAAATTTAAATTCTTCATTGTGTTATGGACTAATAAGGGCTCAGCCTTTATTAGGCCATAATTTGTAAATTATAGCTTAATAATATTATTGGTATAAAGGCTCGGTAAAAGCCCAGCAGAGGTCCCTACTTTGGTGTTTACTGGGAATCTTCTAGTTAATTACCATTAACTTATTCAGTGCAGAAAAACCAGCCCTTAGTATATTTTAAATATGTGCTGTGTTTAAAAATTATGTTTTACAAATTTTATAGTAATTCTCTCGGTAATTTTATAAAAATATTAATGTTATTATGTTACAATCCCGTGATTAATACCTATTTATGTTTTTTTTTTGTATTTTGTAATGCACTACAGAAATTTTTTTTTGTATTGTATGCTATTTTCGAGCTGACTTTTTAAAATGGCTTCTTCTAGAGTGAGTTGTTTTTTACGTTTAAATCCGCCCCTGAGACAACGGTCTGTAAATAATTGTATTTTACAGCTGCAAGTCGCCCAATTACCAGATTAAAACCTTAATTTTTTTTTTCCATTTTTATAAAGAAAACAGATTTATTGCATAGTACATAATATTTTATCATTTCATATTATTTGGGAATGTTTCATTAGGTGTTTACGATATAATATTACATCTACGTAAAAGTCGTCTCTGGAATTTATCGCTACCTCCCAATTTTTAGTTATGAAATTATCTTTTACGATATTGCATATAATAATTTTGTTAACATGTTTTAACAAAGTAGTATGGTATACAGGGTGTCCCAACCAAAAGTATGCACCCTGAATAACTTTGGAGATATAATTTTTTTGAAAAATTGGTGAAACACGTCGATCTTGTTTCCAAGGGGGACGTATTTTAATGTAATACTTGTATACCTATCATCTTCCCTCTACCCTACACGTCCACCCCCTCAAAAAATTCAAGTAGCAAGGGGGGTCGAGTGATACATCTTTTGAAAGGTCTTTCAATTCCCATAACTGTATTTTTTTTAACTTTTATCGATTCGTTCTTAAGGAAAATAATTTTATTTTTGATGATTACACACAGTCGAAATGGTTTAAAAAATCTAAAATACACGGCACTGGGCATTGGAATTTATAAAAAAACTACATTTTTTAGTGCTCTCAAATCAACACGAGTTTTTTCGACAAAAAACACTTTCCTTCTCCGTTTAGTTTTAGAATAATAAAAGACTCATAAGTAAAGCTGGCCGAGGTCACCTGACCGACAGAGCCGTCATATGACTCATATGTTTACATCATATCATAATACTTGAATAAGTACAATAAATGGATATAAATTTTAACAATAATGTTACATTTTATAAAAATTTGTATAAAACTCACCCTTTTAAGCAGATTTATGAAGTAGTTTGGTTATCGTCATCACAAAATGGGGAATATCTATAGTATAATAGCATCAGGTATGTTTCTACAGCTGTCTCCGTCAGCGATGTTCGCTTTGGTGAAAAAATATGTTTGTATTTTGAAAATGACTGTTCGACATCTACGGATGTAATACAGGCATAAGTAAAACAACTAATTTTTCAAATATCATGCATTATAATGTTTTTTTATAATGGTATATATTTTTGTTTGCATAAAGTTGCCAATCGGCATCAAACCCTTTTTTGAGGCCTAGCGACATGTTTTACCCCTTATTTAATGTTTTTCTAAGTAACTTTACTCAATAAAATGCAAGCAAGTACATGTATTTTTTCAAGCATATTAAGAAATCATGCTATAGAGGGTTAAACAATGCCTATAACAATACTATATTGGAAGCGATTTTTATGTTTATAAAAATTATGGATTACTAGAAAAATGTGTTAGAATGTGATGTTTAACAGTTTATACGCGAACACTGTGGAAGGTAACATTAACACCCCCGAACGCCTCCCCAACCACCTTTCTAAACGCATTGTACCCATTACTTTCAAACTTCATTCAGGGATAATATACATTTCTTGTTATTTATCAAACAAATTTGTTCTTTTCTTAAAAAACTTCTTTATGATAACATGTTCTTATTAATTTTTGAAAAAGCTTAAATTTTTCTGTTAGTTTTGGCAATACAAATTTGATTACTTGCAAAATTAATTTAGTATTATTGTTTATATATGGCATCCAAAAGTAAAACAAGGGAGCTTTCAATCAAAAAGGTATTCCTGGATTTTTTTATTCGGTAGGTATCTATTTTTAAACAAACGCTACTCAATAATAATAATTTATCTTTTGTTTTATTTTTCTGTGAGGTCTGCTATTAAAATTATGTGTTGCCTGCATAATGGACTGTTACATGCAGGAAGAATAGTAACTTTAATCGTTGCAATATTTGTCTTTTGTTGAGACATAATTATCTATGCGTAATATTACATATAGCTACACATGTATGGCATCCAGCTCTGTAAATCAATAGCTCTGTAAATTCAAATATTCATATGCACAGAAAATGCGACTGGTGTAATACACGATGAAAGCTACGTATCAAATAACTGACAGAAAGTTAAATAAAGCCGGCGAGATAGTAATAAAAATAAAAATACATGAATGCTCTCCAACTCGACCAAAAGTGCAATTTGTTAGGGGCGGAATGAGTTCCAGGCACTAAACTGCACCTGATCGTACGAAGGTTTACTATACAGGGTGTCTCACAAGGAATTGCATCGATCGATATAGGAAAAAGTACGCACCAGAAAATTTTGAAAATTTAGGGAGCTATTAACGGCAGTATGGCCAATCCAACTAAAGTAATTACAAGCATCTGGCTTTTCCGGTTATACCGAAAGTCAACACCAAGTTGCTTATTTTAAATAGAAGACCCTATATATTTTAGGGTTTTCGAAAAGAGCATAAAATTCTGAGTCCAAAACGTGTAGGATAACCTATGCCTTTACCCAGCCATTTCAGAGATATTTTACATTAAAAAAAAATGACAGATGTAATGGTTTACAATAACCCAGTAGCAAAAAGACGGGTTCAAAAAATACTAAACTCCTGTTGTCGGTTCATCAATTATCTAAGAAAAAATGATCACATTACAAATACATATTTTTCTACAGTTAAATTGGTTAAATATTGAAAATACCTACAAATATCACTTGCTAAATCTCGTCTCAACATCCTCTTCTTCCTATAAGAAATGAGTTCGGTCCTACAATTTTTCCAAAGTGAATTATGATTTCGTTTAGACTAAAGAGTATAATATTTATACCAAATTGTATTCGAATGTTTAAAGCCATTTCAGAAATATCGCCGAATACAGTTTTAGTCAAAAACCATTAACTGAAAAACGGTTAACATTCAAAGGTAAGTTTGGAGTGTTTTAAACTCGGTTAAGTATATTATAGCTCCCATTACACTGTCATTTTAAATCTAGGACACCCTGTATAATGCCGTACCTACATTTTTGCAATAATGATGAAATCAATATAAATCTGTTTCTTTTAAACTTTTTAAATAAGAAATTTTTCGAGAGTATTTAGATATTTTTTTTATTTCTTCTTTTTCTTTCTCTTATTGCTTATAAGTTTTTACAAAATCATTTGCTTTTTTTGATACCAATCTTATTTACAAATATTTTTCTTATTTTGTTTAATATACAGTGTGTCCGAAAAGTATGGAATAAATTCATTATTTCTTAAACCAAAAATATTTAGAAAAAATCCTCGGACACGTCGATTATTAATTTCAATTGCGAACTTTACCCTTTATTTTTTTGTTATGAAGTTCTCACTATTTCCGTTATGATGTCATGGATATTCTTTTTAAGTCGAACACCCTAATATTTCTCCATTTTTGGATTCTACTTCAACAGCTGATTCTAAATATGTGTCACACTTAGCACTGACTCCGCTAATGACAACGCACTATTTTGTAAGTTTTGTATGGCGTCATGTCATCCTTTATAATTCTTGTGAATAATTTTTAAAGCTGTTTCAGCAGAAACATCTTCGAATTTTGTCTGGCTTTCCTTAATAGCTGCGGCCTCGTCTGGATTGAATTGTAGTATCACAGCTTTTATTTGTTGTAAATATTCAACATAATAAAATGCTGACTCCAACCATGTTCTCCAACGTGTAAGAATCAGCTGTGGTGGTTAGGGAATATCGGGACACTTGCTATAAAATGCGCGAAGACGTTTAGGAGATTTAAGAAACACTTTTTTAGTACTAGCTATTAATGTATCTACCTCTGGAAAACCTTCTCTAATAGTTTCTGCCATAAGGTATAAAGCATGCACTTTACATGTGACATTTACTAACCTACAACCGTGTTCTTGAAGAGAACGGCCTACTAAACGCATTGTTGCGGCATCATCGATCACAAACGTCAACACTTGACTTTTTGACAGGTCAAATTTTTCTAACGTCTCCAGCATCACCCGCGTAATTGTTTAACCAATACACTCAGTTAGTCTTTTGCTAGCTAGTAACAGTGGATATGTTGGTTTAAATGAGTCCAGTACTCGTACTATAACATTTACAATAGAATTTTTTTTTATAATCTGTCGTCTCGTCAACACATAACCACAGCCGTGTATTTTTTAGTACATATTTAATCTAATTTACCACGTCTTCGCTTACAGTTGGTACATAGTTACGCAACGTTGTGCGACTTGGTAACGTCACCTTGCGATTGTATTTATTCCAGAGCTCCTGAAATGGATGTTTATCGAGTATGTACAGCGGAACATCACAGGCAATTAGCATTAGGAGTAAATCGAACTAACTGTGTTGTCAAAGGCACGCCATTTTTTTTAGTTTTATGTTGCACAGAATTTATGTGACGTTGAAAATTACGATTGTCCCAGCACATCAGGTCTATCTTGCACACCTACAAATTATTTAGCACCATGTAGAATAAATCCGGGAATTCACTGATAAATTTATTCACTTTGTCAGCATATGGTGGTTTTTTGCCCTTGGGCAGGTCTGACATACTTTATTATTCAATTAATATCAAGAATAAAATACAAATATTAAAATTATCAACAATACAACGGAGAGAAATAAATTACGTTATTGACACCTCGACGCATAACAGTAGACTAAAATAGTAAACAAGTCTCGCTTACGTACTTGGGTATTTCTCTACCTGGCACCGCCCATGATTTGCGGATCGAAATGCCAACTCTACTCATAACTTAAGACTTGAGACTTGAGCCTAATAAATTAATAACTTAATAAGCCTAGACTAATTTACATTGAGTGCGAGATTGGGTGTTTAGCTGCCATATATAACCTTGATGAGTTTACTCAGGAGTAGCCTTCTTCGTCAGCGCTTACAATGTTGTAATTCCTTGATACACTCAAAGAGTAGTCCTGCTATAAAGGATGGTTACATATGCCATATATACTGTTGAGGGATATCTTTGTGTCCTTGAGAAATATTTATTGATGGGAAGTTCACCGGGGTAAGAGAAAAACGAAAGTAATTCAAATCAATCGCTAATGTTTTGACTATAACTTAGTCTTCTTCAGAGCTCTACAATGGTTAGGATACAATTATAAGACGACACAAAATTAAATTAAAATAATTGATTAAAACAAATAAAATTTAATAAAATTACATAGAATGTGAATTTAGATTTAAGATTTATAGATATATTTTAAGTCTAAATTCTCATTCAATAATAGTTAACAAAAAGTTAAAAAAAAAAGTATTGTATTTTTTTAGGAGTACTGTATTCACAAAAGATTTGTTTTTATTACCTTCCTCGCGGATTCATTTTCCATACAGCAATAAAAAGGCTCAGTATAATTTATTGCTCTCTTTTGCGCTATGTATAATCTTCTGTTTTTCATAATGTTAAAGCCAGTCTAAATAAAATATTTTCTTATTATACCTGTCGTGATGGCAGTGAAAAAAGTAAATTTAAGTAAAAAAATAATGTTAAAGGCATTAGTGATGATGGAATCTTTAAATTGAATCTATAAAACACCCCTAAACATATTCTGTCACCTTTGAAATATTCTGAAGTGAAATATCATGAAAAAAGCTAGCTGTAATAAATGCACATGCGCGTTGCAGACTGATATACAGGATGTCCGAAATTTATGAGGTTGAGAGGGTGTCAACCACAAGCATAACATTTTATAGGTATATTAGTTATAATGTTTAAGTGATGACATGGACAATAGGTCCAGACTATTCAAACGGGACACGGGAAAATTTCCGGTAGGCCCCTGTAAGGGTAACATAGAGACTCCCCCACTGAAACAAAAATGTAGTTCGACACAAAAAACTTTCAATAATTCATAGAGAGAAAAAAAGTTACTGTAATAATTAATAAAATTTCTGTGGGTTCACAGTGCATTCATTAAGTGGAGATTCTTTGGTACCAATACCTCGACACTAGTAATATACACACTCGTTTTAATAATAATGTTTTTTATAATATAAGGAACTAGTTTTCCTGTTAATAATGTTCATTGCTTCATTTATAACCTCACTTTAGTAAGTACCTTTTCACTTTATTATTATAGTTTGTAATTTAACAATTTTTGTAGAATTCCTGATGAAGAAACAATAAAGTTTCAAAAGCTAGAAAATTAAAAAAGAGTTTTTCTTTTTTTTTTTAACCACGAAACTGCATTCCCTGGTTAAATTAATAATTTTTGTTTTTAACTTAGACAATCGGCTAATCCAATCTCTGTACTTATGTATATATTTATATATATATATATATATATATATATATATATATATATATATATATATATATATATATATATAATTTTTTTATTTTATTTTATTATTATTATAATTTTAAATAATGTTATTTTTTTTTTGATTTATTTAGAGGGGTGATAATAAAATATTGTTTATTTTATTTGTATTTTATTTTGAGACTCTTCAGGGTTTGGGCAGGTTCCTGGCGTTTATCTGAAAAATAATCGTACAGCTCCAATTTCAAATGAAACACACCTTGACAGATTACAAAACAATATAGATTTAATAACAAATTTCTGGTATGTATTTAGGACATGAACTTTTGTACAAATGTAGCTTAAATTTAAAAGTAAATGGCCTTTTTATTTAGTGATCAGATCTGTTAACATGTATGCTTTTAATCGTCGAGTACCTAGGATTTATTTATGTTTTTACTTACGGCGATTTCTTGAACCTCACGTTATGGCGAACTCTGCTGAATAACGCTTCTGTTTATATTTTTGCTCAGTGCCTCGATTTCTTCTTCTTCCGTGGCAAATTTCAGATTCATAAAACTTCACTTACTATGGCTGCTCAGCACACTGGTTTTATATTTTCGTAGCACAACACTATATTTATTTAACAATCAGCAACATTTATTTAAGGTACGTACTTTACCTATTTTCCTCAAAGCACATTTACTATTATATACAATACTTTCCTTGCTCGTTGCAACTGGAAATTATTCTTAAATTCCACTCGGAATTATATTATGGTATTAATAATATTTAATTTAATATATTTTTTGTGTTTTAGGTTTACAAACCCTGTTTTAATATTTACGTGAACTTGAGAATGGACTTAATTTCTTTTGGAAAATATAAATTTAAAAATTTGAGGTTAGGGAATTGCTTATAAAATTTCGTGCTCTCATTTTGAGCTTTACATCCAAACTAAAACTTAAATATGGGCTTTTTATTGGCTTAATCTGACGTTTCTCCAAAAATCATGACACTTGATTTTTGAAATTTAAAATATGAAAATTTAATTCTCTTTTTTATTTCTTTATTATACCTTATGGCTCTAATTTTATTATTGATTAAAGATATAGAGATGATTAGCTTTATTTTGATATGCCATACTATGGCCTTTTGTGAATATTTAGAAAAATTACAATTGCAACAATTTTTAACAAATTCTCTTATATAACTAATTACAAACATCTAAACTACATACCAGAGATTATTTTAAGAACTAATGAACAATTCAATACTATACTTGCATGACTAAACACATTTAAAACATTATATTAATTTGCCTTTCGTCTTAGGACTTCGTCAAACCTCATTGGCTGGAAACTTTTTCAAATACAACAAATTACTTATAACTAACTGACTGGAAACAATAAATAGACGCTATTCTTCTGACAGCTATAAAAAGTTCAACAAATGGTTTTTATTTTGGAATAAACTTCATATTTGTCAAAGTTATATACCCCCTTGGACATAATGTTACAAATACACCTTTTAAATGTCCTTACATTTTGATGCTATAACGTTGTATTAGCTCACAAGGTGAGTGTCTTTCACTTTTGTAAAGTTTTAAAGTTACACGATGCACTTACTTCGTAGAACTGATTAAAATCTCAAATATCGTAGAGTTTACGCTACCCCAATTATGAAAGTAGTTTATAGCACTTTTTTCCCAGTGTTCATGATTGCTACCTTACTTGTAGCTATTTTATGACTAAATTTAATATATTTGTCTTTAACAAAGTTTATAATTTTAATTAATAACAATAAAATTTTATTTTTTTTCCAGGTTACCCAAAGGTTTTGGTACCTAAAATCATTAATCTTTTGGCTCTGGTTGCCATGCTATACACAATAGTCCTTCTGATGCTTATCCTAAATGGAACAATGCTTTTTAACATAACATAATAACATAAAGTTCATTTACCACGGTAGGTGTTTATATCTAGCGTTTAACAACATTTATTACAAGTTTTACCTATTTAATACGCTCTCATACCGCTCAAAAATTATCATTTTAATTTAAATATTAGTCTTTCTTTGTTTTAGTATTGGCAAAATATCTTTATTATTTTCTTTATATTATATCAACATAATTTTATGCTTATGTACCCTGTACATTATACAGTGTGTGGTTTGGTCATCGTAATATATATATATATATATATATATATATATATATATATATATATATATATATATATATATATATATATATATATATATATATATATATATATATATATATATATATATATATATATATATATATATATATATTGTGTGTGTGTGTGTATATAATAAATAAATAAAAATAAGTTTATTGAAGATAAAAGAGTAACAAACATTATTGCATAATTATAATTACATAATTATGTGTGTATATGTATGTATGTATATTTATTTACATATTTTTGCATTTTTTATATTATATTTGTTCCATTTTTAACTTATGTAAATACTCTTGTATTATGAGCACCATTAAATATTATTATTATATTATTATTATTATTATTATTATTATGCACTGTGCACTGTGAAAACAGTGTGATGTCGTTTCTCGCCAAAGCGAACCTTTTATATCGCACCCGCTAAATCGCATTATGTTTAATTTGTTAAATTTTATAAATTATGTTTTTGTTTTAGTTTGTTTACAGAGTTTTATATAATATTTATTTTATTACTCAACGTGAATAAAATAAACGTTTTTTGTATGTCTGTTTACTGAGATATGAAAATATAGGACCGTAATTTAAATTTTCCCGGTGAGCCCCTCTAGTATCAGTCCAGCTCTGTTGACAAATAACTTTTAAATTTACATAAAGCAAGATTTAGAAAAGTTATATGCATTTTCATCCCCTACTTGATTAATCTATAAAATTAAAGAAAATGGACTTCCTCGGATATACTGAATATTTTTTTTATATTTGAGTTCTAGATATTGAAAAACAAAATTTTGTGAGAATTGTTTTTTCCGGTATTTAAATATTGATATTCATATATAATATATTTTTTTACCTTGGCAACTCAAGTCTCATCGTTTAGATTCCTCACGAGTTCATCTCCATCTCGATGATGAAAATCTACTAGATGGAGATTGATCATCAAAATGTCATATGTGTCACACTATGCAGTTCTCTTAAACTAGGCTTTCCAAGCACGTATATTACATATTTCATACATTTAAAAAGGAATATTTCACACTACGGGTGTTTTATATAAAATATTTTTCCTACGTTCGTGACCCAAATAGCTGTGAAAAACAGCTCTAGTTAAATGTATAGCATATTTTAGTGTTATGTACCTAAACTAACAGATATATTTTTAGAAAAAGCATTCCAACGTGTCAAATGGTGTTTTCTAAATGGCACTTTTTGAAACTTCTTAATTTTTATAGAGCCATATTTGTCAAAAATTTAGTACTTTCTCCTTCATGCACTATAAGAAAAAAATCGACTGACTGCAGGGAGAGGAGGTAAATTATTATTATACATTGTACACGATACAAAATTGCTCAAAAACACAAGAATGTCTATTAATCTTTTTCCTGAACCTAAAATGTTGCCCGCGTTTCAAATAGACTGAATATATTCAAATAGACTGAATAAATATGCTCGCTCCAAATCTTGGACCCCTAAATTCTTATTTAGTCACGAATAACGCATATTTACGATATTGTCATTTTTGACATAGCAAATGCATACAGATGGTATATTAATATATTACTTAACAGTTCCTAAACTAATGCAATTCTAAAAAGGCACTGTTCATAACGATCTAATAATTTTGGGGTCCAGATTTTAGAGCGGGAAATTTTAACATGGGATTGAACTATCTATGTATATTTAACCTATGGGCAGTATCTAGGAACAAGTCTGATGGTGATGATGATTCAACTTTATCAGAAGATGGAAATATATCACTCCACGATACCAATGCAAGTGTGAGCATAGAAACCTTTTCAGATATTGAGGAGGCTGAATAAGACAATTGATTTATTTTGTTTTATTTTTTAATATAAAAATGTATTTACTTATTGTTAACTTGAAATATTTAACGTTTTTTGTATTAAAGAATATGAAAGATAATACATAAAGTTTTATTTTTTTTATTAACGGAATTCTACTATTTTTTTTTCCTTTCTTGGGGCTTACTACTACATCGATAATTCTTGGTCATCTAAAAGTACAATACTGGAAAAATATCCAAGAATCATTTATGTGGTAGTAAGCCACAGAAAAGAAAAAGAAAAATTTAGAGAATACCACAAATAACATTCGGACAATATTTAGTTTTCTAGTAATTCCCCTACATTAATTTAACTAAAATAAAACGTTATTATTTTGACACCACTGAAGCCATAATTAAATTAATCGATGTACCTAATGTATTACCTATATGTATAATCCAGTTTATATATTTCCATAAAATATCTATATTTTCCTAAAAAAGTTGAATATTCTCGAATATTTTCAAAAATTCTTGAAAATTCCCATATTCGCAACAATCAATAAATTACCGAAATTTTATACATCATTTATAAAACCCCGTTATATAATGGTTTCCGGAAGTTTAGAACAAGACTAGAAATTCATCTGCAGAATAAAGAAACCCATGTGGATTCAGTTATATTATTTACTAAACTAATTATTTATAACACTAATGTTGAATTGAATAAGGTTTATTTATTAAAAGCAATCTAGAATGCAATTTTTTCAGATATTTTTTGGTGGTCAAACTTAATAGCGTAAGATTTCTAAAAAATAATATTGTTCCGGCAAAGGACTGTGTCTGATTCCGTGGTTGTGTTACCAAATTGGCGTTACCAGTATTAAAACAAATTAAAGTCATGAACTCAAAATTTATAAAGATGGAATAAAAATTGTACAAGAAGGATGGAGAATATTCAAGAAAGTTCTAGACTATACATGGATCAATATATAAAGCATACAATGGGTCCAGGAGCTCAGTCTTAATTTGGAATTGTGCGAGTAAAGAGGAAATAAATTAGAGACTAAGAGTAGTGGTTTCTAAGTGTTTAATTGTGATATAGTTAAGTCTTTTATTAAGTTATTGTTGTTAATTATATTATTAGTTAGTTAATAAAATCGTGTGTAAATATTACTTGGATTTTCAGTCAATAAATCTACGGATTGTAGTCCTGAATTGGATTGGAACCTTTGATGTGGAAATAGGTTAGGTTAGGTTTGTTGTGAGTGGGTCGCAGTAGACCCTCCACTGCGGCCATCAGCAGGCCTATTGTGGCTCACGCCTAATTATATTTCGCCCAATAAGTTCAGTCTCTTAATGAAACTGATAACTTTATTGGGTGAGAATGTGTCCAGATCCTCTGGCAGCAGTTGCCCTTTGCCAAATATTGAAAATCGGATCCTCTCCACAGCGGGATAGGTGCATAAGATGTGGTCTGCCTTCTCATCATCCTCCAGGCATAGACGGCACTCGGCGTTTTCCGCTAGGCCGAGTTTATGAAGATGAGTAGTCGGCAGAGTGGCCGGGTATCCAGACAAGAGTCACTTTGTTGTTTTTACTCAAACTATTTAGAGCTTTCTGACAACTCTATACCGTTTTGGACTTACACCGGTAAGAGCCAAGAGCTTTTATAGCTGTTTGGCTATCTGAGAAAATTGTTATTGATCTGCGTGTAAGATGCATATATTCCAGCCTTCGTACACACAGTTCAATGGCATGAACCTCAGCCTGAAAAACAGTTGCATGAGCACCTAGGTTTGAGAATATCCTCACCCTTGGTCTGTAGCTATGTACTCCGGCTCCTGTTCCCTCGGGAGTTTTGGAGCCGTCTGTAAACCAACAACTGTCTACCTTCAGTAGGTCGGCTTTATTCCGATCCCACTCATCTCTTTCTGGAAAAAGGATGTTGAAGGTCGGCTCGTAATTAGTCATGGTAGGCATAGTATCCGAGGGCATTCCCAGGATGCTGTGATTTTCTATGTCATCCAGCAACCTGTTTCGCTCCATGTTACTAGTCTGCGGCATATTAATGGCCGCTTGTTGCAGTCTGTAGGTTGCCCACCAGGCTTCTCTCTCCAGATATATATGAAGGGGGGTGGGTAAATCCAGGAGGATTTCCATTGCAGCTGACGGTGTGGTGCTAATTGCTCCCGTTACGGTCATGCATGCTAGTCTCTGCAGTCCAGAGAGTTTGGATTTGGCTGTCCGTTGCAATCCTTTCGGCCACCAAACAATGAATCCATATGTTATCATTGGTCTGATGACCGTGATATAGATCCAGTAAATTTGTTGGGGACCCATGCCCCAGGATTTGCCACAAATACGACGGCATGTCCATAGGGACAACTTTGTTTTGTGGATTACCTTTTTCAGATGGGAGTTCCAATTAAGTGATCTATCCAGAGTGATTCCTAGATATTTCACCTCCTCCGCAAATGGAATAGTTTCACCCATTAAAGTGGGAAGTCTTAAGTCGTCCAGCTTCCTTTTCCAGGTGAATGGTACTATTACTGTTTTTTGAGGGTTTCCAGACATCTGTTCCCTGTCACACCAGTTACTTACTGCATCCAGTGTCTCTTGAAGGGTATTTGATATTACTCCTTCAGATGTGGAGATAGCACTGACGTAGTTTTCCTCAAAACAATATCACCATATATGCACTAGATGCGCGTTTCGCCAACCAAGTTGGCATCATCTACAGATGATTAAAACTGTTTTAATCATCTCCAGATGAAGCCAACTTGGTGGGTGAAACGCGGGTCGAGTGCAGTGTTTCGGTGTCTTGTGGAAAATTACGTTAGTGTTACGATTTGAAGTATTTGTGTGGACAGCAAACAAGTAACAGTATTATTTATTTAGTACAGATTAATATCTTTGTTGTTAATTTATGAACATCCTGTACGCATTATCTAAAATTTAAAGGCCCTGTTTAGTAGTTTCAAGCTAAGCAGACACTTTTATGGAGAATACTTTTCATTATCAACATTAGATGAGACAGCTCCCTTTTAACCACATCGTGAGACATACTGTACACGCGAATATCTAGTGTATAGTAACTGCACTTTTATACTAAAATAAATGTAGGTTGTTACTGAACACTCAGAAAATCGTTTTCCTACAAATACAACGAATAAAGAAATCAATAATCACTTCTTTTAAAAACAATTTAAAATTTTCAAATAGCAGATTTTCATGATGATATGGTAGCTAACGGTATTCTAAGTAGAAACAGTACCCAATAGTCAGCTTTAAATTGGTATTCCGTGTGCAACTTTGTGAAGCAATATCATGTTATACATCAAAATTTTCGGAAAAATATGTAGATTACGAATCTCGATGGGGCGTACCTCTCAAGGCTGACCGAAGGGAGAAAACTACCCTTAAACAACCCCTATATAAAAATAAATGTTACGATAAAAAAATAGCTGTAAATATTTTCTAAAATTTATTTATTTGCTTGAATCTCAATGGAGCGTACCTCTAAGGGGTGGCTGAAGAGAGAAAATTACCCTAAACAACCCCTATATAAAATAAATGTTACGATAACAAAAATTGCTGAAAATATTTTTTATATATTTATTATATATTTGTACAGTTTTAACAAAACAAAATTATGTCCAGTGCATCGTCAGAGTCAGTATAATATGATTTTTCTTCATCTGTTCTAATGTTTGAACAAAATTCTGGATCAGCCTCGCATTCATACATTTCCGTGCAACGTATTTTTTGGGTTCAACATTTGCATCTTTGAGCACAATTTTTTTTTTACAAGAACATTTTATAAGATTCAGTATTTCTTCAGGTGCGCAAGGAAGAGTACACATAATGGGTTCAAATTCTCCGTTGTCCAATTTCCAACCGTAATCCGTTGGTGGTGGTAAATTTGGATGAGCCTGTGTATCCCGATTCCATTCAGTACACTGGTAGTGACATCTTTGTATTGCCGGTTTTAACGCTGCTTGAGTGGAGGGCATATTATCAGTAGAAACTTGCCTCTGTGCAAACAACCACCATCTTAATTCTGCTAGACTTTTAAAACATTTTTTGGATGCTGAATATAAAGAACAGATTAAAGCCTCGATCTGTTCAAAATTAGATTCACTTAGTGTTTCGTTTTTACCTAAAGAAGCCAATGCCTGAAGCGTAGATGGAGTCCCTTCCGAAAACTTTTTCCAAAAACTAATTTTAGCTTTATCCTTAAAACCTCCTGTAACATCTGATCCTGAAAGGGCATGAAGACCTGGAAGTGCTTCAGCTTTTAGTGGCCCAAGGGCGCCGTAAATTGGTTGCAAAGGTATTTCACGACCGCTAGAACCAATACAAATGAACATGGTATCCTTAGTTAATGAAAGAGCTCGCCTTACAGCCAGTACCAAAACATCTGTATCTGGCGAAAAAATTCTTAATATGTTTGCTCCCCTTTTAGATGCATCTAAAGAATGGAAAATTATTCTGGTATCGGCCTCTTCGTGAGAACTCTTTAAATGATTCATATCGCCGTATATCACAGTACAAAGCATTGTATCCTTATAAGAGCAAACGATCTTTTTATTACACATATTTCCTGATGCAATAAGATTTTCTGAAAAATACTTGGTTATATCTTCCTTCGTTGAGGTGTGAGACAAAGATTTTTAATGGTTGTATTCTTTATATTAGTTTTTTCGTCAACATGGTAACGTATAGGGTCTGTACCATTTTGCCTTCTGATTCTTTCTGAGGACTTAAGGGAGCCAATAATAATAAGTATAAAAAATAACGTGTATTTCAGAATATAAAGCATATTTTTTTAACAGTTTATTTGAAAACTGCTCAGATAAGTCAGAAAGATAGACGCAATCTTTTAGCAGAAGCAAATTATTTTTTGGTAAAAATATAAAATAACAAAAATTTCACCCCCGCCGGCGGGGTGGAACTTCCTAATATTAATTTTTTTAGTAAAACTCATTATATTTTATTATTTTAAGTAAGCTTGGGTCAATTTAATCAAAAAATGCAATTTTTTAATTATATATTTCACCCCCGCCGGCGGGGGTGGGACTTCCTAATATTAATTTTTTAGTAAAACACATTCTTTTAAAATTATTTTAAGTAAGCTTGGGACAATTTAATCAAAAAAAGGATCGTTAGGGGTGGTTTTACCCCTCTGCCACCTTTTGCGAGATGCGCCCCATACAAATTCGTAATCTACACATTTTTCCGAAAATTTTGATGTATAGCATAATATTGCTTCACTAATTTGCACACGGGACCTAATATTTGTACAATTTAAAACTGACTACAAAATAGGTTGTTCCCGATTTAATAAAAGAATTGAATGATGATCAGAATGTTACATATTTTTATTTCTACGTTGTTTTCCTAGCCAAAGCAGTTTCCCTTCCCACCAAAAGTACTAGTTCAATAAGGAACATATGTATGTAAACAAGTTTACATTGATTAAAATTTTTATCTTAAAAAATATATCATTTCCTTTACTTCAAGGCAATAAGATAATCACCAAACTTAAACAAATTTTACCTTAGATGGCAGTCAGCTTCTACGTTTCTACCTCAGCCAGTTTAATGTTAGTTTTGTTCTAAAATATGACGTATAAATTTAATCTTTCGTGTAGTATAAAATTAGCCAACGATAGTCACGTACTTGTATACTTTTATCTTAATTACCTACAAGGTGTAGTTTTGTGCACCCTCGCAAATCTCCGGCTGCATATCAGCGGACAGATGGCTCTACCTTTGGAGGGTAGCGACGTGATACTGAGACTATTTCTGGCACGAAAGTATATTATGTAATCTTTAGATAAGAATAAAAACAAGCATAATGTTTGATTTATTTTTTTGTACAAGATATTCCTAGATTCATAATTGGTAATACATTTGTACGTAGCAGAAAAATTTCTTAAATTATTTAACACAACTAGTAAACCACAGAATGGTAAATTGGTTTAGTGACATGTCGATGTCAGACAAAATTACTATAAACAGAAGAATCTTCTCTTACAGATTGTGTCATTGGGAAGGGCAAATACGTTATCTGTGGATAAGGGTCACCGAGCTGGAAATAACCCATACTTAATGAGTCTTTCGCCCTTTATAACCAAGATACAGGTTCATTTATCAATTTTACCTCTTTCTTTATTGACTCATAACTTACGAACCACCCTGTATATTTTATTGACATTTGTCACACATATTCTCCATCACTTGATGAATCCGCTAAGGCATTAAAATAAAGAAAATCCAGGTTCGGCTTGACGAAAAATTAACAAATTCTTCCTTACAAATCCACCAAATGGGTAATTCTAAAATATACTCTTCATAGTGTTTGTGATTATTTGGTTATAGATACGCACCTGTAATTACATTTTCTAGTGGTCTAGAGGCATACAAATACAAATTATGTAGGTTTTAGAGATACATATTAAGTAATCTTCATTAATTATGACGTAATAAAATTAATAAAATGCATTTGATTCCATTGTGCACCCCCAAGATGCTACTACAATTTGAAATTAAAATTTTAGTAGTAAAATTTTCTGTAGAAAAATAAAAAGCACATTTTTGAATTCAGTTTTTATCGCTCTTATCAAATAAGAAAAGAAATTTTAAAAATTCAGATATACAGGGTGTTGTTTTGAGGATGGAAGAATTTCTTAATTCCAGATAAAATTATCTTGGTAGTACGTTTGGTGTATCTTCGTCCCACAAATTAACAGTTTTTTTTTGGAATTCCTCTGAGGGAAAGTGTTACCGAGCTCACTTTCCATTTTATTGTATCGCTTTGTAAGACTTTCCTCTTAAACGGGCCGTACACGGTGATGCATGTTGCAATGCATGTGTCGATACATAATAGGTTTAACGATGCAAGTGGCAAAATGTATGGCGTAGTTTCACTGAAATTTCATCAGTGGCATTGATTGCACCATTGTACGGGATACAGCGCAACCGATACTAATGCAAGTTTCAACATTTTTGACCACGCAGCACCAAAACTTCATTGTATCAGTTATTTACTGCGTATTTGTAGACAACTGTGGAAAAATATCGCGAAGTTTTAGAACAATTTATTAATAAGTATTAGAATCTATGTTTATGGAATAGATTAACTGTTTTCTATCGATTGAAAATGTGAGGTTATTTTTGAATTGTAGAAGATTATAGAAATCAACACATACAGTTTTATCCAAGTTAATAATTAACCTGTTACTATCACACCACTCTCGGAAGCCAACCAATATCGAATTAACATTTGAAAACAATTTCATTGTTTTTGTCAGATTCAATAATTGATGTATCGTCTGCATACATAAAAACCCCGCATTGAATATGTTCTGGAAGATCATTTACATATAACAAAAAAAATCAGCGGCCTTAATACACTCCTTGTGGTGTTCCTATGTTAACGTCGTAAATTTGGGAGATGGCATTATCGTATTTAACAAAGAATTTACGATGTGAAAGGTACGAAATGATGCAAGAATTAAGATTTCCCCTTACTAGTGCGTTTAATTTTTCGGAAGCAAACTCTACATTAATGGTATCGAACTCCCGCGATAAGTCGGAAAAGATTCCCACAACTGTATCTTTTATAACCAATTTGTTATATATATGTTGAATAAATTAAACAGAAGCAGTTTCAGTCGAAAAATCTTTTCTAAACCCATGCTGACAAGTACTTAATAAGTGATGCATTTGCAAAAATTTGTTCATTTTATTTGCCACGACTCTTTCAATTATTTTACAGAAAGTGCTTAACATTGATATGGGACGGTAGTTTTCCATGGACTGCAGATCCCCCTTTTTTAGAATTGGGATAAGGATAGCTAGTTTGAAAGCGTTTGGAAATTGTCCAAAAGAAACTAAATAATTTATTATATCTGCTAGAGTTTTTACCAAGATATCTGAGCAGTCTTTAATTAAGTGAACAGACGCGTTGTCAAATCCCGTTGCCTTTTTATTGGCCAATGATTTTATTACGACAAGAACATCCTCTTTAGTAACAGAAGTAAAAAACATTGTAAAGCCATATGCATTTGGCAATGTGGTACAGCTTCTTGACAAGTTGTCACCAAAATGCGAACTTAATTAATCTGCAACAATTTTAGAAAAGTAGTCACCGAAAAAGGATGCTATTTCTTTTTTTCTGTGTAACGTAATTGTTTTCGTGCATCAACGTAATATTGTTTTGGTTCTTTTTACCAGTCGATTTCTTAATAATGTTCCATAAGGTTTTTGATTTATTCTGAGAATTCTGTATTAAACTGGAAAAGTGTGCCCGTTTTTCAGTCCGAGTGAGATAACCAATTTCTTTTTTCAAATTTCTATATTGGGTATTTATTTCATCGTCATTCAGTATTTTTTTATGTAGTTTAAATCTTTTAGTTGTCGAAGCTTCTTATTTAACCCGTCACTGCAGTTGATTTCATCAGATTTTTTTATTGTTAGTATATCAGATTTATCAAATTTCTTGGCATTTATTTATATTATTTTATATTGCGTAAATCGCTGGCTATGTCACATAATGTACTTTTTACAGATACAAATAAGTTTTACCATCATATTTAATATTTATTATTCATTTTTAATACCTAATAGTGGTCTATTATCAGCATATTGAGATTCTTCTGCATTGAAATATTCTAATTTACATGATATAGTCTACTTTAGTTCTAATTACTTTTACTTTTTTTTCATATAAATTCTTTATTGTAAACGGTATTTTAGGTAAATCACATAAAAATTGAAGTTAGTTTTTCTTTAGAAATGTGCAGGAACCAGTAACATTACGCGATATTAGTTTCTTTAAAATTAATTTAAAAATTATAAAATTACAAGTTTTACGACCCGGGAGATTAACGTGTACCAACTAAAGATGTAGACTTTTCGGAGGGGTGAACTCTCAGCAGACGGACGTCATCGTTAGCACCCCTGCACACGCTCTCCCCAATCTTCCCTAACCTACCCTATAATAATAACGGTGACATTTGGCCTGCGCGTGTTATTTCGTTTGAATAATCCACCACCGACAGCTGAGCTCATCTCTGCTGTTTTGCCGTAAAAAATGTTGGGGATGTTTTCATTTCTTTTATGACTTTCTCCGTTGCAATGCATATCGTACCGAATATGATTAGGGCCATTGCTGAATATGCTTTTTTAGGGCATTGGGAACTTGGAACTATATATTTCATGTTACATACAACTTTATTTGATATATGGATAGGTTTAGTGGTACAAGTCACGTTTTCATGGAAATGTATGCTTTTGTCTGAAATTTACTTAGTAAACTAATTTTGTTGTGGACATAATGTAAATACCCACACTCGAAACAACTTGTGTTAAATTCGGTCAAGTGAATGTGCCGCGAGTTGGAAAATAAAGTTACAAGACGATACTCCCACAATCAACAATAGAGACATTTATTATTAATCGGTTTATTTTTGTTTTGTGGTCTACAAAAGTGTTATGTATAAGTTTAATTCTTTACCTAGGACTCAACTTGGTGGATATATTTAAATTTACTTTAGTTGAACATTTTTAATATTGTATTCCCACTAATAGCATAATTTTCAATTATATAACTGCAGAAATAAAATGATTAAAATCTTATTCTGCTTTTATCGAAATATATTTTATATACAGGTGACTCGTAATTACGGGGTAATACACATATTTTTTTATTCTGTAGTATGCTTCCCAGATTTAAGATCGTTTCTATTTCATAAATAGAAAATTTACTATAAAATTAAAATTATTTTAAAACATTTATTGACATAATTTAAAAAAAAATGACCTTATCAAAAACATATATGTAATTCAAAAATCAAAGCAACTCCTCAGTGTTAAGAAAAATTTTCGGCTGTTATCTTTCTTAGCTGTATAAGTCTTTTTGCCACATGTCAAAGAATTTCATCCCGTGTTATAATGCATGCCATTATAACACGCCATTGTGTTCTCGTTAAGTCGATTCAAGGGGGCATTTTCATTTGGTATTTTTGACTTCGTCACTTCAACTATTAAACGATAATGGAATCCACCACTAAAATTTTAAATGGCAAGGGTGGTCAAACAGTACACCATTTAAATGCACGTTAAAGTTTCTTTTATAACAATATCTTACTCCTATAATTTGATGTTAACTCAAGTGAAACTCGACGACCTCGTCCCGTCTTCTAACTATTTGAATATCAGCGTATACGCAGAAGCTATGCCTTAGGCAAGGATTGTGTAGATGATATACCATCCTTCGGAAGGAATGGAAAGCAGTCAGTCCCTTGTCTATTAGTTATTAGGCAAGTAAGAAATTCCTACTCTTCGATTGAGAAGAGGTTCGACAAAATTTCTAGGTTGGGGTAACTCGCCTCCTGGCCTGGGTTATTGACCTTGGTAGCGCAAATAGGCCGACTTTAAATAAATGAAAAGAAAATTACTTTTTAAATGACCCCAGGGAAAGAAATCTAAGGGAGTTATATCTGGTGACTGTGGGGGCCATTCAATAGCACCTCTTCCTCAAATTCATTGATCCGGAAACCCTTCATCCAAATACTGCGGCACAGGCAGTGCGGAGGATCATATTTGAACACCAGTTGATCTTGGAGGTAATGCTCATCATTCTTGATAATATTAGTAAACATTGGATTAATGTTATCTTCTAGCAACTGTAAATACATATTTCCAGTTAAATTACAATTAATCTTTCTGGGTGAAATATCCTCGGATTATGATTTGACCAATAGCGACAATTATGGCGGGCGACTGTACCATTTACGAAAAAACAGACGTTATAAGCGAAATTTGGATTGTTAATAGCCTGTTCACTTATAACTTCACAAATTTACAAACTGGGGTCAAAGTAGTCTTCATTGAGTTCCTGTAGCAAACACAGATAGGTCCTCTATGGTAGCAACTGAATTTTCTATAGATGGAACGTATGATCCGTTGAATACTGGTTCTGTTAACACCGAACACAGCAGCCAATGGCCTCGGCCATTTTTTAGCCTATTTTCAGCATTTCGCTTTTTATAGGCTACAGACCCGGTCTCCCGAAATTTTGTCACTAACTCCAAGACATACTTCGTTACCTACATATTATTGATCATCTTCTGTTCTATTAACACATTCATTGTTTCCAAAAGTGCAATAATTTCAACCTTTTCTGCAATCATGTAAATCATAATTTTCATTGTGCAAACAAAGTGAATACAACAAAATGAGAAGTGTTACTTGCCATTAGAGTCACAGACCAGGCACTGAATAGTCCTGCTTTAAAAATATCAGCTAACTGGTCTGACTTTTTTACCTTCAGTGTGATCAAATGAAAACAAAGCAAAAAACGTCAATACATTAAGACGAATTCACTTGGGAAATATTCATTAAATTCTTTAGCCTTGGAATGCAATTTCTCAAGAACTAGTCCATATTTAAAAAGATACCATTGTAAGGATAATTATGAGCTTTAAACGATGAGAGCTTGATTGATTTGACCCCCTTGTCTTTAAAAAATTTAAAGTGAATTCCACCACCGCTTAAGGGTTGAAGTGGCGCAATTGAAAATATCCAATGACAGTGACGGGTCCGAGCATTTTTCAGAAAAATGAGCTTATATGTAAAAAACAGGCATACTTCGCTGTGTGACCCTATATATTTTAGTTAGTTATTCTTTGCTCTTTGTCTTAAATAATATTATTTTCTTACACTTCCGAGTTTCACTTATTTTCTATATTTTATTAAATGTTTGTATAGTCTACAAAAAAGATTTCCTAATACCGAGATATTTTCTCTTTAATGTGTAGGTTCAGCGTCTAAAAATTGCGCAACGTGTCTGATACAATTTTTAAATATCCCCAAAGGAAGCGATTACAGGCACTCTGTATTGATTTATTAGTAATCTTAAATCTTCTAACAAAAACTATTTCTCTGAGGTCGATAAGGCCCGACCGCCAGCCATCAGCCTCAACAAAATTGGCCCCTTCATTCCATAACACTGTTCCACACAATATTGCACTATTCTTGATACGTAAAGAACATTAAATATGTTATACAAAATTTTTATTTAAAATATGGTGAAGATGATAGTTCTTTGACATATTTATTGTTAATGTAAATTAATAAATAGTTCTATGGGAATATAGGGAATTTCTGAAAAAATTAAAACTTTTTATACTGCTTTTTTATTTTTAGGAATACGTAAAAACAAAAATACTTTCTAACTTTTTATTTTATTTAGTAATATGGTTATGGATACACCAAATAACACTTCAATTTCTTGAAATACTTATCCATTAGCTTCATTTTGTTAAATGGTGGAAATTTATTATTATGTTGGGTAAGGGTCCTTATTCTTGCCGACGTTTCGGTAAATTTTATTACCACCTTCAGGGAAATTAATTATGAGTTGCCACCATATAATATATATATATATATATATATATATATATATATATATATATATATATATATATATTAAATATGATTTGAAGAAAACAACTACTCAGCGGGCAAATACCCCGACCTGCATTGAATTACACCTTCAAATCATGATAGATGGAAAGCCAATATCATTTGTCAATTCCTAACCAGACATAGATCGATTTCGAACTTATTTGTTCTCTTCAGTATGCCATAGGTTATGGAACAGACAAATGATAGTGGCCAACCTGCTAGTTATATGCTAACTAAGGTGAAGTGAATAGTGGTGAGAGGTATGAAACTTCTCATATGGTCTGAATGCTACTATCCGACCGACATCCTAGATGTCTCTGTGGCGGATAGTGACTTGCATCACAGCAAGTACCGAGAGCGGCGACCCCTAGCCCAGGTGGACTAAACTAATGTTATTAAATATGATTTGAAGAAAACAACTACTCAGCGGGCAAATACCCCGACCTGCATTGAATTACACCTTCAAATCATGATAGATGGAAAGCCAATATCATTTGTCAATTCCTAACCAGACATAGATCGATTTCGAACTTATTTGTTCTCTTCAGTATGCCATAGGTTATGGAACTGACAAATGATAGTGGCCAACCTGCTAGTTATATGCTAACTAAGGTGAAGTGAATAGTGGTGAGAGGTATGAAACTTCTCATATGGTCTGAATGCTACTATCCGACCGACATCCTAGATGTCTCTGTGGCGGATAGTGACTTGCATCACAGCAAGTACCGATATATATATATATATATATATATATATATATATATATATATATATATATATATATATATATATATATATATATATATATATATATATATATATATATATATATATATATATATATATATATATATATATATATATATATATATATATATATATATATATATATATATATATATATATATATATATATATATGTATATGTATGTATGTATGTATGTATGTATATAACAAAGTATAGAAGGTTACTGCGGGATGGGATGTAATAGGAAAAAAAAAGAGAATAATGGGTATTGCCCGCAAAAAAAGGATGAATCCGACGACACGTGTTTCTGAGTCACTACTCGTAATCATGACGGCTATAAGTTGTAAGGATAGGTACAACTTAGGTACAACAACACAAAAGGAAACCACTGATAGGAAGCGACAAACAAAAAATTTTGTTTGTATTTATCGCACATTTGAATGCAACATATGAATAAATTCCTTATTAATAGTACTAATAAATGGTACCATGGTACCAATATGGTTCCATTTGAAAAAAACGAGTTTTCCCCGAAAAACCATTTTGATGAACTTTATTTGCTCATAAATCACGTAATTTAGTATTTTGACGCGATTTCGATTTTTCTAGTATTGCACGGGTCATTTAGAATAAATCGGAATCGTCATGGCACACTTAAATGGAAAACTAAAAATCATATTATAAAAAATATTGGCGTTTGAAATGTCACTTATTTAGTATCGCTAGATTCAGAAAATTATGCAGAATTAAAAAATGCAATAACATATAGGGTGTTCCAATTAAAAATCGAAAGTTAGTGTCACTTCCGAGGAAACCGGAAGTGAAAAAAAATCACTTGTGTGTCGAAAAGTGCCGCTTATTATGTATATAGGATATCCCAAATTTCAATCGATTATCTTCAATACTAAAGTAGAAAAGTGGTTGTACCTTGATCCTGTTATACCCGGTATACATTTAAATTGGATACCTAGTGAGAACGCAGCCTTAACCCATTTTAAATATACTCTTTTGTAAGTACTTGCAAATTTTATAGGTCGATTGGAAGACAGATTTTAGGAATACTATAATTCTTAACTAAAACGCCAAATACTTATTAATACAGTTAATTTTTGTTTTTTTTTTCAAATTCCTGTAATAAATGTTATAAAAATTCTATGTTGCAAAGTCATATGGTTTCTTATATACGCATCTGAAACGTGAATACATTATAAAACGTATATTTTGAACAAAATTAAGACCCAGGACCCTTGTACTCTACTGTAATATCAAATATTATGTATATATTAAACATACTTTAATATTGTTAAATAATTCAGTCATGAAACATACAAATCAAAATATGCTATCGAAAATATATTCTATAAATATGATATTACAATCGATACGGTGCATTTCCATACACTGTCAATGAATTCGAAACACTGAAAACAGCTTCCTGATCTGATAAATTTGCATCACAATGATGGAGGCTTTATAGACATAATTCATTATCTGTTAATAAATATGTCATTTATGCTTCATAATATTTAATATCGCGAAAATGGCATCAAAGGGGGTTATAAAATATAATAATCACTGGGTGCTGTGACTTACAACAGTAATTATTTGTTAAATATTCATAGCATCGTAACTTAGTTTTAAGATTTATCTATACAGTTTGTAATAAAAGTAAATTAAACCCTTTATGCATAACACGGGTTCAGATATCGACGAGTCATGACGTCAAGAAACAGGGTCAGCGTAAGGGGAATATTTTTTATTCATTTATATATCAATTAAAACCAAGTATTTTTTTAAACTATTACTGCAAACTAATATTTTTGAGTGGCTTACCTTGTAGTGTAGTCACTAGTGGAGGTAGTAAAGTGAAAGTATATTGGCAATAATAGTTTACACCAATAATTTTTTTTGCCGCACTGCACACTTATTCACAGTTTTTTTAAATAATGTAGTTAATATCGGCCTATTTCCACTACCAGGGCCAAAAACCGACGCCAGGACACGAGCTACCCTCAACCTGGAAATTTTGCCGGACCTCTTCTCTAACGAAGAGTGGGGATTTTTTACTTGCCTAGCATATAATAGACAAGGGACCAGCTGCTTTACATCCCTTCCGAAGGATGGTATATCACCTACACAACCCTCGCCTAAAATGGCATAGCTTCTGCATATACGCTGATATACAAACCGCTAGAAGACGGGACAAGGTCGCTGAATTTCACTTGAGTTTCTTAACTTTCATATCAAATACAAGTACTGTTTGTAACGGTCCGTTTTTCGAATAAATAATTTGGATTACATTCCTTATAAATTATATGTAAGTTAATTGAATTATAAGTTAAATTCCAAATTCGAATAGAATAATTTTACAAAACCTTATTGCACTAGCTATTTAGTGCGCCGCTACTGTGAGAGAGAAAAATTGTTTATAGCAGGCGATCTCGTCATGCGCGTTCAAAGGACGAGGTTCCCTGGTAGATAGCCGAAGAGCGAGGACTGCGGGCAGACAGTCTAGAGACACGGCAGTGAGTAGAGCTAATTGTGAGTTAAATTTTGTTTAAGCTTGATAACTTTTGTGAGTTGGAAAATGGATGGACATGTGATACTGACTTGTTGAAGTAGCTGAGCTTATTGGAATATCATAAGGCCCAGGCCGTACCTTCGGCACAGAAGCAGCGAGTAAGAATGTTTAATTATATTGACGTCTCGACGAAAAATATATAAATTCAGGAAAAGCTTAACTTTGAACACCCTAGGTGCCTAGTACCCATTAACTTGTGGTCAGACTTTGAGTGCCTCGCAAGTGAACAATAAATTGTTGACATGAGTTACAAAACGAACTATCTCGACAGAAGTTATTGGCGCATATTTAAAACAGGGAAATATTTATAAAAACGCGATATTTATTTGAGGTGCTAAACAATCCACTTTGTGCCTTGTGGTAGATCTACTATTCGATGAACTGTGATTAAACCAGGATTGTTGTGTAAAACACATTTTAGTTTTTTGTTTACGAGTTCAGCAATGTCTCTAGACAATTGATGTATATCAAACTCTTTCTTAAATCCTGTCCCGGAAGCCGTTTTGTTTACACGCCTATGAAATTCAACTAAAATGTAAAATAGAGTGCCTAATTGCACACTACGGAACAACCTCTGAATTTATTTAGGAAGTAACAGAAGTAAAACCTTTGCTGTTATCTGGTGATATAATAAAATCCTAAGGTGTTTCAAAGTTTGTTTGAAGTTATTCGATAAGAAATGTTATAAATGTCTTATTTTTTCAAGTATTGTATGTTGTACTACATTAAAAGAGTTAGGGAATTAGAGTATTATATTTGTTTCATTCCTAATATCTAAAATTATCCGAATATAAATGAAAACGCAATGTATTTTTCTATTTTAATTACTTAATCTTATGCTTCTGCCTTCTTACTATCTTTGTGTAGGTTATTATTGTGTAGGATACTTTATTTCATTATCATTTGTACAACTTATGACTTTGGCCCATCTTTATTTGTTTATTTAAGGGAAGTTTGGAGATATAGTGGAGAAGAATGTAATTCTTCTGTCAGGCAGATTTCACTTTTTGAATATGTCAACTCTGTTTGAAATCTGTTAGTTCAATCAATTAATTAATTTGTTGGTAACACATACGACACAAATGACGGTAAATGGTCCACCTACAGCTAAATTCTGTCTGATATTTTGGCAGAAATATTCCGGACTTCGTCCGGATTGATTGATGGGCGTATTTCATCTAGCTTAAGTAAATTCTCTTCTGGAATGCCTCGACATCTTTTACAGGTGACGAATTTTTTACAACATACTGTGTATCTTTGAATAAAGAGCAGGAATTTGTATGGAACATGTTGTTCAGCTACATACTGCTAAGTGGTATATTCAACATTCGTCTGATAACCATAAGAATTCGAAATCTATCTAGGTACTGCTGCCTGATTTGCAACTCTAAGTGATTTAAGAGTATGGTATTAAGAACTTGTCTGGTTGCAATGAAATGTTGGCGTAAACGCCTTATCTAACTGCGAGATACAGTCTGACTGGGAACCACCAAAACCATGAAATCAAAATCAATCAATCAACATCTTACTTTTTACTACAGTTGAATCAATGGATCTTGGCTTGCACGTCATAACCTAGAAGCTGCTGAACTAATCGCAATAGATAAAAACGCGTGATAAAATGAAATCACTGCCAGGCACTGTACATACAGGCAAGTGAGATATGGTATGGTTGAAGTTATGATTTACGCACTTTATGTCTTACTCATTCTATAACCAGTGAATGTTTGTCGTAGATATTGAAGACACGCACGTCTTCTATACGACACGCATTTCTTAATAAGATAGATAAAGACAAAGAATTAGTTTGTTGTTGGTTGTGGCGTGCACGCCAAAATTCATTGATTCAAGTGTATTCCTCCACATTCATATATCTATATTTTTTAAAAGTCTATTGACCTATTCACTTATGGTAAATTTTGTGACAGTTTTCAAATATCGTGACTCTGTACTCACATGGACAATACTCTATTGTAATTCTTCCACCAGCATCAATTTGTTACGGTGAAAATGGGATATTTTTCTCTACTTGTTAGCGAGATGCTCTTATAAAATTTGTTTGCAATAGGTTGGATATTTGTTTTTTAAAAGTTGTTGAGAAAAGGGCTTCATTAGAATTCTATTCTAGATTATACGATCTTATTAATTAAAATGTGCCAAAAGAGAAACCGTGTTCACGTAAATATCCAGTTTGGTTTAATAAGAATTTAATAATTAAATTAAAAAATAAATATAAAGCAATGAGAGGTACAACACATGTAAAAGTGATGAAAATCATAATGCGTTTAAAAAACTAAGAAGTGAATTTAAAACCGAAAATGAATTAGCTTACAAACAATACATAAATACATAAAATTGAAAACGAAATAAAAGTTAACGCAAACAAATTTTGGACTTTTTTTAACTCTAAAAAATCTCTTCCGTCTATTCCACTAAATATGAAATACAATAACACCGATATGAGCAATCCGTCTGAAATTGTTTCATCATTCGCCAATTTTTTCTCCAAATCTTTTTCGGAACCTAATATTAATGTCAATCTTAAAGAACTTGACGGTACCGTACCAAATAACATTTTACACCAAACTGAAATTACCGTTAATGATGTTGAGAAAGCTATTAAACAAATTAAAGCAAATATGACTATGGGGCCGGATCAAATACCTGGACTTCTTATTCGCGACTATGCCAAAATTCTTGCAAATCCTTTATGTATTATATATAATATGATTCATAAGAATTCTACTTTTCCAGATTTGTGGAAATTGTCTAGAGTCACACCTATAATCAAAAAAGGAAGCACTGATGATATAACTAATTATAGACCAATTACTATAATCTGCAACTTTGGTAAAATACTAAAAATTGTTATATATGATCACTTATCTGCCCATGTTAGCAACTGTTTATTGCCTGAACAATATGGTTTTGTCTCTGGAAGATCAAGAATAACTAATCTGGTTATCAAAACAAAATTTGTCAGTGAGGTCTTAGATCAGAGAGGTCAGGTAGATGTCATCTACACTGACTTTTCTAAGGCTTTTGATAAATTAAATCATATAATTTTATTACACAAATTTCAACATTTTAGTATATCAGTGGACTTCTTAAACCTGGTAGCATCCTACTTAATTGACCGCTGGCAATATGTTCAAGTTAGAGGTCATAAATCAGGAAAATTTTTGCAAACATCCGGTGTACCTCAGGGTTCCATTCTTGGACCCCTGTTTTTCATATATTTATAAACGATATTGCTGCTAAGCTTGATGTAAGATACCTTTTTGTGCGCTAACGATTTAAAAATATTTTGTCAAATAAACTCACTGGCTGATTGCAAACTAATTTAAACCATATAAATGATTGGTGTATCGAAAAAAACCTATTTTTGAATATCAGTAAATGCAATATTGTGTATTATTCAAGAAAGCAAAATGTTTACCTATTTGACTATAAAATATCCAATATACCTTTAATTAGACCTAATAATGTGAAAGATCTTGGTATCCTTTTTTATCCAAAATTAACATTTGTTGAGCACATTAACGACGTCATCTTTCAAAACATTAGGATTTGTTCTAAAAAACATCTAGGATTTCACCAACATAGATTTATGTAAATTATTGTTAATTCTTTAGTTAGATTTAAATTAGAATATGCTTCAATTATTTTTAGTCCAATATACATTTGCCACATTACAGCAATTGAAAACATTCAACGGCGCTTCCTAAAAAATTTGCACTTTAAGACGTTTGGTTGGTATCCTTTGCTAGGGCAATCCACATGACAATCTTTTATCTACTTTCAACTTTGACAGCTTCTTAAAGAGAAGAGCTACTCAGTCAATAATATTTTTATTCAAAATTATCCATAATTACATTAAATGTGAAGACCTTCACAACAGTATATTTTATGTTGTACATTATTATGTATTGATTTACATATACAGTGTGTTATATTTTAAGTAGATACACCTCTGTATTTCGATTGTATCTGAGAGAACTGATTTTTTTTTTCAAATTGTAGTACTCGATGAGATCTACCTTCCTGAATTACTATTTTTTATTTTGTGTATTCGCGGTCTACTACAATTAAACTAAAATACTAAAAATCAATAAACGTCATTAAGGAATTTTTTTAGAAAATATGAATCGGGCATGCTTGAAAAGCCTAAATAATAGTTTCATATTGATAGCTTTTACAGGGTGTTACACTATGTTGTAAAAAAATAATTAGAAAAAATTTTGAATATTTGTTTGCAATTTAAAATTGGAAGAGGGGTTCATTTTATCTATTCAATACTCAGTAAATACTACGATTTATATAGGATGATCAGTAATGACTACTCTACCATGTAGCTTGGCGCAGAGAGCGAAGAAATACCGCTAGTGTGAGACAGAGACTCGAGTGCCAAGATAGAATCGTAGTACTCTCTGTACTCGGAATTATGGGGAGGAGATTAATGATTTAAAGCGTTGATCGCACAAGCTTAAATGATTACTAGAGCTGTCCGAGGTCACCTGGCCGACAGAGCCGTCATATGATTCATATGTTTACATCATATCATAATACTTGAATAAGTACAGTGAATGGAAATAAATTTTAACAATAATGTTACATTTTATAAAAATTTGTATAAAACACCCTTTTAAGCAGATTTATGAAGTAGTTTGGTTGTCGTCATCACAAAGTGGGAAGATCTATAGTATAATAGCATCAGGTATGTTTCTACAGCTGTCTCCGTCAGCGATGTTCGCTTTGGTGAAAAAATATATTTTGCATTTTGAAAATGACCATTCGACATCTACGGATGTAATACAGGCATAAGTAAAACAATCTGTGAACTCACTTAACGAAGTTGTAGATGCACCATCACAAATTTGTCTTAATTTGCTAAAATCAGGATCTTTCTGTAATACACTCTCGAATTTTTCACTAACGCGATTATTTTTTGCGTCATTTATAGCCTATAGCTGTGTATTTACGTCGTTCACTATTTGCAGCGATTCCACTAACGACAACGAACTATTTTGCAATTTTTCTATTGCGTCGTGTAGTCCTCTATAATTATTATTAATAGTTTTTAAATCTGTTTCAAGGGAAACGTCTTGAAAGCTTGTCTGGCTTTCCCTAATAGCTGCAGCCTCGTTAGGGTTGAACTGTAGTATCACAGCTTTTATTTGTTGAAAATATTCAGCATAATAAAAAGCCGCTTTCAACCACGTTCTCCAACGTGTAAGAATCGGCTCTGGTGGTTCAGGGATACCAGGACACTGTCTGTGAAATGCTCGAAGCCGTTTAGGAGATTTGAGAAAAACTTTTTTTGTATTTGCTATTAATGCATCTACCTCTAGAAAACATTTTCGAATCGTTTCTGCCACAAGATGTAACGCATGCACTTTACACGTAACATGTAAAAACCTACAATTGTCTCTTTGAAAAGAACGGCCTACCATGCGCATTGTCGCAGCACCATCAGTTACAAACATCAATACTTGACTTGTTGAAATTTCAAATTTTTCGAATGTCTCCAACACCCCACGCGTAATTATTTCGTCAGTACACGCAGTTAGTCTTTTACTAGCTAGTAAAAGTGGAAATGTTAGTTTAAGAGGGCCCAGTACACGTACTATAATATTTAAAATAGAATTTTTTTTACAATCTGTCGTCTCGTCAATACATAACCAGAGCCGTGTATTTTTTAATCCACATTTAATCCTATTTACAATGTCTTCACGAGCAGCTGGAATATATCTACGTAACGATGTACGACTTGGTAAGTTCACCTGGGGATTGTATTTATTCCAAAACTTCCGAAATGGTTGTTTATCCAGTATGTGTAGCGGAATATTACAGGCTATTAACATTAACAATAAATCAAACATAAACTGAGTTGTCAAAGG
Organism: Rhamnusium bicolor; assembly: GCA_029963845.1. Classification (NCBI taxonomy): domain Eukaryota; kingdom Metazoa; phylum Arthropoda; class Insecta; order Coleoptera; family Cerambycidae; genus Rhamnusium; species Rhamnusium bicolor. The sequence continues at coordinate 4,319,650 of JANEYF010000851.1, read as the reverse complement.
CATGCCATTTTTTTTATTTTGATGTTGCACGGTGTTGATATGACGACGACAATCTGTTTTGTGCCATCACATTAAGTCTTGATTACAAACTTTACAAATTATTTTGCATCCGTCATAGAATAAATCCGGAAATTCACCGATAAATTTATTCACTGTGTCCGCATACGGTCGTTTTTTACCCTTTGGCGCGTTTGACATTATGTATAATTTATAGATACAACCTCACGCATTAACCTTTCAAATAAGACTGCGGCGTAAATCACTTCTAAATCGGCACGTGTGACGCCATCGCAAGACCGTGGCTGTACTCCAGCCACCTCGGACAACTCTAATGATTACTTGATATTTGTTTTTTAGAGAGTGTAATATTATTTTTATAATACTTCCAGCATACTGAAAATAATAATTTATGAGTTAATTGCGGTCGTCAGCTATTATTTTAAAATTTATCATTTGAAGTATATGATTCATCAAATATTAGTGATTTGTCAAAATATGAATTTAAAGCCCTAATTTGACATTATTATCATTCATAACAATGATATAAATTTTCGCGCACCATTATTACGTAAAATAAACATTTTAAATCTACTATTTCTCATATATTTCATGTATATAATCATTATGTATGTAAATTATAGGAGATATGTTCACTTTCATATGGAAATTTCGGGGAGAAACATTTTACTACAATTGCAATAAATTCATTATATTTACCATGCAATATGTATGTAATTTTGTGTTCACAAAATGGTATCACAAGCTAAAATGCACCTTGAATACGAACTATTTTAGAATAATTTTATGTTTTAATTGTATGTTATGAAAATTAAAACGATTTGTAATTACTCATTTCAAAATTTTTAAAATACAGCAAAATTAATATTGACTTTCGACGCAATAACTCGGACGTGTTATGTGTATAAGCTGAACAATAAATTAAATCAAGATAGATTTATTAGGGTTCAAAGTAAAACAAAGAAGGTTTAGTGCCATATCCCTAAAAAAATGGATATGGCACTAAACCTACTTTGTTTTACTTTGAACCTCAATAAATTTATCTTGTTTTGTTTGTATGCGCCAGGTGGAAATGAGCAGTACACATAGAGCTCTGTGTGTTGACTGTGCTCATGGAGGCCCCAATTGTGGCACATGGGAACATGAAGGCACTAATTGAGTACTGTGTACTGTAATTTCCAGCCTTATTTTAATTCTTGTTCCTGATATATCCCATCGTAGATCCAACTCCTTAGCTACGCTACGCTGATGAGGGGCAATAACTCCGAAACACGTGTCCGTAGCTGCATACGGGTCAGATCTTGGCGGACCAAGTTGATGAGTGTAGTTGATATGCGGGATTGCCAATGCATGAAAAAGTGTGGGGGGCGGCAGGTGGTGTAATCCAGTTAATAGAGACAAAAAAAGCCCTTGCCTTAAAAAAGGTGGGATAGAAACCATTTTGATATATGTTATTTAGGTAGAGGCCCTGATAAAAAAATCCAAGCTTTCAACCCTGTGGGGAGGCACGAAACGCCATCTTGGTTGAGGTGCAAACAATTGGTTTGTCAAAATAACCACAACAATTGATCCAAAGGTAAAAACGTCAAGGTTAAAGAAGAAAAAAGTCCATACATTTTTTTTATTTACAATTCTTTTCTAAGTTTAATATGTAATGAGTTACAGTGGCGGAAAGATGACCATTTTCCAAAAAATTCACACATATGTAATTATATCTGTCTCTTGTCGAAAAGTAGAAAAAAAATAGTAATATAATCGCAAAACTGGAACATGCGTAGGCTTACTGAGATACCAAAATAAAAAAAACGTGCTATTTATATCTCTTGGTGGTGTGAAAATGAGTTTACTTTGAGTTTACAAAATTATAATAATTATGTAATGAATTGCCAAAATGATTTAAAAAAATAACAAAAATGCACCACTGTAACTAGTTACATATTAAACTTCCAAAAAGTGTATATATACAAAAAATTTGAAGAATTTTGTATTCTTTAACTGTGTCCACATTTTTGTCCTTGAACCAACCATGGCGGAGTTATTTTGAAAAAAACTATTTTTTGCACCTTTCATTCAAGATGGCGGATCGTACCTCCCCCCCTCCAAGTTCGTAAACTTTGGTTTTTTATCAGGGTCCCAACCTACACAACATATCAAAATCGTTTCTACCCCACCTTTTGTAAGGCAAAAATCTCTGCTGACTGAATTAGTGTATTTGCGATGCAAGAGTCTAAAAAATGCCTACCCAATGCCAAATTGGTGGTTCGTGCCAGTATTTACATTAACACTAATGACCTTATCTTTACGTGTCAGTGATTGGCGTTGTGACGTTAAACAACTGTTCGATATTAAAATGGACTGTAGTATATTTTAGATTAACGAATATCGTTTTGATTTTATATTAGTTTCAAGCGTGACAATCTAGAAGAAAATGGCATACCTTATTTCGGTGACATCTCATTCTGAAGGACCTCTTCTGGGTTATTACTAGAGTTGGCATTTCGATCCGCAAACCATGGGCGGTGCCAGGTAGAGAAATACCCAAGTACGTAAGCGAGACTTGTTTACTATTTTAGTCTACTGTTATGCGTCGAGGTGTCAATAACGTAATTTATTTCTCTCCGTTGTATTGTTGAAAATTTTATTTTTTGTATTTTATTCTTGATATTAATTTAATAATATAGTATATAAGACCTACCCAAGGGTAAAAAAAACGTCCAGACGCTGGCAAAGTTAATGAATTTATCAGTGAATTCCCGGATTTATTCTACAATGGTGCTATAATAATTTGTAAGGTGTGAGAGACTGACCTGATGTGTTGGGACAAACGTGATTGTAAACGTCACGTAAATTCTATGCCACATAAAACTAAAAAGAATGACGTGCCTTCCACAATACAGTTTATGTTCGATTTACTCTTAATTCTGATTGCCTGTGATGTTCCGCTGCACACATTCGATAAACAATCACTTCAGGAGTTCTGGAATAAATACAATCCCAAGGTGACGTTACCAAATCGCACAACGTTGCGTAACTATGTACCAACTGTAAGTGAAGACATTATAAATAAGATAAAATGTGTACTGAAAAATACACGGATGTGGTTATGTGTTGACGAGACGACAGATTGTAACAAAAATTATATTGTAAATGTTATAGTACGTGTACTGGACCCTCTTAAGCTAATACTTCCACTGTTACTAGCTAGCAAAAGACTAAGTGAGTGTATTGGCCAAACAATTACGCGGTTGGTGGTGGAGACGTTAGAAAAATTTGACCTGTCAAAAAGTCAAGTGTTGATGTTTGTGACCGATGGTGCCGCAACAATGCGTCTAATAGGCCGTTCTCTTCAAGAACATGGTTGTAGATTAGTACATGTTACGTGTAAAGGCATGCTTTACACCTTGTGGCAGAAACTATTAGATAAGGTTTTCCAGAGGTAGATGCATTAATAGGAAATACTAAAAAAGTGTTTCTTAAATCTCCTAAACGTCTTCGCGCATTTCATAGCATGTGTCCCGGTATTCTCGAATCACCACAGTCGATTCTTACATGTTGGGGAACATGGTTGGAGGCAACATTATATTATGCTGAATATTTACAACAAATAAAAGCTGTGATACTACAGATGAGGCTGTAGCTATTAAGGAAAGCCAGACAAAATTCGAAGATGCAAATAGTGGACGAAGTAAATCGACTACTACACTCTATAGGTGACGCAAAAAATGAGCCCGTTAGAGTAAAGTTCGCACGTGTGTTAAAGCAAGACACCGGTTTTAGCAGATTAAGATAAATTTGTGATGGTACTGTTGGTGCATCTGCAGATCCGTTTAGTGAGTTCAAAGACGTTACTATTTTAATTATGCTTGTATTACATCAATAGATGTCGAACGGTCGTTCTCAAAATATAAGCATATTTTTTCACCACGTTGAACATTACTCTCGGAGACAACCATAAAAACATACATGATGCTGCAATGTTTTTACAGATCTTTTCCAGTTTGTGATAACCAAGCTAGTTAAGAGGGTAAGTTGTTCATACATTGTTATAAATTGTAACAGTTTATGCCTTTTATTACTAGTTAATTTCTTTTCTTACACTTATTATGGTGCGTACGTCTATGTCCAGCGGCGCATTTTTGCCAACTCTAGTTATTACTGTGATTAGGATAAAATCGCACACACTAACGAATTGAATGTTTAAGATAGATTTTGAGTGATCATAACAATTACTACAATATATTATTATTGGAGTACACGTTTAACTTTTGCTAATATCAACTTTGTTCTCTGCCCATTGCACTCTTCACGTGCACTTACATCCAGAATATCACGGGATTAACGTTTTTTTCACGTATAAAGAAAGAGAAATGATAATAGAGATCGAACATTTACACTTAATAACTAATATTTAATTAAAAATAGACACATATATGAAAACTAAGAATAATAAAATAAAACAAAAGTTAATAATTATATTTAAATTATATGGGGACGAAACAAAAACTAATAATAAATTTACAAAATTTATACTTTTTCTTTCGAAAACGACGAAGTCTGATGTAAGTTGTAAATCTATTATAGAGTAAGCACGAAATTTATAAAAGTGTGTGGTATTTTCGAGAATATCTCGTAAATGATTTTTTTCGTTCGTTCGTTCGTATCTATTTAAATTTACAGTTTGGGGACTGAGAAACAGATTATGCTTGATAACAAATCTGCAAATCTACACAGAGAACAAATTGACATGCAATTTAGAAAGTCCCAATAAAGTCGAGTTAAATGTTTGCGGAAAGGTATTAAAGGGTTAATGCAGAATAATAGAGATAGGCTTGTTTAAAGAGCTCCATTATACCGGAATATATTTATCTCAAAGGTTAAGTTACATATATCTAAAATCAAAATGTGAACATGGCGTTTTGGGAAACTTAGAGGTAATAGGTGCATTTTTAAAATTTTTAGTTAAATTTTTACTTTTAACATTCTTATTTTTCCTATGTATTTCGAACTGATTTTGTGCTGTATTCCGAAGACAAAGATCTATAGCTGTTTCTGGTTTATAAATGCATGTGAGAATAAATAAGTTAATATTTTATTGTTATAAGTAGAGCGGATATCGGCGAGTCATTCCAGCAGCGCCGTCTGTGGGAACCTTGATAAGAATTGCATGGGAATGTCGTCGGTATTTGTTTACAATGTATAAATGTTTATATATCCACTTATTCATTTACGCATTTTCATTAATCATGTAAATTAAAAAACCTACATATCTAATAGAATTAGATTTACAGGAAACAACTACTCAGCGGACAAAAGCCCCGACCTGCGTTGAATTAAACCTGCAAGTCTTGTTTGGTAGCTAAAATCATTTACCAATTCCTCACTAGACATAGACCGGTTTCAAACTTGTTATGTTGTCGTCAGCATGCCATAAGTAATGGAAAAGACATATAATAATAGCAAACCAGGCTAGCCTAAAACAGACTAAGCAAGATAGACACAGTGAATAATAAGTGTATCCCTCTGGTGCTCAAGAAGCTATTGTGAATCCCAGTGTCCAAAAAGATTTAGAATTATTATATTCAAGATTCCCTCACGCTATAGATCTTAAAGTCAACCAAGAACAGGACAATTTATAATAATCGATTCGATGGATGTAGTGTTTGTTCTTTGACAAAGTATCAATTATCTGGAGACATCGCTAAACACGTACACAAAAAACTAGAAGGTGCTTAACAAAACAATCATCGTTTTGTCACAATTCATCGAATAGTAGACCTACTAGAGGGCAAAAAGTGGATTGTAGGGCCTCAAATAAATATGAAGTCTATACGAATGCTTCCTTATTTCAAATATGCACCAATAACATCTCTGTCGATATAGAGCGTTCGTTTTCAACATATAAATGGATTTTTGCAGACAGGCGGCAGATTTTAACAGCAGAACATATGGAGCAACTTTTAATAGTACACTTCAATTATAAGGAATAATACCGGGTCAATTTCTGTGAATAACTGTGCTGTGCAGTGAAAAAAATATATTGATGTAAACTGTTAGTGCCAATGTACTTTCACTTTACTACCTCCTCTAGTCATTTTTAGAATCTCTACAGTACAAGGTAGAGTAGTGAAAGATATTAATTTGCGGTAATAGTTAAATATCTGGTTTTAATTGGTATATAAATTAATAAAAAATATTCCCTTGCATCGACCTTGTTTTTGACATCATGACTCGCCGATATCCGAACTTTAATTATAAGTTATGATCTCGTCCGTGCAAGAGATTTACAGCTGTGAAAAAATTTGTGAGCTTCGGACTTTGTTGTTTTATTAAATTAAACCGTTGCCAACGTTTCGATAAAACTGTTATCACCTTCAGAACTACAATCATTTTTTTAAAATATGGTTCTTAACTGTAGTTATGAGGATGATAAAAAATTTTTTTCGAAATGTTGGCAACAGTAGTTAAGAGTATGATATAAAAAAGTTGAGTTACTTCATTAGATAATTAGATGGGAAAACCAAAATGAAATGATATGTTAAGATGCTCGAGATATGTAATAATATAATAATAATAACACCACCTAAAATTACAACCCCCTCTATCTCTGAAGGTCTGGAATGACCTTGTATGGGAGAGGGCTACACATTTAGAGACAATGGACAAACACCCATTATCCGAGTATACTACGATTAATCTCTCTCACAGAAAAATCCCAGTTCCTCGACCGGGAATCGAACCCGGGACCCCGAAGTTTCGAGGCAAGTACGTTACCTTAAGACCACGGAGCCATATATGTTTATATTTCAATTGTTCCATACAAATGATTGTTATTGTCTCTTACCCCATGTACCGGCCCTGTATGCACGGAAACTGTCCGGTGTCTAGTTACCTTTGTATATAAATAAATGTGTACTTCTGTGTGTATGTATGTCAGCTGTCTTTAAAGGCAAAATTACTTTTAGTATACTTTAAATTTTGATTTAAAATAAGATAAACATACAAAATGATATACAATATGGAAAGTGGAATAAATCAAATGGCCCAACACACTGACGAAAACACCCATCCCATTTAATAATATGAGTTTTTCAGTAAAAACAGTGTGAGATTTAGAATATTTTTTTTGAAGATAACAATATTAGAACAAATTGCAACTTTTAGAAGCTTCCCCAATGTTGAAATAATACAAAATTTCCCTCTGATATACGTATATAATATCTGTCTCATTCATTACAGCAAATCTGTAATCAGAGCAAATTCTGATAACAGTAGCTACCTTTGTAATGTCCTGGGGTAGTTTATAAAATTTTTTGTTGTGTTTTGTGCAAAACAACAGAGCAGAGATGCCCTGAGACAGTAATAACTGTATATGGCAGATCACGTTTGCCTGTGAGTCGGTTTATTAATAGGATTACTTTTGTTAATTTGTTGTATAAAGACACATGATACTGATATTTAGCTGTTTTATAAATTTGGAAATTAAGGTTTACTTAACACCAACAATATTAGTTTAAGACACCGATAGCTGAAGAGACAAAAATATAAAGTTGCATATGATTCGCATAGGTATCCAAAAAACAAACATATACAGTATCGGTAAAAGTTTAATTGGAGTACCTGCTTTGTGTGTGTGCATAAAGGATAAAAATAGCAAAGTCATGTATGCGACAGAAAAAGACTGTGTATCACTGTTGCCTTTTTCTACGTTATTGTGTTTACGAAGTACCGAGGGCACTTCTCCGTCTCATCGTATCCCTTGTGATCCGGTACGCCTCCAGTCCTCAGTCATCACATCCCTTCCACATCTGATCCCTTCCCTTTCTACACTAATTTTATTGTAGATAGAACAAACAGCAGTGTTGCCAGATTCCCGGTAATTACTAAAATCTACAATTTAGAATTTTAACCGGTAGTTGTTAATGGAGCCTCTAATAATGACATAATCTACGATAATTTTTTGAGAACGTCACTTTTTCTATAAAATTATTTACACCTCGAGAAATAACTAAAATCGTTTCATATGAAGTGCATAATATGCAATGAATACTGTGCCATATTACTAACCGATGAACATTTGGCGATATCTAGTTAGGAATAGGGCGGCATACGAGATTCTGTTCATGCAGCTACGCTCATTTATTTTATAATAATTATAAAATAAATGCTGCACTGCACGAAAAATGAGAGATGTACCCCTCTGTCTGCAATGAGTGCAGACTGCAAGCAGTGCTACATGTAGACGCATTTTTTTCAAAGGTTAACGTAATTTAATCAAAACCAAAGAGATCAAACCTATAACCAAATATCAATTAATGACGAACATAGTAAATGGTATTTTATTAAGTTCAGAATGCGTGAAAGAATCATAAAATTCCATAATATTATACAAAAATATAAACGAAAATGAAGAGGATAATATAATTTCTGAAGTCGAACTTGACAGTAAATTGTTATTATTTGAAAAGTTTCTATTCCATATACTTACTTATAACTGTTTTACTTTTGTTTATTTATTTTTTTTATAATAAAGTTTTTGATTTTGGCGTATTATTTGAAGTATCTGGTAATTTTTCCTAAAATCTGGTAATTTCATTGTTACTTTCTGATAATCACACTTTCACAATCTGGCAACACTGCATTAAACAATTTTGTGATCACATGGTGAACTGCTCTCACGTTAATGTTGTTTCATTTCTTTTATTATTGCGTCAACCGTTAGCGTGGTAAATTAAACTGGTATTTCTCCTTAACTTAAAAATGTATGTATGTTTATACAACTGAAGAAAAAGTTCAAATGATCAAGTGGTATTACGGCGGTAATACTGCTGAGGGGGTTATCGGGCGTTTCATTTTTACATTTGAAAATCATCCTACCCCGACGGTTCAAACTGTATTAAACATCATTCATAAGTTTGAGTCTGTGAGATGTGCGACAAATTGTAGAAAATGTAGTCATTTAAATAACGAAAACGAGCCTACAGTTTACTTAAGGGAAGATCGTGAAAGGCGGGAAACTAATGTCTGTAGTTTCGCCCAAGTAAATGCACCCCGTTTGAGTAGACAATCTCGCAAGAAGTTGGTGTACAAGAGCGAACATTGCGGAATCTTCTGAAAATAAATAAGTACCACTGCCCAAGAAATTTTTCCTGAAGACCGTACGAAACGAATGGATTTTTGTGAAACCATGATGAAAAAGGCTAATGAAAACGAAAATTTCGTCAAGAATATTTTATTCACTGATGAAGAAACATCTTTTTCCATACATGGCCGGCATAATCCTTCTGTAGTTCGATATTGGTCCAGGCAAAATAAACATTTGAGTGTACCATTACGTACTCAATATCTACAAAAAGCAAATGTTTGGGCCGGCATTTTAGGTGATATGTCATTGGTCCTATTTTCAATCCCGACAAATATTTAAACATTTTGCAGAATCAGATTATTCCGGCTGTTCAAGCTCTTGACGTCAACGTCAGGGAGATTTGGTACCAGCAAGACGGCTTTCCTGCTCATAATGCAAGAAAGATGCAATAGTTTTTAGACAACACTTTCCCCAATCGTCTTATAAGTGGAAGAGGCACAATAAAATGGCCACCAAGATCCCCCGACTTGGCGCCTAACGATTTTTTTGTGGGGATATGCAACCTCGCAAATTTATAAACATGAACACGACCGAGCGCGTGACTTGCAAACAGGGATAAGTGATATTTACAGAAATAACAACTATACCCCACAACATTTTGAAATGTACTAACCAAAACACCACGAACAGTGTCATCGGCTACCTGCTATGATCTGATGTAGGGCGGGCCATCGCAGCGCATGACCTAAAGATGAATAATTTATTGGCTACTACTTGCCCCGTTACTAATACGCTTATCAATGACCGTGCTCGCAACTTAGTAGTTTTTGAGGGATTTAGAATTTACCCCGAGTGGTCATTTACTATCTTTGTCTTTGTTTTTCTTATAGTTTTAGATAAAGAGAATATTTGCAAATCGCTAGAATTTTCCTAAACACCTAATATCTGTACAGTAATTGTGTGTGGAAAGAAGGGATATGATGGGGCGTGCCCTCTTTACTTTACAAACACAACGTACAATGAGGCAATATTGATGCATAACTCTCTTTCTGTCCCATGCATGACTTTGCTATTTTTATCCTTTATGCACACACACAAAGTAGGCACTCTAATGCATAATTGTTTTTAAAATGCCTCAAAAGAACTCAGTGGCATTTCTTTGAGTAATTTTTGGCCATTTGGTGTGAAAGTAAACTGACATTCTGCTATTAAATAAAAATGAATTAACAAATATTCTATCGAAAATAAAATAAAAAATTCTAATATGAGATAGATTTGAAAAAACGTATTAAAAATAAAACAAAACAATTTTTTTTCTAAATGTTACTTTATAAGGGGCTCAAAAATGTCGCCATGTTGCGCCTGGTAATACCCTAATCGGTGATGAAATTCGTTCCTGACATTTAAAAGTATGTCAGGAGTCACACTCTGTAGGGTGGCAAAAATTTTAGCATGTAACTCTTGCAAGTCACGCACTCTCTTGTGTTCATATGTATAAATTTGCAAGGTTGCATATCCCCACAAAAAAAATCGTTAGGCGCCAAATCAGGGATCTTGGTGGCCATTTTATTGTGCCTCATCCACTTATAAGACGATCGGGAAAAGTGTTGTCTAAAAATTCTTGCACCCTTCTTGCATTATGAGCAGGACAGCCGTCTTGCTGGTACCAAATCTCCCCCGAAGTTGACGTCAAGAGTTTGAACAGTCGGAATAATCTGATTCTACAAAATGTTTAAATATTTGTCAATGACATGATCACCTAAAATGCCGGCCCAAACATTTGCTTTTTGTGGATATTGAGTACGTAATGGCACACTCAAATGTTTTTTCCCTGGACCAATATCGAACTACAGAAGGATTATACCGGTCATGTATGGAAAAAGTTGTTTCATCAGTGAATAAAATATTCTTGATGAAATTTTCGTTTTCATTAGCCTTTTCCATCATGGTTTCACAAAAATCCATTCGTTTCGTATGGTCTTCAAGAAAAGTTTCTTGGGTAGTCATAATTTTGTAGCAGTGGTACTTATTTCTTTTCAGAATATTCCGCAATGTTCGCTATTGTACACCAACTTCTTGCGAGATTTCTCTACTCGAACAAGGTGCATTTACCTCGGCGAAATTACAGACATTAGTTTCCCGCCTTTCACGATCTTCCCTTAAGTAAACTGTAGGCTCGTCTTCGTTATTTAAATGACTACATGTTCTGAAATTTGTCGCACATCCCACAGACTCAAACTTATGAATGATGTTTAATACGATTTGAACCATCGTGGCAGGATGGTTTTCAAAAGTAAAAATGAAACGCCCGATAACTCCCTCAGCAGTATTACCGCCATAATACCATTTGATCATTTGCACTTTTTCTTCAGTTGTATAAATATACATTTGTAAATTAAGGGAAATGCCAGTTTAACTTACCACGCTAACGGCTGACGTAATAATAAAAGAAATGGGACAACAGCAACGTGAGAGCAGTTCACCACGTGATCACAACATTGTTTATTACAGTGTTGCCAGATTGTGAAAGTGTGATTATCAGAAAGTAACAATGAAATTACCAGATTTTAGGAAAAATTACCAGATACTTCAAATAATACGCCAATATTCAAACACTTTATTATAAAAAATTAAATAAACAAAAGTAAAACAGTTACAAGTAAGTATATCAAATAAAAACTTTTCAAATAATAACAATTGGCTATCAAGTTCGACTTCAGAAATTATATTATCATCTTCATTTTCGTTTATATTTTTGTATAATATTATGGAATTTTATGATTCTTTCACGCATTCTGAACTTGATAAAATACCATTTACTATGTTTGTCATAAATTGATTTTTGGTTATAGGTTTGATCTTTTCTTTTTGATTAAATTACGTTAACCTTTGAAAAAATGGGTCCACGTGTGGCACTGCGTGCAGTCTGCACTAATTGGGGAAAGAGGGTTAGAGCTCTCATTTTTCGTACAGCGTAGCATTTATTTCATAATTATAAAATAAATGAGCGTAGCTGCATGAACAAAATATCGTATGCCGCCCTACGACTAACAACTAGATGTCGCCAAACAGTATTCATTGCATATTAAGCACTTTGCATGAAACGGTTTTAGTTATTGCTCAAGGTGTAAAAAAAGTGACGTTCCCAAAAAATTATCGTGGATTATGCCATTATTAGAGGCTCCATTAACAACTACCAGTTTAAATTCTAAATTGTGGATTTTGGTAATTACCAGGCATCTGGCAACACTGTTGATTGTTCTGTCTACAATAAATTTATTGTAGAAAGGGAAGGGAACAGATGTGGAAGCGATGTGATGACTGAGGACTGGAGGCGTACCGGATCACATGTGGAAGGGATACGATGAGACGGAGAAGTGACCTCGTTACTTTGTAAACACAATAACGCAGAAAAAGGCAACAGTGATACACAGGCTTTTTCTGTCGCATACATGACTTTGCTATTTTTATCCTTTATGCTCACACACAAAGCAGGCACTCTAATTAAACATTTTTCAATACTGTATATCCCATCCTTTAGGAGAGACATTCTAAGAGGAATGTCGGTCTCTGGATTTACGGGCATTCACGGAAATTGTACGGAGTCTAGTGATAAGTTTTTTGTGAAAGTTAGAAAACAGTAATCAGCAAGAAAATTTTTGTCGTTATTATAATTCCATTTCATTCTTAATTAAACTGGAGGATAGAGAACTTAAGCAATTGTCTATGTAATAATTTGACAACGATTCAAATTGTGTGGATATCAAAAAAACATATCCTAAAAAATATAATCAACAGTTTAATACTTTTACCGGTAAAGCTGATTTAGAATTTCTTTAATAAAATTGCAAAAACAGACAACCATAGGATTGTGTGCGTGTTTGCAGAAACCTTGTGTTACAGGTTTTCATATATTGAGTTGAGGATTTCTACATGATTCTGTGTGTGCAGACAAGCATGCAAAAATTGTATTCATTATCTATATGTATAATTAACAAATGTAATATTAAAAATAATTATTGAATACCTGTTTAAAATTTTTGAGTCTCAAGTTACACTAGCTATATATCAAAGATAAAAATCCTGCTGAAGTGAAATAAATATAGTAAGAAGTATTAAGTAAACGATACACGGTTATCAGAGTACTATAAATAATAATTAAGTGTCATTTAATTACCTGTATCTCGTAAAGTACAATTACAATTTCAAATTAAATACATTGAAACCTTTACTGTCGACAAGCACGACATTCTTGTTGATGTAGAACCTTTAATTTGCATTTAATACGAGAGGCATAGCTATAAACATTTACAATACTAATATTACCATATTTTTTGCACTCGCTTTCTCTAATTGACGTTTACATCATATACATAATACTGCCCTTGTCGTGGTTGTAAAATCATTGGTGATATAGAGCCAATGATGTACAAAAAATTTTAATAAACCCTTTAACCAAACTCTAGCATAAGAAGAGTAATACTTATTATATAAAAATACTTCCGAAATGAAATGTATTATGCTAAAGTGTCCGACACCTGTATATAGATTAATCGGAAAGTCAAATTGATGCAAAAATTCAGAAAAATTATCCACAAAATTCAAAAAGCTCGAGATTATATTTGGAGGCAATTTACAAACTTTACAAGCTTCACCCCCCGCTAAAATTAATGCCACATTAAAATCTTCGGCATGTAATATGAACAAACAAAGTGGAACTGACTTTAAAGAAGAAGTGGTAAAGCATATTTGGAATATTACTGCGAAGTACATGCAAGAATTATATTTTAATAAGTGGAAAAAAAGTTCGGAAAAGATACTGATACTATAGCAGTTATTAATGAGCAAGAGTTTGCAAGTATTGTCCATAGTTTCGACGAAGGTACCACGGAAAGTCTGTAGAAAATTTCTTTTTTATAACATCTTTGGAACTTGCTGAATGAGGTGAAGAAGGAACACATTGTCTAACACATTTTTTATAGAAGAAATTATCAAATATGGCTCTCCCACTGGCAAAATGAATATGACAGAATTTTTTCAAGAACTGCACAAGAAGGACCTAAGCCACCCTTCAACAAGCAAACGAAAAGTAAAGAAAGTGTCAGTGTTACTTCCTGGTTAATTATTCCATTATTATGCTTATTTTCATCTATAATGGAAGAAGTGGTTGATTAAAAAAATTCTCTGGTTGGAATTGATGAAATGAATAAATAGTTAAAATATTCAGCTGAACAAGTCGGACTGGATTTAAAATAAAATCCAACCATTCAATAAGGGCAGTGTCAAATGTAACGAAAGCTGGCATTGGGGAACACCAACTAATGGTCACAGCAATGCAAATTATATTAAGATTATCTGCAGTTAGATGGTGAACATTATGAAAGTACGGATTAAGGAAAAATACTGTAACTACTGTGACCCTCTACTTGTACTGTCACTTCTCAAGTTCTGTTATTAAATATGATTTGAACGAAACAACTACTCAGCGGGCAATACCCCGACCTGCATTGGATTACACCTTCAAATCTTGATAGATCGATAGCCAATATCATTTGTCAATTCCTAACCAGACATAGACCGGTTTCGAACGTATTTGTTTTCCTCAGTATGCCATAGGTTATGGAACAGACAAATGATAGCGGTCAACCTGCTAGTCATATACTAACTAAGGTAAATTGAGTAGTGGTGAGAGGTATGAAACTTCTCGTATGGTCTAAATGCTACTATCCGACCGACATCATAGATGTCTCTGTGGCGGATAGCGACTTGCGATGCAAGTACCGAGAGCGGCGACCGCTAGCCCAGGTGGACTAAACTACTGTTATTAATTATGATTTGAACGAAACAACTACTCAGCGGGCAAATACCCCGACCTGCATTGGATTAAACTTTCAAATCTGATAGATCGATAGCCAATATCATCGATCTATCAAGATTTGAAGGTGTAATCCAATGCAGGTCGGGGTATTTGCCCGCTGAGTAGTTGTTTCGTTCAAATCATATTTAGTAATAGTAGTTACTAAATATAGTAGGTCGCCGCTCTTGGTTCTTGCATCGCAAGTCGCTATCCGTCACAGAGACATCTATGATGTCGGTCGGATAGTAGCATTTAGACCATACGAGAAGCTTCATACCTCTCACCACTACTCAAGTTCTGTTGTTCGTTCTGAGGACAATGAGCAAAAAAATACTTCTTTTGCAGAATTGTTTTCATATTAGTTTCCCAAATTGCAATTTTAATTTGTAATCTAAAACTAAGTATACATAATTATATACTATAAAAAATAAAAATTTCTTTATTTTTTTTGTAAAATATTCACTTTTACCACACGTGGTATATTCGATATAATATCCATAAGTGAACATAGTTAAAATAATTCTTTTTGATTAGACAAAAAAATCTAAATCTCATTGGTCAATTTTTGAGAGCAACAAATGAGGTAATTAGTCAGTAATATCTTATAAACAATAGTTTCAATTAAATAAAAAAATAAGATTGTTGTACTTTATCATATTTTTTTTATAAAGGTTCAAAACAGCACTAACGTAGTTTTCCACGAAACATCAAAACATGGAGATGATTAAAACTAGATGATTAAAACTATAGTCTGTTTAACGAACATATAGAATTATGCCCCGCCCATAAATGTGCGCTAAATTCGAATATAATTTTGCTATTGGTCGTATTTTTAAAACCCATATCACAAGATAAACTTAACTTGATAGCTTCTTGACTGTCAAATACGCTTATTTTTATCTATGCAGATACGTTTTGGTATTTTGTGAAGATTACAGTTATTTGTTGCAATTCGTTGTTTCTATTTGCTGTTATTCACGTTTACCTAATAAATAGTGCCTTTTCAGTGCTAAACAAACATCTTCATTTATATTAAGGTACGTAATGATATCGATTAATATTGATTATATCTTATAACCACACTTTTTTTCAGAGATTAATACCAATTATGGCTCAAGCGACTATTTCTCCACCGAAAAAACGGACATCCAGGCATTTTTCGGTTGAACACAAGCAACATATTTTGAACATTTATAAGACTTATACTGGGACAACCCGGATAAACCTAGGGCATAAATCGTCGAGTTTGTTGCAAAGGCATCAGATAATTTTAGTATTTTATGGGGGGTTGGTATATTTTTACTATTAAGGTATTTTTAGATTGTTTATATTCATCATAGTTTATGTTTATATTATTATGCATGTTAATTTAGGTGTGTGTGTGTGCTGCAAGTGTTTACAACATTCTTCGTGAATATAAAGAAACACACCAACATCATCCACCAAAAGTGTACCGCAGACAACGAACAATTTTGGATAACATCGATGATGGAACTAAGAGTGCTCTCAGACGTTTGATTTATTTATTTTTTGGAAGGAACGAACCATAAACTCTGAATAAAATGTTAGCGGTGGTGCATGAAGATGAACATCTACCTCTATTAAAACGGACTACTTTTAAATCATTGATAACAGAAATTAAATTTCGGTGAATAAACCAAGTTTTAATTTCTACATGTTGTAATGTACTTATTGTGTTTGGCACTATAGGTTTGCAAAAAGGTCACGTAATAGTGTCCTTAGGAAAAAGAATGATTCGTCATGTGCAAAGCCAAGAGGAACAAATGTGGCAGCTTGACATTGTAATGGACATCGTAGTAGAGCCACTGAACATTTATATGGGGGATGACTCTTCCTCGTACGAATATTACTTGGACTAAGGCCCATTTGAATAGATTATTCGAAGATATTGTTACTACTATGTTTGATAAATATCCATGAAATAATTGGAATACAATTGGCAGGCTTTAATTCAAAATTGGACGATGATATACTGCAGGTACTTTAAATTTTAATAGCATTTTATTTATAATATAAAAAAGCGTTTTAATTCATATTGCTACTGGTGGATCAATAAAAGTTAAATACTTAATAATAGAGGTTGAGGTTTAGTATTGATTTTCATACAGGGTGCAGTATGCAAATTTTTTTATTTTTTGTTTCTCCATTTATATATTTTTTTAATATAGCCTGATCTCTCGTAAGTTTCTTCTTAGTTCTTCTTACGAGCAGTAATCGAACCTTGTGAATATGGTATGTATAACATGTATATCTTTTATTGTTATTTTATTAGATTTAGGTGTAAATAAAATATATAAAACATTTCAAGACAAACTTTTTTATTTAAAATTTAAAAAAATATGTTCCCAAGTGGGCACAGGCTTATAAGCTGCACTTTAATACATATTTAATTTATATGAATCTCTACAAAGCAATTGCTTTTCGCATAAAAACACAGGTGTATTTTACATTTTTGACAGGTAACTCTGCTTTTGCCCTTTCATCTCACTTTTTTACTGGCATAACAGCAGCAACTACCTGCTATGCATACTGTTCCCCAATCGGGAACATATGTATTTGCCAAAAAAAATAATTACATGCCTTCACAAATATATATTACCAGGCCATTTACGTTAAACTAATATTTTTACAAAACAAAACTTACCTATATTGCCAGTTATATAAATTATCGAAAATACGTCTAAATTGCAACAGCTGATCGATATGTTATGTAAAATAAGTAGCTACTACTACTACTACTATGTCAAGAATTCTTTATTTCAATTCTGTCAGTGCAGCTTCTTGTTGGTCGACAATTGAACATTATAGTGGATATAAATTGCACACGATCATTCCTGGTTTAAAAACATCTTACATTATTTTGAATCTAAAAAAAAATATTTTTCAAAGAAGGTTTAGTGCCACATTCCCCAAAAAGAAACAATTATGCAGCTACGGACACGTGTTTCGGAGTCATTGCCCCTCATTCAATTAGTGTCTTCATGTTCCCATGTGCCACATTTGGGGCCTCGATGAGCACAGTCACCACACAGAGCTCTATGTGTACTGTGTACTGTACTTTCCAGCCTTATTTTAGTTCTTGTTCCTGATCTATCCCATCGTAGATCCAATTCCTTAGCTACGCTACGCTGATGAGGGGCAATAACTCCGAAACACGTGTCCGTAACTGCATAATTGTTTCTTTTTTGAGGAATATGACACTAAACCTTCTTTGTTTTATTTTGAACCCCAATAAATCTATCTTGTTTTACTTGTATGTGCCAGATGGAAATGAGCAGTACACATAGAGCTCTGTGTGTTGACTGTGCTCATCGAGGCCCCAAGTGTGGCACATGGAAACATGAAGATACTAATTGAGTACTGTGTACTGTACTTTCCAGCCTTATTTTAGTTCTTGTTCCTGATCTATCCCATCGTAGATCCAATTCCTTAGCTACGCTACGCTGATGAGGGGCAATAATTCCTAAACACGTGTCCATAGCTGCATAATTGTTTCTCTCTGGGGAATATGGCACTAAACCTTCTTTGTTTTATTTTGAACCCCAATAAATCTATCTTGTTTTATTTGTATGTGCCAGGTGGAAATGAGCAATACACATAGAGCTCTGTGTGTTGACTGTGCTCATAGAGGACCCAAATGTGGCACATGGGAACATGAAGACACTAATTGAGTACTGTGTACTGTACTTTCCAGCCTTATTTTAGTTCTTGTTCCTGATCTATCCCATCGTAGATCCAGTTCCTTAGCTACGCTATGCTGATGAGGGGCAGTAACTCTGAAACACGTGTCCGTAGCTGCATAATTGTTTCTTTTTGGGGAGTATGGCACTAAACCTTCTTTGTTTTATTTTGTACCCCGATAAATCTATCTTGTTAAAAATATTTTTATTCGACAAACCTCCGTATTAAAATAAATCCTACCAGTTATACAAAATGCGCCGTCGTGGTGGATTTACTTTCCAATAATATTTTTATTTTTTGTTATATACTTTTTCGTTTTTTTTTCTTACAAATAATAAATAGTTTTACCCTGTCAGCTAACCTAACCTAATTATTTTAATTCTCCAAAAACAAAAAAATTATTTGTAATGTTTGAAACGGGGTTTTACAACCGGAAATTTAGTAGGCTCCTCCGCAATTCTACCTGTTCATTAAACGGCGTATAGTTTTAATCATCTCCAGATTATGCCAATTTGGTGGGCGAAACGCGCATCGAGTGCAGTATATAGTGTATTGGTGTTTCGTGGAAAACTACGTCAGTGTTATCTTCACATCAAAGGCTCCAACCCACTTCAGGACTATAAAGTTTTGGTTCAAATTTCATGTTCAACCAGGTATAGTATGAACTGGAATCTAGTAACAAAAATGCAATGAACCGCAGTCGTGGCGATTTTCACACGTCTTGCTGTTAACAGCTACTTTTCTAATTGTATTTTATGGATTAATACTAAATTCTTATATTATGTCAAGTATTATTGTTAATTGTAAATCATCTTTCTCATATTACCTTTGTCTGATGAACTTTATAAAAGATAAATTTCGTTAATAATGAGGGAAATAACTTTGTTGCAATTTAAAGTGCTCCTGGCTCCGTAGGGCTTTGGTATCATATTATGATAGATATGCAAATAAATCCTTAATTTCATGCTCGCACCCAAGAGGTTTCAAAAAGCTCCAATGTGGTATGCCATTTTTCGTATAATATTTGATTATATGTATATTTGTACGAAACTATTTGTAATAGTAATTAATAAACAACCGGCAATTGTGTCCATTCCGTAAAGTTTTTGGCAGAATACACCCTTAACAGGGCACTCGTCTTCATGTTTACAACTTTTTTTAGATCTCAACTATTCATTTTGAAAGATAACTGAGTGAACCTAACGGCGTATTTTCCCATTTTATTTTGTTTGAAAATCGAAAACTACGACATGTCTTTTCTTAATTTTTTTCTTCTTATTTAAACTGAAAAAAGAATTAAATAAAATGTTCGTGACGTCACTAAGCGTAAATTCAAATAGAGCGCCAAATGTAGTTATTTTTAGGACATTTCATAAGGTTTGTTCATTAATGATGATTTTACCAAGCTTCAGCTAAGAAAAGAGAGAGACGGAGAGCGATTTATCATAAGATGAAAAGAGACAAATTTGTTTGAATCAGCTAAATCAACACTGCTGAACATACTTACAATCTGCAGTTAAAAATGATATTGTGCCAGATTTGACATTGGACCGTAATTTTTCATTTGTTTGTTATTATAAAAATATAACAGATAAATTATCTGATCTACCATTTGCATATTTTATTTCCATATTTCCACAATAGAATAATGAAAGTACCAATCTTGCCAGAATTCCAACAAATTTTTGGTGATTTCCCTAGTTTGTATCGTCATATTTCGTCGAGATTCGTCCAGAAATGCAATAAAAATTTTCAAATTTTTTTTTACAAATACATACCTTCCTCACTTTGAGGGGGTGAGGAAGTAATATCTTACCTTGTAGTAATTTTGGCGAGTTCAGTAACATCCAAAGTCAATACAAAGAGGGTTAAAAATATTGGTGAATCTAACACTAACACACACACACACACTGTCACGTATTTTTAATTAGCCACCACAAGAGTAAAAGTATATTACTAATATTAATGCACCCATTAAAACATTTGCCACTTTTCAGCTTCAAACATTGGTGGTTTCATCCACGCTACTTCAGACGTATTTGTCATGCAATTCTGAATATTTTTTTTGTTTAATGCTGTCACATCTTTGTGATAAATATTTTTTTCTCAGTGTCGTTTCCAGTGAAACCTGACATTGTTATACTGCCCACTATACACTTCTGCAAAAATTGAATGATATATTTTAAAAAAGTCAACCTCCGTTGTGTTTAGTTTCACACTGTTTATATATCTACATGTTACTCATATAGACATTTTATAAATACTGCGCAGTTAAAGTGTATTCCAATAATTTATTGGTGTATTCATTTTCAACATGGGGCAGTGGGCGTAAACACGCGATCTACCTATATCTTTCTATGAACTGCTATTGGACACTCGACAATAACAAGCATAATCATTTCTAAAAAAGATTGTTGTAAGTTGAATTTTGTTTGTGTTCTTTTGTACAGTACTCTATCATACACGTAGGAACATTTTTTCTTATTTTGGTCAGAGAAATTTGTCCACGATTTTGGTGTATTTTTGAAACACGCTATATTATTTTAACTGATTAAATGTTACGCAAACTACTAGTTAATTGCGTACTTGATTTATCCGTTAAAATTAAGGATCTTTAGGTAAACTTTAATCCAAACAAACACATCAGAATGAAAATGTAAACAAAAATAATAACGGAGATTATGTTGTATTCGATTTGAACTTAGTATATAATAAATATTTATATTATTTATAAAATCAATATTACGTAAAATATCTCGCACGTCCGGGACACATAAATATTATTTATTTGTTGATATCATGTGGTGCAACAAGACTCGTACTGTCATGTTATCGAAAACTAAATCATTTTGAATGAAATTGTTACATTTTTTACAAACCAGTTTGTATTAGATTTTTCACAGAAAAATATTTTTAATTTTTTTTAAATAATGTTAGCTACACAGAAGACTAAGTAGTCAGAATGACAAAGTGAAAAACATTTTGCAGTTTTATATGTATGAAGTAGTTAATGTAGTAATTGACTCAGAGAGAGGAAACTGGACCAGAGAGTCCGAGACCGGTAGCTACTACTGCCTCATGGTTGACAGAAGAATATACATACATACGTGGAGAAATAAAAGCAAAAGTATAAAATGACACGGTTACAACTAATATATGTTCTACATTCGTGGCTCTTAAATTTGAGGGATTTAGTCTATACAGGGTGGGCAAATGTCAATGTTTTTATAGGGTAACTCGGTAGCTGTAAGAGATACAAAAAAATAGAAGACACATTCACGATCTCTTTCTTTGAGACAAATTCACTGGCTAAAACAAAAATTTGCTATCTTCTTTTGTTTTCGAGTTATAGACAAAATTTCGATTTTTCGACTTTTAGACACATGTCAATATCTTGGTTGTCTGTAGAGTTATGAAAAAACAACTTTTACATTCTTGAAGCACTTTTTTCCGTGTAATACAGTGGCGTCGAGAAAATTTAAAAAAAGGTGCAATTTCGAGTTATGGCATAAAGTTATATTTTTTTTAAATGGGAATCATAGTTGGCTATGGTTTAGTTAAAAATGAAATGAGTCATCTGTGACAGTGTTTATCCATTTGTCAGTGAATTGCATATTAATACTTTTGGTTCCATCATAAATACATCCCATTTAATCGTAAATGTGAAGATGTCTTACGAAAATTACGTGAAATATGATATGCTAGAATGCTTTATTCAAAGTAATAACAATTGTGATATTGCATCCGAAATATATTTCAATCGCTATCCAGAAAGAAGACAACTTAATAAAGCTATTTTTAAAAGATTAAAAGGAAATCTCATTAATTGTGGGTCGTTCAGTTTATTCCATAGCTTAAATGTTATGGAATAAATAAATAATTAGATATACTGAAATATCGCATGTTTTAAAGTATAAATAAAATAATAAAATAAAAGTGAAATGACCCCATTGTTTAATAATTACATGAATTGTAGAATTTTATTTTTTAAACTTTGAATTATTTATAATGAGAAACATGATTGTAAACATTTACCTTTTTTCTTATTTCTTTTCCTTTTGTTTATCATGTATATGAAAAACTCAATTAATTATTTATTTTTCTGGTACAAAGAATGAATGTAAATAAACTGCCGTTCGCACTCAAGTTTTATTATAAAACTTTCAGCGAACTGTATTATTTATATAAATTGTTTATTATCAATTAAAGGCAATAAATTATTATAATTTTCCGTTTCGGAATATCCGATGTCGGACAGTCCTCCCATGGCCTCCGACGCTTCGCGGGAGTCGCGCCGGCGCATTAACTACAGCCACACCCCACATCCCGCAGAGTTAGTGACTGTAGATACCAGAATCGTATGCCCTAGGCAGACGGAGAGAACCCAGAATCACCGCCTTCTGCATTTGGCCTGTCAGCCACTCGGCTGATTTTTGGCAGGCATGATCTTCAGTTCCGAGAGCAGCGTAGGCTTTATCCCTCAAAGTACACCGATTATTAGGACGACCATTTTTACCGATCGCGATATTTAGTCCGTTTTTCCTCCTCCTTCAAGGTGATGTATTTCTCCGAAAACTCGATGACATACATGACCTTGGCTTGGATTAGCCTGACAGTAGTTCCAGTACATCCGGCATTTCTCGTTCTCGACAACGGACTCAATATCTCCGGGGACGTAAGGCAGCACTGGTGTCTGGTCTACCCCGTACGAGTGCCTTAAATGGTAGTATAGCACTTGTAACGCCGCGTTATGTCGGTAGATGTAGGCCGAAATCGCGTATACGGGGCATGCAGATAGTATGTGCATGAGCGATTCCGGCGCCTGACGGCAGGTTCTGCAGTTGATATCAAGAACCTCTACACGCCACACACGGCTACGATAGACCAAGGTATTGATAACACCATCCTGGCAGGTTATAATAAATCCCTTGGTCTCTGACTTAAATCCGGCTGACCTTTAAATGGCGAATGTTAGCCTGGTCGATAAACCAAGCGTTTCTATGTTCTTATAAAAGACACCATGTTGGGGTTTATCAACACGCTGCCGAAACAGTTTTTCCTGTTCAGCAGCTCTGATTCGGGCTTTCAGACGATTTGGCTGAAGTTCGGTAACTGACTCTACATCAGCACCTCGCTGGCCTCCTCGCCTGATGTCAAATGCGGGACCGAGTTCATCTGCGGCTCTTTTTGCTGCCTTGAAAAATCCTGCTCCCACTCCTACAGCTTTGTGGTGTTTTACAAACCGTAAGCGGGGATCTGAGCTCTTGAGGATGTTACATGCCATACTCAGTACTACTCTGCCATGCGTACACTCCAGGCTCAAGAGTCCTTGGCCCCCCCCGTTGAAGTGGGAGGTACACACAAGGAACGGACGATCTAGGATGAATACTTCTGTGAATATTCATAATCTTGCGTGTATCTCTGTCTAATTGGCGCAGCTCATCTACCGTCCACTATTCTACTCCAAAGGAGTAGAGCAGAACCGGAACGGCAAACATATTAATTGCAGACATCTTGTTCTTCCCCAAAAGTTCAGAGGACCAAATTTTTCAGAGGCGGTGTCTGTACTTGCCGCGGAGAGAATCATTTATTTGAGTTAGATCCTGTATCTGCTTTTGTTGCACACCCAGATATGTATAGGTCTCTACGGTATCCAGATGTCTTAGGATGCTTTCGTCTGCGAGCTGCGCATCTTCAGGGAATTCCCCGTATCGTCCTCTCTTGAGGTGGTCGACTGCACATTTGTCCAATCTGAATTCCATACCAATTGTCCGCATGTATTTTTCGACCACCCTAAGAGCGTTTTGTATTTCGCGCTCTCCGGAGGCAAAAAGTTTAAGGTCATCCATATAAATTAGATGGGTGACCCTATGCCTCCGGTTGCTGAGTGGTCCAACATTGATATCCGCGGGTTTGGCGGAGCCCAACAGACACCGGCAGCAGTGAGATGCAAAAGAGGAGAGGACTCAGGGAGTCACCGTGGAAAATTCATCTCCTAAATGCCACCTGCTCTGTCGTGACCCGCTGTGCATCTGATGTTATGGTGAAGCGAGTCTTCTAGAGCAGCAGCAGCTGTTCTATGCATCTCACTAATGGCGCTGGTACTGCAAGACTTTCAAATGCCTTGCGGTAATCAATCTAGGCTATCGATAGATTCAGCTTGTATTGCACAGAATCCTGTGTAATACAGCGGTCTATCAGCAGGCTGTCCTTGCAACCTGCCATACCCGTCTTGGTACTACGCTGTTCGTGTAACTGTTGGAAAATCGGATTCTGTTGATCTTCAGTATCCTTGCATACTAGATACGTGTAAATATCTTGTAGCAGGAGTTGAGGCAAGTGATCGACCTATAATTCTTCGGATCGGAACATCCCCCTTTTTGGGGATAAGCACAGTACCTCCCTCGACGACCACAGTCTGGAACCTGCTGCCCCTCGTTCAACCATGAGTTGAAAGCTCGCACCAAACGGTGGTGAGTGTAAGGAAATTTCTTCCACCAGCAGTTGTTTATGCTGTCTGGGACCGGGGCAGCAAATTTCTTAGTACCAACAAGTGCTTGTTGGACTTCTTCCGTACTGATTGCATGGCTCACTTCTTTTGGGTCTTCAAGAGCCTCGAAGTGTGCAATTGCTGGAGTGTCGCTATTGAATGGACGCGTCGTTTCTTAGATTCCTTTCCAGAAGGTTTTGACATCTTCTATAGTCGGCAGATTATCTACAACACGCTGTGGCTCTTGAAAGAGGCGGGAAGGATTCATACGGAACAAATTGTTTTGCTTCATACTCCTCACTCGCCTCTTCAACGTTTCCTTTATAGCCATAAGCGCTCGGATCCTATTTAGATCGTGATGCTTGATGGTAAGCATTACTGTCAGATTTAGAGTATGGTGTTGACGTCTTAATCCGGCGGCTATACGCTGGATTCTGAAGTAAATTCTCTACCACTCGTCTTGTATTCCACCACACTCTGGATCCGAGAAGCGTGTTGTCTGGCCGACTGTATCTTGCCCTCGATTTTTTGTACATGCCGCTTGGTTCTCTCGACCCCGTGATTAGTTGACCTCTCACGGGGAACGAGTTGCTTCGTGGTGTTGTACACGGCACAGTTGATTTGCCGGATGTTTGCATCTTCTGGAAGTTCCTCATCGATGACCGCGTCCATTCTAGCCAGGTCTTGTGGCTTTATTATTATTATTATTATTATTATTTTCCGGTTTCCCGATGCCGGTCAGTTCTCCCGTGGCCTCCGACGCCTCACGGGAGTCGCGCCGGCTCATCAACTACAGCCACTCCCACATCCCGCCTTCTACATTTGGCCTGCCTGCCACTCGGCTGATTTTTGGCAGGCCGGTATGATCTTCAGTTCCGAGAGCAGCGTAGGCTTTATCCCTCCGAGTACACCGATTATAAGGACGACCATTTTTACCGAGTAGCCTGGGTACAGCACTTGGAGCTCGAACCGGAGATCGCGATATTTGGTCCGTTTCTCCTCCTCCTTCAAGGTGATGTTTTTCTCCGCAGGTGCTGAGAACTCGATGACATACATCACCTTGAGTTGGTGGTCGAGGAGGACTATGTCAGGCTTATTGGGTTGGATTAGTCTGACAGTCGGGAACGAGTAGTTCCAGTAAATTCGGCATTTCTCGTTCTCGACAACGGACTCAATATCTCCGGGGACGTAAGGCAGCTCTGGTGTCTGGTCTACCCCGTACGAGTGCCTTAGATGGTAGTATAGTACTCGTAACGCCGCGTTATGCCGGTGTATCTACATACACCGAAATCGCATATACGGGACATGCAGATAGTAAGTGCATGAGCGATTCCGGCGTCCTGCAGTTGATATCGCAACAATAAACAAGTGAGATCATCCACTGAAGCAAAT
The DNA here is from genome assembly GCA_029963845.1 of Rhamnusium bicolor. NCBI lineage: Eukaryota > Metazoa > Arthropoda > Insecta > Coleoptera > Cerambycidae > Rhamnusium > Rhamnusium bicolor. Next base: position 4,293,109 of record JANEYF010000851.1, on the reverse strand, counting down.
TATTTGGGGCATATTTGGGTAAATATTCCTTTGAAGACATACAAGTGCGTCCCTGGATTATGGTTCCAAGTGATGTTTTTCTTTCTATTTAAGTTAGGTCTAAAATTTGTTCTCATTTCCTATAAATTTATATCAACTTGAGGTTTCCGATAATAATCAAAAATCATTATTAAAATAAGTTGTAATATACAAACAGTTGCCAAAAGTGTACTTTATTAAACAACATCGTTAACAAAAATGTTATTTAAAGATGAAATTTAACACATTATTTAAAAACACTGAGTGATTTATATACTTTATAATGTCAAATCACATCTAAAGCTATGTGATCGATGCTTTTAAAACTGGATTTTTATTAAATTGTGGTTCAGAAAATACTAAGTCGGAACGTAAGAAAATGAACTGATTCAGTGTGTTTCCTTTTTTAATGTATAATATTAATACACTTTTGGAAGTTTTAACATTTTTCACTAATGAATGATTTGTTCATAAAATACAAAACATTTGCTAAATTGGTAATTTGCTAAAAGTATACTACTCTAATTGCTAAGTAAATGATTATTCTTTGTTGTGGTTCTCAGTTGATTAAATTATCTTTCCCCTGCAGAAAGGTGTGTTTGAACAATATATAACTTATATTGGCTTAAATGATGTTTTAGAGCTAAAGTCTAGACCATACATAAAATTTTGTCGATTAATAGGAAAACAGTGTTCTTTATTTAAAAGTAGAAGTAAATGTTAATCAAAATATTTATATTTTGAAAAATTATATATACTGTGTGACATTGAAATAGCAACATACAGTAATACAATGAAAATATGGTAGTCAGATGAAGAGTAATAATCAGTCCATTGACAGTTTCGGTGGATTCAGTAGCGTATCTGCAAACTTACACTTTACAAAAGGGTAGTGATGTGAGGAAGGGAGAACTTTCGCGCTCGAAAAAACGTTCGTGTGCGAACGCTCTTCTCAGATCACATTGTGAACGATTAGAGAATATTCAGCACGTACTCTAGAATGATCTCGACCAGTGAGAGCGCTCCAAATCATTTTCTGCCGCTCGCACGCGCCATGCGATCTCCAAGCTTATATCCGATGGCGTCCACTACACTGAAACTTTCAATTATTGCTAATAAATGATAATATTTTAGTTCTAAATGATTAAAGCGAGCCTTTAATGATGATTCCCGATTCTGATTTGTGGGCTCATGATTGACAAAAAAGAGTTGCAAATTCTCGTCACTAATATAGCTAGTAAGCTGCGAAGAAGTTTGGTTTCCTATACATTGTTAATGATTATTTTACCCAACAGTAGCCACTACTTCTATATGTATGAGAAACTTACATACTGTTTTTGATTGTTGTTTTCATATATGGAACCTCATCCAAAATTGGAACATACGAATGCTTCATGACTAAGTTTTACAAGTTCACTTATTTGAAACATGGTCGTCCTCGTCGTCGTCAATTTGGTGAGCTAATTTTTTTATCTATATTTTCGCAAAAAAAGTTGTGTTTCTGATATCATTAGTTTTATCCATGTTATTACCCAGAACGCAGCAGCCAATCCTGTTACTGTGGAAAGATTTTTTCCACCAAGAATAATGGTTATGGAATTCATTGCTCAATCATTTTGCCTAAACACTATTCTCAAGTTATTATTGTCGAGGAAAATTGCAGGTACCTCCATCAATTTTATTTTACTCACTGCACTGCTGTTTCAACCTCTCCTTCATGAAATATGGGTATGGCCAAATGGATGATCCATAAGAAATTCTAGAAAGCAAATACACTTAATTTAGATAATGAACAATGGTGTAATTTTCAGAGAAACATGTTTTTATCAATTAACGCGAAATTTATTAAGAAAATGTCACAAAATAAAAAATTCAAAAGATTAATCATTAGTACGTCAAAAGAAAGTGTTCCTCAAAAAGTTCTCAGTATTGTAGAAAATCATTCCTTACAGTCATTTGATAAAGAAGAAATTGATCCCCTCAACAAGGGATTAAACTTTGCTTTACCTGCATCTGAAGGCACTTTTTTTAGATGAGATTGTTGCAAGTGTTGAAAGTTCAATCCAATACCTTCCTGATTCCTTTAGAAAATTTGTCAGAGAAGCTTGCAGAAATCAAATCTCGACAAATATTTTCACTAAAATAAATAGAAAGTCAAAATCTAGAAAAGAGACGAAAATTACCAAACTGTTGCGTGAAAACAACTGTTTTTACTTAAAAGCTGATAAGGGCAATAAGGTCATTATTTTAGACAAAGAGGACTATCATGAAATGGTAGACAATCTAATTAGTAATGGTCATTATAAAAACCTTTCTAGAAATCCATTACCAAAAATGATTGTTGAAGTAAGAAATGTACTTAAATCCTGCAATAACCTTATTACTCCAGCTTTAAATAGGAGGTTACATGTATCTAACCCAAGTGTACCTAGATTGTACTGCTTGCCTAAGATACATAAACCAAGAAAGTCGTTTGTTTCAGCAATCGGATTGCCGACTTAGCACCTATCAAAATGGTTAACAGAGGAGTTCGAAAATATACCTATATCACCATCTAGTTTCTCTGTGATTAATTTCTATGATTTTATTAATATGGTGAAAAATATTCAGTTGCAAGAAGGTGAAATTTTTATCTTCTCTGACGTTTGTTCATTGTTTCCAAGTGTTCCGATACCACAGACCTTGGATTACCTTAAGGATCTATTCGAATTAAACAGTATCAGTCAAGATGTAGTAAAAGAATATCTTCAGCTCATTAAACTTTGCATAAAACAAAATTGTTTTCGATTCAATGATAATTTCTTCGAACAATCTGAACGAACAGCAACGGGTAACTATTTGTCACCATTCATTGCCAGTCTCTTCATGAAGGGATTCGAGACGAAAGCAAAAGAAGAATTCAAGTATTTCCCCAGGGTTTGGTTTAGGTATGTGGATAATATTTTTGCAGTGTTTGATACAAAAGTCGCTGATATTGACAACTTAGTTTCTAAATTAAACAGTCGTTTCGCCTCAGCTAAATTCACATATAAAATTGAAAACTCTGGACAACTACCTATTTTAGATGTATTAATAATTAGAAATAGTGAAAATAAGTTAGAATTTGACATATACAGAAAAGATACCAGTTCTCTAAAGATATATCTCTAAGGACTCTAACCATTGTGCTTAACATAAAATGGCGAGTTTTAATTTTCTAGTTCATCGTCTATTAAGCTTCCCCCTCAATAAGGAGAGGTTTGAAAAAGTAAAGGCATTGATTAATGATATAACTGCGAGTAACGGATATTCTGTAAGTTTAATTGATAAAATAATTAGGAGACGAAAATTTAAAGAGTCGCTTCGATTTTCCTCGACCTTTCAAAGTGAAAGAGAAAATCCGAAATTTGTATCGATTCCACTCAATCCTCGATTCACCCGTGGTATTGGTAAGATTTTTAAAAATGTAGGTATGACAGTGGTTCATTCATCGGGAAACAAACTAAAACAAGTTTTAGGCAATTAAAATGACAAAATTGCCACAAACTAAAAGTCGAAGATTTACGAAATTAGCTGTAAAGATTGTAATCGAAAGTATGTTGGACAAACTAGAAGATCAATTCAAATTAGATTCAAAGAGCATAAGGCCCATCTCAAATATGGTAGAACAGAGAGATAAGTTTAGTGTTGCCCAACATGCGTTTGAGAACAACCATAAAATAGATATTAGCAATTTAATATTAATTAGGAATGTGACAAATACTAAACAGCTGGATGTATTTGAAAGCTTGGAAATCACAAAGAGTTAAAATAGTATGAATAGTTACGGAGGGCCTATCCCAAATAGCCTGCTTTATTGGTTTATAGTTTAGGTCTAAATATGATACATTCTTAGCATAATGTCAGTTTTAATCATCTCCAGATGATTCCAACTTGGTAGGCAAAACGCGCGTCGAGAGCAGTATATAGTGTTTTGGTGTTTCGTGGAAAACTACTACGTTAGTGTTATCTTCACATCAAAGGTTCCAACCCATTCCAGGAAAACAGTATATAGCATAAAACTAAATTAATACAATTACTATAGTATGTAAATAGTGTTTTTAAATGTTTATTTACCTCCTTCTTATCATTCTAAATTATTATAGTATACTTTAATTATAAATATGTTTGACTAATTACAATGATATGTTATTTTAATTGAAAACATTCTAGAACCAATTAATAATATTTCATTTCATTTACAAACAGAATGTACACGCCTCCTCGATATTTTAATATTGCGTCGGACAAGTGTGAATTTGTTTTGGGTCCTAAAATAACACGAAAAGTTTTAATAACATAGGTCCGGAAACAAGACCTAAGGGACAAAGGTATCTATTGCAATTCGTTTTCTAATTATATTTTTATACCCCTTTTTCGGGATCTGGTGTAATTTAATTTCAGTAACACATAAATGCATACTACTGGTAATTGCACTCAGACGTGGTCAACAGCAAATATGTAGCAATAATAAAACACACCACATAAAACACACCACATAAATTATACAACCCCCAAACCAAAGTCGAAGCTGCTCGGACAGGGGTTATACAGTTGAAAAAAATGCGGACACACACAACCAAAACCTTCGACTTTGCTAGAATCGAAACTCGGATTTGAACCCGGGAGTCGATAGGCAGTTAAGTTAGGTTAGGTTTGTTGTGAGTGGGTCTCAGTAGACCCTCCACTGCGGCCAACAGCAGGCCTATTGTGGCTCACGCCTAATTATATTTCACCCAATAAGTTCAGTCTCTTAATGAAACTGATAACTTTATTGGGTGAGAATGTGTCCAGATCCTGTGGCAGCAGTTGCCCTTTGCCAAGTATTGACAATCGGATCCTCTCCACAGCTGGACAGGTGCATAAGATGTGGTCTGCCTTCTCATCACCCTCCAGGCATAGACGGCACTCGGCGTTTTCCGCTAGGCCGAGTTTATGCAGATGATAGTTTAGTCGGCAGTGCCCGGTATATAGGCCTGTTAGAGTTTTTAGGTTTACCCTATTTAACTCTAAAAGTTTCTTAGCTCTTGATTTCAAAGAGTATTTTATAAACGCCTTCGAATGAACTAATCCTGGTAACTCTTGCCAATACTGGAGAGTTTGCCTTTCAGCCCAGGTTGAGATAGCCATCTTGGCAGTACTTGAGGATATGTCAAGTATAGGTTCTGGTCCGATGAATTGTGATCCCGCTCCTTCTCTGGCTAAGGAGTCTGCTATTTCGTTACCTTCCATACCAGAGTGGCCGGGTATCCAGACCAGAGTCACTTTGTTGTTCTTGCTCAAACGATTTAGAGCTTTCTGACAGTTCCATACCGTTTTGGAGTTACACCGGTAGGAGCCAAGAGCTTTTATAGCTGCTTGGCTATCTGAGAAATTTTTTTATTGATCTGCGTGTAAGATGCATATATTCCAGCCTTCGTACACACAGTTCAATGGCATGAACCTCAGCCTGAAAAACAGTTGCATGAGGACCTAGGTTTGAGACTATCCTCAATCCTCTGTAGCTGTGTACTCCGGCTCCTGTTCCCTCGGGAGTTTTGGAGCCGTCTGTAAACCAACAACTGTCTGTCTTCAGTAGGTCGGCTTTATTCCGATCCTACTCATCTCTTTCTGGAGAAAGGATGTTGAAGGTCAGCTCGTAGTTAGTCATGGTAGGCATAGTATCCGAGGGCATACCCAGGATGCTGTGATTCTCTATGTCATCCAACAACCTGTTCCGCTCCATGATACTAGTCTGCGGCATATTAATGGCCGCTTGTTGCAGTCTGTAGGTTGCCCACCTGGCCTCTCTCTCCAGATATATATGAAGAGGGGGTAAATCCAGGAGGATTTCCATTGCAGCCGACGGTGTGGTGCTAATTGCTCCCGTTACGGTTATGCATGCTAATCTCTGCAGTCCAGAGAGTTTGGATTTGGCCGTCCGTTGTAATCCTTTCGGCCACCACACAATGGATCCGTATGTTATCATTGGTCTGATGACCGTGATATAGATCCAGTAAATTTGTTGGGGACCCATGCCGCTGGATTTGCCACAAATACGACGGCATGTCCATAGGGACAGCTTTGCTTTGTGGATTACCTTTACCAGATGGGAGTTCCAATTAAGTGATTTATCCAGAGTGATTCCTAGATATTTCACCTCCTCCGGAAATGGAATAGTTTCACCCATTAAAGTGGGAGGTCTTAAGTCCTCCAGCTTCCTTTTCCGGGTGAATGGTACTATTACTGTAAACCAGCTACGTTTGTCACTTAACGATTTGGCCCACTGCGCTACCGAGCTCGGTATAATAATAGCATGTATTTATTTTACAATAAAATTTACATATATAAAAAAAATATATATAAGTGAAAGCGGTGTTCGGGCTTACTGTGAAACAAAGTGATCAGCTATACAGGCACCATTTAACATGTCTATTTCTAATATGTTACCACTTATTGAAAATGAACGCAGATATAGACACATACGCATACATCCCATAGATAAACATACACATACACGTATAAACAAAGTATTTTTCCCTTTGAGTTCAATTCTATGCAGAAAGCGATTTCCTACCACAACGCCGAAAATAATGTTTCAATATTTTTGGCTAACGCTATATGTTGCTCTGAAAGACACGAGGTGCTGATAAACAAGTTGGGATACAGAAGTGTCAATTGCTTTTGTAAAGGACCTTTGGAAATAGATACCTGCAGTAAATAACGTAAACAAGAATTAATTTATTTATGGTAATCAATTTCATTAGGTCCAAAAAATTTTATACACTTGGTTATAATTTGAAAACATGCTATTCAAAAATTAGAGAAGTAGTAGAAGCTGAGAAGTAAGTATAGAAAGTATAAAAAAGTACGCAGTATTAACTTTTCTAAAAAATCCTCACTCAACACTACCCACTTCCTTAAAAGTCAATGTCTTGACTAATAGAAGTGCCACTCCATTTTTCATTGAATACCTTTGGTGAGTCTATTAAGTACACCAGGAAAATTAATGTTAAACACAAAGCACTCTTATCAATATTTGTTGTAGCTATGCTAGTAGTAAATGTCTATTTTCTGCTCCTACATATAAAATCATATGTTAGTGAAACACTCATGGACAAAAACTATCGTATATTTTAAAATTTTTATAATTTCTTTTTTGCAGACAGAAATGCTTATTTTACAAACCCGAAAAAAAAATTGTCGTTAGTTTTTATGGAAAATTATCGTGAAAACCATTTATGGGTTTAATCGTTAATTGTTGAATTGAAAATTCTTAAAGGAATATAAACTTGAAACAAGATATTGGGCTACGTGTCAGTTTTTTTATTAACAGAGTATCAGTAACGAGTGTTCACTCCTCGTACTCTAATTATTGTTACTTGCATCCTTTCAAGCATGCTACCAATAGATTTTTGAATGATTTCTTCAGTGGCGGATTAGGATTTGGCTAAAGGGAGACGCAACAGTGGCGTATTTAGGGGGCAGTTGTAGTAAAACATCGATTTTATTCTTCTAGATTATAACTAAATTGTACACCCCTGCCCCTGGAACAAAATCTTTTCTAACATTGGGTCTCAAAATTTGGATTTTGTTAGGTATTAAAATTAAATTGTCATTTGAGGTGTAAAACAACCATGTGTTGCATATTTCCTAATAAGTCTGTCCACAAACTTTTGATTTCAACTTAAAGATTTATCAGCATTAAAAATCACTAACAATAAAAAAAATTATATAATTTTTTTTCAGAAATTTATTCGCAACAGAACTTTTTCCATCGAAGCGAGACTAAAAACGTTCCCAAGACAGAGGCCAGCCTCGTGACGTCACATGCTCGCTTGCTCGCTGCCCATAGCACAGATTAAATGTACATTTACATTAATCTATGCCCATAATAAATAAATAATTTAACTGAGCTAATTACCAACTCAGTAGTCATAGTCCGATGAACACAGAAAATAATATGTCAAACTTCTACAGGATATTCTATGGGCCAAAATAAGAAAAAAAAAATATGGACATGAAATAAATCGTTTCCAAAAGTTTCTTTTTGTTCTAATCATAAACTACTTAAGATAAATACTGTTACGCCACTGGACTGTGTAGACTGGTTAGATGAGACTGGAATTGTACGCTAACGGCCGGGAATATTCTGGACTGCTCTAGATCGCGTGAATGGATGTATAAATAAGACACACGGTGGGCCGAGTCGGAGTCTGAAGTCGAACGTGAACGAGTAAAGAAGAAATAAGAAAGAGACTTATAAGTGTTCAATTGTGATTATAGTTAAGACATTAATTAATCTATTGTTGTTAATTGCTAATTAGTAAATAAAGTAGTGAGTAAGTGTTGCCTGAACTTTCAATCAACGAATCTACGAGTAGACGAATTTGTGTGGATAGCAAACACGTAACAATACGATAATAATAATGATATTTAGAAACAGTTGCAATTTCAGTGGATATTTGACCTGCATCCCAAGTTTTGTCATTTTTTTCTACAATAGTTACTGAAAAACTAAAAATAATTTTCTGGCAATATTTTACACACCCTATATCTTGGAAATGGTACATTTTTGAGCACATGCCCATAACAATTTTTTTTGCTTATTTTGGCCTATAATATGTCCTATAGAAGTTTGGGATACTATTATTGAAACACCATGTACACAACACACAAAACTGTTATTATGCGTATAAAATAAGTGGGCACTTAATAATATCTATGTGTTCCATAAATACAATAATTTATAGTTGATTATTTGTTAAATGTTGCAAAAAGGCAATTTATATTGTTTATAAAACTGTCAAATACACACCATAATAATGTGTACATTTATAAAATAGTGCGAATCGCCTTTCTGAAGAACCTCTTCCATTTATTTATCACGTGATAAATAAACATTAACTCTTTTAAACCATATAACCATAACATTCTAAATAATGGCACTATGAGCTTCGTCGTGCCAGCGCTGTACAGGTTGGGCAAATTTCGATGTTTGTATAGGGTAACTCGGCAACTGTTAGACATACAAAAAATGGAAGACACATTCTCGATCTCTTTTTTGAGACAAATTCACTGGCGAAAACAAAAATTTGCTATCGCTGTTTGCTGTTTTCGAGTTATAAACAAAAGTTCGATTTTCGACTTTTAAACACGTCAATATCTTGGTTGTTTGTAAAGTTATGAAAAAACAACTTTTACATTCTTCAGGCACTTTTTTCTGTATAATGCAGGGGCGTCAAAAAAATTAAAAAAAAGGTGCACTTTCCAGATATGACATAAAGTTTTATTTTTTCAAATGGGAATCATAGCTATGGTTTAGTTAAAAAGGACATTTTTTTTCTCTCTCAAACTATATATCATATGTGGGGTCGCTTTTGATGTGTAAGTATTTAATAGCGAAAATAATCTTTTAGTAGATTACATTTTGCGTTTTTTTATATTTATTCCAAGTAGGCGTGTGTCATCTATGACTGCGTTTATCCGTTTGTCAGTAAATTGCATATTAATAATTTTGTTTCCGTCATAACTACACCTCATTTAATCGTAAAAGTGAAGATGTCTTATGAAAATTACGAGAAATATGATATGCTAGAATGCTTTATTGAAAGTAATAACAATTGTGATATTGTATCTGAAATATATTTCAATCGCTATCCAGAAAGAGGACAACCTAATAAAGCTATTTTTAAGAGGTTAAAAGAAAATCTCATTAATTGCGGATCCTTCAACAAACCAAAACCAAAAAATCAGATAATTGTATCTAATTTCATAATACATTACAATTACAAAATAAAAATTCAAATTAAAGTAAATGTTCAAACTGATGTCCGTTATGTTCGATACATAAATTACACCTTTTCATAACACTCTGAGCTGCATTATAAATATGAAGATTTGAAATGGAATTCACAGAGTCTATACAATTTTGTCTGAGTTTATTTACGTCGGTACTGGTTTTCATGTATAATTTGTCTCTAATGTGGCCCCAAAAGAAGAATCCAGTGGCGTTAAGTCAGGTTATCGTGGCGGCCACCTTGCTGATCCGTTAGGTACTTCCCATCCAATTATTTCCAAAATTGGTATTTAATAATTCTGAAACGATCCTGATAATATGAGGTGGTGTACCATCTTGTTGGAAGAACTGATTTCTTGCCTCAATTAAGAGTAGATTGTCCATAAATTCCTCAATAATTTTCTGGTTTAAAATTTCGTAGTACCGTTGGCAATTAAGATTTTCTTGATATATGTGATATGTTAAAACACGATTGCCACGTAGTGTGCAAACACTAAAACCAAAGCGTCCCTGAGATCGGCGGTCAACGGTACGGTGAGGGTTCATATCAGATCAATAATGCTCGTTATGCCTATTGAAAATTCCAGCACTGCTAATGTAGACTTCATCTGTCTAAACTACATTTCAAGAGAAGAAGGGATCTTGTTGACTTTCTTGACGATACTATATGCAAAACTCCAATCGTCGCTAAAGATCAGTTGTTTGCAGGTGATGTTGTTTCCTTATTGTATAAGGCCTGAATTTGTGTGCGTTCAAAATACCTAAAGCTCGACGTCTTGAAATCTCAGAATCAGCTTCAATTTGACGACTTGAAATTAAAGGATTTGCAACCGCCACTCCAATTACAGTTATAGAAGTTTCTTCAGCATCCTCAATGTTATAATTTTTTGGTCTTGGCTTGTTGAAGGACCAACAATTAATGAGATTTTCTTTTAACCTCTTAAAAATAGCTTTATTAGGTTGTCTTCTTTTTTGGATAGCGATTGAAATATTTCGGATGCAATGTCACAATTGTTATTACTTTGAATAAAGTATTCTAGCATATCATATTTCTCGTAATTTTCGTAAGGTATATTCACCTTTACAATTAAGTGGGGTGTAATTATTACGGAAACAAAATTATGAATATGCAATTTACTGACAAACGAATAAACATTGTCATAGATGACACACGTTTACTTGAAATAAATTTAAAAAAAAAACGCAAAAAGTGTTATACTAAATGATTATTTTCGCTATTAAAATCATAATCTACATCAGAAGCGACCCCCACATATGATATATAATTTGAGGGAGAAAAAAATTTCATTTTTAACAAAACGATAGCCAACTATCATTCCCATTTAAAAAAATACAACTTTATGCCATAACTCGAAATTGCACATTTTTTAAAAATTTCTCGACGCCACTGTATTATACAGAAAAAAGTTCCTCAAGAATGTAAAAGTTATTTTTTTCATAACTTTACAAAGAGCCAAGATATTGACAAGTGTCTAAAATCGAAAAATCGAACTTTTGTTTATAACTCGAAAACAGAAGACGATAGCAAATTTTTGTTTTCACCAATGAATTTGTCCCAAAAAAAGAAGAGATCGAGAATATGTATTCCATTTTTTTGTATCTCTTACAGTTACCGAGTTACCCTATACAAACATCGAAATTTGCCGGCCCTGTGCGTACAATGAACCTCTCGCCAGCCGTTGAGCCACAAGCGTATGCATCAGCGCAATCAACAAGCGTTTATTGGATTCAAATAACGCAAGCAGTTTCCTGCGGCTGCTGTTATGATTACGATTGTTTCATTTTCCAAATAAATTTCAGATATTGGCACTAATGGGTTTAATGTATCATTTTACCTAATTTAACGCATATCAATTTTTTTTGTACATGCCTATTATTATTTGATTGTTGGAGTCAGCGTTGGCCACAAGCGGAAAACGACGAAAACAAACGACTTGCGTGCATTTACACGTATTCAGTCTAATGCGTTCAAACAAAGCATGCAATCTGAGAGCTGATGATATGTTAATGTGATATTCGACGTTGTCATGACTACTTTTATAGCAATATTTACATATTTTATATAACATAATATTAACAAATGCAAGCGTTATATACAATATAATGTATGGTGAATTTTGTATGTACATACAAAACTCACGGATTTGGTTAGGTATAATAGAATGTAAAATATGAATTGCAAACATTTTTTAATTTTAGTAACCATTTAGATAAAATTCGCTGTTAGAATCCGACCTTTCCATATACCTAACACCTAGAGCGAAATGCCCTAAATCCGCCATTGGATTTCTTCGGGAATTGTCATCATCTTATGCTGCAATCCGCAGCTTCTCTTTTGTATTTGGAACGGAATTTCTTTGTCGTATGCGACTTTTTAACTTATCACATATGTGCTCTATCAGATTTAACCTGGACCATATGCTGGCAAGTTTATTCTTTCTATCTAAACCTCATCAATATCTGAACTGCATGTAGACGATCTTTATCGTGCACAGAATCGTTATATCTGTCGTATCCAATAACGCCGATATATGGTAAGACATAGTCTTGCAAAATATATTCAATATACAGGTCAGCCGTTGTCCATCTAATACCTTTCACAAGTTCGATGCGTACTCCCTTACCAACTAATACTACCCCAAAGCAAGATTTCACCACCTCTAAAACTAACGCTCTGTACAGGGTTATACAACGAAAAGGCCCACCCCAATGTTTTGTTTAATTTTCGATTCGATTTACTACAACTTTTATTTAAAGTATTATTTTCTAGCTCGAAAAATAAGCTAGTATAGGGGTGGGCATTTTCGTTGGATAACCCTGTACAAAGTTACTTTTCCCCAACTTTTCTGTAAAAGCAGTTTCGACCACCTGGCTTCCATAGCTGAATTCTGGTCTCATCCGTGAACAGGATTTTTTCCTCTAGTTGATTTTAGTCACCGAGTTTGGTAGTTTTGGAGTATACGTGGAACTATGGTAGAACGCCTTGGATTCAAATTTGCTTTTTTTAGTCTTTGTTTGATTATTTTGGACCTAACATTAACTTACTTCATATTTAATAGCTCATTTCTGAGATAAGATGTAAGTTGTCAAATATACGATTGCATATAGACAGAAATATCAAAAAATGGTCATCAAATGCTGTTGCGTGTCTTTTGCGTTCATGGCCGGGTGTTTTTTTGTAATTTTCAGACTCTTGGTACCTCTTTAAAATTCTTGAAACTGTGGATTGATTTATCATGACGCATCTAGCAATTTTTTTTATCTATTCTTCGTTGGATTGAACTTGCATCTTCAACTTTATTGTAGCATCTAGCCAGTGCGTGGGCTCATTGTGTGACGTACTTCTCTGCTCTACGCAAAAGCAGAAGTGTCACTTTGACGCCCAACACTACGGCGGTGCTCACGGTACGGATATCTCGGGCGCCAGTTTCTGTTTTGAGTGCAGAAACACCACTTTACTCTATCGGCGGGACGATAGAGGCAGGGCAACTACAGTGAAGAAACGACTAAGCCAGGGGTCGAGAAAAGGCAACTTACACACTACAGTTAATGAACAGACTCTTATTCAATATATTTACATTTATTCTACACACTAATTATTATTTACACTATATACATCTTCATATTTACAACTTATTCTACAAGCGGTCTTATACTACAAGCGGTCTTATACTACAAGCGGTCTTATATTACAAACTTATACTACAACGGTCTTAACTACGGGCGAACGGGGCAGTAAGCGGGCGGTCAAGCGGTGCGACACGGTAAGGCGGAGATTAAGCGGTGAAAAAGGTAACCAGCAATAATTAAACGGCCATAAGCAGACGGCGGACGGATTCCACGGATGGGGCGGTCGCGTTTTACCAACTCTAAACAATTTCCGGAAAATACATACCAGCCAAGTAATACCTTTTATTTACCAAACCTTTATCAAACCTTGATACCTACTTCCGTGTCCTGGGCTGCTTCCTCTCTGGAGCGGTCGGTGTCGGCACGTCTGGTCGGTACGGGCGGCAGCAACGGACTCTCTCGGATGCTCTGAAAAATCCTCAAGCTACTAAACTCTGCCAAAAAGCAGAAGTAGGATAAGACGCGGTAGTCATGCGCGGAATATAGCAATACGTCACCTTTTACCGACTTAGAAAAATCCGCAATTACATATGTATACCTATGTACCTCTATACTCACAAGTTTACTTACGGTCCTAGGCGGCGTGATGCTTCGGGTGGCGGTCAGACGGAGACTAACTTGTCTGAAAAATCCTCGTGCTACTAAACACTGCCAAAAAGCAGAAGTAGGACGGGACGCGGTAGTCATGCGCGGTTTATTACAACTACGTCACCCGTTTATTGACTTAGAATAATTCCGCATGAAATTTAAATACCAATATATCCTTATACTCACGAGTTTACTTACTGTGGTGATCGGCGTGGTTCTTAGGTTGGCGGTCGGACGGGAACTAATTTGTTTGTTTTCATTCTCGGGCTCCTTCGCGGTAGCGCGGGACACAATGCGCGCGTCGCGTTTCGCGATTTCAATATATGTACTGCCGGCCACTTGGCATATGTGGAATGTTCATAAAAACATATCAATACTATCTATCTATAATTAACAATTAAACTGTTATTAATGACCAGCTGACAATACCACTTATTAAAACGCAGTACTACAATGGTTAAGATATTTTCCAAACAGACAAATAGTACCTAGTTACCTAACTTAATTCTATAAAATAAAATCACTTCGTTACAATTGTTATGTTAAATAGAGGAAAATGCAAACACAATGAGGGCTAACGTATTCAGACTCACCAGTTGGCGCCACTGGTCGAGTAAGGTCGTGTCAAAAGTTATTGTTAGGCGCGGGAAAAGTTTATAGTGTTTTATTATAATTATTTCGTACACCAGTAAATAAAGAACCTTGTTAATTGTGCCTCAGTGTTGTGCAGTTCCATTTTGTTTGGAAACAAAAGGCGGACATATGCTTCCGAGAGGCAAAACACGCCTAAAAAAAGTGGTTGATAGAGATAACTTTACTTCCTCGAAACATTCGTGTGTTTGTAAGAAACATTTTAATCCTGACGATTATGCGTTACCAAAGGAGTCTACTACAGAAAATCGTAAGCAATAATCATGTACATTAGTTGTTTTCATCACACTCATTCTTTATATAACCTAACTTTAATGACATAAGACACTTCTGATAAGTACAATGATTTCCATACTGAGCAAGTAAATTACTACTTTCCCCTTCTGCCATCATTGTGTTAAATATTTTTCAGCTAATTTTTATAAAAATTTCTAAAAACTAGCGTTAAAAAGCCACAGTAAACATTCACGGTCAGTGACATTGACCTTTCCGTACACTAGCACCTCTCGTGGTGAATTCAAGTGCGTTAACCCTCATTGACTACAACTTCTTTAATTACACTACAAATATCGTAACTTAATATAATGCTTAAAACTAATTAAAGACGATGTGTGCTGACAAAATACCTAAATGAGTATAAATAAAACGTTATTAATATGCTTTAAATGTCAAAAATTTTAAACATTTAGTTTTTCCCTACTAGATAAATAATATCAACATATACGCAAGTTTACGATGCGTCGTTGATTCAAAATAGTTTCCAGAAAATTGTAATTATAAAAAATATGAGATAATTTTGCCCATTAGTGTAAATTACTAAAAATGGTTAGATGCTGTATACATTATAATTAATTCCAAGGATAATTTGATCCTAGAATTAAATCCCAAGGACAACTTAATTTGTTAAATATATGGGCTACTCGCTTAAACTTTAAATAAAATTTCCATTCATTATACACGTAAATTTAGATAAAAGTAATTTGTAAGTTTTAATAAGATTATATATCTCCAGAAGAGTTAACTTTCTTTTTAAATAAGTGCACAGCTACTTGCATTAATAAATGTTTAAAATCCAATCCATTAGGCAGCATGGCGAGTGCAACCCCTGTTTAAATCACTTCTTTTATTTATATTTTGAAAACAAACTGAACTTTAAAGTTCACGTTTCATATTCATCTACAATTTTCTTTCTTTTTAACTTGATATTGGGAATTTTTTTATGATTTATTATACTACTGTGGACAATATACGCAGTAAACTTCCGAGGTTATAGTGATTGATTAGTAAAACAAAAGATAATACTCCTAAAACAAAGGTGTATATAAAAAAAATAGTTAGTTCAAAATTACTATAATTTGAATAGTGGTGAGAGGTATGAAACTTCTCGTATGGTCTAAATGCTACTATCCGATCGACATCATAGATGTCTCTGTTTCGGATAGCGACTTGTGTAGCAAGTACCGAGAGCGGCGACCTCTAGCCCAGGTGGACTAAACTACTGTTATTTAATATGATTTGAAGGAAACAACTACTCAGCAGGCAAATACCCCGACCTGCATTGGATTATACCTTCAAATCATGATAGATCGGTAGCCAATATCATTTGTCAATTCCTAACCAGACATAGACCGGTTTCGAACTTATTTGTTCTCCTCAGTATGCCATAGGTTATGGAACAGACACATGATAGTGGCCAATCTGCTAGTCATATACTAACTAAGGTAAATTGAATAGTGGTGAGAGGTATGAAACTTTTCGTATGGTCTAAATGCTACTATCCGATCGACATCATAGATGTCTCTGTTTCGGATAGCGACTTGTGTAGCAAGTACCGATCTATCATGATTTGAAGGTATAATCCAATGCAGGTCGGGGTATTTGCCCGCTGAGTAGTTGTTTCCTTCAAATCATATTAAATAACAGTAGTTTAGTCCACCTGGACTAGGGGTCGCCGCTCTCGGTACTTGCTACACAAGTCGCTATCCGAAACCGAGACATCTATGATGTCGATCGGATAGTAGCATTTAGACCATACGAGAAGTTTCATACCTCTCACCACTATTCAATTTACCTTAGTTAGTATATGACTAGCAGATTGGCCACTATCATTTGTCTGTTCCATAACCTATGGCATACTGAGGAGAACAAATAAGTTCGAAACCGGTCTATGTCTGGTTAGGAATTGACAAATGATATTGGCTACCGATCTATCATGATTTGAAGTTATAATCCAATGCAGGTCGGGGTATTTGCCCGCTGAATAGTTGTTTCCTTCAAATCATATTAAATAACAATAATTTGAATTCTAGGATAAACTAAATCAAATTCTAAAACCCGTTTTTCATAATAAAATGAACCTTTTCCATTGACGTTACATAAACAACAGCATGAGATAAAACTGGTAAAAAAACACTGGATCTACGAATAAAAAAATAGTTATCTTGTATTTTATGACAGTGTTTTATTCTTAGAAGAGTTTTAACTAATAATATTATGGTTCATTTACAAACACAATAACTTAAAAAAATTTACCAAAAAAATATGCTACAAAAATTAAATAAAATAACTACAGAAAGAATTTGTTTTTATACGAATGTATGATTTGAAGTATTATTTTATGACATGACTCATATCATATACCACATCATATACACACATAACACTAACAATTTTTTTAAACAAAATCATAACTAATACCAAAATGGGAAAGAATATTTACAAGAAAAATTGAGATAATTTTATTAACTTTTAACAATTTTTTTTTAGTTTAAATTTTTAAAACTTCTACATATTTGTATTTCAAAATATATTCAAAACATCAATAATTTTTTATGTCGATTATTATGTCTAGGTCTGTCAAAGATGTTCCGTGGGACAGTGGCGTACGCGAAATTAACTAATACGAGAAATAATAAACTGTTACAATTTATAACAATGTATGTAAAACTTACCCTCTTAACTAGCTTGATGAACTAGCTTGCTTATTACAAACTGGAGAAGATGTGTAGCCATTTTGCAGCATCAGGTCTATTTCTATGGTTGTCTCCATAAGTGATGGTCGCTTTGGTGAATATATATTCTTATATTTTGAAAACGACCATTCGACATCTCTACTGATGTAATACACGCATACGTAAAATAGTCTTTGAACGCACTTAACGGATCTGAGGTTGCACCATCACATATTTGTCTTAATTTGGTAAAACCAGTGTCTTTATTTAACACACTTGCGAATTTTTCTTTAACGCGCTCATTTGTTGCGTCACCTAGAGCGTGTCGCAGTAGATTTACTTCTTCCACTATTTGCAGTGACTCCGCTAACGACAACGCACTGTTTTCTAATTTTTTTTATGCTTTCATGTAATGATTTATAGTTCTTCGCAATATTTTTTAAAGCACGCCCAAGTGACTTAACGTGTACACAACTCGAAAGTTAATAATAGACTGGACTGGCGAAAGAGTTTCGCGGTCAAGATGAATGCCAGCGATAATAAGTACATCTGTACTCTACAACCATGATACACAGAAACAATTTGCAGCTTTAATTATGTATATTGTATGCTGATCCATTGGGTCTGATGAATAAAGGGTAGCAAATGCTTTCACTAGATATTTTTTGTAGGAAAACCTTTGATCTATATAATTCATATTTTCAGGGCTTTTGCTTCATATTTAAAATAAAATCATTTGCTTTGCTAGAAGCAAAAGGTTCAACAAATATGAATAAAATTAATAATATGAGTAAACCTACGTGTTTACTATCTACCTAAGTATTTGCTTCAATAAATGTGTAGGTACCTCAGTAGTAGACTTTGCTTTGGTAAAGCAACACCTTATTTTCGAATTATGGTGTTTTTAAATCAATATAGAAAATCGAGCGATACACCATCAGACGCAGTACCCTTTTAAGAATGGATTAAAAAAATCTTCCATCACTTACACGCCGTTAGTAAAATCTCGATAAGAATTTAAAATTTGTTTGGGCTTTTTTTTTAAATTCTCGGCAAAAAATATCTTCTTCAGAAAATGACATTTCATTGAAAACATTTCTTTTTTTCAAAAATTAAAATTTGTTTGTAAAATATTTATTGTTGATCAGATGAAGATTGCTAAAAAATATTTTTTTTTCGAAATTGTATAAAAAATACCATATACCAAGAACCAAAATAAACATTTAGGCATTAATAACATTAAAAAAGTAATATAAGACTTATTAAAACATAGCATTGGCTACAAAATCTGAAGTATTTGCTATGAAGCAAAAGCAAAATATTATTCATTGAAAATGAAGCAAATACTTTTACTACTACCTTCTGCTTCGAATCATTTGCTTTTGCATTTACTTCTTGCTTCAAGCAAATGCTTCTATTTTATTCATCAGACCCATTGAATACAGATACTTTTTATTTTATAACCGAAAATTTAACCGTTTGATATACAGTCTATATCAGGAGATAATTTTTTGTATAGGAACAAAAAAAGCTGTAATTCTTAGCTTAATAGTTTTTTCTGAATAAAATGTAAAGTTTATTTCAAACTTATTTGCAGCATAAAACATTGGCGTCTTTGATCCCATTACCACCGTCAAGGAAGCCGACGTTTTATATGTTGCAAATAAATTTGAAAGAAATTTTACCGTGTGTACTACTTAAGATGTAAGTCCAAGAAAATCTTTATTATCTTTATTATCGAAAGTCTGATACGAAAGTTGTTGTAAATATCAATCGGACTACAATTGTAATCAAAACTTGTACAGGATGTTCAAATTTTCACTTAATATATAGATGCCTCCTAAGTCTACAGTGGACGGTGAGAACTCCGATTAAAAGATGCAGAGCCTTACGACTGCGACTCCTGCCAATCTCGATTTGTTCGGTCCCGTCACAAAATTTCGAGTTTGTCCGCAGGCTCTGTTGGTCCTCCAATGCTTCATCAGGGTCTCGTGGTCCCACTCATTGAGGATCGTTGCGACCTGTCTTCTTGTAATGTCTAACATAGGCTCAGGCTCTAAGTCTAGCTAATTCATCGGCCTTCTCGTTGCCTGGAACTGCGATATGTCCCGGGTTTCCGGGACCCACACTGGTCCATGCCTGTCAAGCACATCTAAGGCGTCCCAGCATTGGAATCTACTATTATAAAAAGTTTTAATACTGAAGACCGAGAGAAATCTACTATTTACTCATGGTCTTTAGTAATAAAACTTCTTATCGCTCTCGGTCTACCATATAACCGAACATAATATTGTTACAGTTTTCAGCATATTCTGTCTCATGCTGTATAGCTTTGATCAAGTAAATAACATATGTGTTATAGCGTTCAATATTTGGATATTGAACAAACCAACATAAAAAACTGACAATCCATTCCAACAGGACAATGCACATTGTTCCCCTGACGTGCCTTATATTGCATCGTTCATTGTATAATTTCTGAAGAGAAATACTCGTTTGTTGATTAATTACAAGTCTTATTTGGTGTTAAGAGGTACTAGAAATGTCAACTAGCTTCTATTATGTTTCGAGAACTTTATTTATTAATATGGCTTGAAAAAATATCCATCATTCCATGTTTATTATTAATAGATATTTCTAACAAAAATTATACACACAAATTTATAATATTTAAATGAATTGTTAAGTGTAAATTCTGCTTTAGAAGTTGCCGATGGTTAATAACCAGTTTTTAATATCTTGATATCATACTTACAATATCTGAACATCACTACTTTTTCGGCAACAATGAGATGTTTTTCTATTTTATTTTTAGTTGAAAATCGAAAACGAGATAAAAATAAGAGACACGGTCGTGTCTTCTCCATATTTTTTTTTTTTTCATTTAAACTGAAAAAAAAGTTGTACTTTCGTTGCGTCACTAAGCATAAGTTCATACAGAGCCAAAGTTATATGTAGGGTATTTCATAACGTTTGTTCATTAATGTTGATTCTAGCTAGAAAAGAGATTTAACATAAATTGAAAAGAGACAAATTTGTTTGATTCTGCTAAAATCAATATTGATCAATAATCTATAGTTGCTGTATGGTATTCTACCAAATTTGAAATTAGACCGTAACCTCACTTTTGTTTGTTTAATATTGTAAAAATATAGCAGATAAATTATCTGATCTACCTTCTACATATTTTTTTTCATATTTGTGTGCTTTTAGAATCTTTTAAAACAAATAGACAAACAAAAATACTAAAATAGGAATTAAACAGTTTAATAGAAGTCCCATCTTGCCAGTGTTCCAAAAAATGTTTGGTGATTTCCCTTGTTTGCGCTTGGTGATGTAAGTTTAAAAAATTTTAATTGTATATTGAAACAATTACTTTATAGTGCTATGTAATTTATATTTTTCGGCACCAAAAATACTAAAAAATATATATTTTCAGAATGTAAGCAATTTCCGCTTTCATTTCAGATCAATAATAATACCATATAAAGAGGTCCAATGCAAGAAATGGGTATGCCACATTTATTAATTTTGTAGGACATCAACAAAAAATATTTTATAAATTAAATACAAAAAATAATTATTATTAATCAATTGTTAATAAAGATATTTAGTTCATATTAACAAACACATAGTATTTTACTGGCTAGATATGAATCTTGTACTTTAGAATCTAGATTGTCTTAAGAAAAAAGATATCGATGATCATACTCTTAAATTTATTAACAGAAATTTTAAAACTGGCAAACAAAACACAAAATTAATAATTTGGAGACGTCAATAAAGCATTTTTTTTATACTTAGCTATTTTATTTTGTAACCTAAACATTTTTTAGTATTCATTATTAATTTATTAAAAATAAAATGTTTCACATATTGTGTGTTTTGTTTCGTTTATCTAGACAATCTACAGACTTTTTATTTTAAACATGTAAAGTATCAAAAAATAAAATATATACATCTGGCTGCATAAACAGTAGAATATACTGTTTATTAATGATGCAAGTGTATGCTGACAACCATAAACAACTATTAATGGACATGATATAAGAGGTAAGTCACACCATGTCCCCACCGACGCCAGTCAAATTCTTAAAACGAGCCGGCTTTCTTATATCTCAATTTCACCCAAAAAGGACATGTCCAGTTCTTGCATTGGTTAACTCTCAATTGGGGACCACATTCAGGTCACGTTTTGTCAACCTTGAGTTAAGAAAACTCGCACTTATAAGTCGAATTACTTCAGTTTTAAGTAAATATCTGAATTGGTTATAGTAACAACAACAAAAAAAAAATTAATCAAATTTAGTCTTACAATCATATATATTTTTTATGAAATAATTCTAGGTACTGGTGAAACACTAAATAGTAGTTAACTTGCGACTGAAAACCAAGTCAGAGGGTCCAAAATTGGACAATAATAATTTTTAAACCACGCGTGATTTTTCTGAGTGCACGTGTAATATGAAATAATTTTATTTTCTGTTATTCGACCAGGGGCGTGCGGTGAGTTTTGATACAGGGGAAGCAGTTTGTGATATAGAGTGATGGGTAGCGCGAGGCCCCGAGCGAAGCGAGGCAAAAATTATTTTAAGAAAAGGGACGTGGCTTCCGTATACTCATTTTAAAGCAAATGTCGAAAGCTACAAAGTTATGATATCTAGAAAAAAGTACACTTGTAGGACTGCCACTCCTCAATAAACATAATACATAAAAACACCACAAAAATTAGACAACCCCGATTCCAAAGCCGAAACTGCACGGGCGAGGGTTACACTTATGAAAAAAACGCAGACACACAACCATATCCACCGACATTGCCAGCGCCGGTGGCGAGGATTGAACCCGCAGCGAAATAGAGAGTTTGTTCAGTCACACTAGCCATCGTGCACTCTCTAGCCAACTATAAATTGAGCCAGCTAGTTAAGTAGTTAACATGCACATACCTACCTATTTACAATGTAGTTTAATCCGCCTCTCCTTTTTTGCGATGTCGGAAATAACTTCGTCGTAAAAGTTTGAATTTTTGGACATCTCCTTCACAAAGTCACTTTCTATTGTCAACAGGGACAATTTTGAAAGCCGCTCTTCACTGGTTGAATTTCTTGAAAAAGTTTTTATTCTTGTGTCCGTTTGATGATTTTGAAAAAAAGGCAGCCATTCCACTATTACTTGAAAAAAACACTTTGCACTCTTTAAGACACGCTGCAGATTGAGCTAGAACTAAATTTAATCGTTGCGCAAAACAATGTACAAATATTGCATTCTGAAAAGTCTCTTTTACTTTGGCCTGCAGGCCCCCCAATTCACCAGTCATTACAGCGGCCCCATCATAGCTTTGGGCGATAAGTTTAGCACCACACTGTAGATCATCGACTATCTGACAAACTATAGTATATAAAGCTGCGGCCGTTCATGGCGTTGTTACGTCTAAAAATCCTAAAAAGCGCTCTTGGACTTTCCCATTTGGATTTATGTAGCGTACTACGATTGACAACTGACTAATATTCGTAATATCGGTTGTTTCATTTAACATAACTGCAACAAAAGGAGCTTTTTTATTTCGTGCTTGACCTTTTCTAAAACAATATTGCTTATCGACTGAATCAAATCATTTTGAATATGATTTGATGTACCGCGAAATATCGTGGAGTGTTCCAGATGGTTACTTAAAATTGTATCGTATTTTGCTAATAAATCAACTAAATTGATAAAATTGCCCCTATTAGCAACGCTTCGAGATTCAGTATGACCTCTAAAACTAAGTTCATTTTCGCCGAGAAAACAAACAATGTCAATAAGTTCTTTTAACACTTTCTTTCAACTGCTGATCTAATGAATGCTCAATTCGTGATTTTCCAAATGTTTACTCTTTTAGCACCGCTCGCAAATGAGTTTCACACTTACCATGCCTTTTTGTCACTTTGTGAATGTTGTTTAAATCTGAAAATCCATTTTTATTCCAAACACCTTTTTCATTTGTGAACAGTACATATGGCCAACAAAACAATTTACACAAATTTTCACAACCCCCTTAACCACTGATTAGCACTGTACACTTCAATATTAAAGTACCTATAGCATGATTTAACTTTCGTTTTTAAGAATTTTAAATCAGGTGTTGGTTTACCATTTCTAATAATATCCAGTTTATCTTGAAACGAATATGTTGAAAATCCCCTTTTCAACAAATTGCACACCACACAAACGCAAATAATATTTTCCACAGTGCTAGAACCAGCTTCCAAATTTAATAAGTAATTCTAAATCTGCTTACACGCGCACTAATAGTCAACGTTTTAAAAATCACTTGTCGCCGCACCATAGGTTTAGAAACACCAAAAAAGTTTTTACAAATATAGCACAAAAGCTGAGAATAATACTAGGAAGATTAATATTAAGTACAATATTAAAATCGAGATTAAAATCTATAAAATAAAACGTATTACGATGCTATACAGCTCAGATATCAAGATTATGAAGTGGGGATGGGATGCATTTCAATAAGTTACCTACCTATGTACTTACATCAGAGACAGTTGTCTCTGCTTACATATATCGAAGTCGTGCGAGTTCGTGTTGGCTCGATTAATCGAGTTCGTCATCGTTACGGTTTTAACGTGCAACATTATCTCAGCTGCTGAAATGCAGGGCCGTATCTATTGAAATTGGGTAAAAGTAAATTTTAATGATTAATATATGTGATAAATAATAATTAGGTTCTATTTATGTATTTTTTTTAAATAATCCCAGGGGAAGCACTGCTTCCCTTGCTTCCATGGACCGACCGCCACTGTATTCGACAAAGAGCATCGCCCACCTCTCATTACCTCCTTAGTATTTTTATATGTGTATATACTAAATTATCTTATATTCGTTGCTTTGGCAATAATTTTCATAAATACTATTGTCTTTACAGCATACAAATAAAATAACCGTACGAGATGCACTTAAAAGTTTTGAAGTATGCATTTGGCTTGTTTACAAGTGATATTACAGTGTAAATGGTTACTAGTGAGATTATTTAATGCTTAACATATAAAGTTACGAGTACTTTTCTCATTAAAGCGAGGGTTTGTATAATTTAGTTTTTGTTCGTTCTAATTTTGAACTAATTTAAAAATAGCTGCACTGTAATATTGGCAAAGTTTAATAAACAAATATGTTCTATTATTCCATGTAGGTTTTTCTAGTAACGTCACTTATAACTATAGACAAAAGAGGAAACAATGGAAATATACAACAATACAAATTAGAATTTTTAATAAGTTCTAAAAATACGTCCATTACATTACTTCCATACGCATCAATGTAGCCAATATACAGTGCATTGCTAAAAGGTGGAATAAATTAGATAAGAAATTAACTAGTGGTATATTTGTAAAAAAAACTCCCGCATAAGTCGATGATTTTTATTTTGAAATGTGCAGATATAAGATATACTTGTAATTAAAAGGAGTGACCCATGTTGAAATCATGACGTCATCAGTATTTTTTCGTGTGACACGCAGTATATTTGGTTAAAGCATATCATTGCGAATCCAAACCCAAGTTTAGCATTTACCGAAGGCACTATCCATTCAAATCCATTTAATCATGGGCGATCCATTGTGTGGTTTTTGTAATCAGCAAATAAATTCTCGGTCAAAAAGTATAAAATGTAGTGGTTACTGTAATAAACTTTTTCATGCTACGTGTCAAGGTATCCCAACTGATATTATTAAAAATATTGATAAAGTTCCTGGACTGTCATGGAAATGTACATTCTGTCATGAGAAATCCAAAGATATGAATGCTCTTTTTGAAACCAAATTATCTGAAGCCTTAGATCAGGTTCAGTTATTATTTTCGTCGCTTAAAGATGAATTTGTTCAAATAGCCAACAAGAAATTAAATGAAATTAACTTTTCTCCTGAACTTCCTGATAAAAAATTATATTCAGCAGTGACACTGAACAATCCAGCTGTAATTATCAAACCCAAGGATACTCAACAAAAAAATTCTGTTACGAAATCCGATATCTTACATAATATTAATCCAATACAATCTGACTTAAATATATCTGGTGTAAAAAACATAAAAGACGGCGGAATATTAATTGGTTGTAATAAACCCGATGATATTTATAAATTTAAGCAGCTTGCCTCTGATAAACTTGGTGAAAAATATGAAATCAAGGATGTTGGAAACTTTTGTCCTCGGATCCGCGTAGTAGGAATGTCGGAAAAATATAGTGACAGTGATATTACTAAATATATTCAATTTCAAAATAAAAACCTTCTTAGCTGCAATTTTCATTGTAAAATAATGGAAAGTAAATCTATTAAGAAACGAAGTGATATATTCCAAGCTGTTCTTCAGATAGACGTCGAAAGTTATAACAATATTATGTCCGTTGGTAAGGGTAAGTTGTTCCTTGGGTATGATGTTTGTGATGTTTATGATGCTATCAATATAAAAAGATGTTTCAAATGTAGCGGTTTCTCTCATTTTTCAAGTCAATGTAAATGCGAACAGTGTCATTGTCCTAGGTGCGGTGAAAATCATTTAGTTAAGGACTGTAAGTCTGAATTTCTAAAATGTATCAACTGCGTTAAGCATAATCTTGATAATGGTACTGATATTAATACTAATCATGCTGCTTGGGATTCCAGTTGTTTTAGTTACTTGAAAAAACTCAGTGAGTTTAAATCTAGTTTAGTGTTTACAAAATAGCAATCACCTAGGCTTACAAACATGCATGGTACACGTTGTTTACCCTTAGACGGCTTTTTAACTTCTGAGGATAATGCACACCCTACTGCACAGTCTCGCCCTACTCTTGATGTCTACTATCAAAACATTCGCGGCTTAAATACTAAAATGCATGATTTCCTCAATAATGTTACTTCTTCCAATTATTCTATAATATGTTGTACGGAAACATGGTTACATCCGCACACTTTAAACTCTGAGTTCATTTGTGAATCATCATATGTTATTCTACGGGCTGACCGTAGATTCTCTGAAGTAGGTAGCAAAAGAGGAGGTGGTGTATTAATAGCCGTTCGCAATGAATACTTAGTAACTGAACTTGATTTAAATTTTATTCGTGACGAACTTTCTGATATTGATATCCTTGGTGTTAAAATAACGAACAACTCTTATTCCGTTTTTATATTTGTACTTTATATTCCTCTAAATCTGCAAGCGTCTATTTATAACCAGCTCTTTGAGCTCTTGGAAACTTTAGAGTATATTTTTGATGTTGATATTTATTTTGTGGGTGATTTTAATATACCGGAATGCAATTATAATAATATTCGCACAGACAAACAGTTATCATTAAATATGTTTTGCAATTTTTTTGAGCTTAATCAATATAATAACGTACCTAACGTAAACGGTAGATTTTTAGATTTAGTTTTATGTTTTAGACCTTGCACAGTTATTAAAGCCTATGATATATTGTTACCCGAAGATCCTCACCATCCTGCGTTAAACTTAACTATCACGCATAATTTGACTAAGAGTGAAAACATCTTGATTAGTCCTGAACTAACTTACAATTTCCGTAAGGCCAATTTTGTCCTTTTGTATCAACAGCTAAGCTTAACTGACTGGTCTTTTTTGGACGAATATACGGATTGTAATAAAGCTTGTGATCACTTTTACAGAGTAATTAATAATATATTTGAATTGTGCGTTCCTAAACAAATTTCTCGGCCTAGAAAATATCCACCGTGGTTCTCTAAAAATATAATTTCTGACATAAAACACAAAGCTAAACTATTGAAAGAATATAACCGTACTAAAAATGATAACACGCTCGTCAATTTCAAATTTCTTCGCTCAAAAATTAAGAAAGATGTTAATATGGCATATAAAAGTTTTTTAAATAACATTCAAAACAATATTCGTAGCGATCCTCAAAAGTTTTGGTCATATGTTAATGGTAAAAGGTGTGTTAATTCGTTACCTGACACAATCAGGTTAGATAATACTGATTTCAGCCAACCTGCAGACATTGCAAATGCTTTTGCGTCCTTCTTTAAATCTAGCTTTTCTTCAAATATCTTAGTTGTTCCTGATGAGTACGATAATGTTACAAATAATACCTTCTCCCTTGGACATTTTTCCGAAAATGAAGTATTTGATATTTTAAGACTAATTAAACCTAAATTTACCTCTGGTCCTGACGGCATACCTGCTTTCATCTTACGCGACTGTGCTGTAGTGTTTGCCTGTCCTCTTATGAAAATCTTTAACCTTTGTTTAAATTCCAGCACATTTCCAGATGTGTGGAAACATTCTAGAATTTGTCCTGTTTTTAAGAAAGGTGATAAAAACTCTGTGATTAATTATAGACCTATCACGATTATTTCTAACTTTTCCAAGGCTTTTGAAATGTTACTGCATAAAGCAATTTATGCTAGCACTCATGGGTTGATTAGCGACTTTCAGCATGGTTTCATGCAGGGTCGGTCTACCACTACTAATCTTTTTTGCTTGACACAGTACATTTCCGAATCTGTGGATTCTGGTGGACAAGTTGACGTCATCTATACAGATTTTAGTAAGGCGTTCGACAGTCTTGATCATGGTATTCTTTTGTATAAACTTAAGCAGTTTGGTTTTTCAGATAAACTGTCTAAACTTTTTCATCATACTTGCAGTGCAGGCGCCAATACGTGGAATACCGTGGTTTCAAGTCTGGCGAATTCATTGCTACATCTGGTGTACCACAGGGTTCCATACTTGGGCCTCTTCTTTTCGTTATTTTTATCAATGACATTGTAGATATGATTGACGTTAATTGTCTTCTGTATGCAGATGATTTGAAAATTTATTGTGATATTAATTCTATCTGCGATTCCGTTCAATTGCAATTAAATTTGAATAAAATTAATGACTGGTGTGTAAAAAATAACTTGGCACTGAATGTGCAAAAGTGTAACGTTCTGTCCTTTACAAAAAGAACCGAATCGTATATTTACAATTATACACTCAATAATATGTCTCTAAATAGAGTAACTGAATTTAAAGACTTAGGAGTTATTTTTGATTCAAAGCTGAGCTTTAATCTTCATATTAATGCTGTTGTACTTTCTAGTTACAAAAACCTTGGTTTCGTTATAAGGCATTCACGAGGGTTTAATGACACTGACGTTTTATTTTTACTATTTAATTCTTTTGTTCTGTCTAAAATAGAATATGCTAGTATAATCTGGAATCCTCGGTATCAAACATATAGTAATAATTTAGAAAGTATACAACGCAAATTTTTAAAGTACGTATCCTTTAAGATTGATGGCGTTTACCCAGTTATTGGAGCGCCACATAAACAACTATTAACTAGGCATAATATGTTGAGTCTAAAAGATAGAAGACAAATGCACTCTCTTATATTCTTACGTAATATTATTCATAATAAGATTGACTGCCCTTCTATTTTAAGTCAACTTAATTTTAATATTACCTTAATTGCAACTAGGCACACTGCCACTTTCTATTTACCAACACCAAGGACCAATTTACTTAAATTTTCACCTTTATTTTGTTTATGCAACAATTATCATTCCGTTCAAGATAATTTGGATATCTTTATCTGTAGCATTAACTCGATCAAAAAGTTATTTGTAAGAAGTAATATAAGTGCTGTTTAATGTATTTCTTTTTTTGCTGCTGCAAATGCATTGTAATAACTGTCAATTTTCAATTGCCAATTTATTTTTCTTTTTTTTTTGTAATTAATATTCTTATTTTTTATTTTTTGTTTGTAATTATTATTATTAATTTTATTTTTTTTTGTTAATTATGCTGTATTCCCATCCTATAATTAGTATGCAAATACTGTTGGATGGTGTATCTGAAATAAATAAATAAATAAATAAATTGTTCCAACATCATAACTATGGATTTTTTACCAAAAAATATTTATCGTCTTCTATCTTAATTAAAATTAGTTAATGGACCTTACAAAAAATTATAAGAAATGAAAGATTTTACTTGTTTTTTCCTTTACCACAGCATACTTGCAATTCTACAAATTTTATTTATTAGTTGAAACTTTTGAGGTTGTCAGATATTTATCACTGTTCAAAATAAAACCGTCAGAAATTGAAATAATCTAATTGGATACGACGATAAAAAGAAGACTATATATTAATAAACATCTGAATTAAGAACAAATATTCGTTCTACAGTAAGGAAGATAGAAGAAAAATAGGGGGGCTGGTCGCGTGAAAAATTTGCAAAAAGTGGTATTTTTGAAATCGTTAAATTGAGCTTTCTTCTGCAAGTTCAAGAAAATCTAAATAGTTCCGTAAGACAAATTGGTATGGATAATTTGGTAGACCATAGTGGCTAGAATCCTTCAGAAAGAAAAATTGCACCCAATAAATTGTGATTGGTTTAGGAAGTAATGGAAGATGATTTTGACCACAGTTTCGAATTTTGATAATAAAGGAACGATACGATCGTGGTGATAGGTTTGTGAAACACATACTTTTTCTAATGATGCTACTTTCAATTTTCACAGACATGAAAATCGTTAAAACCCTATACAGGGTGATTCATAAGGAATGGGTAATATTTTACCTGCCGATTCTATAGCGGAAAATATTAAATTTTTGCTTAATAACTGGTGGTCAGATATTAATACTGAGATACGGGGTGTTAAAGTTATAAAAATAATTCAGTAATGTTGTTATATTTCAGTTATTTTTTCACAAATATACATAAAAGTCGGTACAATTAACTAACATTTTAGAAAATCCTGCGCACCCATATTTTTTTTTTTTATTTTATTGCAGTGGTCCTCTCTTTCCTCCTAAAAATACATAATTTGTAATATTCTATTCTGAGAAGCTGAAGGCACCAGTTTCGTCTGTATGACACTGGCAACCCAACCTGGGATATAACGAGCTAGCAAAGGATTGGTAAGGTGTTCAATTTTATTTTGGTACAACGTTTTACTTGCCATCCCAACATAAACGAACGTCATAATGTAAATATTAGTTCATAATGGGATAATAACTAAAAGATGGTTATTTTCACTTGTCGACGTTTCGATTAATTTTTTAATATTCTTCAGGGTTAAAATAAAAATTTCAAATTACAATACAATACGTATGGTTACAAAATTACTAGTTATAATGGATGTAGGTTTTTACATAATTTAACAAAATATATACACACATTTATTATGAATTAACTCTTGATTAAAATGTAAAACAAATAAAAAATAAATAAAATTTTTAAACGATTTTTTTTAATTTAAAAAAATACTTGAACATTGAAAATAAAAATAAGTAATATCCTTATCTTAATTAAAACAAACCTCAACTTAATCACATATCTCAGATAAAAATGTCGTACTGATAAAAACAACAGAGTTATAATCAGCAGTGTAAATATTCAGAATGTAATAATTATTATTAAAAATAAATTTCGAGGTGAATATCTTTAGCGATAAATATACGAAACTTGGTAGGTACGGTTGGATTTGCAATGATATGTTCTAGCCCAATACCAAAAAATATATTGAGTGTCCCATTTAAATAGGTACCAATGACGTGATACCTTCAACATGCTTAACCCTGTGTGATTTCAAGTATATCCCGATTCTGCGCTTATTAAAAATATGTCGATGTAATTTATTACAACCGGTTAAGAATCCCATTTTCCGATAAGACTGATAAGAGGATTTTGGTCCACAATATGTGTCTGCTGTGATCTAGAAAAGGCATGGGTTTTTGAAAAAAAAATTGTTTAGATCAAAGATAATGAAAAAAAGTTTGGCAAAGTTGTTTATCTAAAAAAAGGGTCCAATAAACTTTTTATAAAATCAATTCAGATCTAAGAGAATTTAAAGAACTATTTTTTACACATACTTATTTAAAAAAAAATCCTTGTTAAAATGTGAAAACTAGAAACTATTTTGGATTTATTGTTATGCTCCTATAATATTTCTCGTATCCGTCGAGTTATTATTGTTATTAAAATCCATACGCTAGGGAATTGCAATTTCCACATCTGTAAATTTATATTTTATATCTAGTTTCAATATCTAGCCCGATAGTCTCATCCATAATAATTTTATTTTATAGACGTCACATGTGGCATAAAAATATTAGTGCTCTTTTATGGTAAGTAAAAAAAAGCATTTATTAAAATTGAAAATTTCGTATATAGGTTATTATTTTTATGTAGCGTGACCTGTCTAGTTAGTTATATATTCTAAAAAATATTTACTTTGCATATTATATGAACAGATATGTGGCTTATGCGTGTGTTACTTGTGTAAAACTTTTTACATTTTTTCATAACTTCTAGGGGCTTCTAATATTTGTACGTCATGCTGGCAATATTAAAACTTACAAAAAAAATTCTTCGTTTCTTTTATTACGAAATAAAACCATATTCGAGTGTAGAATTTGTAATGAAGACTTACGTAATAGATAGAACCACAAAGACCATTTGCATAGTAAGTACCTAGTTATAATGGTACGAGTATATTACTTTGAAAATAAAAAGATACTGTAGTGCCCATTTTACTTTATTTGTTTCGAAAAAAAAATATGATTATGAATAAGGATATAAACTAACTTATTAACAAATTAAATGAAACATAATACTAATAATAATAACAATAATAATGATAGGATCCGAGCGCTCATGGCGATAAAGAAAACATTGAAGAGGCGGGTGAGGAGTATGGAACAAAACAATTTGTTTCGTACGAATCCTTCCCGCCTCTTTCAAGAGCCACAGCGTGTTGTCGAGAATCCGCCGACTGTAGAAGATGTCGAAACCTTCTGGAAGGGAATCTACGAAACGCCGCGTCCATTCAATAGCGACACTCCATCAATTGCACACTTCGAGGCTCTGTGTCACAGACATCTTGAAGAGCCAGAAGAAGTGTGCCCGGCAATCAGTACGGAGGAAGTCCAACAAGCACTTGTTGGTACCAAGAACTTCGCTGCCCCGGGCCCAGACGGCATTAACAACTGGTGGTGGAAGAAATTTCCTTCCACTCACCGCCGTCTGGCGCGAGTTTTCAACTCATGGTTGAACGAGGGGCAGCAGATTCCGGACTGGTTCGTCGAGGGACGTACTGTACTAATCCCCAAAAAGGGGGATCTTTCCGACCCGAGGAATTATAGGCCGATCACTTGCCTTAACTCCTGCTACAAGATATTTACACGTATCTTGTATGCTAGGACGCTGAGGTCTGTTGATCCGGTCTTCCAGCAGATACACGAACAGCGTGGTGCCAAGAAGGGCATGGCAGGTTGCAAGGACAGCCTGCTGATAGACCGCTGTATTACACAGGATTCTGTGCAATACAAGCGGAATCTATCGATGGCCTGGATTGATTACCGCAAGGCATTTGATACAACATCGCATCAGCTGTTGTTGTACTTGCTCGAATGTCTTGCGGTACCAGCACCACTAGTGAGATGCATAGAACAGCTGCTGCCGCTCTGGAAGACCCGCTTCACCATAACATCAGGTGCACAGCGGGTCACGACAGGGCAGGTGGCATTTAGGAGAGGAGTTTTCCAGGGTGACTCCCTGAGTCCTCTCCTTTTCTGCATCTCACTGCTGCCGTTGTCTGTTGGGCTCCGCCAAACCCGCGGATATCAATGTGGGCCACCCAGCGACCGGAGGCATAAGGTCACCCATCTATTTTATATGGATGACCTTAAACTTTATGCCTCCGGAGAGCGCGAACTACAAAACGCTCTTAGGGTGGTCGAAGAATATACGCGGGCAATTGGTATGGAGTTCGGGTTGGACAAATGTGCAGTCGTCCACCTCAAGAGAGGACGATGCGGGGAATTCTCTGAAGACGCGCTGCTCGCAGACGGAAGCATCCTAAGACATCTGGATGCCGGAGAGACCTATACATATCTGGGTGTGCAACAAAGGCACATCCAGGATGTATCACAAATAAAAAGATTCTCTCCGCGGCAAGTACAGGCACCGCCTCCGAAAGATTTGGTCTTCCGAACTTTCGGGGAAGAACAAGGTGTCTGCAACTAATATGCTTGCCGTTCCGATTCTGCTCTACTCCTTCGGAGTAGTAAAGTGGAGGGTAGATGAGCTGCGTCAATTAGACAGAGATACCCGCAAGATGATGAATATTCACAGAAGTATTCATCCTAGATCGTCCGTTCCTCGTGTGTACCTCCCACGTCAACGGGGGGGGGCGAGGACTCTTGAGCCTGGAGTGTACGCATGGCAGAGTAGTACTGAGTATGGCATGTAACATACTCAGGAGCTCAGATCCCCTCTTGCGGTTCGTAAAACATCACGAAACTGTAGGAGTGGGAGCAGGATTGTTCAAGGCAGCAAAAAGAGCCGCAGATGAACTCGGACTCGCATTTGACATCAGGCGAGGACGCCGGCGAGGTGCTGTTGTTGAGTCAGTCACCGAACTTCAGCCAAATCGTCTGAAAGCCCGAATTAGAGCTGCCGAACAGGAAAATCTGTTTCGGCAGCACGTCGATAAACCCCAGCATGGTGTCTTCTATAAGAACATCGAAACACTGGGTTTATCGACTAGGCTGACCTTCGCCTTTCTAAGGTCAGCAGGGCTTAAGTCGGAGACCGAGGGATTCATTATGGCCTGCCAAGATGGTGTTATCAACACCTTGGTCTACCGTAGCCGCGTGTGGCGTGTAGAGGTTCCTGATATCAACTGCAGGACCTGCCATCAGGCGCCGGAATCGCTCATGCATTTACTTTCTGCATGCCCCATATATGCGATTTCGGCCTACATCCACCGACATAACGCGGCCTTACGAGTGCTATACTACCATCTAAGGCACTCGTACGGGGTAGACCAGACACCAGTGCTGCCTTACGTCCCCGGAGATATTGAGTCCGTTGTCGAGAACGAGAAATGCCGGATTTACTGGAACTACTCGTT
This sequence comes from Rhamnusium bicolor, assembly GCA_029963845.1. Taxonomy (NCBI): domain Eukaryota; kingdom Metazoa; phylum Arthropoda; class Insecta; order Coleoptera; family Cerambycidae; genus Rhamnusium; species Rhamnusium bicolor. The sequence continues at coordinate 4,258,536 of JANEYF010000851.1, read as the reverse complement.
CCCGACTGTCAGGCTAATCCAAGCCAACAAGCCTGACATAGTCCTCCTCGACCATCAACTCAAGGTGACGTATGTCATCGAGTTCTCGGCACCTGCGGAGAAAAACATCACCTTGAAGGAGGAGGAGAAACGGACCAAATATCGTGATCTCCGGTACGAGCTCCAAGTGCTGTACCCAGGCTGCTCGGTCAAAATGGTCGTCCTTATTATCGGTGTACTCGGAGGGATAAAGCCTACGCTGCTCTCGGAACTGAAGATCATACCGGCCTGCCAAAAACCAGCCGAGTGGCTGGCAGGTCAAATGCAGAAGGCGGTCATTCTGGGTTCTCTCCGTTTGCTTAGGGCACACGATTCTGGTATCTACAGTCACTAACCCTGCGGGATGTGGGGAGTGGCTGTAGTTGATGCGCCGGCGCGACTCCCGTGAGGCGTCGGAGGCCACGGGAGGACTGACCGGCATCGGGAAACCGTAAAAAAAAAAAAAAAAAAAATTATAATAATAATAAAATAAGGGTTGCAAAGGACCGGCAACCTACGCGCGGTGCTCCCTGGACAGGCAGAAGTAACTCTACCTGGATTAATTACCGCAAGGCATTTGATACAACATCGCATGAGCTATTGTTGCACTTGCTCGAATGTCTTGCGGTACCAGCACCACTAGTGAGATGCATAGAACAGCTGCTGCCACTCTGGAAGACTAGCTTCACCATAACATCAGGTGCACAACGGATTACGACAGAGTAGGTGGCATTTAGTAGAGGAGGACTCCCTGAGTCCTCTCCTCTTTTGCATCTCACTGCAACCGTTATCTGTTGGGCTCCGCCAAACCCACGGATATCAATGTGGACCACACAGCGACCGGAGGCATAAGGTCACCTTTCTATTTTAATGGATGACCTTAAATTTTATGCCTCCGGAGAGCGCGAACTACAAAACGCGCTTAGGGTGATCGAAGAATACACGCGGGCCATTGATATGGAGTTCGGGTTGAACAAATGTGCAGTCGTCCACCTCAAGAGAGGACGATGCAGGGAATTCTCTGAAGATGAGTAGCTCGCAGACGGAAGCATCCTAAAACATCTGGATGCCGGAGAGACCTATACATATCTGGGTGTGCAACAAAGGCACATCCAGGATGTAACACAAATAAAGGATTCTCTCCTGCCTGCGGTAAGTACAGACATCGCCTCCAAAAATTTGGTCTTCCGAACTTTCGGGGAAGAACAAGGTGTCTGCAACTAATATGCTTGCCGTTCCAGTTCTGCTCTACTCCTTCGGAGTAGTAAAGTGGACGGTAGACGAGCTGCACCAATTAGACAGAGATACCCGCAAGATGATGAATATTCACAGAAGTATTCATCCTAGATCCTCGTGTGTACTTCCCACGTCAACGGGTGGGCCGAGGACTTTTGAGCCTGGAATGTACGCATGGCAGAGTATGAGTATGGCATGTAACATCCTCAAGAGCTCAGATTCCCTCTTACGGTTTGTGAAACATCACGGAATTGTAGGAGTGGAAGCAGGATTGTTCAAGGCAGCAAAAAGAAGCGCCGCAGATGAACTCGGTCTCGTATGTGACATCAGGCGAGGAGAAAAACTGTTTCGGCAGCATGTCGATAAACCCCAGCATGGTGTCTTCTATAAGAACATAGAAACACTGGGTTTATCGATCAGGCTAGCATTCGCCTTTATAAGGTCAGCCGGGAGTAAGTCAGAGATAAAGGGATTCATTATGGACTGCCAGGATGGTGTTATCAACACCTTGGTCTATAGTAACGTGTGGCGTGTAGCGATTCCTGATATCAACTGCAGAACCTGCCGTCAGGCGCCGGAATCGCTCATGCACTTACTTTCTGCATGACCCATATATGCGATTTCGGCCTACATTCACCGACATAACGCGGCGTTACGAGTGCTATACTACCATCTAAGGCACTCGTATGGGTTAGACCAGACACCAGTGCTGCCTTACGTTCCCGGAGGTATTGAGTCCGTGGTCGATAATGAGAAATGCCGGATTTACTACTCGTTCCCGACGGTCAGGCTAATCCAAGCCAACAAGCCTGATATAGTCCTCTTCGACCATCAACTCAAGGTGATGTATGTCATCGAGTTCTCGGCACCTGCGGAGAATAACCTCCCCTTGAAGGAGGAGGAGAAACGGACCAAATACCGTGATCTCCGGTATGAGCTCCAAGTGCTGTACCCAAACTACCACACTGAAATATTCTAATATAATATACTTATTTAAGTTACACCCTGTAAAGAAACATACATTTTTAGCATGATGGTCCTGGTCCCGTCGCGGGGCCGTAGCTCTCTTAGGAAGTATATCTGAGTTTATGATTTTAACTTTTAACTTATTTTATGTCACGAATCCAATAGTAAAATAAGAAAATAATATTTCACTATCCCAAACGAATGAATACACATACACCTGTATATTAAAAGAGAGTGTAAAAATATTTCGATATTTTATTAAATATTATTGGCAGTCTTTGTCAAGAATTTTATATTTGCTATATCTCTAATATTAGGTGACAAAATGTTGTAAAATGTGGGTCAAAAAAAATTTATAAATCTTCGACATTGTGTTTTTTGTAAATTTTTGTACAACTAAGTTTTTATATGAATTATTTCTTGTGTTACGTATGTATATGCCAAATTTGATGAAATTTAATTTTTTTGTTTGTGAACGAATAATAATAATCAGAGGTTGCTCAAAACTTTCTTCGGGTCCGTCTGTTTTTTCACAGGCATTGTTGTTTTAAATCCAGGTTTTTATATAATGATAAAAGTATTTCACTTTGTATGAAGAGCTGTCTAAAGTATTCAAGTATTTTACATCACGTACATAAAAATATTGTATAAAAGCAAAACAGTTCATGGTTTGTTCTTAAAAAAATCCGCTTTTTTAATCATAACTAATTCCAGTGCCATATTATAACATGAGAAAATCAATGGATTGTTAGTTAAATTAGTTTCTGTTGATCCATGTTCACTTTTGTTTCCTTTAAGATTTAATATTTTACTTGATAATATTATAACGTATACCTACATGCTATGTTGAAGATACGAGCGAGTAACGTTTTGTGGCCGCAAGGTATAATATTAATCTATAATATTTAATATGTAATATTAAAGTTGTTGGTACATGTATCCTTCAGTAACGTTAATTTTAAGAACATGGTTAAGATCGAAAGAGGAATCGTATTGAATTTATAGGTAGAGATGTTTTTCATAAAGACAACCTTACGTTACAAGAGAAAAGGCCAATGCAATGCACGTCACATTTAAGTCATAAAAATTGCAAACATATGTATTATGTTTCTTTTATAAATTATTGTTATATAATAGTTTTCATTTCTCTTACCAGACGGAGCATGTTGATATCATGCAAGAAATATCAAAATTATTATCAGTTTTCTGGATGTTTTAGGTGTCTCACAACATATACCAAAAGAAAGTTCGTTTGTCTATAGATGTTTGTGTAGACAATAACTCGAGAACTTGTTATATACTTTTAAAAGCACCAAATTATTTTTTTAGCTTGTTTGATGAGCCGATTAGATTTTCTGGTCTAAACATCGTTATTTATAAAAAAAAATACAGAAGCTGATATCGCTAGCGTATGCAAGTTAATTATGAAATTTTCTCACTCAGTAGGACAATTTGACAGAAAAGAATTTATTGGAATTTAAACTTTGTATGATAATTATTTTGGTTATCTACGAGTCAAAGTTTTTGAAAAGAACTGTTTTATCTGTTAGATATTTTTTTAAATAATTTAATAGAAATTATTTAACCTTTCCTAGTCTGGTCAGAAAATGCTTTTATTAGTGAAATCGAAAATTGATATATTTTTAACGATATTTAGCCAAGCGTATCCTTTTTTTTATGTGACATTTAGCTGCCATCTTTGAAAATGGTGTTTATATTAAAATTTCTTGTTATTAGCTGTATGTCGATCATCCTTACATTTTTTATTATATAAATAATAATTAGCAAACAAATTCTTCAGCGTTATTATTTTTTCATTCCACTCTGTATTTTTTATTAGCCTTATTTTGCAAACTAAACAAAATGGAGGAAAATTTCTTTAATAAAAATCATCTGTTCTGCCATTTTATTTTCTTTTTTTCACTCTAACTCTTACCGCTTTCGAAATATTTACAAAAAGTCATAAGAAAATAATAAAATGCAATATTTAAACGTTTTTACTTGTAAGATATAGTTTATGTTTAACTTTTATGAAACGTTCGTTGTAAAAATCACCCATTGTAATGAAACAATAATTATTCAATTCAGTAATAATTAGAACAATGGTTAGAATATGAACTACTATACTAAATTGGATAATCTAAGTACAATTAATTCACAACCTTAAATTTCTACTTCATTATTCATTTGGAAACTAAGAGCATCATCATCGTCTTTGTCTTTCTCCTATTCATTCTCCTCAGCAGCTGAAGCACCTTCATTACAATTATTATTTTGCTCTTCCTGGATGTCCACTGGAATAGTTCTTCCCGCAAGCGAGTTACAGATTAAATTTTCCAACAATGCTCTGCTGGCTGCAATCTTTCACAGTTAGTGCAATTTTGTATTTGAAAGCTTGCAAGTAGACTCGCGGGCAGTCCTCATCTAGTGGCAGGTTTGAAAAGTCACATCCATTTAGATGATGCCACTTTTGATCACGAACTTCACACATTCTGTTGTTAACCAAGTCACCATATAGCATCCAGATTGTGAACATTTTTAGCTCCTCATAAATTCCACCATACACCAGCTTAAGCATGGCTGTCATGAATTCTTCATTGGTTGCCGTAAGAATACTCTTCATAGGCTTCTCGTTTCAGTAGAAGGGCAATGTAATCTAGCAAACACTTAAGAATATTTTTTCACTTATAGAATCGGCATATGACGAATTTAACGTTTTCAGCACGCAATATGTAAAACATTCAATTACAGATACGCTTAATAACTAATATAAAATAGCAAAAACAACTTACTTGTTTCACTAACATCATTCTGAAACAGACTAAAATTGTAAAACTCATGATATTGAGCATGTTTTATTTCAGAAGTTTTCCTCTATATCTCGGAGATAAAGTTATTAACGAAAACTTAAAGATAATCGCAGCATTTCCAACATATCTCTTAAAAATAGGAATATCGAGTACTTTTTGAAAAAGTCGCCCTATCTTTAGGTCTGTGAACTTGGCACCATAACCATCGGTGCTAATTGCGAAACCTATACCATCTCTAGCACCTTTTGAGTCTGTAAAAAACAGGGGTGCTAATTGTTTAAACAAGTTATAACCATTTTATGATTTTATTGAAAATTTCACACTAGCAACCCAACCATGGGTGCTAATTGCGACACTTCTATCATCATTTAGCGCCCATTTAGCACGATTTGAATATGCAAAAAATAGAGGTGCTATTTGTTTTAACTAAGTTATTAACAATTTTATTATTTGAATGTCATTAAGTTTACACTTTTTACTTTATTTTTGAATAAAAAATATTGTAATTTTATTATTGGATTTATTTTACTATACAAATGAATTGTTGAATACATCATTATAAAGTACAGTGGCGTATTCAGATCTACGCTCTGGGGAGGAGGACTCGAAGGTGGTGAAAATGGGCAATCAGGGGAACTTATTGTTACTTCCGATAATAGGGGCTCATCATTTTCATGATTTGGATTTGGAGAATAATAAAAGACTCATAAGTATTTGACAGTCCTTGAACATAAATTTGTTCACAACCAATTTTAAATCGAGATACATTTTACCAGAGTGAGTTCTCAAAATGGTTTATACCCTTCAGGAGAGAATATAAATTGTCAGCATTTATTTTAAAAACGATAATTGTGCTAGAGCTTCGGAGCGCATATTCAATAGAAATCGCCCAGATAGAAGGGTTGGTTCTCAGTATGTTTTACAATTATTGACAAAATTTATGGAAACAGGTTCTGTAGGAAACAAAAAGCATCAGCGACCAATTAGGAATGAAGCAGTCGAAGTGACAGTTCTGGGTCATTTGCAGATGGATAATACTCAATCGATCAGGAAAGTAGCTGAGGCTTCCGGTGTATCACGAAGCAGTGTTCATCGAATTGTAAAGGCCCACAAATTTTATCCATATAAATTTAAATTGGTACACGAATTAAATGAAGATGATCCCGATCGTCGGCTTGAATTCTGTGATATTTTTGGTGAACAATTAAACGGTAATGCCAATCTACTGCACAATACGTGTTTCCCTAATGAATCGATATTTCATTTAAATGGGGAGGTAAACAGGCACAATTGTAGGTATTGGAGTGAAACCAATCCACATTTGTTCATGGAAACTCATACCCAAAGGCCCCAGAAGTTAAATGTTTGGGTTGGCATCTTAGGGTATCACATTGTCGGGACGTTTTTTATTCCTGATAATTTAAATGGCGAAAGGTACCTCGATCTGTTAGAAAATAACATCGACCAATGATTACCCAAATCCTCGAAGAAGACGATAATCTTTTTAAAGGGCGAACTGTTTTTTCAACAGGATGGGGCACCCCCACATTTTGCTATAGCAGTCCGTCAATTTTTGGGTAATCGGTTTCCTGAGCGATGGATTGGAAGAAGAGGTCCTGTGGAGTGGCCCGCTAGGTCACCCGATTTATCTCCCTTGGATTTCTTTCTGTGGGGACATTTGAGATCGAAGGTATTTGCAACAAAACCCGCATCTCTGGAAGAGTTACGTAAAAGAATGGTTCGAGAATGCCGTTTATTTACTCCAGATGTGTTCAGAAATGTTCGTACAGAATTTCAATACAGATTATACTACTGTATAGAAGTCGGTGGGGGTCATTTTGAACAATACATACGGTAATTTAAACTATTTCTTTAATTTTTATTTCCCGAACCTAAAATAATGAAACATTTATTTCTCAGGAACTAATCGAAAAAGGTTTAAAAAAATACTCAGTTATGTAGAGAATTGAAAGACCTTTCAAAATATGTATCACTCGACCCCCTTTGCTATTTGAATTTTTTGAGGGGGTGGCCGTGTAGGGTATTGGGATGATGATAGGTATACTAGTATTACATTAAAATATGTCCCCCTTGGAAATAAGGTCGACGTGTTTCACCAATTTTTCAAACAAATTTTATCTCCAAAGTTATTCATGGTGCCTACCTTTGGTTGGGACACCCTGTATATATTTTCGTTTGTTGACTGTTGAAATAAAAAATATTTAAGGTTTCTTGGAAATTTTCGGTCAGAAATATACTTAATTTTTTTATTTTCTAACATTTCGTTTTATTAAACCATCACCAAAGAACCACAATTAAAAACAATTTTTTTTAATTACAGTTTGGTTAAAAATGTATGCAGATAATGTAATCTAACCATAACTATTTTTTTAAAAAATGTATTAATTGTAGTTCTCTGATGATGGTTTAATAAACCAAAACAGTAAAAAAATATAAAAAATATTAAGTGTATTACTTAGAGTGAAAATTCACAAAAAACACTATGAAATACTATTTTATAAGCATATTTGTGATTGTTCTTGTAGATTGTTTATGACGTGGCGTATGACATACATGTCTTTTTAAATGTTTATTTTTGTAGCACATATTAGAGAATTACGATAATTGGAGTGGTGTATACCAGTTTGTGCTAAAATCTGTCATTCCAGTGAGATATGTGAAAAACAGATGAGTACCTACCGATATATACCGCTCCATTTATCGTAATTCTCTAGTGTGTGAAAATCGACCATACAGTATTAAACATTATGGGGACCGTAAGCAAGGTAAATGGGAAAAAACCAAATGTGTAGAACAATGACAGATTGCTCTCATATCATACGTATGTTAGAAAAGGACAGAGAAACGGATAGTAAATAACGAAATTTGAATTAGTGGTAACAGAAATCCATAATCAGAAGCTGGCGATATTCATACCCACCGTTTGTTTGTTTGTTCATGCGCGTATTGTGTGAAGTGGGGAGGCCGGCCAGCGACCAGCCGCCAAAAATAAAGATACAAATAATGTACACTATGATATGAGAGCAATCTGTCCTTGTTCTACACATTTGGTTTTTTCTCATTTACCTTGCTTACGGTCCCCATACTGTATATACTATTTTGTTTGTTTAAAAGTTGAGCAGGATAAAATGAGTTTTCCTGAATATTATATTTACAATTTTATTTTGGACTACATTTAATGGTGTCAATGCCGTTGTATATGGCCACACCATGTGTGATGTGATAATGTAAGATAGATTCGACTAAAGAGAAGTATAGAGGTATTAGCTATTAACAGGTTCTTATTTAGAAATTGATTTAGAAGGTAAAATTTGTAAATTAATTTTTTTTATGATAGTACATATAGCATATTTGAAAGTCACACTTAAGGTTTTGATATATGATTCCTAGGTATTTCGTATTGTTGGTTTCATTTATTTCATGAGAAATATTATTTATTTATGTAACAGGACGGTTAGTTACTGTTTTTGTGAATGCAGTAGAGTTAGTTTTTTCAATTAGATAAATATACTACTACGCCGGATGTATTGGGGGATCTATCCCCCATCCCCATCCTCCTATGCCCGAGTTACAATGCAAGTATAAACATTTTTCTTTTTGTTATTAATACTTTTTTAATCTCAATATTTTTTGGCTCTAATACTAAGAATGCTGTTACTTAATTCAGTGCAATTCTTGCTGCTAGACTGAGTGGTTGTTTTAATAGTTTCTACGATAAAATACCAGAATAACGTATTTTGGGATCTGAAATTGAGCCGAGAAAGTAGACATTCTTGAGCGATTTCAAAAAAAGTAATATACTAGACGCGTATGGCATTTAAGCACTCGCTATTGCTCGTACTTGAACTTGTCATACTTATCTATTAAACATTCATTTCTCTGGACTTTGTATGTGATATACTATTATCGTATATTACCAAATATGACAATAAATATCCGTGTATAATATTGGTATTGGTTAAAATTGCTACTGATGAAAATAAATAAATCTTTTACAGCAAAAAAATATAATGCGCAACGAATGTAGCAAGCAATTTTTATGGATTTAGTTAATTTTGTCATAAAATATTTATTTTTAAAAAATTGCTGCCTATTGAATTACATGGAGGTGGTCTGTATTAATGCTTCATAATAATTAAATTTAATGTATACTACGGAAATGTTGGATTACGAATGGTTTGGTTAGATCAATAAATAAAAGGGACAAATTATATAAAAAGTATCAAAAAGACAAAAACAACATCATCCTAAAACAAGAATTCATTCATTACAGAGATAATTTAAATAATTTGCTAAAAAGTGCAAAAATAAATTTTTATAAAAACCAAATATATGCCAATCAAGGGGATACAAAAAATTTATGGAATGTTATAAAAAAATATTGGTAACGCAAATAATAAATCACAGATTAAAGAGATTCTTATAGATACAGGTGAAACCATAAATGATGATTTAGAAATGTCTAACGCATTTAATGATTTTTATGTTAATGTTGGCAAAAATCTTGCTGAAAAAATAGAAAAACCGTCTCTCGCTCCACTGCCGAGAAATATACTACCTCATTGTATTTTTTTGGAACCTACAAACGAAAATGAAGTAAATAAAGTTATTCAATCACTCAAAATAAATAAAGCACCTGGAATTGATGCAATTAAATCTGAAACGTTAAAAGAGGTTAGTGAAGAGATAGCGGCACCTTTAGTGCATCTATTTAATAATATGTTAGAAAAGGGGATTTGGCCTTCTGAGTTTAAAAGGGCTATTATAAAACCTTTATTTAAAAGTGGCGATAAAACAAATATGTCTAATTATAGGCCAATTTCACTAATTACGAACATCACAAAAATTTTTGAAAAAATCATTAAAGAGAGGCTAGTGAAATATTTAGATAAATATAAAATAATTAGTGATAGACAATTTGGTTTTAGGCAGGGTAAATCCACAATAGACGCCATCTCTTTTCTTACCTCTGATTTATATGACTCTCTAAATAAAAATGAGCCAACGTTATGTATCTTCTTAGATCTTGCCAAGGCCTTTGACACTGTTAGTCATAAACAAATGTTGGAGACCTTGGAAGACATCGGATTTAGAGGAAACTGTTATGATTTAATGAAAAGCTATTTGCAAGACAGAAGGCAATTCGTTAACATTAACACAAAGATCAGTAGCTAGAGAGAAGTACAGTATGGAGTACCACAAGGAACCGTTCTGGGTCCCATACTGTTTACTATTTATATTAATAGCTTATTTACTATTAACAGCATAGGAAAAATAATAAGCTTTGCTGATGATACGGCTATTATCTACAAAGCACCTACCTGGACTGAATTAAAAACCAACGCTGAAAGAGATATGAAAAAATTAATTAAATGGTTTAATTCAAAACTATTGACAATAAATTTTAAGAAAACTACTTACCGTTTAGTTGTTACAGACGAGGACTACCTAACTATATAACTTTAAATATTAACAACAATGGAAATATTGTTGAGATTGCAGCCACCAATTATGTAAAATACCTCGGAGTCACAATAGATCGTCATCTAAGGTGGGATGTTCATGTAGAAAATATTACTAATACGCTACGAAGTATACTACATAAATTTAAATTTTTAAAAAAAGATTTTAGAAATAACACACATGAGAATAATATATTATGCACTTATTGAATCGAGATTATCATATGGAATACTGGCTTGGGGTGGAGTACTTAGTAGCTACTTAAATAAATTAGAAGTTGTGCAAAAAAAGGTTTCTAAAAGTAATGTTCAATAAAGAATATACATATCCAACAAATCTCTTATTTGCAGAATCACACATTTTAGATGTTAGACAGCTATTTTATCTTAGTATAGTATTAAACCAGTTTAAGCATAAAAAATTCCTTGAATTATGTAGATCACACGTATCCTACTAGATATAAAAATAAAAAACAAATAAAAACAAATTTTGCAGAAAAAACTATTGGACAGAGAAGTTACACTTACTTGTCAGCAAGGTTATATAACCAACTACCTAGAGAAATAAGTGATCTACCTTATTTAAGTATTTTTAAATCAAAAGTAAAACATTTTATATACACACAAGGAATTGATTATGCTAAAAGTTGTATTGACATAAAAAATTAAAGGAAAAGCAAAAGTTTTTATTATTATTTAGTTAATTAAGTGGTATTTAGGTAGAAGTAGACAAATCCAATGAAATAAGTATATCAGAAATAGGATATGAATTTTTTTACAGGTGTAATTGGGTAATTTTGAATTGTATTTCCTTTTCTCTTTGATTAATGTTTTATAATATACGATGTGAATAACAGAATAAGTATTTAAACAATAATTCTGTAACGATAACAATATAATATGTATTAGAAAATAGTTAATAAACAGAAAATCCCACGTACAAGTAAATTTTGTGGGATTACTTGTTTATTTACCATAAAATCAGTCGTGTAAAATATTACTGTTTTGTAAAGCTTATGGGTTAATAAACATTATTATTATTATTATTATTATTATTATTATTACATGTATGCCAAAGACTATCTATTATTTATATTTTTCAGAAAACTAATCGCATTCACACATATATTTTAATTATTATCTTCTTCCCAGGCAGACAATAATTTTTTTTTTTTTGGGTAGACGCCACGCCAACGCGTTATGTCTTCATGTTAATATATTCTATATAGCATCTCTAGAGACAGAGCAAGACAACAATACTGAAGTATATGCACGTATATGGTAGGTAATAAATACTGAAATGGAGAATAAAAATGGCTTTATGTCGAAAATATGGGAATAACTTAATGATTTGAAATTAAATTAATTTTTAAAATTAAGACAATTTAGTTTTGATGGTCGAATGAGAATGAATATCATTAAGGACACTCAATCATTGGCATGGTTAAAATGTGCTACTAGATAAAATACGAGAATGTGAAAAGGAAGGAAAATAATATCAGTACATGCAAACCAGACATCAAAAAAAATTGTTCTAATTACACAGTTATAATTTATGACGCAATAAAACTTATTATAAGCAGAGCTGGCTTTGTTCACAAACCCTACTTTTACAGTATTTTCAGAGACAATAACGTATAGTATCTTTCTTATATTACATTAGAAACATGAGAATCGACCTGTACAGAAATGGTAATTAACGTATTTAAAATACAACATAAATATGCATACAATTAATTACTGTACATATTCATAATCTGTTTAATTTTAACGTTTTTCAAAATATTTGTATGTATGTACTATATGCTTTTCTCATTTATTATTTATTAATTTTTCTTCCTTTCCTGACCGTTAGTATCAAATAATAATTGCTAGTGTATTTCAGGATTTTCATCATCAGATACACAAGTATTTTTTTTTATTTTTTGGCTTATTAGGATATCATCAGCGAACTACAATTAAAATTTTATTTTATAAGACACATGGTTAAATTATATTTTGCACTTACACTATTAGTTGGATATGTTCTTACATAAAATATGTAAAGTAATAAAAACCTTTCTGGTAGATAACTTTATCCTCAATTTTTTTTATAATAATAGAGATTTTGATCAAATGAACGGAATATGAGATAATTACGGAGACCCATTTTTGGACGTCATATTTAAAAACGACTGCCAACAAGTGATAAACCTAGCGCGGTACTGTGTCCTATTTTCTCGCGGTGAAAGACCCTTACAAATGTGCCAAATTTCATGATAGTATCATAAAATTTAGATTTCTATAAATAATGGAGCTCCCGATCGTCCATTATTTTTACTATGCCTTTTAATTATTTTTGACTTTATTGTCTTGTATTACTTTATTTTTGTAACAAATATTAAATGCGATTATGACTGTGACTACGGACAGAAAAAATCACAAGGATGAAAAAATATTCTTGCCCGCTGAAATTAAAGAAACTTGAGAAATTAAGTGAAAAGGATATTAAACAGTGAAACGGCAGCATTTTTTTAACGATAATAAAATAATAGAAAACGGTTATGTGGAAAATATAGAAGAACAAATTGATTAGAAAATTTTAAATGACCAGTCTGAGGAAGAATCAAATAAAAGATCTATCAAGCCAAATAACTAATTCTTTCTTTCGATGTATATAGGATATATCACGGAATTCAGAAAGTGATAGAGAATCAGAAAGAGATGAAAATAAGACAATTGATTAATGAAGATTAGTTAGAAATGAACAATATAAAAGCAGGATTTTTAGGAAATGAAGATGTAACTGATGTAGAAAAAGGAAACAACGAACTGAACATATGTCGTAGAAAAAGTAGTGTATAAAACACGTGTTAAAAGTGATTTTATTTTGATCATGGGGTGGCTTCACTTGGCTTCGCCTCGTTAGCAAATTTCCCCATTAACAAAATAAAATGATATTTTAACATCTGTATCATAAATAGCTATACTTGGCTATAAAGTATATATTTTTAGTGAAATCTGCTGGCAGGTTATCAAAAATAATAATCAACGCACCAAAATTCTGAAATATGTAATACTGTGGCAATTTTAGTTTATTTAATACCAACATCTAATACTTTTTAAAGTGGGTAGATTCTCTGATGAAATTACGAGAGATACAATATATAACTATAAACTAATGCTAAGAAGTTAGTAATTCGATATATTATCTGGAACAAACTAACGAAAGGAAAACAAAAGGGATTATTAAACAACTGAAATGAAATTAATATCCCAAGATCCAGGGAATATCTTCGGAAATTTTGCTTGATGTAGCTGATACTAGAAACATAAAAATATCAGATGAAAATAGATTTTAAAAGGACAAACTAAAGACGTAATGGATAAATTTGCAAAGCATTAGATGAGGCAAAATGTTCCACAATTTCATTGATTCGGAGTAAGATATAATGAACCTACATGAACCCCAATTAGTGTATAGATCAACATTAAAATGGGTTAAAATTTCACACTTAAAATTGGACTGATTAATTACTCTAGCCTAAAGTTGGTTGGTCCTTTTTAGAGCTAAATTGATATTAATATAACTCTAACCTAATTTAATTTAACTTTAGATTTAAAATATTATGCATATAGTTCAAAATAAATCTATTAAGTGACCAATTTTAATTTGGAATTGAATTAAAGTGACACTGAAAGTGCAATGCGAAAATTGTGTGTTTAACTATATTCGGTTTAAATTTTCTGCTGCACTTGGCGAAATTTTTCTTCAGTTTAATTTCCAATAAATTACTAGAGTAGACGTCAATCCGAAAGAATACAATTCCTCAATTATCTCCATACAACAACCAATATCGTTTACGATACAAATCTTTATCCTAAGTAATGGAAGTTACCAAACCTTCCTCAAAGCCATCGACTATAGCACTAATAATACTAGAGACAGCTTTAATTGTTGAGTGGTTAGTTCTGAATTCTGAATCCAAACTGACAATTATGTAACAAAGAGTTGGAATCAAAGTACATTTTTAGCCTACATTTTAATAGAATTTCTGAATCTTTACCGAAGATGGGATTGATAGATATAGGGCAATAATTGTTAATGTTGTCTCCAACATAGCAGTACTTTTTTCCCAACACATCCAGAGAGCTGGAGTTTTTTAGAAATGTGACAACATTAATTATTTCCTGTGAAGTAGTAGGCTGGAGAACAAAAGAACAAAAAGATTTCTGTAAATTACTTAAAAAATCAATTGCTTCCTTGTCGTGTTATTAAAAGTTCAGGATATTTCATCAACAGTTGCAAAATATGTATTGAAGTTGTCAGCTATTGAATTTAAATCAATTAGTGTTCTAATATCGTTTCTCCAACGTTAACAGCTGTTTTCCAACTAGTTTCGAAAGAGAATTTCTTAGTTTGTTGATACCGTTCAAAGAGATGTTTCATCTATATGAATTAACATGAGAAGAGTTGCTATTATAGTATTTTCGTAAATTCTGTAGAGTAAAGGAATGCGGATCAATGGCGTGCATGCGTAGGAAATAATAATACAATAATAAAGATGAAATAATTTGATTAAAAATACCTATGAACTCGTATTGATGATTATTAATATTTTCACTTATAAATCGATACATTTCATTTAAGGTATGAAAAACAATCATTAGAGAAAGTTATGTTGTAATTAAATACATTTATTTATATGATCTGAATTTTATAAACATTTAACAATATATTATTTATTCTTTACAAATATAGGTATTGATTAAAGTTCTAATTAAAAAAAAAGCCACAAATGGATTATAAAATAATTGTGTTTACAGCACCCACATAAAAACAATGAATATATTTCTTACTCGCTAGTCTGTCGTACTCCAGAAGTTTTCTCCCGCTTCTCGAAAGTATTTCCCGCGTGTTATACACATTACACCATGTTTATAGGTATAAGAAGGTAAGTGGATGGTCTAAAATCAATTACATTTCGATTTCCATGTATGTATGTACCTACATATATACTATCGGGATATTCGCGACGCATATAGGAAAGTGAAATACGGGAGTTTGTAAATCTTTTAATATACATTATTGTGAATTCGCTTCAGAATTGGCAAATAGTATGATTCAATACATCGAGGTTATGTTATATTGATACATATATTTTTATATATAAATGTAGAACCACCAACTATAAAACCCATGGACAAAATTTATATCTACATTTACTTGCAATTTTATGTATTTTTATGCAGTACACTGAAAACTAAATTTTAATTGCCCTGATGAAGGTAATAAATTTACCAAGACGTCGGCAAGTTGAAAAACTAGTTTTTCTAAACATTGACCCTTTTATCCAAATAAAAACCTATTCAGCTATAATTTATTGGTCTAAAATAACTACGTTGTTTATTATTGTGAATACTGTGATATAGTGAGTGTTGGGCAATGGAAGAACCACGAAAAAAATCCAAGTCTATCGGTTACTGCCGGATGTTCCTAAAAAGTAAGAGTTTGAAAAACCTGACATATATTGGAAAAAGATGGTTTTAAATGTTTTTAAAGCCAGTGATCACCTTAATGAAGTAAAGTATTTTTTGCTATGAATAACAGTTTTATTTCTTTAAATTGTCATTGTTTAAATAAAGCAACATATATTCTAAAATATTTTCAATTGCAGGTACATATTTTATAGAAATAAATTTAATTATTCTACGCTGATTACTAATTACAGTATTTCAAATTTCATTTAAATAAAACTTTTAAACGTTTCAAAATATTTAATTCAAAAATATGTATCTAAAGCACATATATACAATTTTAAAAAACAAATTCATTTTCAGATCTATCAATACTATGTCCAACGTTACGTTACGCCACTGACTGCACCGCTTCATTCGTATTCATGGCAATTAAATTTATTTTCTACCTGTTCTCCAAGAGGCGCAAGTCGTCCAACGGTCTTAACATTAGTCTCGTATATGTTATCAACTATTTTAATTATATGGTCCACTGCAGCGATTTACAGCACGGGTTTTATTTTTATACAAGGCGGCCTGATCAGTGATCACTCAAACGAAAGAGACGGGTGTATATAAATTGCTTGAGAAGCGTGTACAGATTTTATATTTTGCATGTGTCCCCCTGTATTTAAATAAATGCTCTTTTACTATGACACATAGCCGACAAATTTTTGGTTCTACTCTACAGAATTTACGAAAACACTATAGTATTTTTTAAAATTGATGTATTGACCATAATGGTCAGAGAGGCAGGTACCAATTACTTTGGCAGAATATAATGTGTGATTAATGTTTGTAATAATGTTATCAATACAAGACAACTTGGCTTTAGATATTCTAGTATAATCGGAGATAGTTATATAATAATAATAATAAATGGCTTTATTAGGTATAAATGCATACACATACATTTAAATATATTTAGGGTGAAGTTTAGCCTACATGACTTCTCTGACACTTAACTCTAGTCCTAATTACGAAAATACCTATTAAATTAATATACATAATGAAAAGCTTCACAAACATTACAAAAAGAAACACAAACTAAATACATTAATAAATGAAAAAAACGTATACATAAAAAGAATAATAAGAAAAGAGTATTTAATAATATAAATCTTAAAAATAATAAGCAGAATAATAAAAAAACCCTAGAAAAAGTAACCACAATGCTAGAATTTAATAACAAATGAAAAAAAAATAAAAAAGTACAAAAAAAATTGTAATAATAGTAATAACGGGTAAAGTTCTACTACAAGTCCAATAAATGAGATTTATATCCAACAATAAGCCAAAAGAATAAAATAAGCATACAGGGTCTATTAGGTTGGATTCATAACTTCTTAAGTCAACATTAAAATCATCTAGTAGTAATATACGTTTATATTTATTAAAACAAAATTGCAATAGTTCTTTGAGTTTGATATGGAAGTTTATACAGTCGCTTAATGGTGACCTCTATAAGGTTATAATTATACAGTTTAAATAATAATAATAATAATAAATCCTATAATAGTTCCATTGCAAACTCTGTGGCTACTTCCAGAACAGATTGATTAATATCGACAGTCTTATTTGGAATATTATTTTTTGTAAAAATAGCAACAACACCTCTATGGTAAAATTGTTTCCTAGTATGCCGAACGATAATAACCTATTTGTAAACTTTTAAGGGCCGGTTTTTCACCTCTGGGTAAGTTATGAGAATTAACAAGATGCTTAGATTGGTTTTACTTCAACATTTTATTTAAGGCTATATTTACATTCTAATCTTCTAGTTAGTTACCAGTAATATACCCAGAGGTGAAAAAACCAGCCCTAAGTGTTTGTTTCTCTGTTACCCAATGTTCGGATATAGATAAGATATCAACTTTTTTATCAACCAAATATAAACTTAATTCGTCAAATAATGTTGACGAACTAAGTTTATATTTGACTGATAAAAAAATTGATATCTTTATCGTTTAACGACTGAATATAAGAAAAATGTTTAATTCTACACTTGTACGATTGATAGTCGCAGACACAAATGAACTTGATCAATCAATTGCATTTGTCTCAACTAGATCTGGTGTCTGGCAAGAATTCCGTTTGAAAAATGTGTCATCCCAGAAAACAGTATTTTTTACGATAGGCACTTGTATTAAGTTATCATTAAAAGAATTCTCACTATGAACTAAGATATCCTATTTTTTATGTTAGCTAGGCAGTTGCCACCATCTTATATAGTTTATTATGTTCTAAATAGTAATAAATATTACATTTTACATACCAATTTAGTTTTCGATAAACTCTCTTTGTCTAAAATTATATCTAATTTTTTTGTTTAAAACTGCGTCGAATGGCATAAGAGTAATAGCACAGAATATAACATACGCAACCAAGCATACAACTTTTTTCCATTAATGGGATTTCAGCAGGCTTTAATGTTCCTTTCTTGATCGCTCTTGATCCACATCGTTTGGTAGCATCAACAATATTTAACTTTTTTATTACGAATGACCACACAGTTGATTTTGCAATACTATGTTTTTTTAGCCAAATGAAATGTTATACCAGCTTCTTTCTCCAAGTTTTTAATAATTTCATATGTGCCACTGAAGGGCAGACTTTTCCACTTTATTTTAAAAATACACAGTAAAATCACCGCATATTTATAATAATTTTGATTGACTATAACACCTATAGATGAACTAAAACTGATAACAATCAACTAACAAATAAGTCTTTGCCTGTCTACAAGCAAGAGCATACTATTAATTGATTGGCTGAAAAGTACATTATATTATTCACTGTACTGAGAGAGAATAACAATGTCCGCTCTAGGAAACATACAATATATATTTTTTTGTCTGTTCACATTATTGGATACTTCATATGAGTGGATGTTCACATTACGGAGAGCCTGCTGCATTACTGTTTTACATGTACCTATTTATTTGACAATAATTTGTATGTGTTGAACAATACTACTGTTTATTATGATTCAAAACAAAACCGTAAAAAATATTTGTCGCGAGCTGTTGCAAACTACTTTATATAATCTAGGATTTATCGATTAATATTTTGTTTGCACTAGTTAGAAAGTTTTCAGTTCTTTTTAACAACTTTTGGATTATACGAAGTGTGAACGATTAGCCCTTAATGCTTTATATATCCCTAGAAAATAAACTTTTAGAGTTTCGGAAGGGATAACATATCGAGATTAAGACATTTAGAAGAAAAACTAGTAGTATGAAATTCGGTTCGCGACATTCTAAAGTTATTTAATCACTACAAACTTAAAATAAGAAATCAACGAATATGTCACAAAGTGAGCTGAAATGTAATTCTAGCTGGTCAAATTCAATGATATCTTAATTACTTCCTCACCCCTCAAAATGAGAAAGTTATGTATTCGTGAAAAAATTTTGAAAATTTTTATTGCATTTCTGGACGAATCTCGACGAATTTTTGGTTGGTAAAAATCTATTTTAATTAATTATGAATCCCTAAAGTCATTTCTAAAATTAGCTTTTCTATTGGAACTCATGGGACCTCCATAAAATTGTAGTAAGTCATAAAAAAATCACTTATTTAGTAGAGGTAGAACTACTTTATTTAAAAAAAGTATAAAAATTAACATAGTTCTGTAATACACTTTACATATAATCATCTTCTCAAAATGTTCACTGTATTCACTGTTATTATTACGCTGTTCGCAGTATCACTATTTCATTCTCGTGTCTTCTTTTACTCATAATATTAGGAGATATTTTAATTTATCACTTATTATTAAATAGTAGCATTTAGACCATACGAGAAGTTTCATACCTCTCACCACTAATCAATTTACCTTAGTTAGTATATGACTAGCAGGTTGGCCACTATCATTTGTCTGTTCCATAACCTATGGCATACCGAGGAGAACAAATAAGTTCGAAACCGGTCTATGTCTGGTTAGGAATTGACAAATGATATTAGCTATCGATCTAACATGATTTGAAGGTGTAATCCAATGCAGGTCGGGGTATTTGCCCGCTGAGTAGTTGTCTCATTCAAATCATATTTAATAACAGTAGTTTAGTCCACCTGGGCTAGAGGTCGCCGCTCTCGGTACTTGCTTCGCAAGTTGCTATCCGCCACAGAGACATCTATGATGTCGGTCGGATACTAGCATTTAGACCATACGAGAAGTTTCATACCTCTCACCACTACCCTAATTTATCACTTGTTTAGCTTCTTCTAATACTTCAGCAGTATTTCTAATGCCTGATCTGTACGATTTAGAACGAACTGCGAAAGTGAGTCTTGGAGTGGTATGATAAAACAACCATAGTTTTACCTTTTCTTTTTTTTTTACTTCTCAGAGATGCAGATGCAACAGTTTTTATTTTTTTCCCACTTGTCGCCAAAGAACCTTCTTTTAAATGTAAATCAAAATCTTTTTTCAACCAATCGTGATTTTTACGTATGACAATGTGAAGACTTTTGTTGCTGCTAGACCACTTCCTTGATAATATTACGGTGAATTTCGAAATATTAACAATTTTTTATATAATTATTGTCAGCCTTCCAATCATCACTACCGCACTTTTCGCAACAATAATTTGTATCAAACATTTTCTGTACTCTACGTTTTGGGGGTTTAAAGGCACTCCAACTTCTTAAAATCAAATAACATATTGTAAGTAAGTTTTGAGGCATTTCACTCGGTCCAGCTGAAACTAAACCGTTACTATCAAATGAGAAAGTTTAGTAGTAGTAGTTGTGTACGAGAGCAAATGTAAAATTTGCGCTAACTTTCACTATCGTTACCCCTACAGCGATACACATCTGTCCTCCTCATTAAAGATACGGGAATCTTTAAGTTGAAACATTAATACCAAAATAACATTGACGTAGTTTTCCACGAAACACCAAAACACCATACACTATTGGAAAAAGTATAATTTGAGTGCCTGTTGGTGTGTGTGTGTGCATAAAGGATAAAAATAGCAGTCATGCATGGGAGAGAAAGAGAATTATGTATCAATGTTGCCTCATTGTATGTTGTCTTTGTGAAGTAAAGAGGGCACGCCCTATCATATCTCTTTATTCCACGCACAGTTTATTGTACAGATATTAGGTGTTTAGGAAAATTCAAGCGATATGCAAATATTCTCTTTATCTAAAACTAATAAGAAAAACAAAGACAAAGTTAGTGAATTGGCCACACGGGGTAAAGCCTCCTAAAGTCCCCAAAAACCACGAAGTTACGAGTACGACCATTAGTATGCGTAATTAGTAGCGGGGCAAGTACTGCCAATAAATTATTCATCTTTAGGTCATGCGCTGTAATGGCCCGCCTTTCATCAGATCAGGTAGCCGATGACATTAGCGTCTATAGATAGGTTGCAATTGGCGTTGATGCTCCAGAAGACATGCGCGAGATTGCGACCATGAATTTTGTCTAGACGAGTCCATTATGAACACAAAGGGGAAGCCTAACTTAGTTCATAGATAAGTATTAATAAATCATTTTGGAATCGTTTGTTAGCAAGGCACTCGTTAGACGATAGAGAAGATACTCGCCTAGCACGCGGTAGGTCCAGGGTTCGAATCGCAAACTTGTTATTATTTTTTTTTAAATAAGTATTTTTTAGTTCGTTAGTAAGATTTTCCTTGCCCTTTATAGGCAAGTACTATCGTCTAACGAGTTCCTTGCTAACAAACGATTCCAAAAGGATTTATTAATACTTATCAATGAACTAAGTTAGGCTTCCCCTTTGTGTTCATAATGGACTCGTCTAGACAAAATGTATGGTCGCAATCTCGCGCATGTCTTCTGGAGCATCAACGCCAATTGCAACCTATCTGTAGACGCTTGTGCCGATGACACTGTTGGTAATGTTTTGGTTAGTAAATTTCAAAATGTTGTGGGGTATAGTTGTTATTTTTTGTAAATAACTACGTATCCCTGTTTATTTCGAGAATTTCTAGTTCTTTGATACATAAGTGTTTTTAAAATGCCTCAAAAAAACTCAGTGGCAATTCTTTGAGTACTTTTTGGCCATTTGGCTTGATAGTAAACTGGCATTCTGCTATTAAATAAAAATAAATTAACAAATATTCTAACGAAAATAAAATAAAAAATTCTAAAATGAAATGGATTTAAAAAAATGTATTAAAAATTAAACAAAACAATTTTTGTTCTAAATGTTATTTTAGAAGGGGGCTCAAATCGCTGATAAAATTCGTTCCTGGCATTTAAAAGCATGTCAGGAGTTACACTCTGTAGGGTGGCAATAATTTTAGCACGTATCTTTTGCATGTCACGCGCTCGCTCGTGTTCATGTTTATAAATTTGCGATGTATGCGACATCGATTTTTGACAAAATTGAAACAAACAAAAAGTCGGGGATTTACGAAATTAGCTGTAAGGACTGTAATCAAACATATGTTGGACAGACTAGATGATCAATTCAAACTAGATTCAAAGAGCATATGGCCCATCTCAAATATGGTAGAACAGATAAGTCTAGTGTAGCCCAACATGCATTTGAAAACACCATAAAATATATATTAGCAATTTAAGATTAAATAGGAATGTAGCAAATACTAGACATCTGGATGCATTTGAAAGCTTGGAAATAATAAAGTGTAAAAATAGTATGAATAGCCTATCCCAAATATCCCACTTTAATGGTTAGTGGGTCAACCGTGACGGTTCGGTGAACTGTGACAATAGTTTAGGTATAAATAGGGTAGATTGTTAGCATAAATTTAGTTTTAATCATCTCCAGATGATGCCAATTTGGTTGGCGAAACGCGCGTCGAGTGCAGTACATAGTGTTTTGGTGTTTCGTGGAAAACTACTTCAGCGTTATCTTCACATCAAAGATTCCAACCCACTCCAGTAATACCAAAATGCCAGCTTTATTTGTATACATCATAGAAAACATAAATAGATGATTCTAAAAAGTCAACCAATCAATTCAAAATTCAATGATTCTCTTTGAAACACGTAAAGCAAAATTCTTTCTGGTACATTTTGCACTCAGTTGACACTTGCTTAGTTCTTCTTCCAAAAAAATCAGTGTGTCTGTCGTCTTGTTCTTGATGCTGACTAATAATCAATTCATGAGACACGTGAACATACACCAAAAATGCACAAAATCACGTCATAATACAGAATAAAAATATAAATTTTACAGTTGTTAAAGTCATATTTAACAAAGAAAATAGTTGAACGCCTAAATATTAAATAATCTTCTTATGTGGACGAGCAACGTGTGAATAAAGAAATATTCTTCACAACAAAATAGTTATGAATAATGAGGTATACGTGAAGACGTTTAGTGTGTAAACTGTCACCACAAATCTATTTCATAATCTCTCTCTCGCATCACTGTAAATTTTTAAGTACATTTAATATGAAACCGAAAACTCGCAGCACTGAATAATTAATTCAACTATTATCTAGAGACTAACTTGGCATTAAACCTTTTTTTAGTAATTAAGTATTTTTTCTTTGAAATGGGTTTTTCGTGTTTTGGTATTTCAGGCTATTCAAGCTTTGCGATATACGATGAATTTGAATTTTAGTAATTTTTACGTTGAATTTACCAGTGGCGTCTACTAAAGTTAATCATGCTAGTTCTCCAGTTTAAGAATTATTATTTTGTGTTTCAACTATAAAGGTTTACCAACCGTGATATCTTCTAAAAGGTAGAAAATCCGGAGAGACTCCTAATTAGTGATTAAGAACATTTCACCAAATACAAATAAATAATTGTCTGAAGGAAAGGAAGATACCAAAAATGTAGTACAACACACTGATAATTTTATGACACTAAAAAAGAGGACAAAATGAAAAAAATAGATAACTACCGGCTTATAAGCCTTTTATCTCACACCTAAAAACTACTAACGAAAATCATGACCAACAGGCCCACGAATAAATTTGACAATTACCAACCAATCAAACAGGCTGGCTTCCGCGAAGGTTACAATACCATAGGACATAACTACGCACACAAATAGAAAATGGCATCGAATGCAATATGCTACTTCACTTGCCTTTGTGGATTGTAATAAAATATTTGATTTGATTCAACTATGGGCTACTCACAACGCCATGGATAACGCCAGGATAAACTCAAGATACATGACTCTTTTCAAAATAATGTATGACCACGCGGCATTCCAAGTAAAACTAGGTAAGCACATAATAACACAAATAATGTGCATCCAAAGAGGAGTGAGGTAAGGTGTCGCTTTATTTTGAAAATTATTCACTTTTGCTTTAAAAGGCATATTAACACAGCTGAACTGGGATGGTAAAGACATAAACTTTGATGGCAGATTCTTAAATCACCTTCGCTTTAAGGACGATATAGTGCAATAGTAGAGAACAGCTAGCTGAAATGTTACTGCAACTGAGACCAAAGTAAAATAAAATTGATCTGTTCATGAATCTCCGTAAAACCGAAATACTGACAGCAGATAAAGCAGACATAGATATATAGACATAGAGGGATAAACCATCAAAATAGTCCAATAGTATATCTGGGACATATGAATGGGAAACTAAGTGAAATACGGCGATCGCGTCCCGTCTTCTAACGGCTTGTATATCAGCGCATACACAGAAGCTATGCAATCTTAAGAAGCGAGAGTTGGGACAGAATATAAAAATAGTGGACAAGAAAAACCAAACTACGGATATTTCGAGAACAATTCATATGTCTTAAGATGTAACAAGAAAATTGGGAACGATGCTGAAGAGCAAACTATGACACTCATTCTCAAATCTGCTAATAAGCTCCGAATTACTCAATGAGCAATAGAGAAGTTATGTTGGGAGCGGGCCTACGGGATCATGTCCGGAACGACGACATCAGAAAATTGACAAAACTAGAGGATGTAATAACAGGTATTACCAAATTGCAAATTGGAGTTGGGTAGAACACGTTGCCAGCAGAACCACACAAAGTGGATCAAAGAAGTGACGTAATGGCGCCCAAGGTCCAAGGAAGTGTGGGATGCTACAATGAATATGGTTGGATGACGTAAGATAGAATCTAAAAAAGAAATGGTGTCAAGTGGCACAACATGGAGCAATATAGAGAAGAGAAGGAGAGGCCTATGTTCAGAAGTGAACAAAGAATAGCTGAGGCGAATATTTATATTGTTTAAAAATTATATTTTGGTAGATAATAAAATTATGTGCATTACAGTCGTTTAAAAAACATGCTCCTCTGACAATTACTTTCTATAAATCTACAAACCAAAACACTGATTATAAATATGTGCTATACATAAGTTCATATTTTATGTATATTCTGGAGCAAACAAAAATTGTCTTAAGAGTTAATATAAACATGAAATGTGAAGTTAAATCCGTTGTATCTTGACTTGTTGAATAAAATATTGCCGATATATATTAGAATATAATTCTATTAAAAGTGAATATACCAACCTTAAGTAAAAACTATTAACAATAACACTAATAACGTTATCCAGTTCATGGAAAATGCATAAGTTAAATTTTGAATAAATGTTAAAATATTTTTAACATATAGTTCCTGGAAGTGATAGCAATAGTTTATTATATTAGGATCATATCTGGTTTGCACATTATAGTGACATATCGGTAAGCTCAAAATAATTCTCTTGACACAAAATAATGGGCGCCTATGATGGAAATATCACTTATAATTATCTTCTAAACTGGCCTAAAAAAATGGAGTAATTGACCATCAGATACGAAGTAAAAACAAGCATAATTCAAAAGGTAAATGTAAAAATAAACTGACATTGTATCCAGCGAGTGCTCGCTTGAGGCAATATAGTCATTGTTGGCTAGCAGCAAGTAGCTAGCATATACCCATCATTCATCTGGGTATAATTTGATAACGCCAAGCCTCGCTCTTTGAAGATATAATAATATATCTTTGGAGGCCGCAGGCCTTAACGGACCCACTAATCACATTTGCAAAAACGAACCCGAAATAAGCACGCACCATGCACTATTTCTGTTAAAGTCGGATGCTGATTGAGGTCACAACATAACGTTAAATAATTTTCTTGAGCAATTCTGAATTAACTTATGTTACTATACACTACAAGTTATTTAAATTAAAAATATATTAATTTTCTAGACTTGACATTTTTGATCACTTTTATTTTAATTAATTCGTTAACTGTCACTTTTCTCTATATGCTAGATGTTCCTCATAAAGGTCTATAAGAATGAATTTCTATCAAACAAATAATATGTATTCAAAAGTTCATGGTTTGCATGATTATATTTCTGATCATATTTTCTGTAAATTTCATACTAAACTTCGGATCAGTTGAACAGGAACGCCTAAAAGTAATGAATTTTAGCAATTTTGTGATCTCCAATTTTTTTATCTCCAATTTTTTTAAAACTTTTCTTTATTGAAATTCCACTACGTGGTATGGGAAACAGTGAACACTCTATATAAGATCACTTTAGGCCGAGGTGTAACTACAATCTTTAACATATTTTTTTTCAATATTTAAACAAAAGTTTATTAAATATTTCAAACACGTTACAAAAAGATACACACTGAACATTATAAAAGATACAAAAAAAATCAACAATCGAGTTATAAAATAGGCAAAAAAATTGTATTTACACAACATATTAAAAAATTCATCAAATATTACAAAAACAGGATGGATAATAATGAACCGCTCAATAAAAAAATATATAAACAAACATGAAAATGTTGAAATTGAAATTAATAATCAACCAGCAACAGACAAAGCCCAAAATTGCAAATGAAATTAACTCTTATTTTGTGAGCTTTTGATACATCATTACGGTACACCATAATGTAACACTATTGAAACTTTAACACCTGTCAATGTAAATTTGATTTATCAAAAACCGTCCTATCGCAATATTATCGATATATTTGAAAAACTATTATCCAAGCATATAAAAGCAATTTTGGAATCTTGCAAATTGAACTTCATTCAACTATTATAGTGGTCACAAGTTTGATTATTGTTCATAAACATTTAACTCAGAGAAATAAGGTAATTATGTTCTGTTCATTGTTCTTCCATATTCTTTTAAAAAATATTGAATGTTATGGTATACAAGGTACATATAATAAACCTATAAAATCTTGTTTAAATAAGAGAAAACAGCTACCTAGATTTTTCAGGTACTAGGTCAAAAGAATTACCTGTTGATATTGATATACCACAAGGTAGTGTTTTAGGACCACTATTGTTTATTCTTTATAAAATCCGTCTGGACAACTGTTTATCGGTATTGTATGGTGTCTTTGCCTATAATATTTGCACTGTTGCAAATAAAAACAAAACACTGATTCTTCTGACAATTCAAACACAAATTTATACCCTATATCTGAATATTTCAATAACAAAAAAATTAGTAATGAACCAGGATAAATCATTCATCATATAATTTTATTCTGTTAGAGAAATATACTGCAGGCTTATTAATTAAACATAAAAGCAAACTCATTCAACAAGTGATATGTCAACTGTGGCATAGTTTTCCACAAAACTCTATATATATTGCACTCGACGGGCGTTTCGCCAACCAAGTTGGAATCATCTGAAGATGATTAAAACTAACTCAGATTTAATCGTCTCCAGATGATGCCAACTTGATTGACGAAACACGTATCGAATGAAGTATATTATGGTGTTTTGGTGTTTTATGGAAAATTGCGTCGTGTTATCTTCATATCAAATGTTCTAACTCACTTCAGGACGTGATGTCTTATATAGTATTGGGTATTTACATAGACCTAGCTTTAGACTGTAAAACACATGTAACATATACAATATGCAATAATTGTGCAAGTAACAGTTTTCGCGTTAAAAATATATTATTTTTGTAACCTAGAATCTCAGATTCCATATGGAATTATTCTCTGGAGCCATTCAACATTGGCAAACAGAGTTCTTATACTAAAAAAATAGCCATAAGGTGCATGCTTGGATTACATCCTGGAGAATCTTGTGATACAACACTTGCTCAGCATAAAATGTTGGCAATGCCGTGCCCGTAGATTTTTGAACTTTTTAAAGTCTGTAAATTTAATTTTCAAAATTCATCTCTTAACTATTTTACGACACACGTCATTGTCTTGATTTGATGTGTGGTCGGAATAAGTTTATATGAGTACGTTAAGTAATTTGTAAACCTATCTGTTAATGTACCTATGAATTATTGTCCTCTATCATACATATGATCGTTTGGATCAATAAAGGTATTCTATCCCATTCTATTCTATTCTATTCTATTCTATTCTATTCTATTCTATTCTATACTATTCTATTCTATTCTATTCTATTCTATTCTATTCTATTCTATTCTATTCTATTCTATTCTATTCTATTCTATTCTATTCTATTCTATTCTATTCTATTCTATTCTATTTATTCTATTCTATTCTATTCTATTCTATCCATTAAAATAATCGTAATTATGGCGTGGCTTCCCCCCGTGTGTACATTACAGAATTAGAGTTTTCGTATATTTTCCAAAAACGATTAATGACACTAGCAGTTTCATTAAAGAATCTTTCTTTTTGATATATTCCTCTCTGTATCATAATTATTATTTATGCTATCTAAGAGAAACTGGTATAGCCGAAGCAGCCGAGGTATTTTCAACAACACATTCACACCAAACGCATGAGCTATCATAAATGTTTTCTTAAAATATTTTCTTAAAATGTTTTCTTAACCGCCTCTAAAGTCACCGAAGTAACCTCTTTATATCTAAATTAGAAAAACACATGTTCAGTCGTGAAAGTAGTACATATCCTATGGGTACAGGAAACAGAATATTTCATGATTGATTTTCGATTGAATAATTATCTAAAAATGGTTAATATTAATAATTATGATGATAAAACATTTTATATAATTATTTTATTGTCATTATCCATCAAGCATTGACTCTCTGAGTTATAGAAAACCTTATACAGCATGTGTATTGAAATAATAGACTTAGTACACTGAAGGAACACTGAAAATTGGCATCTTATAGTGGGCAGTGTGCACTGTTGCACGCACGACAGCTATGTAGATCGAAAATGAATTCTCTGCTTTTATCCTAATGCTTACACTGACGAACGAATGCTTCTCTGTCTCAGGTTTACATTGTAACGTTGCCATTTAAGAGAACTATGTCTAGTGATTCAGTATACATACTGTAACCAGTATTAAGATTAAGAGTTATTCCTTATGCTTCCAATATACAGGATGTTCCATAATTAAGTACCTTCCCTCAAGGGGGTGATACTAGACAAAATAAGTTAAGTTTTCTATATAAACATTTGCTATAAATCAGTTCATAAGGGAGCTACAACTTTTTAAAGAGAGTAAGTACAACATAGTTATTTACCAATAAATTCGAAACGTCTTAAATTGCAAACATTTAATTTGGATCATTAATTAATTTCATAATGTTACATATTTTGTCAAATTTTTATTTAAACATCATGATTTGCTGGGGTAGTTACAGAGGGGGTGGGTGTGAATTTTCGACATAACTTTTTTCTTATTTTTCTAAGACATTTAATCGGAAAAGGTACCAGTGTTAAGAACTGCATAAAAATGGTGATATTACTAAATATGAGCCACCATTATTTGTATTTTAATATTGCAATACAGGATGGATAAATATGGTTAGACAATAATGGATAGGTAGCTATAGTTTATTCCAAACTTAATTGCATAAAAACCGTTGGCTTCTTTGAAGGCGATAAAGGGATCAAAGAAGTCGACGTTTTTTATGTTGCAAGTATGTTTTAAATAAATATACCACTAAAGATAAATCCACAATATTTTTAACTATATTTTTTGCAATTTAAAATATCGCTTTACGCATAGATTAAATACATACAGGGTGTCCCAGCCTCGCGTCGGCCAAATGTCCTGGCTCTCTTATAAGAGATATCGAATAATTTCAAAAACGGGGTGATAGAGGACGCAAAGGTACATAGTATAAAAATATTTTGAAATATACAGGGTGATCCATTTAGGCGTGACGACATAAACTTATGTTTTTTAAATGGAATACTAGGTATATTATTACATATTTGAATTTTCCTTTTAAAGACGACTCAAACAATATGCCACTTGATGGGTCTGCGATGGGTCGGTACCATGATATGGGTGAGTTTGTACCAAAAACATGCCAACTTTGTGAGCTCACTGTGACGTAATGGAAGGACATCTTGAGATCTAGATTGTGTCAAAAATTGTCAAACACCCTGTAGTTTACGCTTCTGTTATCGGATCTAACGATATCGGTCATTTTATACCGGGTGAGTCAGGAAACGCCAAAACTACTTTTTCTCATTTTTTCAAATGGAACGCCCTGTATATTATAACATCAAAGAAAAGCCCTTTGAAAGAGCTTTCTACTGATGTAAAGGCTCAAGGGTCTATCTATCATGGGTGCCAAGAATTTGATGGCAAATTGGCACAATTCGAGGTTTATTAAAAAATTACGCTCAATTTTCAATTACTTTGTGAATTTTCGCTGAAATCGGCGCTTTTCAGTAAGAAAATTTCAAAAATAATTATTCTTATACTCGGAGAAAAATACCGTACCTCAGTGCAGAAAAATATTTAAGTATAAAATAGTCAACGCCTGATGAATTTAATTTTTTTTCTGAAATGCGTGTATAAATTCATGTCATGACAAGTCTTTTCTAGCCCGACGTAATTTTGTCGCAAAATGATTTATGTGCAAGTGAATCCTCACATAAGTTGTCGTAAAATTGAACAACAAACCGATGTAAGTAAAACTTCTGTAAATCGTATCATCAATAAATACAAATATCACTCCTATCACATTCAATTACACCAAGACCTTTATGGGGAAGATTTTCAAAATCGTATTAATTTCTGCAATATAATGCTAAATAAAATTAACGAAGATGCCCAATTTTTATCAAAGGTTTTATTTACCGATGAAGATACCTTTCGCAGTAATGGGACAGTAAATCGCTATAACATGCATTATTATGCGACTGAAAATCCGCACTGGGTCAAGCAAGTGGATCACCAAAATCGATGGTCAATTAATGTATGGGGTGGTATAATAGACAACCATGTCATTGGACCGTGGTTTTTTGAGGATGGGACATTAAATGGCCGAAGATATCACAATTTCTTGCGTTTGAATTTAGAGGGGCTGCTTCAAGATGTAGATGAAGACGTCAGAGAGAACATGTGGTTCCAACACGACGGTGCGCCCCCACATAACCATCGAATAGTAAAAGATTTTTTAACTAATTGGAGAGGGGAACAATGGATTGGTCGTGGAGGACCCATAAGATGGCCGGAACGGTCTCCAGACCTAACTCCTTTGGATTTTTTCCTATGGTGTTATGTGAAGCAGGAGGTCTACAGGGTGAGGCCCACAACCAGGGAGGATATGCAGGAAAGAATCGCTGCAACAATTCGCAATGTTTCAATAGCTACACTAGCTGATGATCGAAGAACAACTGAAAACGTTTACGGCTGTGTATCAGGGAGAATGGGAATATTTTTGAACATTTAGTTTAATTTCCAGTGCTTCCACCCAGTTTCTTTCCAAATAAAGTTTTCGTTTCCTCTTTTTCTTGATTTTTTTTTGTCTGCTGAGAACTATCTTGGTGCAGATAAGTTGATATCATTATTTTCGAAATTGTCTTACTGAAAAGAGCCGATTTCAGCGAATATTAGCAAAACAATTGAAAATTGTGCGTAATTTTTTAATAAACCTCGAATTGTGCCACTTTTCCATCAAATTCTTGGCACCCATGATAGATAGACCCTTGAACCTTTATATCAGTGGAAAGCTCTTTCAAAGGGTTTTCCTTTGGTGTCATAATATACAGGGCGTTCCATTTGAAAAAAAATGAGAAAAAATAGTTTTGGCGCTTCCTGACTCACCCGGTATAAAATGACCGATTTCGTTAGATCCGATAACAGCAGCGTAAACTGCAGGGTATTTGACAATTTTTGACACAATCTAGATCTCAAAATGTTCTTCCATTACGTCACAGTGAGCTCATAAAGTTGGCATGTTTTTGGTACAAACTCACCCATATCATAGTACCGACCCATCGCAGATCCATCAAGTGGCATATCGTTTGAGTCTTCTTTAAAAGGAGAATTCAAATATGTAATAATATACCTAGTGTTCCATTTAAAAAAATATAAGTTTATGTCGTCACGCCTAAATGGATCACCCTGTATATTTCAAAATATTTTTAAACTATGCACGTTTGTGCCCTCTATCACCCCGTTTTTGAAATTTTTCGATATCTCTTATAAGAGAGCCAGGACATTTGGCCGACGCGAGGCTGGGACACCCTAGTATAGATGTCTGTCCTTATGTAAATATTTATCTCTCGAGATCCCTAAACTCGAAATTTTTAAGTCGACACGAACAACTCCTATTTACAATTTTAACTCAGCAAATAGGTACAAATGGTCTGTTGTAACATATTTACAGTTTCTAAACTATTTAAATATTAAACAGGCACTACTCACAACGATATAAAAATTTTGTGGTCCAGATTTTACAGCGACAAATTTTAACATCGGATGGAACATCTATGTATATTAAATCTATGTTTTAAGGACAAAAAAACATATTTTTATTTACAATAAGTTTATAATTAATATTATTTTAAGTTTGTGTCTTAAAATTCAGAAGGTGATTAAGAATAAAAAAAATAATTCTGAAAATACTTGAAACTAACAAAATTAATTTGTCTTGATGTTTCAAACATTTTTCAAAATTAAATCCATGCGCTTAAATGTTAAAATATATCCTCTCTAACATTTCCCGAATTTCCAGTGCATTCGCCCAATATGAATGTTCACAAAATAATTGACATTTCAACAATATAACAATTTCAGCAATGTAACAATTTCAACAATATATTAATTTCAACAATATTTCGCTATAAAATTGCAGCAGTAATATAAAACAAAGGCTAAAGTTGTTTTTTAATATAGTATTACAATTAGAAAATGGACTACATTGCAATATTTAAATGCAAACAATTTTAAAACAACGTTCTTTATGCAGTTTTTAACACT
Organism: Rhamnusium bicolor; assembly: GCA_029963845.1. Taxonomy (NCBI): domain Eukaryota; kingdom Metazoa; phylum Arthropoda; class Insecta; order Coleoptera; family Cerambycidae; genus Rhamnusium; species Rhamnusium bicolor. Next base: position 4,225,436 of record JANEYF010000851.1, on the reverse strand, counting down.
GGCTCTTCTTTTCGTTATAAATATCTAAAAAAGGTAAGATAAAAAAGTTACGGCAAAAATTCACCCCCCACCCACTCTGTAACCCTAACAAATGATGATAATTCGACAAAATTTAACAAAATACATTATGATATTAATAAATGGTCCTAATTTAGCACATACTTAATTTGCACTTACCCCCTTTAAGGGGTTGTAGTTCCCTTATGAACTGATTTAACGCAAATGTTTATATACAAAACAACTCATTTTTTCTATTTCTATTACCCCCTTGAAGGAAGGTACTTAATTATCGGACACCCTGTATAATCCAAAACTATTTAATAATTTAGTGTTCGATTAATTAAAGTTGGTTTACAAAGAGATTATTATCAATGAACAGCATGGATTCTGTAGCAGTAAATCAACAGCTACAAATCTTGTAGTGTTGGAAACCGATCTGTTGAATGCCTTTGAGAGCAGAAATCGCCTGTATACTAATTTCATCAAAGCATTCAATAGCGCCAGAGTCAGCTGATAGATAAGCTGACTATAACATGATTTAATAATGGATAAAAACTATTTTTTGTTTGTGGTTTGTCGGTTTGTGAAAAGCTTTCCACGAGGTAGCTAGTAGTGCGTTAAAGTTAACAATGGACTAGTTTTTCTGGTATTTTATGATAATTGTGTCATACACAAAGAGTTAAAAGGCGCATGTTTATTTATTTTTTCTATGTGATTATTTACGCTTAATAAATTATTTAATTCGATTCAAATATCGTTCATAGTATTTTTATTTCTGTTACATTACAGTAATGCCATTCATAAAATAATTAGATAGTATAGGGTTGTTTCGACTAATATCTCTCCTTATCCAATAAATCCATATCATTTATTCTATAACATTTCAATGCTTAATAAGCTTAAATTATGACATAATATCCAAATTATATGCCATTTGTATCCTTGGATATTATCTTTCATTTGATAACAATAATAATTACAATTACATTATTATATGTATGTACTGCATTGATTTGGTTTGCATTCTATTGTAACAAAATAAATAAACGATTTTGAATTAGATTTATCTTTTAGTTAAAATTAGCTAAGATTTGTTTAAAATAATAATAATAACCAGTGGTTGCTGGTGGATATATTACAGTTTAGTAATTAACTCAATTATATGAAGGCTCTTTATAACTGCCGATTATAAAAAAATGACATACTTCCGGTCCCTGATAATAACAAAGTAATGGACACCATAGCGAATTTGACATAGGTATTAAATTATAACAATGTTGACCCAAAAGGATATCTTATTGAACTGTAATGTAATGTGTAAGAAAACAGTTCGTTAATTTGATAATTTTACTCATTTATTCAGCAAATTATCTATAGTTTCAAAATAGTCGACTCAGTAGCTCAGTGCTTATACGTTAAGTTTGAGACCAAGGTATTCCGGGATCGAATCCTGGCTAGGGCATGGATGTATAGTGTCATTTTTAAAATACCGAGATGTTAGCACAATTGATTATAGCGTTGTTGTGTGGCAGAATGCGGCTAGTCATCACTGTCTATCTCTCCTAAGTTCGAATCTCAGCTGAGGCATCTGGCAAATGTCGGAGGGAATGGTTGCAGATTGTGTCTGTCCTGGTTAAGTGGTGAAATAGCAATGTACTAAACCACAGATGACGAATCAGAAGATATCCCACTTGCCAGAGAATTATGTTCAGAGTTTTATTTTTTGTTGCTTTTGCGCGTATAAGTTTTATAACAACGACGCGCATAGTACATTCACATGAATAAGTAAACAAATATGGACTGGCACGTTTGATTGTAATGAACAGTGATGTATTCGTGTTAAGTATTAAGTAATAATAATTTTAAACGATTATAAAATTTCAATTCAAAATGTACAATTTTACACATTTTAATTGGGCATAATACTTGCACCTACTATTTGTCCAATACAAAGATTTAGTTTCAATGACTTTGTTGGAAACGTATTCTAACAAACTAGGGAAATTCAGAGGAAAATATATTTATTTTTACTAGACAAGTTATAGCAACTTAAGTTTCATTTATTTTTAATCGTGCCCTCAAACTACATATTTTATTACCATTCTATTTACAATTTGTAACGGTCTGTTTCTAATTAATAATTTGTACCACATTCGTTACTGGTTAAATCGATTTTCTTGCATTATACATTAAGCTCCGGATCCGCATAAAATAATTTCATTAAAAACTATTGTATCACCCCTGTGTAGTGGCGCCACTGTACACTGATATTGTGAAAGATACGTTGCAACTAATGCGCGCGTTGATGGGCGATGTTTTTGGATGAGTGCGTTTGAGCGCGAAAATACGGATGAAGCGGAGCGACTGTCTAGAGAGGTGCTGTGGATAAATTGTTGCTACATTTTTGTGAGTGAAAAGTAAACGAGTTGGAGCCGCTGGAGATGGTACCTTGTGGCGTGCACTGGTGTGAACACATTACCTTGTCTTGTTCTGAGCTTGAGTTGAGATGTTGTCTTGGAGTTTTGCAGTTTCAGTTTAGTGACAAAGAACTAAAAATGCACGATGAGCCAACTCCTGGTAAGGCCTTCTTATTTCAATTATAACTAGATACCTAAGAAAAGAAGCAGTTTGCCGGTGTCAGCTGGCGATGCCGCTAAGTGATGACAAAGAATTAGGAATAAATGATTTGCAAATCGATTTATGCTTTTGCACTTTGAGACTAAAGTGATTTAACTTTCCTGCTGTTGACATTAAGAATTATCACCAAGAAATACGGATGAACGAAGTTACACGTTTTTTCCTTTTTTTAAACGGAACCGGTGCTTTGATTAACTAGAACTTTGGTAAACAAAAACACTTAAAAAAGGTGGCGCCTAATAAGACTTGTTACGTAAGTGGACAATTTTTAATTTTAAGTTGTAAATTGCCGATGAATCTTTTAATGTTTAATACTAAGAAAGGTTTGAAAAGTTCTCTAGTACTCACTAGCTTCCCTTCTCTTAGGTTTTTTGGTATCTAAGTACATTGCAGCTGACTGCTGGCGTATAATGGATTTTCGGAGTGTGGAGATATGGTTTTTACTTTTTTATGTTTTCTACGTCTTGTACCTTTAGGACGATTTATTATTTTGCCGCCCAAGTAACGAATTCTGTTATTTTCACGAGTTTGGTGTATTTTTTTTTATTATTATTTGGCATGGAATCTCATGACCACTAAGCACACCGAGCTTTGTTTGAACTACGTTTCCGTGGTATAGAGCCACAAGCGACCAAGTTACTTCGACAAGCACAGTGGCGTGCCGTGCCGGCGGAAAGAGAATCCCACTGTATCTGTACGGAGCCAAGACATGAGACATGTTCCTGATGATAATTTTAATAACAGTTTGTGGTTAGTTACGAAATTTTTTGTAGAACATCCGAAATGTGTTCATTAAGATTAAAGTCAGGTGATATGGCAGGCCAGTGCATACAGGTGATACTTCCTGTTTCAAAAAATTCATCCACGATGTTGGCCTTGTAAAGTATATCGTTGTTCATTATCAATAAAATTAGATTCAACAATGAAAATAGACTGTAAAATTTTCACTTAGTAGACTAGCCGTCACTTAGTTATTGAAAATTACAAGTTCTGTACTAATTCCTCCCCCATCCCATGATGGAAATCCTCCTAAAAGATGCATATTGGAATATATATAGCGTTTTCGTATAAATTTCTCACCTCATCTTCACCAGACAATCCAGACATGTACCCTTTTTTCTGGATAAAGACCTAGATTCATTAGAAAACAGGCATCTATCCCACTTTTGATTGCCTCAATTCTGATGATTCAAACTAAACTAATCAAGAAGGTTCTCCGATGCTTCTTTACATGGATGTAACGCCAGACGTCTACTGTGAAAATTCACCTTTCTATTTGTTTGGTTTCTCAAGCAACAATTTAATTATAGGATAGATAGACTGTGTCGTCCTTCTTTGTGATATTCCTACTTTTGTCATTCAAATAAAAAAAAAACTTCGTCTAAATGCACCATTTCTGTGATTAATTTTGTCAAACTCATTGTTGAAAAGTATTCAAAAGAATTGGAGTATGAAAATGACCTGATGAGGAAAGAAATCATATTTTGGTAATTACGAGGTGTGCTTTATATTACTGTAAGAATCAAAATGAAGATGAAGATTGTTCCGAAACCAGTACCGAACGATTGAAGGGTTATGTCGATTCATTAGTTAATATAATATTTCAGCCGAAATTATCATTGTTTCCCATTTCCATTACATGCTTACAATAGTCCATTAGTCTGAAATTGCATTCGGGAAATATTTCATGAATTTTTCTTAATTTATATAAGAACCCTCCTTACTGACCTGTTACTTGAGACTATTATTTCAGCAATTGCTCTGGAAGAAATACCAGGATTTTTATTGATAGAAGTCAAAATCATTAGGTAATTATTTCCGTCATTTCGTTATTATTTGCCACGGCGACTTTATGGTTTTTGGGAAAAACGCATGCATGTTTTTCGAAATTTTATTATACGGTTAATAGTAGAACGCGACGGAGAAGGCCTATTTTCAACTGTATCGAATATATCTTTAATTTCACGAACTGAACGGTCACCGTTATACGACCCAAGTATTTGGGTTTTTTTGGTAACATCGTATCTACTTTAAAAATAAACTTACGTACACTTGTGATGCTGAAAGCGAAATAAAGTTGTAAAGCTGGTTGGCTTCTCATCTCCACAATTCAGCTTGTTATCCTTGATAACGTTCCCTCATAAACTCGTCATATAACGTTGTATGTATCTAGTTTCTTATCGAAATCTATATAATTTAGCCAGAAGGGGTAAGAAATAATAAATGTTAATATTTACTTAACTTGAGTAATAATTATCTTTAAGATAATATGATTAAGAATTTAAATATATTTACCAAAATGTATATTTCAGCATTATACTAATTTTGCAAAATTGCGAAACTGTTTTGCTCATTTGATACCAAATATATCTGTATTTACTGTAAGATTAACTTACTAAAGGTTCTATTGTGTAATATTTCATGGTTTATTAAATTCTGAAATTCCTTTTCATGATTCTGTAAATACCTAATTAAATGTGAATTTCTGAATAACTTCTCCCACAACCAATAAATCCAACAGAACGTAACTCGCTAAAGGCCCACGCTCCAGCGACTTTGTTTACTAAAACGACAATGCATAATAGGCAGTAAATTAGCAATATTTCAGTGACATCTCATTCCATAATATCAGTAATCGTTTATTGCAGATCGAAAACCACGTTTGAAACCCCTAATTTGTTGTTCATCGCTTGAACGATCGCTAATCTACTATCGAACAAATTGTAATTCAGTCGTCGCAAATCACACAATCGATGGTTAATAGTGTTAGTGGCCAATATCAAGTGAAACGTGTATCATATCCCCATAATTAGTTATTATCTCCCACATGGTATAATGGTAGTCAGTAAATGTAATCGAGGCCATTCAATAACGATTTTCTTTTCCATATTACCCTTTTAGAATATTCAATTATTTCTAAGCGATGAATAATAACAATTTGATGGTAAACGTAATTTATATAACACAAAATAAATAAAAGAAACATTTACAAAAATACAAGGTTGGGCAATATGTAACGCATAATATCTGTAATTTTGCCAGTAGACGTTTTCTGAAAAAACGCTTTTAAGTGTATAGCGAGTTTTATGGGGTGCCATTTACATTTTTATTCTCAACGGTTTTTGCAATATGATGTCATCAACTTTTTACTTCCTCACCCCTCAAAATGAGGAAGTTATGTATTTGTGAAAAAAAATTTGATAATTTTTATTGCATTTCTGGACGAATCTCAACGAATTATGATGATACAAAAAATTTCAGATAGAAAAAATTTTCTGTCTGTGTGTCTGTCTGATTTGCGATAGCAGCTACAGTTTTTGAGACAAAGCTCTCAAATTTGGTATACACATTCTAGAGGTCAAAGAAGAGATTGAGTTTGTTGTTGAGCAAAATCGGTCCCAATGTCTAAAAAAAATATTAGTGACATTCCACCAATGTGACTTTTTTGAAACGTCAACATGTGCCTTTTTTTGAAACTTCAACGTGACTATTTTGAAACGTCAAAATGTGACTTTTGAAACGTCAAAAAAATGTGACTTTTTTGAAACGTCAAAAATTACTTTTATTATAAACTCCACCACGCGTCGAGTTTTACTACGGTGAGGAATTTCTGATACTCAAGTAATTGGCAGCGGTTTTTTTAATTGGTCACCAATATTTTTTATCGGATTGGATCAGATAGGAAAGGATGGGATCGTATAGGATCGGATAGGATCGGATCGGATGGGAAAAAAGAGTTAGAACATTAATTACCTACCTGAAGTAAAAATAAATAATCACATATTATTTTCCTACTAAACTAGTTGAAAGTACTAAGAAATCCCTATGCTTCTTACCTATTCACCCTAAAAGAAACTATTTTAAATAGACAAATTTATATCAAATAAAGTGTATGAGGGAGATCGTATTTATAAATAAGCTATTATTCTATTTGTACTTGTATTTTACAAACGCGAAAATGAAGGTATATTGTTTTGAATTCTGCATGTAGAAGTTCGAACAAACCTATAATAAATAGTGTGTCGTACACGACCCTATTAATTTGTTGAGCGAAGGGTTCATTTGCATTGTATGCGTGTAAATAATTAGACCAGTGCTAATTTGCTTTTGTTGACATTACGGAACTAAAGTATTAGACATGCACATTATGCACAATTTCACAACTCGTATGATCAGTGTAAAGAATTACATAACGAGCCTTATTTTTGTTAGTAAATAAAATGTGTGGAAAACAAAAAAGTATATCCTGTATATCGGAAACAGTTGAAACATCAAAATAAATTTAGATATCAATGTTTATATATCATAGAGATGTGTCGTATCTGTATGATTCGTATAAAAATGATACGACTCTTTCCGATGAATCGTATGGTACAAATCATTGGCACCGGTACAGTTTCGTATTCATACTAATACTAATATAGTAAAATATCCAGATAGAAATGACTCGAGGTTGAGGCAATGTTAAATGACAAAGACACGAGTCCAAGTCTACTGATTCATGTTCCGTATCATGTTAACGTCCAGAATCTGGGCTAATACTGACTATCGTTTCACGCTTCCCATTACCGACTGTTCACATCGCCCGTGGTCGTCATGACCGATGACACACTTGCGCCCAATGAATTTAAATATCTCCAGTCGAAGATTAAAAAAAAATATCGAAATCGCATATAAAAATTATATAGATAGTATCCAAAATAGTATTAAAACAGATATTAAATCGTTTTGATCATATATCAGCTCTAAAATAGCAACTATTGCAATCCCAAACAAAGTTCATCTAAGGGACGGGACGTACGACAATCCTTAAGACATATCGAACGGATTTTCCAAATTCTTCAAAGAATCTTTTTCGCCACCGCACCGTCCGAAACAAATATGTATTTTAATAATGAAAACAAGTGCACAGGAAATAACTCGTATATTTTGACAGTCTAGATATTAACACAGTACTATTAGCATTAAAAAAACTAAAACCTAAACTTACCAAGGGGCCCGATGGGATACCTTCTTTCGTCATTAGAGATTGTGCTTATATTTTTGCTGCGCCTCTTACCAAAATATTTAATTTATCGTTAAAGTTTCGCCAATTTCCAGAACCATGGAAAAGTTCCCGCATTTGCCTGATTTACAAAAAGGTCAAAGGGGTAATATCGAATACTACCGACCCATTATAATAATCTGCAACGTTGCTAAAGTTTTCGAGTTTGCCTTACATGATCTATATGCCCACTTTGAAGGGCAGATTACGATACATCAGCATGGTTATGCACACGGTAAATCCACGATAACTAATCTGTTTCATGTAACGCAATTCATGGCGGAAAACTTAGATGTCAACAAACAAGTCGACGTGATTTACACTGATTTTTCTAAAGCTCCGACATACTTGACCAAGGAATACTACTTCGTAAACTTCGAATTGAAGATCTCTTTTCTTTTGTTATTAACAGTTTTTAGAAGTTATTTAAGAAGTAGAACGCAATACGTAGAATACTGTGATTTCAAGTATGACGAAATCTCAGGGGTGCCACAGGGCTCTGTCCTGGGCCCACTTTTGTTCGTTTCATTCATTAACGATATAGCGAGTGATTTGGATGTTGGCGTCTTACTGTATGCTGATGATGCAAAGATTATTACCTCTATAAAATCAGTAGCTGATGGCGAAAAGTTATAAAATAACCTTTTTACAATTAAAAAATGGTGTGATGAAAATAACCTCCCATTTAGTTTAAAAAAATGTAATGTTATGTCGTATAACAGAAAAAAAGATCCAATTCCCTATGAATATAAATTGAATAATATTGTTTTCAAAGATCTCGGTGTCGCATTCGATGGCAAATTAACATTTAAAAACCATATCGAGCAAATCGTACAGTCTTCGTATAGAAGCTTGGGTTTTGCTATAAGAAATACTAAAGGTTTTACAGATATTTCCGTATTTCTACTGCTTTTTAACACCTTCGTGAGGTCAAAATTTGAATATTATTATGTATCTCTAATTTGGAATCCTGGTTATTTAGTCTATATAGACTCGCCAAAAAATATTTTAAGGCGCTTTTACTTTCTAATACCTACTATAAGGAAGTACAGTATTCGTGATTTTTTTTCGACCTCGAGATTTTTGATATATACGTTATGAACCCTCCTGAATCCATTCTGATTATTTTCCGAATGTGTGTGTGTGTGTGTGTGTGCGAGCGCGCGTGTGCGTGTGCGTGCGTGTGCGTGAGGGTGCACGTGCGTGGGTGGGTGGGTGCATGCGTGCGTGCGTGTGTGTGTGTGTGTGTGTGTGTCTAAGATAACTCAAAATATACTAATGGGAGACTTCCCAAATTTGGCAATTCAGATTTTCAACAACATTTTAGGTGACACAATAAATTTGGTGAATGTATTACTACCAGAAGTGACATAATGAATAAAAGAAGAAAAAATTTACGTTTTCGGAAAAAAAAAATTAAAAAAATTGTATTGCATTTCTGGACGAATCCTGACGAATTATAATGAAAAAACATAACTTTATGAAAAATAAAATCGGTCTGCATGTCTGTAGTATCGCGACAGCAGCCACAATGTTTGAGATAAAGCTTTCAAATTTGGTACACATGTTCTAAAGGCCAAAGACAATGATAAATTCGGTGATGAGCAAAATTGGCCAGCTGAAAGGAGGTCCACGGGACCCAAGCTTTTTTGTATTTGTCTACAAAAAGTATATTGTTGAAGAAAGATTATAAATCATGTCTACTATATTAAGCGAATAAAATATATTTTCCGAGTACTTAAATAAAGCTGATGTAAACTGAAATTTTTTTACACATTTAGGCTCATAAAATAGGGTTACGATAAATTTAACAGTTTGACATTTAGTTACAAAAATGTCAATGTCAATAAGAAGAAATTATTAAAATATATGACTTGAATTATTATTGACAGTATTGAACGAGATAAGTGAAGGTAAGTTAGTAATTAAATATAATATTTTTTTAGATCAAGATGATATATACCGGTATAAGAAAGTTATGTGCTGGCCACATCAGATTTTTTTTTATTTTTGAAAAAGAAAAATTGACTACGTCCGCGGTGGGGTTTGGAGTAGGGAAGGCGTGTTTACTCATTGTAAGGCGTGATTCCCGGATTTATTCTGCAATGGTGCTATAATAATTTGTAAGGTGTGCGAGACAGACCTGATGTGCTAAGACAAACGTGATTTTAAACGTCACGTAAATTATGTGCAACAAGAAACTAAAAATGGCGATAACACAGTTTATGTTCGATTTACTCTTAATGCTGATTGCCTGTGATGTTCCGCTGCACATACTCGATATACAACCATTTCAGGAGTTCTGGAATAAATACAATCCCAAGGTGACGTTACCAAGTCACACAACGTTGCGTAACTATGTACCAACTGTAAGCGAAAACATTGAAAATAAGATCAAATGTGTACTAAAAAATACACGGCTGTGGTTATGTGTTGACGAGACGACAGATTGTAGAAAAAATCTATTCTAAATGTTATAGTATGTGCACTGGACCCTGTTAAATCGACATTTCCACTGTTACTAGCTAGCAATAGACTAACTGAGTGTACTGACCAAACAATTACGTGGGTGGTGCTGAAGACATTAGAAAATGGTGCCACGACAATGCGTTTGGTAGGCCGGTCTCTTGAAGAACACGGTTGTAGGTTGGTACATGTTACGTATAAACTACATGCTTTTACACCTTGTGGCAGAAACTATTCGAAAAGGTTTTCCAGAGGTAGCTGCATTAATATCAAGTACAAGAAAAAAGTTTCTTAAATCTCCTAAACGTCTTCGCGCATTTCATAGCATACATGATGTTGCAAAGTTTTTACAGATCTTTTCCAGTTTGTGATAACCAAGCTAGTTAAGAGGGTAAGTTGTGAATACATTGTTGTAAATTGTAACAGTTTATCGCTTTTATTACTAGTTTTTTTTTATTACACTTTTTATGATGCGTACGCCTATGTCCTGCGGTGCATTTTTGCTAACTCTCATTATAGTCAATGAAAATTTCATAATAAGCGTATGGACTGTTGTATACACCTAATTATGTAATAACATTTCGTTGTTTGATTTTTTTTAAATTAGCACATCATTGTTAGCCACCTCAACCTCAACCCATGAAATTACCAAGAAAGTATTCATTAAAAATAAATTAAAACCGCATAATAAAGTAAAAGATTTCCCTTGATAAAAAATATTTCCATGCTAAAGTAATGCTTTACCAGAAGGGTAAAGGGTAATAACCTTTCACTTTTCAAAGAAAAATTATAACTTGAAAAACCCTTTCTGAATGAAAAATATAAATAAGAAGAGACAACCGACGGTAACAGTTGTTAACGTAAATTCAAAAGAAAAAACATTGCTCCTAATGAAGCAATAATTAACACTGGACTATAATAATTATAATTTGTAACTAGAGAAACAAAGACTTCATTCTTTTACCATGTTTCCAAACATGAAATCGTAGCTAGACAGTTAGTTGACGTACTTCCCATTAATTATATCCTAGTCCCGTATATTTTGTAAAATGAAGCAGAATGTCACAGAAGCACTGCGTTAATTAGTCCATTCGTTCATGGTTTACTCTAGACCCCGACTGAAAGAACTTTATTATACTGATTTAACAGAATCAACACAAAAGTAAATATACTGTATTTAGTTACAATAATTATAAAACAATTGAGTCGAGCCAAGCGGTGCGGCGCCGGACTGTGACGCACTCTAGGATAAAGTCTATAATTCTAAACAAATCAAAATTTGGTAAAACGAATAAATGCTAAGAAATGAAATTCAGTGAAAATCATGAAGTGAAATGAATTTTCCCTCGTTGTGTAAAGCCGACAAGAATTATCAACGAATAACAAAAAAATTTCTAGGGGAAAATAAAAATACTAAGCTGCAAGTAAATAAGAATAAACAAAAAACATGAATTAGACAAAAGTCTAAAGAAACAAAATGCAAAACTACGAAAATTTGTCACTAAATACAATTAGGAGTGCGACGTGGATGCCCGGTGATGAATAATTTTAAAAAATTTTTACCACAAAATAAAACGAAAGAAGAGTGGATTAAATAATTCTAATAATTTCGAAATAGTAAATTATTTCAAAACAAGTTATTTTGGGAAGAGAGTAATTTTGGTTCTGGAATAGTACAGATGTTATCAAGACTTAGAAGAAACATACACTAAAGTTGTGTTCTACTCGACATACATCACAGAAATAAACATTTTTAAAACATCTGTGTCAGTGAATATTTACTTACCATCAGATACTGACGTCTTTATTCTATTAATAAAATATTGTGACAATTTTAATTCAAAAATATTTTTATGGCTGGTACTAGCACATGAGAAAGGAAATTTCTGTCAGGGCAATAGCGGACGACAACTTCAAAGAGAAGCTTTGCCAGTGCGCCACATGCTTTCTGGTTGTGACGTCACCGGTTGCGTAATTAATATTAAAAATACTTGGGCGTGTTTAACACATTACACTATTTATTGAATATCTTCAGTCACAAAAATCAAGCATCATTGTAGTACATGTTTTGGTAATAGACCAGTCTATTTAAAACAATATCTTGGACGAATCGAAACTAATTAGCTAAAAACGTTCACGACTCGAAAGTGTTGGTGACCTTCAATTATAATCAAAAATGGTTCAGCGATAAACTTAAGTAAAAAAATTAATATTAGTTTCTTTATCTTCAACGTTGATATCTCGCAAACGATGCGAGATATGTTGAAACTGCATAAGATAATTTTATACAGCATAGAATTTCCTATCCGCTCACTTTTGTTAAATCGCAGCTGAACCCGCAGCTAAATTTCACGCGTCGAGGAAGCATTATGCGCGACTTCCCACGAAGTGCCTTCCCGCCGAATATCGACAATTTCAGCCTTGTTATAGAGTTTTCCTTTACGCAAAAACGTTTAAAATTTTATATATAAATTTCTATGCAGTTTCACGGTATCAAAGAATCAAAAATTCAACTGTTTTTTGAAATTTTTTTTATGATCGGCACAAGATATCGATGGACCATTTTTGTCTCTAACTGAGAGTCACCAACACTATCGATTCGTGAAGGTTTTAACCTGTAGCTAATTAATTCCGTTAAACTATCTTACCGTATGTATGTGAAGCTGGTAGTTAATCATGGTAAGCATAGTATCAGAAGGCTTTCTCAGGGTGCTGTGACTTTCTATATCATCCAGCATAGCTTATTATTTATTTTTTCCGAGAGTTTCCACGATATAATTATTATTCTCTTATTTATTGACTTATTGCTTCATAAACGGTGTTAAAAATGTCCCATTAAAATGTGATTTATTACATCGTATTGATTTTCTAATTTATTACTTTGAAATTTAAATCTAAAATCTATTCTCATATTCATTTTTACAATAGTTAAACATGAATTCCGCCGGGTTTATTCTTTGAAATTTCGTTTTCCCCTTAAAAAAAGTGAATGGGGTGCGATATAAGGGCTCAGTTCGCGACTGGCAACCCCGTTTTTACAGCAAGCCCTACTAAACGCTAAAAATAATTTAGCGCTGTTTACTATTATTTCATTTTTACTATGCTCACGGCTTAGTAAACTGGTTCACCTGGACCAGCGGTTGTGACGTCGCAACACTGAGACCTTGTTTTTAGGTGGTAATGCTTTGACTTTATCTACATGCTCCTGAATTATTGACATGAAGTACTGGGTCACCCTGTATAAATATACAATTTAAAGTAAATATTCATGTTTGATTTTAATTTGTTTTACAGCACAATGTACCCTTATTTTAAATTGATACCCTACCCAATAATTCGATCATTCCACACATAGGTACGTGGGTTCTATTTAATTCGTAAAACCAGTTAAACTGAAAAGCCGGCAAATTTAAAATGTTTGTGACACAATCACGATTTTTTATGACATAGAAGTGTTGCAGCGATTTTGCTGTTGATATTCAGATTATGCAATGTCAGTTTATTTGAATAATTTAACACTTTTAAAATCGCGAACTCGCCTACCGCATTTTGTGAAATAAACCCATTTGTCACTGTCATTTTACAGCATTTTTTACCTTACTCTAAAACATATTTGTCACATCAAATCTTGCTGGGTCGGTTGGAACAAAAATGAGCGTTTTTTAGTAGTATACTATAGATATAATATTAAACACATACATAGTCCTAATGTATATTTACGAATGTACACATACAGGGTATCCTGAAAACACTTATCTTAAGAAATAACAGTTATTTTGTTTTTCTGAGGATTTAACTTAAAGATTTATATAGTGAGTGATAAGTGTATCCCTCTGGTGGTCAATGCTACTACCCTGCTTAGGGTAGCCTGGTTTGCTATTATTATTTGTCTTTTCCATTACTTATGGCATACTGACGAGAACATAACAAGTTCGAAACCGGTCTGTTTAGTGTTTAATTGACAAATGATCTTAGCTACCAAACAAGACTTGCAGGTTTCATTCAATGCAGGTCGGGGATTTTGTCCGCTGAGTAGTTGTTTCCTGCAAATTTTATTCAGTATATAGTTTAGCCTATTGGCAGAGTTAAGGGTATTAGGTGATAATTAAATTACAACTATAAATGTTTAAAAGTTTATTTTATACTTGAAACAACTTTACTGTTCAAGAGGAACTATATTTATGATATAGGTATACATATATTCGAGACCTAAGCAGGCTTCTATGATATTTTATTTATTATTATAGTATCAATGAAATATTTCTTACTCTGAACATTATTGACCTTATTAGAATACACGTGTTCGTAATTATACGTGCCTATACAGAAATAAACAAATGACGGAGTATTTTTGCTATTTTCCAATACTCGCCCTCAAAAATATAACGGAAGCTTAATCTATTAGACTAAGTTTCGTTCTGATTTGAAGAAACTTCATCGGTGCAATCATTTTCGTGAAGGCGTCTGCTAATTGCTGATCTGTTGGAATATATTACAATATTAGTATTTGCTTTTCAATTTGCCCACACGTGAAGTGATATTTAATGTCAATATGTATTGTTCTTTTGTGATTTGTCGGATTTGCGACTATACTTATACAACTTTGCTTAATTACTTTTATAAATTGGACTGTGGTCAGTTATTGCAAGTTTCAAAAAAAAAAAAACTTCAAATAAATGGTCAGTTTTTTTTTTTAATGAGTTGTCTCATCATTGCCCTAATTTGCATCCACATATCCAACCATTGTTTGACTATCACTTTTCACGTATGTCAGCAGTGGGCCGTATACTATAATGCTATATAATTAAATTTTATTGGTAAAAACACTTTTGCAATCGTTCAGTGTAAATGTTGTCAAAAACTGATTTTAAATAGGAAGTTTGGTCAAGTGTTATTTTGTTTTCAGTTAGCTAATCTTGATTTTCAGGAATTACCTTATCACATTTAAATTAACCATGTCAAATTGCTTTATTAGATATGCCTTCAAATTAGTCATTGTGCTCAGGCTCCCAGTAGCAATTACAAGATCGTCAACATATAATATTACATAAATATTTTTTATTAATATGGCCATTATTGAGGTACAGGCAACGATTGACTTCTGAATTTTTTTTTTGAAATTACATTTTTCATGATTTTATCAAACCTTTCAAACCAACATCTGGATGATTGTTTAAGGCCATAAAGTGGTTTATTTAATTTACAAACATAGTCCCCTTTGACCTCTACCCTTCAGGGGTTTCATGTATATTTTTTTTTATATAGAATTCCTTTTTAAAAAGGCGTCGAAATTCTAGCACTTGGTGCATATGTTTAATTATAATCGGCTAAGTATTACTTACTAAAGTCTTTTGGTACTTGTTGTGCTTTATTATATAAGGCTTACGTGTAAACTTCGCCCTGTATATTCTGTTAAATGTATGTGTATACATTAACTTAATAAATACATTTATTTCTAACCATTATTATTATGTAATGAGTTCACATTTATTTCTCACCATTATTATTATTATTATTATTTCGTATTATTTTTATTTTGATGAAGCGACCATGCACTGTTTGTGTGAGGTGAGATTCAGTTCTTATTTTATGACTTGTTCTCACTTAAGCGATCATACTAATTTTGAAAAAGATTTGGGTATTATTTCAATTATTGTAATGGCATACAGTGGTTCTGTAGTTAGGTGATTGACATTACACTATTGCTTTTTATTGTAAGTTTTTAAGCCGTTCGCTTTTTCTAATTGACACACTTAATTCATAATCTGTCTTGCTTAAGTCAGATTTTTTTTTATTCATCTGCTTTGATTAAGTCAGATTTTTTTTTTTAAATTCATCTGCTTTGTTTAAGTCAGATTTTATTCATCTGCTTTGTTTAAGTCAGATTTTTTTTTAATTCATCTGCTTTGTTTAAGTCAGATTTTATTAATTTGCACACTCAATGCATTATCTGCTTTGGTTAAGTCAGATTTATTTTTTAATTGCCGTGCATTATCTGCTTTGGTTAAGTCAGATTTATTTTTTTAATTGCCGTGCATTATCTGCTTTGGTTAAGTCAGATTTATTTTTTAATTGCCGTGCATTATCTGCTTTGGTTAAGTCAGATTTTTTTTTTTAATTGCCGTGCATTATCTGCTTTGGTTAAGTCAGATTTATTTTTTTTTAATTGCCGTCTAATTGTTATATTTTGGCTTGCTTTGGTTAAGTCAAGCTCATTATTTACTGATGGCATAGAGGTTTTGATGCCACTTGTTTATCTGCTTTGGTTAAGTCAGATTTATTATTATTATTTTTTTTTTGCGGCATTACTAATTTATCTGTCTCCTTGCGAGTTACAGTTATTAGTTTATATCGAAGTGTTTGTTTACCTCGTCCTCGGAGTTTTTACCTTTTCATGTTCCAAGGACAAATTTTATAGTTTATTTCGTGTATTTTTTTTTTATTACATCTCGAGCTTTAATAAATTGCTCGTTTTCAGTTACTCATAATTTAGAACCATTTGGTTCATAGCCGACAATGAAATGATACCTTTTATTGATTTAGAATCAAATTTATTTATGTACATATACATGTCTATGTATATTCTTGTTAACTTGTTTGTTTATGTTTCGGCAGTATTTTTGTATATAGTAGCGATAGTTACCTGTTTGTTATGTCAATTGTGGGTTATCCCCATCCAGTAAATAGTTCTTATAACTATTGGATGATGTAAATAAATTAAATTAATAAATAAACAGTTGACCCAAAAACCTTCAGAGGTTTCACTGACGGTTTGTTTATTTTGCCATAGCTGTACGGAGATTTGTCCTCTTTTAAAGTTTTAGTTGATAAGCAATTAATTTATATAAACTGCTGTTTAAAACAGCTTCACCTTAATATTTAGGTAAAAATACTAATGTGCCATGGGCATGAGCCATTTCTGTAATGGTCCGTGCATTTGCTCAACTACTGATTTTTGCTGAGGCGTACGGTCAGCTGGTATGTTATACCTTTTTGTGCACAAACATTTTTATATTTGTTTGAATGGACTCGCCCTTATTATGACAATACAGGTTTGCGATTTTTAAATTAAAATGTTTTTCCCATTTTTCTCTTTGGAAACATTTAATATGTTTAATTTGTAGTTTTTAAATAAACAACATTTCAATGTATTGCATCTTTTACACTCCTGCTTGTCACAAGTTATTATTTATTTTTATTAAGTTTCCTATAAATAATTGGTCTTTAATAAATAAATAGTAGGATGTGTTAATTTGTCTATGAATGATACAAAATAATTTTTAATTGTCTAATTTGATTCTTTTATTTTATCACAAACATCTGAATGGATAATAATTAAGGCTGTTTGACTTTCCTTTTGCAAAAGTCGCCATTTCACCAATAAGACAGCCCTCACACATCTTCTTTGTTAATGATTCACAATCGATATATTTCATATCTTCAATCATTTGGCAAATTTTAATTTCACTTTTTTTTTAAATATGCCCTATTCCACAAATTATATTTTTTGTATCATTCATTAGATTAGTATTAATAAAGAGGTTAATTTTTTACCTGTTATTATGGTGTGTCTTTTTTTTTTAATTGTTACCCTTGTATGGTCAAATATGATGGTCATCCCATTGTCTTGGAGGCGGTGTACTAATAGTAGAGGTACGTCTTTGAAGTTTAAAAACCTTTTCTAAACGTCCATGGACTCCCAGGTTGGTTGTTAACTCAATGACACCACACCTTGTAGCTTCCATAGGTGATCCATTTTTAGCAGCTGACATTTACAACGGTGTCTTCAAATCCTCCCATTCGGTAAAGACGTCAGGATTATTCAGGATATGTTCCGAAGCACCAGAATCCAGGATAAAAATAATTCGACAGTATTTCTGCTGGAGATTTTTTTTTTTTTAATTTCCATTCATCCCGTTTGAAGTGATTGATTGTGACGCAATGGTTACACTGCATGAGGAGTCCTATATTTGTTTGCATTTTTGAAGGGTCGTTAGCAGGTGTGACACTTTGTCCATTTAATCACGCTTGGCAGCGAGAATCTTCGCTAGTTCTCATCAAATTTGTAGAATTGCGTTGTTAATAATATGTCCTCCTTCAGTTCAAAGCACAATAATTTTATGCAGCAAGCCAATTAAACTAGACTTTTCCCCGCATAAGTAACATATAAGTTACTTAAGATTTCGTTGGCTTAAATCGAATCTTGAGCAAAATTTAAGAGCGAATCACATATTTATTATTTATTATCGCATTGCGAGCCGTTAAATTTGTTTCAGCCATTCAGCACTTGATTCATTTGGATTTTAGTGTCTATAATATTCAAGACATCTAATTCACTAAGGAGTGTTTATTTATTATCTAATTCACTAAGAAATGTTTATTTCTCTGTCGTGTGTTCTACGATATTTGAATGGTTTTATATTGCGCTGTTGACGCTGATCCATTTTAGTCCAATGTTCACATCCACTTTTAGTTACACAAATATTACAGTTACACAAAAACTATTGTTTATTTAGATTAACACAACAATCACGTTATCACCTGGGCCCATAACCTATTGGCAGAGTTAAGGGTATTAGGTGATAATTAAATTACAACTATAAATGTTTAAAAATTTATTTTATACTTGAAACAACTTTACTGTTCAAGAGGAACTATATTTATGATATAGGTATACATATATTCGAGACCTAAGCAGGCTTCTACGATATTTTATTTATTATTATAGTATCAATGAAATATTTCTTACTCTGAACATTATTGACCTTATTAGAATACACGTGTTCGTAATTATACGTGCCTATACAGAAATAAACAAATGACGGAGTATTTTTGCTATTTTCCAATATAGCCCACCTGGGTTAGAGGTCGAGGCTCTTGGTACCGGCTTTACAAGTCGCTATCAGTCGCTAAGCATCAGTGATGTCTGACGGGTAATAGCACTGACCACCAGAGGGATACACTTATCACTCACTTTGTCTGTCTTGCTTAGTCTGCTTTAGGCTAGCCTGGTTTGCTATTATTATTTGTCTTTTTCATTACCTATGGCATACTGACGAGAACATAACAAGTTCGAAACCGGTCTGTCTAGTGAAGAATTGACAAATGATCTTAGCTACCAAACAAGACTTGTAGGTTTAAATCAATGCAGGTCGGGGCTTTTGTCCGCTGAGTAGTTGTTTCCTGTAAATCTTATTCACTTAAAGTTTTATGAAATCTTTTGAAATCCCGCAAATTTTCTTTTGTAATTTCAAAGAGATTTCAACAGATTCCAAGAAATCTCTTGATATTTCTAAATTACAGAGTAGTCCAAAAAGTGCGCACCACATGGGAAACATTTTTATTATTTGATTTAGCAAAAATCTATTGGGCCAATCAATTTCTGTTCGGAAAGTAATAATAAATTCCAGAGACGACTTTTATGTAGATATAATAGTATATCATAAACATCTAACGAAATGAAATATTCTCAAGCAATATGAAATGATAAAATATTATGTATTATGCAATAAATCTGTTTTGTTTATAAAAATGAGAACAAACAATTACAGGATTTTACTAGGTAATTGGACGGCTTGCAGTTATAAAAAACGTGACTTGCTAACCGACGGGGCTTTTTATTGTCAAGTGTCCAACAGCAATTATTCATAGATAGATAGAGGCGGTTCTTATGGGTGGCTATCACTAGCACAGCCCACTGCCCCATTAAAAATGAATACCCCATCGAGTTCGAAGTCAATGGTATACATTCTAAATACCTAGTAATTATAAAACGTCTATGCGAATAACACGTAGATATATAAACAGTGCGAAATTTTAGACAACGGAGGTAGTAGGTATACTACACCGCTATCACGCCACTTAGGCGATTTGGATGACATGGATGGCATGTGTCCATCAGGAGAGACCATTCTTCGGGGATTGTCGTCAATGACCAGAGGGTCTTCGGACCAGAGGCTGTCGAAGAGTTCTTCGTGGGGCTGGCCCGTTGGGATTTCTTCGGTGATCGTCAATGACCAGAGGCTTCTGAAGAGTTCTTCGGGGATCGTCGTCAATGACCAGAGGGTCTTCGGACCAGAGGCTGTCGAAGAGTTCTTCTGGGAGCTGGCCCGTTGCGATTTCTTCGGGGATCATCAATGACCAGAGGCTGTCGAAGAGTTCTTCTGGGAGCTGGCCCGTTGCGATTTCTTCGGGGATCATCAATGACCAGAGGCTGTCGAAGAGTTCTTCGGCCCCAGAGGGTTAGTTCAAATTTCTGCCGCTCGGATTTTATAGGTGGCGCTGAAGAGAGGCTCTGAAGAGAGGTCGGTTAGTTCAAAGCCGCTCGGGACGTGACTTTAGTGTAAACAAATTCAAGCCGCAAGACTAAACAAACTGTGGATTCTAAGAAATGACTCGTGGGAACGCAGGTGTCTTCAAGGTCTAAAGACAAAAAAAAAATAGGATTCTAAGAATCTGCCTGCGTCATAGAAATTCAAATAAATTTGCTGGAATTATGGGTAGAGTGGAGCGGGAAATTTGAAATCTGTTGATGTTCATACAGTGGAGCGGGAAATTTGAAATTTGAAGGAACTTGGCATGCAGTGGAGCGGTTGAAATTTGAATTATGGATTGGTAACAGTGGAGCGGATGCTGGAGGTTGGTAACAGTGTGGGCGGTAAATTTGAATTATGGATTGAGTGGAGCGGGAAATTTGAAATTTGAAGGATCTTGGATGTTCATGCAGTGGAGCGGGAAATTTGAAATTTGAGCGGCAGAAATTTGAATTATGGTACCAGTGTGTGAGCGGTTGAAATATGAATTATGGTACCAGTGTGTGAGCGGTTGAAATTTGAATTATGGATTGGTAACAGTGTAAAATGGGAGGGAAATTTGAAATTTGAAGGATCTTGGATGTTCATGGTATAGGAGAGCTGAATCATTTTTAATCTAATTGGCATTTATTATGTAATTTTTAGAATAATAATATAGTATTATTTAGTGAAAAGCATGATTTTTTTAATTTTATTTGAGAATATAATAAAACAAGGAGTTGGAACATATATATTTTTTTTATTTTTCATCATACAAAAATAAGGGTATTGCATAATTGTATTACAGGATATTATTTTACTTCGTCAGTCAGAATTTGAGCGAAACAAACATCTTCACAGGAAAACAATGCAGCATGTTCGTATAATTGATCGTGGAGATCACACTTTTCCATCAAAACACAAAATTTCTTCAGTGAGATACAATTATTGAGATAAAGACAACAGTATTTAATTCCACTTTCATATTTTTCCAAGTCTTGGAAACAGCAACAAATACTATTTTCTTGAAGTTGTTGTCGAGTAACGTCATGTATGTTACATCGTAATTGAAAACGTAAAGAGGCTACAGCCTGTTCTATAGATGTAATGTAATCTTTTTTTACTCATGGTATAAAAAACACTTTTTTTCTACTTTCAAATAATTCTAGGAACAAAGTGTACGGTAGCAGTGCAGACTTACAACTGACATACATTAAATATGAGATGATACCTGTATATAAATCATTGCATTTATCCTACACCACCCCAAATTGTATATGTCAATTTTGTTTTTATCCACATTAACAGCTATTGATTTATTTTATTACAAACAATATAGGTATTAAGTTTTTAGGATATTCACTTAGTATATTATAGTATATAGATAGGTTACACATACCCTATTTCAATTATTCTGCTTATTATTACAAAAAATATACTAACGAGATTATAAATACTGCTCGACACAATACGAGGTCTTCTCAGGTGTTATTTTTTTTTCTTGTATTGTAAACTAGGTTAAAACATATTGTTTTGTTAAATTTTTGCAGTAATAAATTAAAAAAGAGAATTAGAACAGAAATAAACAACATTTCTCAGGAATTCCAAGGATTCTTTCTAAATATTTTTCGTTTAAGGAATAATGAATCTATTCCTTACTTTACGGACACACTGTATAATTATTTCGTTGCTCCTAGATGCCCAAAGAGTATCACAAACAAAATTCATTCCACAAGATAATTTCATATCATATTGCTATTATTTATATATGGAATTTAGAAAATTAATACATCTTCAAATAATATGATGTTCGATGAACCGACCGATCCCAACGCGATGGACTACCACAATAATAATAAAATGGCATTATTTAATATTAATATACATCACAGAAATTAGACATCCTCGAAAACTTACCATTAAAATAAAAAAAAACGTTGTGCATAATATATAAGGTTACATTTTAAAATCAAATAGCAAACAGAATTCACTTCTTGGGCAGTTTTGTGTAGTTGAGCAACGTACTATCGACAATTTATTTTTTTAAATGCTTAATAACATTAAGTGCAGATATTACAACACTTTTAAAATTGAGGAATTTTATGATAAAGATCTAAAGATTACAAGAAAAATTTAAAGAAAATGCCGTTTTATTAACTTTTAAAATTAGAAAAATTATTTTCATTACAGGTTCTTCTATTATTTTGGTGTTTTCTGATCAATAGTATTAAATACTCTATATCATAAAAAAGTATAAATGATTCATATAAGGCAGAAAGATGTCGTTCACTTAAATAGTAAGCAACACTAAACCCTGTGGTGCTCCATATTTAGCAGCAGTAAAATCTGATAGTTCACTGTAAATACTTTTATAGATCGACCCAAGGGTACTTGTTATAGCAATTCTGTTATTTAAATCATTTATATTACTTGTTTGATTCTAACGCTAAAACTTTGTTTACAGAACAACGATAGCTTTTTCCTTGTATAATATCTTCTTGTTTTATAGTGTGTGATTATTTAAATTTTTACAAGTAAAAAGAGTAAATAAAGCTTAACTAACAGTTATTGAAGTCATGAATCATCTTTGGTTATATTATATATATCATATCGGTGACTGTTACGTTTATAAACCCTTATATGAATAATGAATAATTCCAGCAGCAACATATATTAATATGATGTTGGTTGCATAATGCGTAAATTATATTTACGTATTAAGCAATTATTAAGTATATAATAATAATCGTTCAAATCTGATATGATGCAAATGGCAAATAAGCAAATGTTTTATTAAAGTTTTAAATAGCAACATCTACAAAGATGTATGTAAATTTCATTTCTCGTCTGATATGCACAATCACCGGTAATATATTCTGTAAAATATTCAGCCAATAACTTGTTGTAATAGTCTAGTAGCATTTTACATTATCATACAAATCATGAGTAAGTTGGAAGTAATTCTATATAGCTACACCTGCTTCAGGAATTGTAAAAATATGTTTGTTAAAAAATAATCTGGATCCGCACCACATATGTATGAAATCCTTTTTATTTTAACTTCAAATCTTGCATGAGAATTTTACATCACTGTGACAAAAATTAATTTATTTAACTTCTTGAAAATATCAAGCCACAGCGTTAGAGTTTAAATTAAATAAGCAATTAGTCACGGCCCTCGATAAAAATGCAAATTCAAATATTACACACACTCGTGTTTCATAAACAAATCTTCTCTGAACGCTGGTGACGTGTGAAACTTTTTCGGCTCATTTCTTTGATGACAGAATCTATGACTCGAGCAAACTTTTTATAAATTATTTTATTGGTTATTGAAAATTTACCAAATGAAACGAGCTTGAATATATATTTTCAATTGGACTTCACAAAGCTGCAGTTGTTCGAGAATGGTAAATTGAAATATTATCAAAAAATGCGTGAATGGGTTTTGATATGATATTAAAAAAAATAAACTTTCACATCTTTATAAAAACTGTAACAGTATTCTTACAGGAAATATTATTAGTGTTAAAATTGTAGTTTTTTACTATTCTTATTATTAATAATGTTAATTGAATTTTGGGAAGCTCCTGTTAAACAGTCACTTTAATTGTTCAACAAATAATAAAGAAAAAATCAGAATGTGAGAGAATAGTTAAAAAATTTGTAAAATCCTTGAGGTTATCAGATGAAGAGTTCAATACTCAATGTAATACATAAAGTCGAATCTAGTTTCGTATCGATGGTTAGAGAGTGCAAAACCTAGTAAATCGATATTTTTTTCATTTTCGTGGTTATTGTAGCAAAAATTTATAAGCATTGATATCTTAACCGAAATTCAGATTTTGTGTTTCCTAACTTCAAAACCGAGTAAATCTAATTCAGTATAATATTAAAGTAGAAACAATGACTTCATTCTGTAGTCATTGAGTAGAGACCACACAAATCTGATTTTTTGAGGTTTTGATATGAAAGAAATTAAGTATATCTAGTAAAATCAGTACTATAAAGTAACTCATTTTCAAAAATAATAATAGAATAATGCAAATAAATATCCTAAATGTTTTTCTTCTCCATTGTTTTTTTTTCTTTTAGGGTGTGTGGTAGCTAATTTTATTACTTCTGCCAAGTTATTGATGGCATTTATTTCCTCTTGTTTTAATTTGTTCTTGTCTTCCCATCTGTCATCCTCTTTTTGTGCTTCTTTTTCCATAAATTCTCTTTTATAAAATAAATATTTTGCCATATACATTTCATTGTTTTTAGCCTTTCTTCAATTTTGTGGAGCGACTGTTGATGCTTTTGTTCCCAAAACTTGTTAAATATATTAAAGAACTCCCATATTTAGATTCCTCTGTAGCCTTAAGTCTTTTTTTGTTTGTTCAGTCTGTAAGTATATAAAAAATTTCTATACTTAATATTACATTCTTCCGGTTTCACCTCAAAATTTCAATTTGTTTTAATTTTTTTTTCTGCAATTCATTCCCATAATTTATTTATTTTTTTTACATGATGGTTTATTGAAACATATATACAGGATGTAACACTTAAAATAAAAAAAAAGTTCAAGTAATTTCTGATTCAATCCGAAGCGAAAAATATATATGTGATATGCATTTATAACGAGTAGGATATCATTTGTCTATTTTCGTATTAATGTACAGAACCATCATTTGAGAAATGGTCAGAATAGATCCAGGAGGGATCAAAACATATATATTAATCAAAATCTCAAGATCGAAAAAAAAAAATCATGATTATAAATACTTTCTTGCATTAGGTATAATAATGTAGGGACGTAGTATCTGTATTCTTTTCAATGCATATTATGAGAGCTGAAAATTTGTCACAAATAAATTAATATTCTCGTATATACCGCTACATACTCAATTTTCCTACCTTTCTGTATTTTAGCCATGGTTACAGATGTGATTATGGATAAAATTAATTAAAATACCTTGAATTAACTGGTTTTTATCGGTGCGTTACTTTATTACTTCTCGATTTGTTTCATTGTGCAGATTTCAAAAAGGAGTAACTTCATAAATATGTAATATTTTTTTTTATGAATTGTGATATACCGATATATTTTCCATCTAATTCTGGAAGTTTTGCAAATCTTTCCCAAATCGTCTAAAAAAAATAACCTGGGAGCACACAACTTTTGTAACTTTTTTTCGCAAATTTCAATTTTTTTCTCTGCAATCATTTGATAAGTATTCCTTAACTCAACCCCTCTCACTCACAATTTTGTTAATTTACCATGAAGTCTAGTTTGTTTCAGAATTTTTAAAAAATGCGCAAAGTAGTACCTATATACAAAACCTATGATGTGATGGATTTCTGGGTGTAGTCCCTCGTAGCTGATAGGTCCTCATAGGAATCTTCATTGCTTAAACTACGTTATGTTGTTAATTTCATCATGAATAAATTCTTATTTAATTAAGGTGAGTCAACTTCAACCATCTGAGTGTATACGAAATCTTTTCATATTGATTTTTACATCATTAAGAAATTGAAACATAAAAAACTATAAGTACCTAATTTAATTTATTTATTGATGAAGTTTGTGCCAAATGTTTCTTGAACATATGATTCGATGTGGAATATTCCAATAATAATATTTTTTAAACTTTTTTGGAATTGTGAATTTCTCCATATAATTAGATTTCATCTTACACTAGAATAAAGATATATTTTCTCTTTGACATAGTGACATTCCATAAATAATTTATTTAGGAATATTTGTGCATTATTTTTAATAGACGGATTTTCCTTTCATAATATGCATATACTGTACTGCAAGCGAAAGAATCAACGCGACAAAAGGGGGAAGATGGCCAACTTTATGAACATATCTGATATTCCATAGGCGCGCTATAGATATTTAATAAATATAAAATATCTTAACTTTAACTTTCGCAATTCTTACATAATGCAGAACTTATATCTATTATCTATCGGATGATCCTTATCCTAATAAACACATTTTTCAAATTTTAGTATAAAATTATATCTTTAAGAAATGTGACATTCTAAAAAAAAAATCTAATGTGAACATATTTATGTAATTACTGAGGAATACCATTTAAATGATTGTTTTCTAATATTGTAAAAATATATGATATACGAATATGCATTAAAATAATTATATTATGTTATTTATTTGTAAAACATAAATTTATAACTAGAAGAAGGCTGAAAGTAGGATATTTTACATTTTAACCTAAGTATCTACCTGAAATAGATATCAAAGAGAAAGTGAGAGTAAAAATAACAACGTTTGGCAGCCATTGATGTCATTGACGGATTTTTTTTATGTCTATCATTAATAAATAGTTTTTATTGTTTTCTTTGTGATAGAGCCTCGACTTTATTATATATACAAGGGAAAATTGGTCAGAAATGACTTATGATTTAAAAGGTTTTATTGACTATTTTAGCGTCGAATTTAGAGGTGTGAAAAATACTATATTAGTTTTATAATAACAATAAAATATAAATACTGTAAAGTATTATTATTTACTTTATTTTGTAGTCTAAGCTAGAGTGTGCATCCCTTATATGGCAGCCGTGCTGATCTAAAAAAAAAAATTATTATATAATTCTTCCAGACCTGTTTAAAAACTGAACAGACCTGTTTAAAACCTGTACAGACCTGTTTAAAATCTAAACAGACCTGTTTAAAATCTAAACAGACCTGTTTAAAATCTCAACAGACCTGTTTAAAACCTGTACAGATCTGTTTAAAAGCTGTTTAAAACCTGTACAGACCTGTTTAAAATCTAAACAGACCTGTTTAAAATCTGAACAGACCTGTTTAAAACCTGTACAGACCTGTTTAAAATCTGTACAGATCTGTTTAAAAGCTGTTTAAAACCTGTACAGACCTGTTTAAAATCTAAACAGACCTGTTTAAAACCTGTACAGACCTGTTTAAAACCTGTACAGACCTGTTTAAAACCTGTACAGACCTGTTTAAAATCTAAACAGACCTGTTTAAAAAGCTGTACAGACCTGTTTAAGTCCTGTTGTTTGTTTGTATAGGTTTTGCCCTTGCTCAAAGATAACAATCATCTTGTAATTTGATGGGAATCATATGCCGGTAAAAATAAAAATTTTACTTTGTTTCTACCAACTGATTTTGAATGGATTGTTCAAGGTTATTGATCACAAATTCCCGGAGGTTGGTCATAGTTGCGTAGATTACAACAGAGGTTTTGGTTAGATTGAAAACATAATCAGAAAAAAATTTTACGTGCCTGTGCAATACCACGATTTAATAAAATCTACAATCCCAAAACACAACACTTAATGGATTGATATAAAAAAAAAATTACTTTTATAATTTTGAAGAGATTTTAGTAAGGTAAACTTGTTCAATAAAAAAAGAATAGTCTGAACGAAAAAGTAAATTTCAGAGACTATATTAAATGTATTAGGGTTGAGTAGTACAGATATTTTTTTTAAACAAAGAAAACCTCGATGAGTATACACCATTTCTGAGGGTAGAATTATTAAATAAACGAAGCTGGGAAGGTCAGAAGGAAGAAATTATTCCTAACAGATTTAAAGAAAAAAGAGGACTAACGGGTGAAAAATTACATAATTTACGCAAACAAATGAATTTCATAAACGAAGAATATAAATGAAGAAATATTTGAACGAAATGAAGAAAATCCAAAGAAAAAAGGGAAACTAATTAGTTTTGAGGATAAAGTTGTTTTATATTAATTTTTAATATTAAAATGAAACATGTTTGGAATCATAACACCTTTTTCAATCCTACTGATTTCCCTGTATATGAATGTCATGCATATTTAATTATTATTTTTGCAAATAATAAAGTTGCAGAAATTAAGTCAATGTAAGGCTTCAGCCACGAAGACTGTTTGAACTGTAGAACTCGATGGATACTTACGCGTTAATTTTTATTCCATGTTGTACAGCCTGTTTAAGATTTCTATAGTGAATAATGTATTTTTGCTTATTGTAAATAATAAAGTTGCAGAAATGTCCATAGTATTAACCAACAGTACAAGATTCAATCTACTGAACTATTAGGTGTTTTTTTTTTTGAAAAAACTAAATAAAAAATTCTTAATTAATGTTTTGACACCCATTTGTTTGTAGAATTCATATATGTCATGAAAGTAACTACATGTTTAATTCTATTTAAAAATATAATACAAGGATAATGCTATAATATAATTCATAACAAATAACAAATTTTTGACCACAATAATAATTGTAAAACTTCCAGGTTTACCCCTCGATCCCCTGTCAGATCTGACCCCGAAATTTTTCTTCGACGATGACATTACACTTTTTTTGATTTGGTTGCATATCTGGCGATAGGGGGATTCAGCCATATAAGGTTGAGCATCAAGTTTTTTGCCAGTTTTTTTGAAAATTGTTAAAAAGTAAGAGATGGTTTTCTTAAAAAACGGTATTTGGTAAACGGTAAACGACCAAAGATTGAGAATAAGACCCGTGGTCTAAGTAAAATTTTGAAAGATATAGGTGTCAGTTATTCATCCATCGGGCAATAAATTTCTGTAACTTTTACGTAATACAAAGAGCAAGAAAACTAATAAATTATAAAATTTAGTCGACAGATAGACATACATGCATACATCCACAAAAACACTTTAACATTGTAATATACGTAACCAAATAATTGAAATTATATTATATTTGCAACTACCTCAACTGTACAAACTTCTTTATTTAGTTTAACATTTGATTTATTTAAATGGATATTTGCCATTTGTACACGTATGTAAATTTTCTTTCTGCCACAAAGTAATATTATCTTATCACTTATCAGTGATATATATTATTGTTACGTATGCAATAATTCTAAACCTCATTTTACATAAATAACTTCTCGGCATGAATAACAAAAATGAATTATTGAATATTCATATAAGTGAATTACCCTTAATTCTAAAGAAACAGAATTACAGAAGGTAAGAATAAGGTTACATTTATAATAATAACTGTTTATATTAACTGCAAGTATTAGTGGATTATACATAAAGTGGGTATTCTCTGCAAAAGAGTATGTTGGAAATTTCGACAATAGCTATTCGTGCAACAAGTAAAGAAAAGTGATTTTTTTCCGTACTAGACGAGAAAGTTTTGTTTGAGGTTAAGTTGCACACTGTTTGGAAAAGAGACTAAAAACTGTATTTTTAAAATTTTGACAAATTATTGTTTTTATTTTAATAAGTTCGATCGACATTCTTTTTCTCATTTCGTTACTAGGGAATGTTTTTCTGGTGACTGAATATTTCGATATAGAAGGATTGGCATAGTCAGCAGTTCAATCATTACTACCGTAAGGAGAAATATTAAACTACTTCTCAGCAATTCGAAAATTGGTGTAAAGAAAAAAAGTGAATATTATCATTGAGGAAACTTCATTAACATATTTTGACCAGAAATCCAGGGTCCTCAAAGCTCCACGTTCTGAAGCCTTTATTCAATGTTTAGAACGACATTATCAGCGAGGAAAAACATCGACATCAAGAAGTTTGTTAGTTTAATATAATAATTTTTATTAAAAGTCAATAGGGCAGCAATTCAAGAAATCCGGTGTTCTAGTAGATTCCTAACATAAAAACCAACATTTGGATCCCGTTGAAATAATTAAAAAATATTTCTCTCTTCGTCCATCACCAATTGAAAATACAAGATTTTTTCTTGGTATTGAATCAGAAAGTGCACAAAACCATCTGTGGGTATAAATAGTATTGGAGGTGTATTCCGAAAAAATTGTAGGATTTTTAAAATTACCGATACCTTCAAGCTATACTTGGCGTTACTTGAGGAGATTTTCTACTACGTTACTGGCTGGTGTAAAAGCAGATCTTATCACTCTCAAAATTATTGATGGATGGTAACCATGTAATGTCGCAGAGGGATATATTAAAGACCCTATAGAAAACAAACAATAGGCTTCCAAAATACTGGGTCAAATAGAAGTAGTTAATATAAATACCAGTGAGTAAAAACTTTTACAGCGATTTGCTGGGACCGAGGGTCGATGGTTTGTTTTCATCCCGGAGCAAATTAGCAATTTTATTTGTAATTTGTTTTGAACTCAGATGGTTGATAGAATTGTAAAAGTCTTATATGTGGCTCGGACTCCACAATAAACTGTAGTCTCGTCTCTCTTTACCCTACATAAAATCCTAGAATTTCCTCGGACTTACTTCGGTCACGAACTGTAAAAAATTTACTGTTAATATTTATAATAAATAAAAATAGGTGGTTTACTTTTCTACATAAATGCGGGAAAGTTTAACTTTTTCTAACTCATGTGGATATTGAAACCAAAGGCTTCTCAAACAGTAATAGAAAAATATATTTTAAACTGTTAAATCACATTCGAGCCTTTCCTGGTGATAATTAATAAAAAAATATGTATCTGTTTTTTTTTTGACGATCATTTCGGATAGCATACGCCTTATCAGCATGGATTTGTGAAAGGTAAATCAACTGTTATCGATCGGCTTTTACGTAATATTTAGCGAATTCTTGATGCCGGGCCTCATACAGATGTCATTTATACAGATTTCTCAAAAGCATTCAACAGACTGAATCACAGTATCTTATTAATAAAATTGGGTTATGGATTCTCGCAAAATATATTAAACTTTGTAACATCTTACTTATCTGACAGAAAACAATTTGTACAATGCTGTGGGGTTTAGTTTGTTGAAATGCATGCCATTTCTGGAGTTCCTCAAGGCTCAAATTTAGGACCCTTACTTCTTAATACCTTTATAAATGACATGTCAAATTTAAATTGCAAATATTTATTATATGCGGATGATTTAAAGATTTATTTTATTATAAAAATATTGAATACTGCAATGTTATGACATTTTCTAATAAAGTACAAACACAAAATTTTTACTATACTCTTAATAATATCGTAATTGCAAGGTCTACTGTCTTTCGAGACCTAGATGTAATATTTGATGGCAAACACTCAAAAATCATGTTAATAGCACATCAGAGAGCTTTAAAATGTTAGGTTTTATTGTAAGAAATTCCCCTGTTTAATCATGCAGATACACTGAAATTGCTTTATAACACTTTTGTGCGATTTAAGCTTGAATATGCAGCTATTATTTAGTGTTCTATTATAATATACAAGTTAATAGTATTGAAAAAGTACAGTACAGTATACGAGTATATGTATGTATGCATATATGTGTATACAGGATATCTCACCAAGAAGTCCTTCGATCGATATAGGAAAAAGTACGCACCAGAAAATTCATTAGATTCTGAGTCAAAAACATGTAGGAAACCCTATGCCTAAACCGAGCCGTTTCGGAAATATTTAACATTTTAAAAAAAGTTTGACAGGTGTAATGATTTGCGATTTTCTTAGAAATTCAAGAATTTTTAGTTAAAATTTTATCAAATTAGCCATGACTAGAAACAATCAGTAATGTCAGTAATTCTCTTATGTCAAAAAATGCCACCGCGTTTAAATTACACCCCCGAAGACTTTTTGAATTTGTTTATTATTTATGGAAAATGCGATAAAGTAATATCAAGAACTTGTAGTACCTACATTTGCTATTCGATATCCACAAAAAAAGGAAACCGTCACCAAACATTGCTGTTGTAAAATGTAATAAAACGATTTGACAAAGAAGCAATTTATATCTTGCTAAGAAATTTTATGAGCAAATACCGTTACAGATTAAGACAGTTAATAATGTAAATCTTTTCAAAAGAGAAGTCAAAGAATGACCATTAACCACTAACAATTTCATATGGGCTTAAATCTCTATTGTCGCATTGTCGGTAATAATACTGAATAATCGCTATACTTACCGTATTATAAAACCTAATTAGCCAAGCTCAAAATTATTAACAAATAATCAATTTAAAAACTCATTCCTTACCTCTATACCGAAATATTTTGTTTTTTTTTTTTCTGTATACTTACGTTATTTTATGTTCTGTATTACGTTATTTTATGTGGTAGAAATTAAACTAAGGCTAATAATTATATAAAACATAATGCACATCTAGTTAAGTTAAACTCCACATTCACAAACAAGATCTTAATGAGATCTTCGTGAGTTCTGTTGGTTTATTCATTTTTCATTTATTTCATTAATAATCTTTCTGTAATTATTAAGTTGTATAATTCTTGATGAATAAACTTATTATTATTATTATAGTTGATTGATTAAATTTTCCTAGAGTGTTATTATGCTATTTTAATATTATGTTTTTTCTTTAGTTCAACTGATATTTTTTCGGTAGGTTGGCCTATATAAGTAAGGGTTTTATATCTTAAATTACTTAATTCACTGATTTCTACTTTTGGATAAACTGCCTCTATTGCTATATTATAATTTTTCTTTTTAAGTAAATTGTTAACCAAAGTTTCTTTAAAACCATTATTCACTGCTATTTGTTTAATAAAATTTAATTCGTTGTTGTAATTATCTTCAGTTAAAGGAAATTTGGTTAATCTGTTTATCATACTAATATCGGCAGCGTGTTTATGTTTTACAGGATGTGTTGAACTATTATGTATCGTAATATCTGTGTACGAAGGTTTATGGTAAATCTTAAATTCATGTGAATTATTAATTTTTGTGACAGTTGAATCTAAAAAATTAATCGAATTATCTTTTTCATATTCTACAGTAAATTTTATATTAGGGTGTAAATTATTAATGAATTCTACAAAAGTATTTAACTGTCTTGTTGTACCTGTAAAACATGCGATAATATCATCTACATATCTATACCAGTATAAAAAAAAAACTTTTACTTAATTTGTTTTTATGTATTTGTTTTTCAATATGATCCATAAAAATTTCTGTTAAAATAGAGCAGATAAAGGAAAAACAGTGATTGCAATTAATAAAAATGATTATATAGAAAAAAACAATAGATTTTTTAAATTCGCCCACTTTTGAGAAACTTGATAATGATCCCACTGAAAAATATCAAAACACAGTTAAACATGCTATGATAATTCACCTAGTATATTTAGTTCTAAAGACAAATATTATTTAACTATAATGAATCCACACACAGGCCCCCAAACTTTATTTGATAAAATTGAAAACAATTTACCTATACGCCCAGTTGTTTCTTACTTAACAACACCAACGCCTTCTAGCAAACTCTCGAATAGACTAATAAATATAGTAGTAGATTCATGTAAATTCAAATCAACGTTTCGTATTAAAAATTCCTATGAGTTAATTAATAGAACTAAAAATATTAAGTTGTCTAACAATGCTAAATTTATTTCTTTTGATGTACAAAATTTATTTCCTAGTATACCGCCAAAAGATACCATAAAAATTATAAAAAATTTACTAGATAGAAATGCGATAATATCATCTACATACCTATTCCAGTATAAAAAACTTTTACTTACTTTGTTTTTATGCATTTGTTTCTCAATATGATCCATAAAAATTTCTGCTAAAATAGAGCAGATAAAGGAAAAACAGTGATTGCAATTAATAAAAATGTATATAGAAAAAACAATAGATTTTTTAAATTCGCCCACTTTTGAGAAATTTGGTATGAGAACACTGAAAAATATCAAAACACAGTTAAACATGCTATGATAATAATTCACCTAGTATATTTAGTTCTAAAGACAAATATTATTTAACTATAATGAATCCACAGGCCCCCAAACTTTATTCTTTGATAAAATTGCATAAAAACAATTTGTGTAATATCTGAATTTGCAGTTTTATCAGTAGCAATCTGTATTAAATATTTGTACAGTACTGCCTACCTGACTAATTGCTTATTTAATTTAAACTCTAACGTTGTGGCTTGATATTTTCAAGAAGTTAAATAAATTAATTTTTATTAGTTCATTTCTTAGAATCATGTTAAAGAAAACATATTTCAATAGACGCAGAATTTGCAGTTTATCGCCACGATGGTTTTTGTATTGAATATATTTACATTACCAAATTTTAATACCTGATTAACTACTTATTTCATTTTACTCTCTCCCTGAACGATTGTAAAATATGTTTATATTAAAAAAATAATCTGCATCCAAACCAACACATATAAAATCATTTTTATTTCAACTTCAAATTTTACAAAAGAAAGATGTCTCGACAGTTAGTAAATAGTTTCGATGTGCGTTTCGAGAAGTAAGTTTATTATTTTTTTATTATTTAACTTAATTTACATTATACTTATTTTTTTTAGTGAATTAGACGAGTATAATTGGTGGCTGCGTTTAGTTCAAAATATAAATAGATATACGCCTCCCATGGATCCTGAGGCCTATTTAAGAGAAAAGTAAGTTAATTTTTTTATTATTATTTAACTTAATTTACATTATAATTATTTTTTAGTGAATTTAATGAAGAGGAAATGCGGGATTTACAAACACCACCCGATCTTGCTGAGGCCTACTTAAGAGAAAAGTAAGTTAATTTTTTTTTTCTTTTCTAATTCAGTGCTTCAATTATAATTATTTTTACAGTAATGAGAACGACGTCGACGATCTGCCCCCGCCCCTCTTAAGACTTCCTCCTGCTAGCCCTAGTTATTCACCTACGCCTCCGGCTTATTAGTAAGTTAAAAAAAATTTTTATTTCAATTCATTTTTTTCAATTATAATTATTTTTACAGTAATGAGAACGACATCGACGACCTGCCCCCGCCCCTCTTAAGACTTCCTCCTGCTAGCCCTAGTTATTCACCTACGCCTCCGGCTTATTAGTAAGTTAAAAAAAAATTTTTATTTCAATTCATTTTTTTTCAATTATAATTATTTTTACAGTAATGAGAACGACATCGACGACCTGCCCCCGCCCCTCTTAAGACTTCCTCCTGCTAGCCCTAGTTATTCACCTACGCCTCCGGCTTATTAGTAAGTTAAAAAAAATTTTTATTTCAATTCATTTTTTCAATTATAATTATTTTTTATAGCACGGACTCCGAGGAAGAGGATACGGTCATCGTCATCTACGACGAGGAAGACATTGCAAATATTATGGACCTGGATGACGATGCCGAAGCCATAATTGACTTGGTGTCCGATGATGAGCCGGAGGTGGAGGAGCGGCCAACTGTAATATGCTGGGCAGGTCGGCAATGATTTTTTTTTTTTATATGTATATTTTTATTATTGTTAGTCAATTATCCAATTATTTAATATATATTTTTATTATTCAATTATTCAATTAATCAATTATTTTTTATTATTATTCAATTATCCAATTATTTAATATATATTTTTATTATTCAATTAATCAATTATTTTTATTATTATTATTATTTTTCAATTATTCAATTATTTAATATACATTTTTTTTTTATTATTCAATTGTTTTTTGAAATTTTCTTTGCAAGTACAGATTCAATCATCAATGTTAAATTTTTTTTATTCTTCGCTGAAATCGTTCATTGTCATTATTTCTTTTTAATTATTATTCAATTATTTAATGTATATTTTTATTATTATCAATTATATTCGATAAAACTCCTGTATATAGGAATGGCTATTTTAGATATTTCAAAAATTTGTGTATATGAATTTCATCATGATTATATGTTAAATAAATTCCCTTTAGAAAAAAAATGTAAACTTTTTTGTACACTGATATATATTTTTATTTAATAAATTTTAATATAAAAAGTTATTCTTGTGTTTTATTTCTATCACTTTATTATTTCTTTCTCTCTCTCTCTCTCTCTCTCTCTCTCTCTATACCATGAACACCCAAGATCCTTCAAATTTCAAATTTCCCGCTCCACTGTCACCAACCCATCATCAACCTCAAAATTTCAAATTTCCCGCTCCACTACATTCAAGATCCTTCAACCGCTCACACACTGTTACCAATCCATAATTCAAATTTCAACCGCTCACACACTGGTACCATAATTCAAATTTCCCGCTCCACTGCATGAACATCCAAGATCCTTCAAATTTCAAATTTCCCGCTCCACTCAATCCATAATTCAAATTTACCGCCCACACTGTTACCAACCTCCAGCATCCGCTCCACTGTTACCAATCCATAATTCAAATTTCAACCGCTCCACTGCATGCCAAGTTCCTTCAAATTTCAAATTTCCCGCTCCACTGTATGAACATCAACAGATTTCAAATTTCCCGCTCCACTCTACCCATAATTCCAGCAAATTTATTTGAATTTCTATGACGCAGGCAGATTCTTAGAATCCTATTTTTTTTTTGTCTTTAGACCTTGAAGACACCTGCGTTCCCACGAGTCATTTCTTAGAATCCACAGTTTGTTTAGTCTTGCGGCTTGAATTTGTTTACACTAAAGTCACGTCCCGAGCGGCTTTGAACTAACCGACCTCTCTTCAGAGCCTCTCTTCAGCGCCACCTATAAAATCCGAGCGGCAGAAATTTGAACTAACCCTCTGGGGCCGAAGAACTCTTCGACAGCCTCTGGTCATTGATGATCCCCGAAGAAATCGCAACGGGCCAGCTCCCAGAAGAACTCTTCGACAGCCTCTGGTCATTGATGATCCCCGAAGAAATCGCAACGGGCCAGCTCCCAGAAGAACTCTTCGACAGCCTCTGGTCCGAAGACCCTCTGGTCATTGACGACGATCCCCGAAGAACTCTTCAGAAGCCTCTGGTCATTGACGATCACCGAAGAAATCCCAACGGGCCAGCCCCACGAAGAACTCTTCGACAGCCTCTGGTCCGAAGACCCTCTGGTCATTGACGACAATCCCCGAAGAATGGTCTCTCCTGATGGACACATGCCATCCATGTCATCCAAATCGCCTAAGTGGCGTGATAGCGGTGTAGTATACCTACTGGAGGTTAACTTTTTATAATGTCCCAAGCAGTTTCTAACTTTTTATAATGTCCCAAGCAGTTTCTACAAAAGTGTATTTATGAGTGGGTAGTATAGCAATGTTCAGATGCCATCGGAAGCGACACTAAGAAAAAAATATTTATCAAAGAGCTGTAACAGTATTGAACAAAAAAATTATCCTAAACTGAATAGATACGTCTGAATTAGGGTAAATGAAACCACCAATGCTTGCGGCAGGAAGGTGGCAAGTGGGTGCGTTAATATTAGTAATATACTTTTACTTTTGTAATCGCTAAAAATCAGGGGCGTGCGGTGAGTTTTGATACAGGGGAAGCAGTTTGTGATATAGAGTGATAGGTAGCGCGAGGCCCCGAGCGAAGCGAGGCAAAAATTATTTTAAGAAAAGGGACGTGGCTTCCGTATACTCATTTTAAAGCAAATGTCGAAAGCTGCAAAGTTATGATATCTAGAAAAAAGTACACTTGTAGGACCGCCACTCCTCAATAAACATAAAACAAAAACACCACAAAAATTAGACAACCCCCGATTCCAAAGCCGAAGCTGCACGGGTGAGGGTTACACTTATGAAAAAAACGCAGACACACAACCATATCCACCGACATTGCCAGCGCCAGTGGCGAGGATTGAACCCGCAGCGAAATAGAGAGTTTGTTCAGGTTCAGTCACACTAGCCATCGTGCACTCTCTAGCCAACTATAAATTGAGCGAGCTAGTTAAGTAGTTAACATGTACATACCTACCTATTTACAATGTAGTTTAATCCGCCTCTCCTTTTTTTGCGATGTCGGAAATAACTTCGTCGTAAAAGTTTGAATTTTGGGACATCTCCTTCACAAAGTCACTATCTATTGTCAACAGGGACAATTTTGAAAGCCGCTCTTCACTGGTTGAATTTCTTGAAAAAGTTTTTATTCTCGTGTCCGTTTTGATGATTTTGAAAAAAAGGCAGCCATTCCACTAATACTTGAAAAAAAATACTTTGCACTCTTGAAGACACGCTGCAGATCGAGCTAGAACTAAATTTAATCGATGCGCAAAACAATGTACAAATATTGAATTCTGAAAAGTCTCTTTTACTTTGGCCTGCAGGCCCCCCAATTCACCAGCCATTACAGCGGCCTCATCATAACTTTCGGCGATAAGTTTAGCACCACACTGTAGATCATCGACTATCTGACAAACTATAGTATATAAAGCTGCGGCCGTTCATGACGTTGTTACGTCTAAAAATCCTAAAAAGCGCTCTTGGACTTTCCCATTTGGATTTATGTAGCGTACTACGATTGACAACTGACTAATATTCGTAATATCGGTTGTTTCATCTAACATAACTGCAACAAAAGGAGCTTTTTTATTTCTTGCTTGATCTTTTCTAAAACAATATTGCTTATCGACTGAATCAAATCATTTTGAATATGATTTGATGTACCGCGAAATATCGTGGAGTGTTCCAGATGGTTACTTAAAATTGTATCGTATTTTGCTAATAAATCAACTAAATTTATAAAATTGCCCCTATTAGCAACGCTCCGAGATTCAGTATTATGACTTCTAAAACTAAGTTCATTTTCGCCGAGAAAACAAACAATGTCAATAAGTCTTTTTAACACTTTCTTTCAACTGCTGATCTAATGAATTCTTAATTCGTGATTTTTAGCACCGCTCGCAAATGAGTTTCACACTTACCATGCCTTTTTGTCACTTTGTGAATGTTGTTTAAATCTGAAAAGCCATTTTTATCCCAAACACCTTTTTCATTTGTGAACAGTACACATGGCCAACAAAACAATTTACACAAATTTTCACAACCCCTTAACCACTGATTAGCACTGTACACTTCAATATTAAAGTACCTATAGCATGATTTAACTTTCGTTTTTAAGAATTTTAAATCAGGTGTTGGTTTCCCGTTTCTAATAATATCCAGTTTATCTTGAAACGAATATGTTGAAAATCCCCTTTTCAACAAATTGCACACCACACAAACGCAAATAATATTTTCCACAGTGCTAGGACCAGCTTCCAAATTTAATAAGTAATTCTAAATCTGCTTACACGCGCACTAATATTCAACGTTTTAAAAATCACTTGTCGCCGCACCACAGGTTTAGAAACACCAAAAAAACTTTTTACAAATATAGCACAAAAGCTAAGAATAATACTAGGAAGATTAATATTAAGTATAATATTAAAATCGACATTAAAATCTATAAAATAAAACGTATTACGATGCTATACAGCTCAGATATCAAGATTATGAAGTGGGGATGGGATGCATTTCAAGAAGTTACTTACATCAGAGACAGCTTACATATATCGAAGTCGCGCGAGTTCGTGTTGGCTCGATTAATCGAGTGCGTCATTGTTACGGTTTTATCATGCAACATTATCTCAGCGCTGAAAAGCAGGGCCGTGTCTATTGAAATTGGGTAAAAGTAAATTTTAATGATTAATATATGTGATAAATAATAATTAGGTTCTAATTATGTGTTTTTTTAAATTTTCCCCAGGGGAAGCACTGCTTCCCTTGCTTCCATGGATCGACCGCCACTGCTAAAAATACATATGTGTGTGGTAGTGTTGCATTCACAAATACTTTCAGCCCTCCTGGTATTAACTTTGGATGTTACCGAACTCGCCAAAATAACTACAAGGTAATAATATATTGTGTCATAATGCATGAATATATTTACGGGGTGACACATACCTGGCGTCAATCATGGTTAGATAAAAGTTTTCACGTGACATTTCATATGACAGAAATAGCATACAATGTAAGAAATTAAGAAAAGGAATACAAGAAATTGTATTTTATTCCACGACGAAGGTTTACAAAAAAACTGACTCAATATGGTTTTAATTTTGTTCCTCTTAAAATTTACCGACACTGAATTAATACATATCGCTACACAATGATTTATGACTAACTACATGGTAAAAGATTTCTTTCAAATATAATATTACATAAACATTATTAATTTATTATTATGAATGATTCTAAGTTTTTACAATCGGCCATCCTGTTTGATGGGTGTCCTCAGCCACAATCTTATTTGATAACTGAAAAAAAAATGTAATAATTATACTATTACAACTTCTCACTCATGAAGATTACAGACTTTTTTCTCCAGGGTTACAACCCTCATTATTCAACCAACAGGGCTACAACCTTTGTTATTCAACCAACAGGGCTACAACCCTCATTATTCAACCAATAGGACTACAACCCTCATTATTCAACCAGTAGGGCTACAACTCACCATGTTCAACCAATAGGGCTACAACCCTCATTATTCAATCAACAGGGCTACATTTAAATACTTACAATTTTCATTATTTCATTTTGTTTACTCTCTACACCTCTAAATTGTAACAGCTGATCGTTAGGTTATGTCACAGAATACCTTACTTCAATTCTGTCAGAGTGCTGCCTTCTGTTGGTCGACAATTGAACATTATAATGGATATAAATGACACAGGAATGGTCCTGGTTTAACAACATCATAATTATCTTGAATCTAACAAAAATAATTTTTATCCTACAAACCTCTGTATTAAGATAAATACTACCAGTTATACGAAATGCGAAGTAATGATGAATTTACTTTCCAATAAAATTTGTATTATGATGTTATATACCTATTCGTATTCTTTTGTTACAAATAATAAAAATAATTTTAACCTGTCACCTAACCTAACCTTATTATTTTAATTCTCCAAAAACAAAAAATTATTTGTAGTGTGTGAAACGGGGTTTTGCAAGAGGAAATTCAATAGGCTCCTCCCCAATTCTATTTGTTCGTTAAAGGAAATATAGGCACAGTTTTACTTAGTCCGGCCCTATTTAGCTATACCGAAATTCACGATTTTTTATTTTTTTCATTCAAATTAATAATGCTATAAATAAACTCATATTTATTATACATTTTATTTCTAATTTTATATTTACTATATAAATTATTCAAAAAATATTTATATTAAATACCTACATACTGTTTTAAGAGTACTTATAATTAAATTAGTGTAAATTCGTATGTTTGTATGCTTTACTGGAAATATTAAAATTAAATGTAGAATATTTAGTATATTTTGGTAAATTGAGAACGGCGATGTTTTGATATATGATACAAGGAAAACAAAATAAAGGTTTATTCTTCGATAAATATACAATTTCCATTAAAATTTTAAGCCGATTAACTTATTATTAAACAGTTACAATGAAATTTGTTTATAACTTTAGAATATGTTCTCACATTTTCTAAATGTCTGCTCATTTTCAATAGATTTAATACGTCTGACATGCTTGTTTTAAAATTCTACCTAATTAATAGAGTTGGCAAAAATGCGCCGCAGGACATAGGCGTACGCATTATAATAAGTACAATAAAAAAAATTAACTTTTTTTAGTTTTATGTTACACAGAATTTACGTGACGTTTACAATCACGTTTGTCCCAGCACATCAGGTCAGTCTCGCACACCTTACAAATTATTATAGCACCATTGTAGAGTAAATCTGGGAATTCACGCCTTACAATGCGCAGACACGCCTTCCCCACCGCGAACGTAAAGTCAATTTTTATTTTCATAATAAAAAAATCGTAATTTTAAGCAGGCTTTTTGGAATTTTTCTTGTGTACATACAATACCCACATGTTCTTTGTAAACTGACTCTTTCAATATTTTTTTTTTTGTTTTATGAGTTATAATGCATTGTCTGTTTCTATGCACGAAAATGCCCCCATGCAGAATGATAAAAGGTGAAAATGACATGAGCTGCCACAACACCGGTAGCCAGGAGGGCCCAGCCATACCTGGACGGTATTGTCGTCCTGGCTGGATGCCATTTTTTACAAACTTTGTCCCTCATGTTATATTGTTTGTTTGTTTTTATATATTTATATATAAAATAAATAAAATAAGAAGTGACCTTAATTAGAAATATATATGTATAAAATTGGAAATAAAGCTGATTAAATTGGAATTGGGAATTCACTGACAAATTCAATCACTTTGTCAGCGTATAGCCGTTTTTTATCCTAGGGCTTGTCTGACATACTTTATTATTAAATTAATATCAAGAATAAAACACAAGAAATAAAATTATTAACAATACAACCAGAGGAATAAATTATGTTGTACACACCACGTGGCATAAAAATAGACTAAAATCAAATGTTAGTCTTTACCAAAACACTCACTTACGTATTTGGGTATTTCTCTACCTGGCACCGCCCGTGACTTGCGGACTGATTTGCCAACTCTACTAATTACGATACATGTTTTCAAAAGCAGGTAGCGAAAGTTCCAGAGACGACTTTTACTTATATTATATAGATAATATAATAATAATAAACACCACAGATAATACAACCCTCTGTATTTCTAAATTGACGTTCTATGAGAGAGATATTTAAAGACAACGGACACACATCCAATATCCGAGTATACTAGGATTAATCTCTCTCAGAGAAAACTCCCAGTGCCATGGTCGGGATTCGAACGCGGGACTTTTGGGTGAGAGGCAAGTGTCCTTTGCTTATCGACCATCAGTCATATGACAGAATATCATATTGTAAACACCTAATGAAACATTCCCAAACAATATAAAATGAAGTGATAAAATATTCTTATTCTTATGTACTATGCAACAAATCTGTTCTCTTTCTAAAAATTAAAGGCTTTTATCGGGTAATTCCAGCAATAAAAAACAATTACTTACTGACCGTCATATCTTGACGGGTAAATGTTCCTTTGTTGAGTGTCCAATAGCAATGTACAGATAGCTACTTATAGGCAGGATCGTGTGTGGCTTGGCCATCACGTTTACACCTACTGCCCCATGTTATATATATATATATATATATATATATATATATATATCATATAAAGAACATTTTGTGTAATACAAGTCAGAGCGAAATTAAAGACTTTTTTAAAATGTCTCGTTCAATTAATTCCTTCAGAAGCTAAAGTGAATTTGTGGATTTGGTGATATCCCAGAGATGCAATAACGGCACACATATTGCACAACAGTAAAAAAGTACTTTCGTGCAACATCAAGCAAATATTAAGAGACACATTTCCTCAAACAGTTATAAAAAGTATTTTTATCACAGAGTGTGACAGTATTAAAGATAAAAATATTATGAACTGAATGACAAATACGTCTATCTGAGTGCTATGAAACCATCAATACATGCGGCTAGAACAAAAAATCACTAATATTCTTAGTTTTTTAAATTTTACGAGCAAATTATTAGATATACATAAAAATTGGTAATGACACAAAATATGGAACATAAAACAAGCTGCCATTAAAAGAAACATATATTGAGATCGGATGATAATGAACTGAGTTAAGATGTAACTACATGAAATATAAATGGTTGCCATCTTGAAACAACGCCATTCTGAAAGTGGCACTAAGGCACTTCAATATCTGCACATACATACATATATAGAAACAAGGAAAAAAATGTCTCATGCATCAGGAACATACGCCCTGATTATATAGAACTAAATAAGATTGTAACAACGAGATACTTTTAGTTTCATTGTAAATAATGTAGTTCTATATTGTCTTCCTCAAACAAACTCATATATTTTACAAAATAGCGTCTACATTAGATACTGTATAGGACAGGACAGGTTACAAGCTCAACGGAGAACCGGTCTATTTTACATCTTTTATTTTTAAAAGGCATGTAACGCAATCCCTCAACAATGTAATAGGTTGGTAATTCGACAGCAAATCCAATTTAATCTCGCCCAACTATCCGAAATAATAAACCAATTTCACTTGGCTTAGACAGACAGAAAATTGGGCGATGCACGCGGCACTTTATTTTGTATAATAATAAGATATCGTAGCCTCGAGGTAGCATGAGACCCCACCGCAATTACAATTATCTAAGAGGATGGGTTCCACTACGACCCTTTTGATTTTGTGAATCGAACACCACACGGCCTTCAGGCTAAAAATGCAGATTAAAAATCCATACTATGCCGTACGCCCCACTCGTAACTGTGTCTCCCTGAAATAAGGATAATCTTTCATAATTGGAAATTATTGCAATAGGGCGCATAGAAACAAATAAGATTCTCCTGAACTGTTTTTGTAGCTTTAGAGTGTATAGTTTAAACAAATATTTATGCTTGAACAACTGTCCAGGTATCCCACAACTCCTACTTTCAACTTTTGTCTGACAAAATGCAGAATAAAAAATTTTCTTGACGTTTTCCTCATATAACTTGTGGACAATTTTGGGTTTCCAGAAACAGAATATCAGGTCTATAGCAAAATGAGAACAAAAATGTTAGTTTTCATTAAAAAAATGTCGATGATGTCATAATTAGTTTTTAA
Organism: Rhamnusium bicolor; assembly: GCA_029963845.1. Taxonomy (NCBI): domain Eukaryota; kingdom Metazoa; phylum Arthropoda; class Insecta; order Coleoptera; family Cerambycidae; genus Rhamnusium; species Rhamnusium bicolor. The sequence continues at coordinate 4,180,773 of JANEYF010000851.1, read as the reverse complement.
TGTTGCTGGAAAATTATGAAAATAGGCACAAAAAGTGTTTTTATTTAAAGATATAGAGTAATCTATACGGAATGGAGCGATTTTCAAAAATAAAGGATTATTACCAGTTTGATTGAATTTATTCTATACTTTAAAACTGCAATGTATACAGGTCAAGCCAACCCACTAGATACACGTTTAGCAGTATGCGCAGTTTGCAGTTGCCCATCTGAATACGAAGTCCGAACGAAAGTTAACGATTATATCACGGTGTTTGCTGAGAGGAGCATACAAAGTAGATTATTTCAGTGCCGCTAAAGCAGAACAGCACACAATCAAATATTGTTTTTTTTATAACAGAAAGTGATTTTAATACATAAATTAATATTCTCATCAATAATAAAAAAATAACACCAACTCAAAAAAAATAAAATAATACGTAAATAAATAATTCAAATTAGATGCTCAAAAAGACCTCCTTCTTGAGCAAGGCAATATCCCAACCTACTGTAAAAGCCCCTTCTAATATTCGTGATGCGATCGCCCCATCGTGTTGGCAACAGACGGGCGACTGTAACCTGCACATACCGCTAGTCGTGTACCCAGTGGTCTGGCTCGATCTGTATATACAGTGCGTACCTATGTAATTAAGCGTATTTTTTTTGAAAATGCTAGTGTAATAATTTTAGGTGGTGATGCAGTATAGGTATACCAAAAGACCAAAAAGGCCGTAAAATAGAATTTTTTTTTATTATTTGATTTACAAAAAACTAATTGTGACGATTGTCTTCCTATCGTAAGACTAGAAAACTGTCAATTAAAATTTGTCACGTGACCTCTATATATAATCGAAATTAAATATTATTTACAAAAATTACTGGAAAATGGCATTAGTTCTTAAAACATGGGAAAACATCATTAAGAAAAGTTATTTGTAATCAAATATTGGAACTGCATCTGCAACTGGAAATTCCTTATCGATGACCTCGTCCATTCTAGCCAGGTCTTGTGGCTTTAGGTTAGCCTTGGTGTTAAGGCTAACCCTCGTCCTTAAGTCTACATCGGTGAACTCTAGAGGATGTTCCCCATCAGCTGCTAATTGCAGCGGTGGGACTGCGGCTGGCAATTCTTCCATCTGACGGGGTGCCCTTACGTAACATGTCCTGCGAAGAAGGATACTTGATCTCTCAGATATTGTTGAGAGAGGGCGCGAAGCTCTAGATGCATTTCGCACCAAAGTGCATGTAATCGCGCCATGTATCCCCTTCGCTCAGGTTCGCTACTCTTGCGGCAGGTCAGCAAGTCGTCCTTTAGTTCCCTCGCCCATTTAAAGCGTCCACGTACAATTACATTGTCGTCATCGTTTGGACCGTCCTGTAAGGCCCCTTCCATGTGTCCTTGACCTCCATTTGACTGAGGTCAATTGTGAGGAGCCTGTCTTCTCTTAGTTGTAATTAGAAGTAGAAGGGGTACCAGATGGTTAGCCTTGGTACCCCGCGGCCGGCATTTGTGAGGCAGAGTTGCACAGCTCGGAAGTTGTCGGTCCTTTGCACCCTTTATTATTATTATATTTAAAATAGTCTCTGAAATTCGGGACAATATATTGAAAGTCTTGTCAGTAAATCTGGAGCCGATTAAAACTGTTTTAATCACCTACAGATGATGCCAACTCGGTTGGCTAAACGCGCGTCAAGTGCAGTATATGGTGTTTTGGTGTTTCGTGGAAAACTACGTCAGTGAGATAGAAGTTTCCTTGTCGAAGAAAATAGTATCAACTGAGTCACTATTTTTTCGACATTCAATCTTTGAAAAATTAATTATGTGGTAACAGATCCAGAAAGGTTCTAAATATCACAATAATTGTCATAATCAAATTCATATTTAGTGTGCTGGTTTATTTGCAAAATTTTATTAAAAAAAGGAGCCCATTCCATATATTTAATATATCAAATCATCATCTACAGTTTAAAATAGCATTTTGTCTAATTATAGAAAAATTAGTACATCCACAAAATCCAGGCATACTTCTGTCCTACAAATTTTACATTTTAATCCAAGTGAATAAAAAATTGCAATTTAAAACAAATAAAAAATTTAACTCGGGTTCGATATTAAAAACGATTTTTTTAGTAAGTACCAGAAACTACTGCCAGGAATTCATTACCTCCTACTGTTTTATTTTAAATGTTAAAACCACTTGTTCCGAACCAATAACAGAGTATCACTTACTTGCCACAATAATAGTCTTGGCTGATTACGTCCAAACGTAGTTTATCCTGTTATGACAAAATAACAGACATGCTTGGAATTGTTTTAAAAACCTACATCAGCAAATTTTCATAGATTGAGGAAATTAAAAGAAAATAAGAAAAGTTTAAATTCAAATTGTAAACCTAAATTTAAAATTTGATGATGATCCGCAATATTTTTGTTTATGATACTACTGTACGTTTCATTAGAGTTTTCAAAAGGAAATTTTCAAATTCTGTGGGCAGCTAGCAATAAATTTTAACTGTGATTATTTTTTTAACAAATTTTTAAAAACGTAAAGTTTGTTTCATTTCTGAAGATGATAGTAGAAAAAAAATATGTAGGATATATGTAAACTTTTAAATTAGCATCTATAGCATAGGCCATCCTCTGACACCCTGTATATTATCTTTTGTTCAATTTTAACTTTAAAAAATTTTTCTTAGTTCAGATTTTGGTTTATTTTACTCTAAATTCATTTTGAAAAAAAATTAAAGAGAATTATTAAAGTTCTATAATTTAAAAAAATAATAATATTTTACCCAAAACATTCGATATTTGTAATTAATGAATGATTATCAAAATAAACTACATAAATAAAATTAGACAGATTTAGTTTCTTTCAAATGCTGTATTTACATCTTTCTGAAACCTTTATATGGAAGTTCATTGACAATAAAAAAAGGCAAGTGGGATATATAGTTGCATAAACGTCCAAAGTAAGTGCTGTTGCTAAGCTTGTACAGAATTTAATAGTAATCTCTTGCTACGACATCTGTTGCTCCTAGGATTTTACATCATGTCCTACACCTTGTGGTGGAGAATTTGATTTGAAATCATTTCACTTCTGAATTAATTTAAATAAGTTTAATTAACTATCAACTATGATTTTAAGCTCCCAAACATCCATAGTTGATTCTAATTAATTTATTTCACAGTTTATAAATTTACGCATTTAACTCTTGACTTCAAATCACTTTTATTTTTTTATAAATGTTTCTGTCCTATTTAAAAGGCTGCAATTAATTAATATTTATTTGAGAAAATTTTTATTTGATTTTTAAGCATGTAAGTTTTGATTTAAATAAAGCCGTTCACTTAATTAACACTTTCACTGCGACTTTTAGAACGTATTCCGTCCCAGGAGCGGCAACGCTTTTTTGCTAAATTATTGTTGTTTCTGGTATTAAGATGTTATTATTGTTATGATAAATGTATATACAGGGTGTTTTATGTGTTTTGACGCGTGTCCCCCATCGGGGACACGCGCACCTGCCAAAGATTTTCTCGCGCAGTGCTGACTGGCCCCCATCGGGGTCGCGCTCTGTAATGTACTTTTGGGAATAGAATATATACGTGAAAAGGAAAATTTTAGGCAAACATATCAAACTATTGCAAATTTTTAATTTTCCAAATTTGTTATAAAAACTATTTTTTTATTTACTAAAGAACATAAGCAAATGCTCTGAAAAACCAAAACAAAACACTTGTAATGTATGTTATATACACAAAAAATACTAACATATACTACTGTGCTGCATTCTGCAATTCATGGGCACTGTCGAAACACTCGCCGACGCAAAATCCAGGCTGTTCTGGACATTCCTCACAGTGATACAGAGTGCGTTTTCTTATTTTCTTTGTGGCGCATACTCTACACCGCTTTCGATTTATGCGTCCATCCTTCGCTTTTGAATCAATTTTCGTCAAGACATGGTTTGACGCATTTCTTCCTTTAGGCATCCTGTTCTCTTTGGTTGCCGGTATCTGTAAAAGACTGCATAAAAGTGAATTTCTAAATTCATATAACGACATCTTGTGGCCAGAAAATTTTCTATATAGGAAGAAAGAGTTCAGCAGCATCAGCTGTATATAATGGATACCTAGTTTTTATACCATCTTATCGTTTTCCTATTAGCGGGGTAGTACGAAGTCATTTGATCCTTCCTGTCAACACCGCCCATGTGCCTGTTGTAGTATAAAATCGTAGCTGGTTTTTCTCTGCTGCAGTTTCTTTTATCTACAAACTGTACCATTTCGTTTCTGTGCTCAGTGGATATGTATAAAACATCACGTTTGTCTTTCCATTTTGCCACCATGATGTCGTCAGAGTATCTGGCAATAGACTCCCCTTTTTTGAGTTTTTTTGTTAGGACGTCTTTGGGGTTGTGGTTGTGCCTTCTTTTGACATTGAGTGTGCCAGTACAATAAGTACCACGAATTGTTAGCTGCCTGGCAAATTCATACGAATTATAAAAATTATCCATATAAATCGAATGGCCTGAATCGAGGCGACCTTCTAATAAATCTAACACTACTCTCGTTGTATGGCCTTTTCCACTACCGTCCTGTAACGCCCCGGTGTACATCAGTGACTTTATAATCATACCACTGGGTTCTGTCAACATATATAGCTTGATGCCGTATTTGTGGCGTTTGTTTTTTATATATTGCCGGAAAATCAAACGTCCACGCCACAACACAATATATTTCTGCCATTTTATTATTGAAAAAATTCAAAAGAGGTCGGATTTTGTATAACCGATCCGTCGAATTTTCTCCGTAAACTGGCTTTCTCGCAAAATGCAAACACCGCAAAATTATCAAAAATCGGTAGTCTTGTAGTCTGTTCATTTTTATTGTTCCTGTGTAAAGTACTAAAGCAATAAACTTCAGCATTTCGTCACAAGTAACAGGCTTCCATCTCGTTACCTTGATTTGTCAGTAATCCCTTGGGAACAAAATGTATCTTCGGCATACTGATTTGTTTCATTCACCAACAGTTTGAGTATATCATCGTCGAATATCATGCGAAAATAATCCACAGGTTCATTATTGCCAGGAATTGGCACTAAAAGTTCATTAATTCTTAAAAATGGAAAATTTTTTGTACCTGTAGGTATTTTCTGCCAGTTTGGAACATTTTCTGAATCATCTACAGGGCCTAGAAATCTTTTACATAACGAAAGAAACAAAATATTAAAATCAAAAATACTAACCATCATCAGCATCTTGATGGGTCAAGTTTGAGACTTCCGGTATTTCCGTACCGCGAACCAACTGCATTTCGTGATAAACTCCTAAAAAAAGTTATCTACTGAGCTACATGAAAACCTACAAAGTAGAAACTATTACCAGTGTGATCTTCGTTTGAATCATCCCCTTCGAATTCAGAATCACTTTGCTCAGAGTGAAAATCCACATCACTCTCTGTTTCACGCAATAATTCTTCATCCTCATCACTAGACTCTTGTAATGCCAATAAAAGTTCGTCATTTGTCAGACTTTTCGGATTTTTAAATGTAATTTTACGTTTTTTAGACGTTGAGGCTACCTGGTCACTTTCGGCCATCTTTAAACTGCACGAAACACAATATCTCTAAACAGCGAAAAAATTATCGATTCCCGATGCTTAGTCGAGATGCTCACAAAGGCAAGTGTGGTTTAATGCAGTGCTAAGCTTGTACTGCTTCTATAAACAGAACGGCGAAAACGGCCTCGATCGGGGTCGGGCGCATCTGACGTAGAATGGGTGTGGCCCACATCGGGGCCATGCACACTGAATGTAAGAGCATCTGATTTCTAACTAATGACGGCTAACATTTTCAGGCTCACCAGTTGGCGCCACTAGTCGAATAAGGTCATGTCAAAAGTTATTGTTAGGCGCGGGAAAAGTTTATAGTGTTTTATTTTAATTATTTCGTACACCAGCAATAAAAAACCTTGTTAATTGTGCCTCAGTGTTGTGTAGTTCCATTTTGTTCGGAAAGAAAAGGCAGACATATGCTTCCGAGAGACAAAACTCGCCGAAAACAGTGGTTGATAGAGATAACTTTACTCCTTCGAAACATTCGTGTGTTTGTAAGAAACATTTTAATCCTGACGATTATGCGTTACCAAAGGAGTCTACTACAGAAAATCGTGAGTAATAATCATGTATATTCGTTATATTCATCATATTCATTATTGATATAACCTAACATTAATGACATAAGACACTTTTGATAAGTACAATAATTTCCCCACTGAGCAAATAAATTACTACTTTCCCCTTCTGCAATCATTGTGTTAAATGTTTTTCAGCTAATTTTTATAAAAATTACTAAAGACTAGCGTTAAAAAGTCATAGTAAACATTAACATTCAGTGACATTGACCTTTCCGTACACTAGCGCCTCTCGTGGTGAATTCATACGCGTTAACTCTCATTCTTTCAAAACTCACTGTATACCAACACGTTTGTAAGGGAAAATAAAAAAAACACATTTTCTTCTTTTCAAAATATTAGGGTTTTCTTTGTAATTATTAATCATTTCGAGACATTTTTTGTTTATTACTTTAAATATTCAAAATAAATAATAATGCTATTGAAGATATCAAGACATAAATGTGACATTTTTAAATTTCGCTTCTAATTTAAATGTTTCCCAAGTGGGTAGAATTGGAACTGATGTTATAAGCAAGACATCTTAATTAAAATGGCTGGTGAAATGATATTATCTAAATAAAATTACTAATTAATTTTACATCTGGGTTTCCTGTTTATATTAATTTACTAAAATCCTCTAAAAATATACATGAAATGAAAAATTAGTCTCCTGAGAACACTTGGCAAGTCGAGATCTTTCATCATATAAAATGTTTGTAAAAAATATAGGAAACCGCATATATGTTTTGTGGCATTACTGTCACTGTCATACTAGAAAAAAGAAGCAAATAAAAATAAGAATATCTAAATTCTACATCTTATGTAATAGGTCATCGTAGAATCATTTACTCTGATTCAATAACAAGGTTTCTTAAACTTGATTGAAAACATGTATAATACACTGGTCAAAAAGCAGAGTTTCTGTCACATTACAGTTTTGAAATACTAGTGAATTCACAAAAGGAATTAATTTTCACACATACATAAAATATATTAAATATTTCTGCTCATTTGTGTTTATAGATGAGGAAATGTGACATGATTTTAAGGCATAGGATTCCACAACACACTAGTGAATCCAGAAAATTTGGAGAGGTGGGTGGGAGTTATACACACATAGATAATACTTTATTTGCAACATATTAAAATTTAAATAAAGCAACATTTTGGAAAAATAATTGAAAATCTTAACTCTGAAAATTGTCGTTACGATAACAACTGAAAATTAAATTAAATACAGATTTATTTAGAAAATATTTATATTAACTGCATTTTGTGTTCAAAAATTTACTGGGCACAAAATATACATTTAATTTAAATATGTATGAAAGCACATAAAATTCCAAAAAAAAAGGAAGAAAATAAATAATGTGCTTTTCCAGAAAAATTCAAAATACAATACTTGTCGTAATTATTCCTAGTTGATTAAGAAACATCAAAATGAAAACAACTTCATTATTTTTTTTATAAAATAGTAACTTAGAGCTAATGCTCAAATTGTCATCTATTTACAGTACGATAGTGTGCTATATGGTGCGGAACGCAACAGTATTTAACAAGTAGTGATTTCTCGAACCTCTTCCATGGTCCTTCTTATTCAAACTTTCAAGTCGGTCCCCATATACATACCTGTCATTCGTACAAAAAGAAACCTAGTATTGCGAGGTCAGGAGAACGTGGTGGCCACTCGATATGACCACGACGATCAATCCATTTGTTTTCAAATTTAATGTTTCATTTAAATAACTTACAACTTGAATTACATTTGGGGAGGTGCTTCGCCTTGTTGGAACCAAATTCCTGCTGAAATAATCACATTTCGCAACAAATTGAACTAGCCATTTCCATGGAAGGGTTGTATCAAGATGAAATGGACCTATTACATTGCCATTAATTATTCCTGTCTATACATTATTTTTGTGGGTGCTGTGTACGACAAGAGTTCAATGTAGATTTTCAAAGACTAGTAGTATCTATTTCTATCGATTTACATCAGGCAAAAAGTTGCCTGGTGAGCAAAGAGGATTTAGTTTTTAAATTGGTCATTAGTGGTTGATATTTCCATGATTATCTCACAAAACTGTAATCTTTTATCGGGCTCATCTTCGTTAAATAAATACAAGCCAAGCCTACACTATTCACGCTATTGTCAATGCTAACTAGATTTTCTAAAAAGTAGAAAAAATTAGTCTAGCAAATACATTCCTTTTTACTGGATTAAAATAAAAAAAAGTGGCAATACTTCATTCACTAGATAAACCTATAAAAGGAAATCAAGAAATGCCATGTCGGGAGATCGAGCCGATTTCTTCAGAATTTCTTATGTAACTCGTAATTAGGTTAATGATTTCTATTAGAATATTAAGCTATGCGTCCCCGGTAAGATTACGATTAAATATAGTTACTGCCAATAATAAAAACGTGGTTCCTCAGAATACATGCCCGTGTGTTTAGTTTCTCTGTCTTTGAATATGTCCTTCCTACGTTAAATGTGAATTTTCTCGTACTCCAATGTCGACAGTTATGCTGATTATTTGTACAAATAGACCAACACGAAATTAAAACATATTTTAAAATATTTCAATAGATATGAATAAATCATTTTACTGTGACCACAATATTTTGTATATTATGTTCTGATAGTATCATATTGTAAATTATATTTAATCAATATGCCATAGTGTAAAGGTATACCTAATTGAAACCAACTGTATTCTGTAAATACGCACAGTTAAAATTTTAATTAAACCGTTTCGTTAAATTTGGTTTCTAACTTCTACATTTTGCATCCTCTAGTTTAACTTTTAGAGAGTTTAATATGTATTATTTTTGCATTTCAGTAACTCATACATCTATTAGCAAAAAATCGATTGTTTGAAAACATGGATTATTTATTCTCCACGAAACACCAAAACACCATATACTGCACTATGATTGAAACTAAAGTTTTAATCATTTCGAGATATGTCAACTTGGTTGGCGAAACGCGCGTTGAGTGCAGTATATGTTGTTTTGGTGTTTAATGGAAAATTACGTCAGTATTATCTTCACATCAAAGGTTCCAACCCACTTCAGGACAAAGATTAATATAAAGTATTTAATTAAAATGATAGAACAGGGGGTAAAAGGGTCTGCAAAGTTTTAACTGATCAGAAATTTTGTATTGTGCAGGTAGCAATTTAGGCAATTACTGAAACGAAACCAGTTAGTTAGTGATATAAACATCGGAGGATTTGGTATGCCTGACGAAAAGACAGGTCAACTTATGCATCTCCATTTTGTAATTGTGAAAATTGACTAGAATACTTTTAATTACAATTGATATATCGCAGTAAATTAGTATGTACCTGAAATTGGGTATCGGCACACAATTAACCTGCTGCAAAAGCAAAAAAGGGTCACCATGTGGCGCATAGGTAACAACGAAATATTTATATGGTAATTAATATATCATTTTATTTACTTAATTTATATGGAAAAATAGTATGAACGTAAAGGTTGTTTCTGGGAGAATACCAAATCCTTCGATATTAGAAGTTTATAATAAAAACCATCCTTTAATAAAATGAAAGAATTAAAAAATAATTACACGCAGTTTATGTTGGGGTGCTAGGCCCTCCTGCTAAAAACACCCTGCGTGCAAGAAGGCACCTTTTTTGTACCTTCCTGAACCATGGCAGTGTCAATATTCATTGTATATAATTCGCGTGCAACATGCTCGACTTATGAATGAAAGTTGTACTAAAACACTTTTAGTACAAGTTTAAGTTTTCATTATGAGTTCGTGCTGGTTTCAATGCAATATGGCAGATACAACTGTTTACGAATAATTGTAATTTATCTTAACTAATGTTTATTTTTTATTACGGCCATCAGTTATTAAATAACTTATATAAAATAGTAATCTTGTTCATGATTTTAAAAATGTAAAGTATGTTTCTTGTTTATATCGCACTTGTCAAAGGTAAAAATTATACCGAGTTAAGGGAAAAAGAATATTACACCTATTAACTAACTAAATTTCGCTCAGAAAATTTCTGAGCTGGATGGTGTTATGCAATAATGAGTCAAAGCACCAAAAAGTTGTTTTGAGAAAATAAGCAAAATAGTTTAACAATCTATAATAATTGAACGGAGATTAATTTGCTAGCAATCTTTTAGGCGTAAAAAATGTTGAATTCCTGTCTTCTAGGGCGTTTATTTTTAAAATTTTGTTGCTGTGACTAATCATTGAAAATAGAAAAAATGTGGGTTAACCCATTTATATTTATCGTTTTATTCAAGATAAACAAAATAACACTAATGGTATTTTTATTTTATGAGAACTTTATTACTATTATTATTCATCAATTATGTCAGTGAAACATTCTGCTTCTTGTAAATGAGTATCATTTTCAACTTCGAAGTCCACTGATGCACCAAAACCATCTACATCATCTTCCGTACATTTATTTTTACCTCCACTTTTAAATCCTCTCTCGTCACGTATTACCATATTATTTGAGTATTTTTCTAAAGCAGCATCTACTCGATTTTGTGTAATCTAGAGTGTTTTGAGAAATGCTATTTTACATATTTCTTTATCGTTGATAAAATATTTCCTGGTAAATTTTCTTTTTGACTCATTTTTCGTATAGGTACGTTTTTTTTATTATCTTCTTAACACAAGAATTTATCAATGCACACCTCGCAGAAAATGACCCTAAGCTCCAAAACTGACTAAACAATTTTGCACGGTCTTCAGTGGGTACAATATCAGTACATTTTCGTTTACATTCACAAGTAAAATTTTCGGCAAATGTTTTTGGAACAACTTCTTTTATGTCCGTAGAATATTACTTCAACTGTTAATAACATATATTCACTACGAGAAAGCGCTAAAAACTATACCGGCACAAGAAAGTTGATCAGTGAACTTGATGGATAACTCATTATTGCTAGATGTCATATGGGTTGACTCATTATTGCTTAATTAACAATCCAACTTTTAATGTTGTTGGGTTAACAACTGTGTCGATAGATGGAGGTACGGTCCAGCCTGGGGATAAATCATTTTAGACTATTCTGAAATAGCATTTTGTGAATACACAGAGTGGGATAACTTGATTTTAACAAAAATGTGGCTTGACTCATTATTGCATAACACCATCCAAATTATAATTGACATGTGTTTTTTTTTTTTGTAAATGATATAATTTAATAAAGACATTTATTATTATTATACCTTAACATATGATATTCTTTACGCAGCTAAATAAAACCTCAAATTCGTCATGATTTACGCTGAACAGTTCTACTATTAGCAATTTGATATGCAAACACAATTCCTAGTTGCAAATCTATGTAGATGCAGGAAAAAGTTGTGCTTCTATATGAATTTTTTAAAATCCTTTGATGCACTTGACAGTAATTTTCTACGCAAACTGTCAGCATTGAATTCTTCTTCAAGTTTTTGAGTCATATTTAGGAGATAGACGGCTAACTGTACAGTATTGTCGTTCCTGGTCTAGTGAGATTACCGCAACATCGGGTGTTCCTCAGGGCTACGTACTCGGACTTTTATTATTTAATATCTTTACTCACCCGTGATTTGCAATGCAATGCATTATTATATGCTGACGATTTAAAACTGTATAGTCTTATTGCTAGTACAGAATGGAGTCCCTCAAGCAAAGAGTCTGGACATAGGTATGGCATCGTCTCGGACGGTCGCATGGTATACGACGTACATATTTCTCATATTCACGGTTTGTTTACATTCTGTTACTGTGTATTTTAATTTGTACTGGAGGGTTGTTACTTATTTTCAATAAGTAGTTTGAAGATATAGGATATTGTTAACATTAACAATTATTAGTGTTTAAAAGTCGTTCAGTGTAGACATTAATAGATAACAGTAGAATTGTATAGTATTAGTTGTATAATAATAGTTTGCGTTGTTACTCAGTAAAAATGCTGGGCTGTAGTGTTGTATATTGTACCAGGAATGACAACGAAAGGTTTTAAAATGAAAGTTTTCCCACAGGATCTTCAGAGAAGAAAGGAATGGGCCGTCAGTGTACGATGGGAAAATTCGAATCCTACAAATGCTTCATATTTGTGTGAGGTTAGTAACTGCACATTTATATATATATTTTTTACGTATATTTAACTATTTCTTCATTTACAACATGCAAAGTTATTTAACGTTTTATTTTGAATAAATTCTCAAAAACTAGGCTAGGCAAGCCCTCGGCTCTCAATTAGATAAACTTTATAAAACTTTTTTGTTAGCGCTACAACAATATAAAACCATGTGGTTCCAAATAAATTGGTTTAAAATAAATTTACACGGAAAAATTATACTTACATTTATGTTAAAAAAGTGAACTTTTGTATTTCAGCTGTAAAATGTTTATAAGCCAATCAAATATTTATGTATCAGGAAATACGTTAGAAATAATGGGATGGAGAAAAAAAAACATTTTTGTAGGAGCCATAAAAAATTTAATCCAATACCAAATCACATTTTAGTTAATTTTTTTTTTAATCTTATGCGTTTCAGTTTCAAAATATAAGGACTTTTTTGCAGATATTACGATTTTTCTCAAATTGTTTATAACAATCGTTTATTTAAAAAAATTGTAAATTACAAAAAAGTGTATTATACAGTGTGACCCACTTGAAAGCGGGACATCCCCATAAAATTTGTATTTATCGTCCGATTTTGACTAAATTTTTTTTGGATTGTACAGCGAGAAAAACTGTACTTTAGGACAAAGTGTCACATTTTTTTTACAAAAAGCCAAGCCCTACTGCGTAATTTTTTAGATATAATAATTGTTTATCTTTCCTGAAAATAATCATCTGAATATCTACTCGTAATTTGACCTATTGAAAATTTTACAGCCTTGAAATGTCTCACTATTTTAATGATGCACTGAGTATAAATTAGAAATTAATAGAACTAAATATTTATTTTGTATTTAAAAGTATATATGAGCAGAATAAAATAATTAAATAAATAATATGTATTTCAAATTTTATTTATTTTTGCAGTTCTATTATTTTAGCACCAACAAAAATATAAAATGAAATAACCAATGATTGAATACTAATAATTGCATTTTCAAATTTAATGCATTTTTGAGTATCGACATGTTAATTTGATTCAGTGATTTCATTTCCATCTGACAATAATAATAAAAATTTTGAATATAATTATTTACGAGATATATTAATGCTGCTAGAATAAAACTGCATATATCGTTTCAGTTTTTTAACAGTCTTATTATTTTATTATATCTGAAAATCTTTTTATAACGCAGTTATAAACTATTCCCTAGTTAATTGTAGAAAATAAATAAATTGGACGACAGGAATTTCAAAATAAAATTTATATGGCTGTATAGAAATAAAGTAGAGTATTTTTACAATTACGTGATAAAAACAGAATTTAAACGTAATTCAAAACCAGATGTGACATTCGAATTACATACTAAAAAATTTAACGATCGTAAACAATAGCGTAGATAAAGGGGTAGTATGTCAAAGAATATATTGATCTGTATGCAGATGAACGATGTATCTAATTTCCACGTTACAGTGAGATAGTCAGCCGTATCGGGACACATTTGATACATCAACATTGCAACTAAAAATGTTTACATAAAGTAATTATAATGGAAGTTTCACAATACACATACATTTTAATGATTTATAATTGACTTTTTAAGCAAGGACCGTTCTATCACTTCAGTCCAAATAATATAAAAAACTAAAACGTTAAGAAAGTATATTATTATTTTTGTCTCACATTAGTTGTCAAAAGACACCCTCTGACGATTCTTTTGACGTAAAGTCACAAGCGCAGAGGTTTATTTTTGCAGTAATATACTGGGTAACGCTATATTTTTCAGATAACGAAGAATTATTATTCATGTGGTAGTAAGTCCCAAAAAAAGAAAAAAATATGTAATATTTATTTATTTATTTATTTATTTATTTATTTATTTGTCAAAATACACTGAACAGGCAAAGCCCTATTACAGAGTATATATAATACATACACAAATTTAAACAATATTAACAGTACTTAAATCAATATATTATTTAACACGGAATTTAAACTTCTTAAGCTAATATCAAATATATCACAATTAATTGTATTGTAACCTATTGTAAATACTACATAGTCTATGAAGTGGGGAATTTATTTGGTAATTTGTACTGAAAGTTCTAAATAAAAAATTCTGAATGCTCGTGTAGGATACATAGGTACATTTAATGATATTAAGGACAGAAAGTTAAGATCATCAATATTGCCATATAACAATTTATGTAGATAAATAATATGTCCGTTTTTTCGTCGCATGTCCAGTGCTTTAAGATTATATCATTCCCTTAACATATTTTTTTTCTACAGTAAAGTCATACAAACCAGTTTCTTTATAATTGATGAATCTTCAAACTTTATTCTGTACCCTTTCTATCTATTCACATGTAATTGATAAAACGGATTCCAGATAATGGAGCAATATTCCAACACAGATCTGACATACGATATATATAATTGTCTAATAGCACGTGTACTGGTAAACATTTTGGTATTACGTATTATGAAGCCATACGTTTTAATAGCCCTATTTATCATGAAGTTAATATGACTATTAAATGTAAAGCGGATATCAAAAGTTACTTATCAACTCTGGCCAAATTTGCATCATTTATTGTGTAATGATATACAATCGGATTTTTTTCTTCTAGTATAGGACATAATAAAACAATTTATTAACATTAAAATACAATTTATTTTGAAGTTTTCATTGATATATTTTATCTATGTCATTTTGGAGCATGATGCAATCCATATTACTTTTAACTTTTACGTAGATTCTTAAGTCATCAGCTAATAGTAAATATTTGGAAGATTGAATTATTTCTGTTCAAGTATTTATAAATATGAGAAATGGCAGTGGTCCAAGGTTGGAACCCTGAGGAACCCCAGACAAGGCGACAAAATGAATTGACGTATATCCATTCACAGACACATACTGTTTTCTATTTTGTAAATATGAAGTAAGGAGTTCTATCAGGTTTTCGTGAAATCCGAATTCATTTTTAAGTTTACAACGAAGGAGATTATGTGATACCATATCAAACACTTTTTGAAAGTCGGTATAGATTATGTCTACCTGACTATCATCATGTATTACTTGTGATATATACTGAGTAATATTAATCAGGTTAGTAGTAGTTGACCTATGTCTCATAAAACCGTGTTGGTGTGGATATTCTATTGCAAACTGAATTGTAGATAACATTATATATAATAGATTCACATAGCTTCTCCGGCACTGACAGTACAGCAATAGGCCTAAAATTTTTAATGTTAGCTTTATCGCCTTTCTTATGTACTGGACAAATACGAAGTTCTTTTCACAGTTCGGTAGGTAGTAGCCTAACAGCTGTGATTTGCTTATGGACGCACACGATATTCGCCCTTAACTACTTATATAAATATGTCTCAGCGGTCGGCTGTTTTTACATGCAAAAAAATGCATTAATTTTTTTGCATGTACGTACGCATTTGTAAGTACTGTCGGAAATTACAATTTATTTTATTACTATTATATCGCGCATTTTTCGGAATATGGTATTAATAGGTTTCAAATTTATCTCTGGGATGTCATCCAAATTCCATATGTCTGTATAAAAAACCATACAAAATTAAGAGTGCGTTTTCACCAAGTATCCAACTTAAATATATAAATCGCTGTTAAAATTTTTCTGTTAGTGATATAAAGAACAAAAATTGATTACTCATCCTAAATATCATATAGATCAAATTTGTAAAATTACAGTCTGATGCGTATTTTCTTTATTAATAGGAAATACGATCATTTAGTTTTATAAAGTGACAGCAAATAAAATATACGCATTTCTTTTTAATAATAATAAAAAAAAGACGTATTAGTATTGCCTGTAATTTTGTGTATTAAATCCATACGATATTTAAGATGATTTATTTGTTTTTGGTTTTTGTTCTTTTTAATAGAAACAGCGAGTTAAAGTTTTATGTTGGTAATCCTGGCGACGAGGGTGTTCTAACGCGGTCTTAAGCAGAATGATCTAAACGATCTTTTCAGAGACTTAGATGTTCCAACGAATAAAACAAAACTGCTAGGTTCTAGATTACAAAAATGGAACCTTCTAGAAGAGAATGTAATTGTTTTGTCTGTAGTGATTGTTTTAATGAAATAACATAAACCTAAAGACTAGAGTTGCTCACTCTGTCTGTCAGTGTACTTATTTATAATTGTTATACAGTGTAGTGATAATGTGTGGAACAAATTCAATAAAACTTTCCAGGAAGTTGAATCAGGAAAATTAATGTATGTGATCGCAACCAGTCAGCTATGATAAATAATTGTTTTTTGTCCAATTTACCGCTCACAAAAAAAAGAAAAATAATTGTCTCCTATTTTCATTTTAAAAAAATTTTGGAATTTTTTTTTTGTTTTTAGAATAATTATTTAATTTTGTGTCAAATCCTTCATTACATTTCGGGTCAATTCCATACTGTCACGAATTATATTTAAATAATTTATTTTCTTTCTTATAACTATTCATATTTAACGCAAAATAAGATTTTGTAGTCTGTAACTTTGCTAATTAAACTTTCCTAATAATTAAAACTCGTGTTTTAGAGTTATCACTATCAACTTGCTTGCGTTTAGAAACGGTGGTACATACTGCAAATTTGTTACAAAATTAACATTTCTGTTCTTATCTCCTAGATTGTTTTACCATGTGGTATATTGTCCGCATATCTACTAAAATTTATGTTATTTGTTGATTGCATCTTCATTAGCAAAGTCTGAACTAAAGGTCTAAAGTGACCCATTTATTTACGTATATCGGTTTAGAATGTGTTTACTAACTTTGTTTATGATTTAATTATATACAGATTATATTTAACACCTTTATTTTATTTGGTTTTTTCCAAACTTATACAAGAAAAAGTGGAATATGTTATTTTCAACAGTATTAACTTATCGGCTTGATAGTGTGAGACGAGTTATAAGATAAATGTATTATTAATTTAATCCGTAATCAGAAAATAAGATTAATATTTGCAAAGAATGTGACAAGGATGTCAGGTTTCCTAGATAAGTACTTATTCATTTATACACTGTGTAATTCGCGTTCTTTCACTCGGTAGGGGTTTAAATCCTTTACGTGTATATGCGATGTAAGTACGTAAAACATCCCTACCGTTCTATAAAGTGGCGGTTCAGCAAAATTTCTAGACTAGGAGTGTCAGTGTTTACACAAGCACTGATGGGTTTAGCTTTTGGCGCTGGCGATTGGCCTTGGTAGTGGAATTAGGCCGTCGTTAATAAATAGAGCTGGCAGAAATGTGCGGCGGGCCATAGGCGTACGTATCATAATAAGCGTAATGAAAGAAATTAACTAGTAGTAAAAGCAATAACCTGTTACAATTTATAACAATGTATGCACAACTTACTCTCTTAACTAGCTTAATGATTTAGTTTGTTTAGCACAACTGAAGAAGATCTGTACAAACTTTGCAGCATCAGGTATGTTTCTATGGGTGTCTCCATGAGTGATGCTCACTGTGGTAAAAAATATGCTTATATTTTGAGAACGACCGTTCGACATCTATTGATGTAATACAGGCATACTTAAAATAGTCTTTGAACGCACTTAACGGATCTAGGGTTGCACCATCAGTACCACCACAAATTTGTCTTAATCTAGTAAAACCGGTGTTTTGTATTAACACACGTGCAAGCTTTTCTCTAACGCGCTCATTGTTTGCATCACCTAGCAGTCTATTTACTTCGTAGTATTTATTATATCTATAAGTAAAAATGTTGTTGTGGTGCTTGATATATTATGTATGTAATATGAAAGTTCTAAATTCGACAAAACCTTCAGTTCGGCCGTTAGATTCTAGATCTAATAAATAAGATCTCGATTAATTTTTGGAAATACGAATATTAAAGTACACTTTAGTACATAGAATTAAATAATTTCCATATTTATATAAAGCGACTTCTAATCGAAATTGTCATATATTTTAGGTCATGAAGGTCAGACCTTTTGATGCCAGTGCCGGTATTGAGTTTTTCAAGATTCCACCAGGATGTCCCTTATCTGTATTTATGGGATAAGTTATAATTAGTAATATATTTCTGTATGTATTTAACCGAGGAAAGCATATATTTACATATGCACTAAATATAATATTGTATTTAGTTTGATTTGCGTTAGATAGGTAATTTTAATGTTATTCTAAAATTCATCGTAGTTCCAGTGTTGTTAATATTTTGAAATCAATATTATACACAAACTCGATGGTTAATAGATGAACTCGGCTACAACAATTCATAATACATTATTATTTATTTTTTGACGATTAAATTGAGTAAATACTGTCAATTAATTTATCGATTAAAATGGTCAAGTGGCCGATAGCATGTTTATTACATTACATCTGTGATAGTTGCAGTTACGTTCAACGATAATGCGAAATTAGTCGAACCACTGTTATAGTTTAAGATATTTATTTTTGTTATTCCAATTTTTATATTATTATATAGACAAATTAACAGAGGTTTGTGCGTATTTTATTCACCACACTGGGTAAAGTGACCATCCTGTTTTGATCAAGACATGTACTGATTATGTACTGGTTTTTTTGTAACGTGGTAATTTTCTAGCACTCTAAATTTAAATAAAAAAAAAATCGTATTATTCCAATATAGTCTGTCAAGGCGATATGAAGAATACATTCAATTATTTCCTTAAGGATCGTGTCGTTGCAAGCATGGAAAAATGCTTCCACATTAAGTCTTGAAAAACATTTCATGATTTCTGATTAACCCACTCGCCTGAGTACCGCTTTTTCTTATTCTGTTAAACCTCAAGAAGTAATATTAGCAACTGATATAGTTACCTCTGAAAATTATTATGCTGAAAATAATTCTATTGTATTTCAGCCACGTGTACTATTTCCAGTTAATGATCATTCATCTGCATTATTTGAAAATGGAGTATATGGAGTGGTATTATTTAAAGAATATCTACATATTTAATGTTGTGGTACTTGGCTTTAAAACAAAATAATATTCTTTTGGTAGTTCGTTTGATTAATTTTAACTAGTTTATTAGCATACTGTAGTTCACACAATTTATTATCTACATGTAACAGTGTTAATTACGATGCAATTGTTAAAATGTGATTTGGCAATAAATATTAAATAAAATGTTATATATTTTCTTGTCTACTCTTATTTTAGAATCATGTAATACAATATTTAAAAGGTGAAAACGCATTTTTTAAAATTGTTATGTCA
This sequence comes from Rhamnusium bicolor, assembly GCA_029963845.1. Lineage (NCBI taxonomy): Eukaryota > Metazoa > Arthropoda > Insecta > Coleoptera > Cerambycidae > Rhamnusium > Rhamnusium bicolor. Next base: position 4,161,253 of record JANEYF010000851.1, on the reverse strand, counting down.
TTTAAATTATAAGGACCGATTTTCCATTGTTACATTTATTTGGTAGATAAATTTCATAGAAACTATGTATTAATTAATTGTTTCCACGGAATTTATATCAAATAAATGTGACATGGAATTGAAAAACTGGCCCTTGTAAATAAATAAATACTATTTACATGTTTTATTTAGTTTCCCTTTCCCCATTCCCCCCGCTTGCCACCAAATATGGCGCCAAACGTCACAGCTGCTTCCATCCTCCACTATTGATTTAGCTTTCTTTCTTTTATCTGTTCTGTGCTCAATCTCTTGCTACCTAGTAACAGTGGAAATGTCGGTTTAAGAGGGTCCAGTACACGTACTATAACATTTACAATAGATTTTTTTTACAATCTGTCGTCTCATCAACACATAACCACAGTCGATTCTTACACGTTGGGGAACATGGTTGAAGGCAGCTTTTTATTATGCTGAATATTTACAACAAATAAAAGCTGTGATACTACAATTCAATCCTGACGAGGCTGCAGCTATTATGGAAATCCAGACAAAATTCGAAGATAAGATTACATGATGCAATGAAAAACCTACAAAAGAGTGCGTTCTCGTAAGCGGAGTCACTGCAAATAGTGGACGAAGTAAATCGACTGCTACACACAATAGGTGACGCAAAAAGTTCAAGGGATTCACCTATACTATAGTCGGGGGGGGGGGTCCAAGACCTAAGAAATGAAGGTTCTTTATCAAGAATAAAATTTGCCCAGTGGATAGTGAACAATGAAAATGTACTATTTATTTTGTGCAGTGACGTGTTTTTTATCAGAAATGGAGCTTTAAATTTTCATAATACTTACTATTCGGCAAATAAAAATCCGTTTGTGGTAGGGCGTAACAATTAGTTGGATGAAAATTATCCAGAGAGGTGGATTAGTACGGACGGGTCAATAAAAACTAAAGAAAAATCACTAATTCTTCTTTCATTAATGGTACACCAAACACCAACTTTCTGTGATTAAGAGAAACTTGAACATACAAATTTTCTGATTTTTCAGCACACCAAATTCTCTATTCTGAGAATTAACATGACCAATGAGGTGAAACTAGGCCTCGTCACAGAAGAAATTTCTTAACAATTTTGAGGATAAGCTCCATCATCAAAATTGTTCAAAAGCCAGTGACAGAATGTCGTTCTACGTGGATATTGTATTATAATCAAAAACAGTATTAGGAAACTAATTCCTAAATTCTTCTGCACAGTCTAATATGAAAATGTTGCCATTCTCCAGAATCCTTTCACCTATTGTGAAAGTACGGACTCGAGCGTAATAGTTTTGTACCCTTGAGAAAATGCCATTACAGAATTCTAAACACGCTATCTGGTATTAACGTGCCAATGGCGGTTTAAATAATACATCAATCTAATAGTGACTTCCGAATAACAAAAATTAGTTAAAAGCAGAGCTGCAGCAGAACTTATTCATGGATTTTATTGGTCAAGTGTCGGCCATACTGCAATTCCCCATTTTTAATTATTGTTTTGCAAATAGTCCCCTCTAGTTTAACTTTTGACGGAACCGATGACGGCGGAATTTTCATATTTCAAAATTTCTATGTATCAATTGAGGTGACCTAACCTAAATTAAGTTTGTGCTGTTTATATGTAGCAAAAAGTGCACCAATATCTAGTAAAAGGGTTTCCGAATCCATTTTAACTTGCCACACTGTACACGGGTTATGTTATGTTATGCTCTGTTATGCTATGTTATGCTATATTATGCATTGTTATGCTGTGTTATGATGTGTTATGCTATGTTATGTTGTTATGCTGTTATGCTATATTATGCTATGTTGTGCTATGCTATGCTATGCTATGTTATATTAGGGTTATTATAGTGGGACGGCGGAACACGACTGAGGGATTCCACTCAATACTTTCTGCCACTTGGAACTCGGCATTCGTCCTACGTATTCATTTGTATGGGCCACTTTAGGTTTTTTTTTTGAACGTTTAATGTTCATTTTTTATAAAGCTATTAATACCGATAATTTATACATTTTAAAATTTGTGTAAATTATTAATGCTCATTAAGAACTGTTACTTTTGTACAGTATTAAATAGGATATCTATTATTTTACTGTGTTTTAAAACAGAAAGCATGAAAAAAAATTCAAGGGCACATTAAATTGTAATTTCTTGAAGAAAGGAAGCAGAAATGGTCACAGTTTATACAACATAATACTTATCACGAAATTTAAAGCTTTTGTTCTTACAATGAATGACATTTCTCTCATATTTACAAGTCATAATGTTGTAATATAAATATGGGAAAAATGTCATTATATGAATATAATAAATTTTAAATTGCATGGTAAATAACAAAGCGATTAACTATGCTTAAGTATGCATAAATAAGTAATAACATATTATTCCCATGTGAGGATATTAATATTACAATAATAGTTATTTATGCAACAAGACCGGAAAGTGATTCTTTACTGGGCGAGCTGGCGATTTTCAGGGCAAGCGCCAGCGAGTCCTGGAAGCCGGTGGGCCCAGTAAAGACACTTTCCGGATGTGTTTCGTATAACATTTTTTTTTGCAACCGTTGCCAGTTTTAAAAAACTTTTTAACCAGTATATACTGTGTATATACCTACTTCGCACTGGCGAAGGCAAGAACTAGAAACGATGCACGATGACCTCAAAAGGGATTTCCATTTATGTGGTAAAAATCCTTTACTAGAGGCCAATTGCAATTAAAGTTTAATCACTTCTTTTAGTATCATACAAACTTATAAATCATTAAAAAGTATGTATTGACAAATTTATTTAATTGAAGATTAAATAAATTGAGAGGCTTTCGACCATGGTACCTACTTAGGTATTATTTCTAGTGTTTATTACTATTTTCTAAATTAACTTTTACCCTCTCTGTTGGAATACTTTGATATTATAATTTTTATTATACCTTTATGATATCTCAGGATACAAATATCAATACTGATGAGATGATCTTACAACCAATGATACTCTTGTAATAAAAAATATATCTGAAGAGCAAGTATTCGCCAGTTAAAACCAGAGATGGGGTCCTGAAAACAGTCCTGCTTTTATGCTAAAAGACTGTGCTTTAGCTCTTGCTCATCCGCTAAACATTATATTTAATTTAATATTAAAAACATCCAACTCTGGCCTGTTTTAAAAAATGGGAGTAGGGATGATGTTTGCAACTATTACCATATTGCCATTTTATGTAATTTTTTTAAGGTCTTGTAGATTCTTTTATACTGTTATATATATGATCATGTAAAGAATATAATTGATGTAAATCCACATGGATTCATGAATGCTAGATCGACTACAACTAATTTGGTCTGCATAACGCAATACATCTCAGAGAACTTAGATAATCAAGGCGAATTTAATGTTTATATGGATTTCTCCAAGGCCTATGATCGCCTAGACCATACAATTTTAATAAATCGCTTAGACCAATATGTAATATCATCAGACATCATAAATCTATTTAAATCTTATCCCTTCAAGAAAGTACAGTACGTGCAGTGTCATGGCTATAAGTTTAATAATATAGATGTACTGTCAGGAGTCTCGCAAGGCTCCATCCTTGGTCCCCTTTTATTTAATATATTTATTGATGACATAACATTCTCTCTCAATATCGGTTTTCTAATATACGCTGACGACATGAAATTTTATTCTAAAACTGACTCATATGATGAATGCGCTCGGCTACAGGATATATTAAAACAAGTTAATGATTAGTGTGCTGCCAATAATCTACATCTTAACATTAATAAATGCGATGTGATGTTGTTCAGTAGGCAACTAAATCCTCTAGTCTTTGCTTATCAAATGAATAATGTGTTTGGCTCGTCCCTGCTTCATAAATGATTTTGGAATTATATTTGATAGTAAATTGACTTTTAATGAACATATTAACGTAACACTAGAAGTAGACTATAAAACCTTGGATTTGCAATAAGAAATAATAAAGATTTTGCTGACACAGTGATACTCTTGTATAACGCATTCATAAGGTCACGCCTGGAATACGCCTCCATAGTATGGTGTCCAACTTATGCTGCATATATAGACAGTATCGAAAACATTCACGTAATATTCTCAAGTACATGTATTTTAAGGATAATGGAATTTACCCGACTATTGGTTTTCGCCATGATTTGCTTTTAAATTTATATAATTTTGTGTCACTGAAGAAAGAAGTTCCTCGAACTAACTTATTAAAAGCATGCCACTATTTCAAACTTGCTCTAATTATTCATAGGTTAAACACAATATTGATATCGTCAATTGTAAAATAAAGGAAATCAAGAATAAATTCTTAAAAAATTAGCAATTTACCTTATAGATCCTTACTACTTATTGTATTAGTTAGTAATCTGTTTATTAATTCCTTTTTTTGTTATTGTTGTTTTTAACTTTTTTTTTTTCTAAATATGTCTGTCAATCGTTTCTGTATTATGTTATATACTGCTAATTTAAAACTATATTTTATAAAATAATGTATTTAAATGTTGATCTACTATTGTGTAACTATCGGCAGATGTTTGCTGCACCATTTTGTTTAGTGTGTGTTCCTATCCCGTAATTGGTAACCACGTTACTGTGGGATAGTGTAGTTAAATAAATAAATAAATAAATAAATTCAAATTTATTCTTTGTTGCTGTTATTTGAAGTCGCCAACAAATTACTTATATAATAATGAGTGGATAACTAACCACATTTCTTCCTTTTAAATAATTTTTGAAGGAAAATTTTTAAATATATGATCCGAAAGTTGATGAATAATTTAGGAGCCATTATATATTTATTTAGGTATAGTATTATGACGATACCCTGAAACTATCATTTGGGAAGTCGCTAATGACGTGTACTTAGAATTTCTTTGACGATTGGGAAATGAGCTCTTTGCATATTGTAAAATGATACTTAAACTGGATATGTACGGACTTACCATTTATTATACACATAAAGGAATATTTTTTGTTCTTTTGTAGCAACGATTTATTTGGTAAATACATGAAACTCAATATTATGTTATTATGTTCAGAAATCAACTAACTAGTTTTCACCGTTGTGTATTCAACTTCCCGTCTTTGAAATCTTAAACAAAAGCTACATAAATTATACCTGGACAAACAACAATATAATATTTAAAGACCAAGTTCCATAAAATATAAATGCAAAGTAAACCAACTGGTGTGCTGTGTTGTAAGAAGGCGTATAACATGTTTAGTTTTTACTCAAGTTCATCGTGGTTAGTAGAACCACTAGAATCGCGTCAGTTAAGCCAATGACCTGAAGAACTTACCAGAAAAAGGAGTTTTAACGTACAGAGACTGCTCTTCGGTCACGCAAACTAACAGAACACATATGTGTGAATCTAAGAATGTAGACTAGCATCAGGTATACATTGTGTGGATAATTGTAGTATCGGAAATAATTAAAGTAAAATAAATTATGAAGTGTATAGCTATTGCATAAAATACTGTATGTTTATACAGGGTGTCCCAAAATTAATTCCCCAGCCGCCGGGATTAGACTCTATGACCAAAAATAAATGGAAAATCACTTATGTCAAAATTTCGAGAAGTTACTCCTTACGAAATTATGGCCATCTTAAAGATCGCAATGAAGGTATTTTTGCAAATCAATTTTTGAAATAAGTAAAGATAGTTTATAATCAAGTCACCCTTGACGAAGACAGAATACGACATTTTGTGTGTTAGTGTCAATAAAATATTTCAAATTTAAACTGACGTACAACGGTAAACAATTACGTTTTCATACTTATTATAATGCCCAGAAGGTACAGCAATCAAGAATATTTAGATATGATTAAACTACTTGGAGTTTGTAATAATTATACTCATGACGCAGAGCGTCTGTACCGCCACCGTTTTCCTACTAGGCGACACCCAGATCATAATACAATAAGTTCTGTTGAAGTTCGTCTACTTGAAACTGGATGTTTGGCTCCTAACAGGATTCATGCTGGTCGTCCTAGACAGCTAACATAGCAACAGGAAGAGCAATTACTCCACGACATTGAAGAAGATCCGTCTGTAAGTACCAGGATCTGGAAGCCAATTGTCACCATCGTCGTAGTACTATTCACAGATTCATGCAAAGAGAAAATCTGCATCCTTATCACTTATAGCTGGTTCTAAAATTTCATCCTGGGGATAGTGAGTTGCGCTTACAATTGTCCAGATGCACAGTGGGGCCAAATCAAGAAAACATGCTAAAAAATCAAAATTTAAAGTTTTCTATAATTAATTTCGTTTGTGCATACTAATATAGTGATAGACAGAGCATATAAAAATGCATTTACGATCACGATTTGTAGCCGAGGTGATGAGGGAGAAAGCTGCGATTATGTCACTTATTGGTTAGTACAATTCAGTCGTGTTGCATCCGTAAACGAGACTATGTGTTGTTATTCTGTTTATTGCAACAAGAATTTTATTCTGCCGTGAATTTCTTAATTATACCTTATAATGGATCCCAGTGAACCCAGTGGTATATATTTTTTATTAATATGGTATTGTAATAATGATAAATATATGCATTAATTAAAACCATACAACAATATTGTGTTTTTGTGAAAAGCTTATTTTCTCATGGATTTATAGTACACTTCCGGTCCTGATCCATTATCGCTATTTTTTTTTACACACTTCTTAAAATGTTTACTAATCAACTTGTAGAAATTAGCTGCTACCTCGTGCAGCTTAAAAAAATAATAATAATAACACGAACGTATGGTTTTCATAATTGTCAGTATTTTTACTAGAACTGAGTTTCTGTGTTTTATACTGGCTGAAATTATTTTACTCTTACAGGTTCGAATACCGTAGCTATAAATGTGTCTAGAAGAGAGTTGTATGATATAATGAAATCAAATCTAATTTTGAGGACCAATGCAAATATTTGCGACAAGTAATGCTGGAGCGCACTAATTGCCCGCAAGGTTATATCAACATTAAATCGCATACTTTCACGATTTACTTCAGAATTTAAGAAAAAATGGACAGCTAGCCACCGCGTTGCAAAAAAATTTGTGGAAGAAAATAAGGAATGGTTGGAGCATCAAATTGTGTGTTTCAATATTATACGCCTCCAGGGAAAACAACAAGCCAGAAGAGAAAAGGGCGTCCTCTATCTGATTTTTTAGAGCTTAGTGACCAAGCAAAAATACTAAGAACTAAGAAAATAAGGTCTACCGTTTCACTGGCCGAGTTACCGTATTCTACACAAATGAGCTTACGTTCATCCAGACAGACAGATGCAGCCAAATTAGTCAAGGATGTTACTTCTACCACCCCAACACGGGCTTCAAAATATAGGAGAATTCTGAAAACTGGTCACAAGAAAATTAAACCATTAACTGGCGAAGAAGCTCTTTCGATGTTAGTTGAGGCAAAATTAACAAAATATCAGTATAATGTCATAAGATCGAAATTAAAAAAAAAATCCCTGCTTACAAAGTTTTGCAAAATATTAAGAAAACATGTTATCCGGACGCATTGGCTATCACAGTTACTGAAACTAAAGTAGAGATACAAATGCAAGAACTATTAAACCACACGGTAAAGCGCTTAGTTCAAACTCAACTAAGTTATAGCATCCTTAACTTCTACCGAATTACTGAATCTTTCCTTAATAATTAAATGGGGCTTTGACGGCAGTTCTGGCCAAAGTATGTACAAACAAAGATTTGAAGGTCAAAGTGACGCTTCAATTTTTTTAACTTCAATGGTACCTTTGCGACTAATTTGCCGAATACCACAAAATCAACATGAACTTGTTCATTGGAAAAATTCTCGGCCATCCTCACCGAGATATTGTAGGCCCATAAGATTTCAATTTATAGAAGAATCTACTGAGATCTCTAAAAATGAAATGAATTATATAGAAAACCAAATTGCTTCGCTTGAAGAAACTTCATTGGAAGTAAATGGTAATCCAGTATTAATCAAACATTCACTGCTGTTCACCATGATTGATGGCAAAGTGTGCAACGCCGTCACAGACACAACTTCAACGCAGAGATGTTTCATTTGTGGTGTTACTCCCAAAGATTTCAATAATGTTGAAAAAATCCAGTCACTTCCAATTGATACATCAAAATTTCGGTTCGGTTTATCGATACTCCATGCATGGATACGATTCTTCGAATGTCTTTTGCACCTTGCATATAAACTGCCAATTCAAAAATGGCAAGCTCGTGGAAAGGACACACAAGCAATAGTCAAAGGAAATAAAAAGCGCATTCAAGATCAATTTCAGGCTAGGTTAGGTCTTCTTGTAGATTTTCCTAAACCTAATTATGGAAACACAAATGATGGGAACACGGCCGCAGATTTTTTCAGAACATCGAAGAATCATCTCAAATAACAGGCATTGATCAAGATATTATTGGAAGGTTCCACATAATTCTTCAAACAATATCAAGTGGACATCGAATTGATGTGGATAAATTTAAATCATACGCCTTAGAAACAGCCAACCTATTCATCAGATTATATCCCTGGTATAGAATGGCTCCCACTGTCCATAAAATACTTTTCCATGGCCCTGAAGTCATTGAATCAGCTCTGCTACCGATCGGAGAACTTTCAGAAGAGGCTCTGGAGGCAAAAAATAAAGATCTCAAGATATTTCGTAGAGGCTACTCAAGAAAATCTTCGAGAATTAAAACAAATGAGGATATATTGAATATGCTGCTAATATCATCGGATCCCTCCCTCCGGAATTTGCCAAGAAGAAAGATTAACAATTTTTCTTCGGAGACCCTTAAGTTGCTTATACCTCCAAATATCAAGAACAAAAGAAAAGAGTATGGCGTGAAAACCTTAGATAAGGAAGTTGATATAGAAGCTGATGAAGAAGATGGTATCGAAACTGTTGAAGAATATGAGTCAGAAACTGACGAGGAAGATGAGTCTGGAACTGATTTGATGGAGGATGAATAATAAAGTGTAATTGGAGATTCTAGACTAAGTAAATAAAAGTTCTTGTTATATCATTTACTGATTTTTTTTTGTTCAACAGAATTTATTTTTTAATATATTTAACTTTTTCCATATTTAGCAGTTAATATATCACATGTTTAAGTTTGAACTAAGTTGGTTTAGTAATAGAGAGAGAAACATTGCGGACAGATGGACCGACCGACATCGGTACTTGGACAATATGGTTTCTGGTTTTAACCGAACCGTAAAAATAATAAATATGATATATATGACATTGTTTTCTGTCAAATATTGCAAAAAGTAATTATTATCGAGTTTTGTGGATTTGGCCCCACTGTGACATGGTTTTTAAATTGCTTAAATATAAATGAAGACCTTTTTAAGTAAGTATTGTGGAGTGATGAGTCCCATTTTAATCAGCAAAGGGTGTTTAACCAGCACAACTTGCATATCTGGAATTACGAAAATCCACATCAAATTAGAGAATCACATAAGCAAGTGCGCTGGAGTGTAAATGTGTGGATTGGTCTGTTGGGCAATGACATAATAGGACCACATTTTCTGCCTAGGATATTAAACGCAGAGAATTATGCAAATTTTTGCGAAAACATATTACCTACCTTTTTGGAAGATATTCCTTTATTGCAACATCACAGTATTGTGTATCAACATGATGGAGCGCCTGCTCATTATTCTCGAAATGTTCGAGAGATATTAAATCGGCGATTTCCCAATAAATGGATCGGTCGCGGAGGACCTACTTCTCGGCCACCTAGGTCCCCGGATCTCAACCCAATAGACTTTTGGCTTTGGGGTTACTTGAAAAATCGGTATACAAAGTCCTACCGAATAATGAAGATGACGTTATTGTACGGATTTATGGAGCATTAACTCAAATTACAAATGAAACAATAGGTCGTGTTGAAAACAACTTTCTGCGCCAATTGCATGCATGCATAGAACAAAATAGCGAACATTTTGAACATTTGCCTTGGTAAATTTAAGTATTTTAATTTTATTATGTGTAGATGTCACTTGATTTAAATTAATAAACTATCTTTACCTGGATACCTATTTCAAAAATTGATTTGCAAAAATACCTTCATTGCGTTCTTTAAGATGGCCATAATTTCGTAAGGAGTAACTTTTCGAAATTTTGTCATAAGTGATTTCCGACTTATTTTTGGTCATAGAGTCTAACCCCGGCGGCTGGGGAATTAATTTTGGGACACCCTGTATAGGTCTAAGAAATTCCGAGTAATACAACATTTCAACTGTGTTTGCTAAAGCCCTTCCATTAATTTTCAGTTTAATTCTCAGTACTTCGAATTTTCCTCAAAAATGGAAAAATCCACGTGTGTCCAGTGTACAAAAAATTGGAAAAGAGTGACATAATGAACTATAGGTCCATCACTATTATTTGAAACTTCGGGAAAATTTTTGAAATTTTTCTTCAAGTTTCTATATACACTCACGTATCTGGCTTAATATCTATTGATTAGCGTGGCTTTATGAAGGTCGATTTAGAGTAACGAACCTTGTGTGCAAAACGCAATTTTTTGCGAAGGTCTTGATCGAGGAGCTCAGGTAGATACTATCTACACGGACTTTTTTAAGGCTTTTGACAGACTTGTACACGGTGATTTGATTTGTAAACTTGACATATTTCGTATTTCAAAGTCGTTAATTCTTTTAATACAGTCATATCTAGAGAATCGACATCATTTGATCAGTACCGTGGTCATAAGTCAAATATTTTCTTGCGAAGGTCTGGTGCACCACAGGACTCTATACTTGGACCGCTCTTCTTCGTAAAGTTTATTATTAATATTTTCGAATGCTTGAATAATAATGTCCACTTCCTTCTGTATGCAGACAACCTGAAAATGTACCAGTTTATTGATACTGTTCATGATTGTGAAACTCTGCAAAAAACGTTGGATAATGTCAATTCTTGGTGCGTCAACAACTATATATCCCTCTATGCTAATAAGTGTAACGTCATATCATTTGGCCGAAAAAATAATCTATACGTGTTTAATTAGGACAATGTTGTTTTATAAACACCTGATATTATTATAGACCTTGACGTATATTTTGATGCTAAACTGTCATTCAATAAGCACGTTGAAATGGTGACTACTTCTGCTTTTAGAAGTCTTGGCTTTGTAATCAGAAACTGCAAAGATTTTAAAAATGTCAACACTCATCGTCTACTTTCTGTAACATTTGTCAGATCTCGCCTTGAATATGCTCCAGTTGTGTGGAATCCAATTTATTTTTTTTTCTTTGGCTTTGGAATCTAGGTCCATTCAGCCACGACTAAAGTTATAAAGTTATTATTAGGAATTAGACAGGGATACTCATTTCACGTCTAGGGGTCCGTCTAGACGGCTTTACACTATATCGCACAGGACATAGACCACGGATTACAGGAGGACTTACAGAGGATAGACACAAAGGATTGAGATCTGCATAATTAAGAGTTTCATAACTACTTGCCGCCATTTTTGCTAGTTGATCCACTGTCTCATTACTTGTAATTCCATTGTGCGCATGTACTCAACCAAAGTCAATTCTTTTGTTGTGTGAAGTTGCTTGTGTATATAGGTGCAAAATCTCACAGATGGTTTTATTATTTAAGCTTTTGGGATTTTTATTTTTAAGTGCTTCTAGAACAGATTTGGAATCGGAAAGAATTATATAAGTCTGATAGGTAACTGCCAAAGTATGTATTAGCGCCATTCGGATAGCTTCCGCTTCAGCGGTGAATATACTTGTTTCTTTTGGGAGAGATTTTGTCAGAGGGAATCCAATTTATAATATAATATATTGCAATTAGAGAATATTCAGCGTAAGTTTTTAAAATCTGCAGTCTACAGTATACACTCGTGATGACATGTATCCACCTATTGGATTTCCACAAAATGTTTTGTTAGAAAGGTTTAACTTACTTATTAAGTGTCATAAAATGACACTAAATGAAATATTCGTATTTCTTATTAATAAAAATATGACTCAGCAGTGGTTTATATAAAATTAAAAAAAAAAGCTAACTTAGACACACACGAAATTCAATAGCAGACTTTTAAATTTGAATACAATTCCTCAAGATATCTATTGGCAGCTACAATGAAACACATTTTAGGAAATAAAAATTGATGAATAAATTATATTATATAAAAATTATTCAATAGCAACAAGTAAACTGACGTCAATAAATTATTAAGAGTAGAATCAGTTTATACAGAAAAATCTTGTTTTTTTATACATATTCCACCTGTATTACAAAATAGTATTTCTTACAGTCTTCAACAACAAAACGAATTTCTTCTTAGTTAATCTGCTGTTTCTTAGTTCATCCCGTATTTGGAGAACACAGTAAGTATGCATTTTATATAAGTAGGGAGCGTGACCACACATAAAAGAAATTTAATAACCCAAGCAGATGCTGCATAAACAGGTTTTCTGGACCAGTGGACCACCCTTAAATTGTTGTTTTTATTTTTGCACTTAGTTTTGCTTGAAGGACGATTTACAAAATTATACAGTTGATTTAAAAACAAGTTGTAATAAATACACGTATAGCATATAGTTTTTTTTTTGATATCAGAATGAATTTGTTACAGTGTTTCTTAGGTTTTTTTAGCAATAATAAATAAATGAAATTATTTCATTGTTTTCTAACATTTCGGTTTATTCAATTATCAGAAAACAACTACATTTACATTTTGTTAAATAATTAATTTAACTAATCAAATTGAAATCAATAGATAAAAAAATCAGAGAAATAAACTGATCGAAAAAAAGTTAAAGATATGGGAAAAAACGCAAAAAAAAAGTAGGATCATTTTCTTCCATTATTCCTATAAATCAAAAACTCATTCATTCCATAAAACATCAAATAATAATCATTTAATAAACAAAATAACAGATTATTCCACCCTTGTTTGTTATCACTGCTTGAAATCTTCTAAGCATACTCAGAAACTAAGTGATATATTTCCTCTTGATCCAAGGTATCCCATAAATCCAGAAAAAGCTTTAGAGTTCTAACGTCATTAACAGGCGATTGCCAATTCATTAGTAATTTTCCAAACATATCATAGGAATGTTCAATACAGTTTAAATCTGGAGAGAGTAGAGGTAAAAGCAAATGATCAGTTTCATTCAGTTCTAGTTGTTCTAATACTACCCGAGCTCTATGTGGACGAGCATTATTATTAAGGAATCTGAAATTGGGTTCCAGTTTCTTGTAGGATCTATCCAAGCTCCTCTGACTAATAATCTATCCTCTAGTATTTTTTGACCTACGTCTACTTTCTCTTGATCGTTCTCTAATAGTTCCAGTCTCTTTGAATTGGTTGTTCAAGCGAGAAATCACACTTTGAGCCATATTCAAGCCATTGGCCAGATCAGACTACTGCGCAATTCAATGGTGCATTCTTGATTTGCTCTGTCGTCAGTTAAATGACCCTGTTCATATTGTAGAACAAAAGTTGGACACAATTTTAGTGAGAAATGCTCTAAACAGCATTGAAACAGGAATGAGAGATGAAGTGATAATGAGCTATATTATCAGTTTTTATTGGTAACTTTTTGTGAAACTTTGGAATGTGTATTTTTTTCTGAAATGAATAAGGTGCACGAAATTTTTTTCCGTGGCTTAATTTTTCTTAGTTAGTATCACAGAATGAACGAATGTATTGCCTAGCAACTCACTTTACTATATAGGTTATTAATAATTAATAGTAGTGATATGAAAGAAACCCTTAGTAAAGTGAGAAAAATAAACCATTATCAATAACCGGTTTCATAAGTTATTTTTCTCATAAAAAATAAGTTGAAAGTATTATTTGATATTCATCGTATATTTGGTCCTTCAGCACTTAATTTTGCTGTAAGAACAATATTGGCAAGTAAAAAACACTTCCAGATGGATGCTATTTTTCTTATTGAAGATATATCGATGTCCATCTCATAGAGTGAACCTGCTTGATCTTTATTATTACAATACTAATAGCCTCATCAATATCCTAGACAGGACTAAGAGTTGTTTGTTTCAGTGAGTAAAGACAAGCGTACACATAATTCTAAGAAATTCTTTTTCAGTTTGTTATAATAGACTTCCTGAACCTCACAAAATAATTATGTTCGTGTTTATGAATTATATAAAATAATTACAGTTTTTTTTATCACTTATTTAGAGCTAAGAGAAAAATGCTTTTGCAAGCATTGGCACCTCAATCTGCTGAACCACAACTCTATTGTGTGATAGAAATCTTTAATGTGCTATATGGAGGCCCCACTTTTACATTCCTGCAAATCATTATTTTTGAAATATTTTATTAAAAGAATATCTTAAAACTTTTTCAACAATAATTGTGATAGCAGCAAAAGAACACAATTTTTTAAAAATTAAAGTAATTTTCTTAGATAAAGTTATGAAGGCATTGGTAAAATAAGTGTAAAGAACCCACAACACCACTTGAACAGTTAAATATTGTTTACAGTGTCAAATATGGACTCTTCATTTCAGTTTGTTCTTTCTGCTTAGTTAAATTCCGTCATAAATCTTATTCTTCTGTTAAATTAAAATATGGTCCAACGTACTGAATAAAAGAAAACAATTTATTTAAAAAATACACTTAAACAATACAACAACAATTATTAAAATTGCATGACAATGAAATTATGTTACTAGATTGATGATAATAGTGGGAAAATTCAAACTGCACTCCTTATGTTATATGGCCGTACATGGTTCACCAGCCATGCATATAATGCGCGTTTCCTTTTTGTTAAAAGATACTCATTACAATTCTATAATGACACGTTGGATGTTTTAATTATTGAATCTTTACTTAAAATCCACTTTAGATGTGTAAACAAAAAACCAGAAAACTAGATTATTGAATCATTCTCACCATTTTACGAAAGTGGGAAAGTTTGCAATATTTAATGGCAAATCATGTGAATGATTCATGAAGTAATTATACAACTAGAAATTAGTTTCTTCCTTTATGCTAATACGACTAGAACAGTGATCCACATTAATATAAACACACTTTGAAATAAAGAAAATATTATTTCATTTAAGAACTGCCATGCAAGGTAACTTTTTCTCCTGCAAAGTATGTAGAAAGTTTGTAACTAACAAATAAGACGACTTGTAATATTTCTCACGATTTTTATCGAAGAATAGAATTCTGTAGCGAATTCAGAAAGAATTTCTGTCATTTTTTTATAAACAAAGAAATTTTTACGACGAAGTCACAGTCTGTCTCCATAGTAGATCGATAAAATTATACATCTAGATCACTTAGAATCCCATAGATGCTTAAGTCGTATGGTCAATATTCACAGAAAGTTAATATCTGGGCAGGAAGGGTCGGCAACCAAATTATGAGCTGATATTGTTTTGGTGAGGCAGTGATATTTGTAGTTTTTGCAATTTGATTTAATTTTTTAAGTTGTGCCCTAGTAACAATAACATTTGGTTGAAACAAGATGATGCACAGCTCCACTAAGTAGCTGTTGTTCTAAGATATTTTCCAAACAGATGGATTTGGTCCTTTAGAGTAGTAGAGGTTTTCACTGAATTAGTGCTACTACTTATGGACTTATTTGAGAAGTAAAATGTATAAATACTCAATTTTATTTACTTACTCAATTTTAGAGATTTATTAATTAACTGATATTTTTTGTTTCTACCTACCCTGCCACTGTTGTTTCACTAGGGAACTGAAATTTTATTACTTGTACTTTAGCAGTCTAATAAGTAAAATATAATTTAGACCAATACTTCTTGATTTCTTCCATATTTCTTCCATCATTTCCAATGCTTTCATGAACATTTTAGTTACAAAACTGTACTAGGGAAGGAAAAAATGATTGACTTTTAAAACAATGTCGAAGAATTTATAATTTTTTAAAATATGGCCGAATAATTAAGCAATTTGCATTAAAACTGTATATTTTATCATTAGTTGTCACAATTTGTAACCAAAATTTTAAACCTGGTTCAAAAATAAAACATTTCCATACAACGCGTCCTACACAATTTTCAGGCCCTTCTCTCAGTATTTCGCTTTTAGACATCGATTCTCTTCATGCTAATATTTCTTTGTAATGATGTTTTATTTTTCTTTTTTTTGTTCTTTTAACAATATTTGTTACAAATTGGAAATATAAATATAATGCCATTAATAGATTTTAATATCAGTGTTCGTCAACGAAATTGGAAATGTTTTCATGATAAATCAGAATTTTAATTAAAATAAAAATGGCATAAATATGCGGGTAATAGACTATATTTTATTGTGTCATGATAGCAAATGTTAAATATGTTTAATTTATAATTTTAAGCATAACATAAAAACTAATTGTCCTTAGTTGGATATATGTCTCTAATGTAATAAAAATATGTGAAATTATTTCATTTTATGAAAACATCCAATTGTCTTATCCAATTCTCGACTTTTTTTATGTTTAATTACAATTTATATTTAAATTCATTCTTATTATTTTTTAACGTAGCCGTTTCTCTAAATTTATTAATTATTACCTTTTTTTTTTAATAATTTATACGACAGTGGCTTAACACCCAAAGAAGGTGGAAAAAAAAGACATTATAGGATGCCACAAATGATAACTATAGAATTTTACTCTTGTCATCGCTAGTTAAAAATTCCATGTGTGTGTGTTAGTGTTACATTCGACAATACTTTCAGCCATCTTTATATTAATTTTGTATGTTAAATAACTCGCCAAAATAACCACAAGGTAAGATAATGTGTCATAATTAAGCCTGGCCAAGGTCATTAATCCTACAGAGACGTACTGGGTATGCATCATATCATAATACTTGAATAAGTACAATAATAAAAACAAAAATATTTTATATATTGTGATATGTATGTTTCTGTACTATTTCGTTCGCTTTAAATTCTTTTTTATGTATTTCCTTATATTTTGTAAGCTTAGTGCTGCACATTATTATTAAACTGTTAAATAACGTTCACACATTGTATATCTAAGTGATAACTAATAATAAATAAATAAATAAATAAAATAAATGGAAATAAATTTTATTAATACTGGTACACTTTATAAAAATATGTACAAAACTCACCTTCTTAAGCAGATTTATGAAGTAGCTTGGTTGTCATTATCACAAACTGGAGCACTTCTATAATAACTGTGTAGCATCAGATATGTTTCTACAGTTGTCTCAGTAAGCGATGTTCGCTGTGGTGAAAAAATATGTTTGTATTTTGAAAAAGACCGTTAGATATCTACGGAAGTAATACAGGCATAATTTGGTAAAATCAGGATCTTTCCGTAATACACTCTCGAATTTTTCAATAACGGGCTTATTTTTTGCGTCATTTATAGTCTGTAGCTGTGTATTTACGTCGTCCACTATTTGCAGCGATTCCACTAATGACAATGAAGTATTTTGCAATTTTTCTATTGCGTCGTGTAGTCCTCTATAATTGTTATACATAGTTTTTAAATCTGTTTCAAGGGAAACATCTTGAAAGCTTGTCTGGCTTTCCTTAATAGCTGCAGCCTCGTTAGGGTTGAACTGTAGTAGCACAGCTTTTATTTGTTGAAAATATTCAGCATAATAAAAAGCTGCTTTCAACCACGTTCCCCAACGTGTAAGAATCGGCTCTGGTGGTTCCGGAATACTAGGACACAGTGTGTGAAATGCTCGAAGCCATTTAGGAGATATGAGAAATACTTTTTTTTGTATTTACTATTAATAGGGGTACCTCTGGAAAACATTTTCGAATCGTTTCTGCTACAAGATGGAACAGATGCACTTTACACGTAACATGTAAAAACCTACAATCATCTCTTTGAACAAAACGGCCCACCAAACGCATTGTCGCAGCACCGTCCGTCACAAACATCAACACTTGACTTGTTGACAGTTCAAATTTTTCGAAAGTCTCCAACACCACCCGCGTAATTGTTTCGCCAGTACACGCAGTTAGTCTTTTGCTAGCTAGTAAAAGTGGAAATGTTCGTTTAACAGGGTCGAGTACACGTACTATAACATTTAAAATAGAATTCTTTATACAATCTGTCGTCTCGTCAACACATAACCACAGCCGTGTATTTTTTAATGCACATTTAATCCTATTTACAATGTCTTCACGAACACTTGGTACATATCTACGTAACGATGAACGACTTGGTAAATTCACCTGGGGATTGTATTTATTCCAGAACTCCCGAAATGCTGGTTTATCCAATATGTGCAGGGGAACATCACAGACAATCAGTATTAACAGTAAATCAAACATAAACTGAGGTTCGAAAGAAGACACGCCATTGTTTTTACTTTTATGCCGGTTACTATTGACATGAACTTTGCAGCCGTATTTATTCCAGCACATTAAGTCTTGATCACAAACTTTACAAATTATTTTACATCCATCATAGAATAAATCCGGAAATTCACCGATAAATTTATTCACTTTATCAGCGTACGGTCGATTTCTACTCTTTACGCTGAACATTATTTATTATTTATTAGTACTCTATGCATAGACCGACAGATAACAACTGAAGTGTGTCGTGTCATCGTCATGGTAAACAAGCGCGCGATGGCATTGGTATTGCGCCCGACCCTGAATCTACCATCGCTTGGCCAGGCTTAGTCATAATACGCATGAACATATTTACGCGGTGAAACTGACGTTTTATCGCTACCTCCCGATCCCTAGATAAGAATTACTATTTCCGGAAGCGGCTCTACTGAGGGAACCAGGAGGGCGCAGCCCCAAACAACAAGAAATTTCCAGGATATATGGACGCGACCATTTATGTACAGGGTATTCACGAAATATTTTATCCATATTAACTTTTTATTTTTTGTTTTAAGAAAAATGGTAAAGACAACATTTTAGGAAATTTTCATATCATCTCAACGCACTTGCCATAGAAAAAATTGAGTGTCGCATTTCAGAGACACATACCAAACTTGTGTTTTCTTTTTAATAAAGCACCCTTTGTATTTTTAGTTTTTTAATATCGACGCCTCCTCACGATTGCAACGATATGTATACATATTGTATATTTGCTACAACCATTTCTGACGACATTTTATATCACTGTAATCTCAAGAAATATGGGTCAAGGTCATTATTTTTAACAGCGATAGGAGTATTTGTTATTTTTGTCTGTGGTCGCATAAGAAAAATTTTGAGAAAATAATTATTGAGAATGTTAAAACTTTTAACCAAAAAATTTAATTCAAATGAAAATTGTGGCTCGTCGCTTTGCCCAAGAGTAAAATTATTATGAAATGAAAATAAATTAACTAACTAACGCTATTTTGAAAAATTTTAGAAAATTTTTAGGATACAATTTTACAAATTATTTTCCACCGTTCAATGCATTTATGCATGCATATAAACCACTGATTAAAAATATTCGCCCACTTTTCGTTCAGAATCTGTGCACATGCTTCCTCCCATATATTGTTTAATTGGTGGGGTACTTACAACGTACACACTTTACATACGGATAGGTGATCATGTAAAATTGTACGAATGGTTGGTGCATTGATGTTCAATTCTTCCTCTATCTGTTTATACGTAATATGTAGATTTTTTTTAATAAGTAGTCACGTCGCGACAACCCAGCTATTGTTATACATTAACCAATGCACAGTATAGTTAATAATGAAGACCCTACCTCGGTGCAGTGCTTGTTAAAGACTATACCTCCATACTACTTACTAGTATATTGCATTGTTACCTACCTCTATTTATTCTCACGAATTCCAAAAATTTCCTAGCGACCTACGTAATTTTGCATCCATTTTTTGGGATCTAGACCCGCCCCTATTGTTTTTAACCCTCTTCTGGTTACAATATCTGTATTTTATTTAGTAGAACGACATTATGTAAATTTGTACCACTCGGTACTAAATTACTCAGGTTATGGTCGCGGTCGTACTGATCAGGCGAAAAACCGGAAAAATTCCCAATTAGCTCTTGTAGGGTTACCTGTATAGGTTGCTTCAGCAATATGCAAAACCTGCCCTGCATATTGTTGCCCTAAATATTCACGTACAGCATGCGCTTTTTGTATATCCAAACTTGTAATATGAGGTGTCTAAAATATGTGGCTCTAATTTAAGTTTTCCTAGTGAGTCGGTATGGTATCAGTCCTGCCCTGGTTTAGGTAGCCAACTTATCAATAAGCCTGGCCAAGCGATGGTAGAATCAGGGTTGGGCGCAATATCAATGCCATCGCGCGCTTGTTTACGATGACGATGACACGACACATTTCAGTTGTTATCTGTCGGTCGATGCATAGAGTACTAATAAATAATAAATAATGTTGAGCGTAAAGAGTAGCAAACGATCGTACGCAGATAAAGTGAATAAATTTATTGGTGAATTTCCGGATTTATTCTATGATGGATGTAAAATAATTTGTAAAGTTTGTGATCAAGACTTCATGTGCTGGATGGAATAAATACGGCTGCAAATTCATGTCAATAGTAACCGGCATAAAAATTTAAAAAATGGCGTGTCTTCTTTGGAACCTCAGTTTATGTTTGATTTACTGTTAATGCTGATTGCCTGTGATGTTCCCCTGCGCATATTGGATAAACCAGTATTTCGGGAGTTCTGGAATAAATACAATCCCCAGGGGAATTTACCAAGTCGTTCATCGTTACGTAGATATGTACCAAGTGTTCGTGAAGATATTGTAAATAGGATTAAATGTGCATTAAAAAATACACGGCTGTGGTTATGTGTTGACGAGACGACAGATTGTAAAAAAAATTCTATTTTAAATGTTATAGTACGTGTACTCGACCCTGTTAAACCAACATTTCCACATTTACTAGCTAGCAAAAGACTAACTGCGTGTACTGGCGAAATAATTACGAGGGTGGTGTTGGAGACTTTCGAAAAATTTGAACTGCCAACAAGTCAGGTGTTGATGTTTGTGACCGACGGTGCTGCGACAATGCGTTTGGTGGGCCGTTTTCTTCAAAGAAATGATTGTAGGTTTTTACATGTTACGTGTAAAGTGCATGCGTTCCATCTTGTAGCAGAAGCGATTCGAAAATGTTTTCCAGAGGTAGATGCATTAATGGCAAATACAAAAAAAGTATTTCTCAAATCTCCTAACCGACTTCGAGCATTTCACACACTGTGTCCTGATATTCCGGAACCACCAGAGCCGATTCTTACACGTTGGGGAGCGTGGTTCAAGGCAGCTTTTTGTTATGCTGAATATTTTCAA
This sequence comes from Rhamnusium bicolor, assembly GCA_029963845.1. NCBI lineage: Eukaryota > Metazoa > Arthropoda > Insecta > Coleoptera > Cerambycidae > Rhamnusium > Rhamnusium bicolor. Next base: position 4,139,971 of record JANEYF010000851.1, on the reverse strand, counting down.
CAAATAAATGACGTGATACTACAGTTCAACTCTAACGAGGCTGCAGATATTAAGGAAAGCCAGACAAGCTTTCAAGATGTTTCCCTTGAAACAGATTTAAAAACTATATATAACAATTATAGAGGACTACACGACGCAATAGAAAAATTGCAAAATACTTCGTTGTCGTTAGTGGAATCGTTGCAAATAGTGGACGACGTAAATACACAGCTACAGACTATAAATGACGCAAAAAATAAGCCCGTTATTGAAAAATTCGAGAGTGTATTACGGAAAGATCCTGATTTTACCAAATTAAGACAAATTTGTGATGGTGCATCTACAGCTGCGTTAAGTGAGTTCACAGAGTGTTTTACTTATGCCTGTATTACTTCCGTAGATGTCCAACGGTCTTTTTCAAAATACGTATTTTTATAAAGTGTACCAGTATTACTAAAATTTATTTCCATTTATTTTATTTATTTATTTATTTATTATTAGTTATCACTTAGAAATACATAAAAAAGAATTTAAAGCGAACGAAATAGTACAAAAACATACATCACAATATATAAAATATTTTTGTTTTTATTATTGTACTTATTCAAGTATTATGATATGATGCATACCCAGTACGTCTCTGTAGGATTAATGACTTTGGCCAGGCTTACTTATCAAGTAATATTAAATTCAGTCGCAGGTTCAGTCGATGTTCAAAGTGTAACCCGCCGATACCCACAACGCTTAAAATTGCCAATTAGCAATAAATAACACGATTGCCGAGTTTTATCCTTTTACCTACAAAATGCACAATTTTGTTAAAATATCGACTTAATCCTCCACACTATTTGTGTTTTAAGATAGTACACCTGTTTATGGAAAACATTAAAAAAATGCCTCATGTAAATTAGCTAAGATATTGATTCAGTCCATACTCCATGTCTCAAGAAATGACTAAAACTTTTTTTTGTCAATAACTGTCGGTAGTCGTCAATACTCAAGTAATGTCTTTACAACTAGTTAAAATGTTCTAAATGGACATATATATTCCATTAACGAGTTATTCATGTAAATATTTCCATCATTAGAAATAGATTGAGATTGGCCTTGAACGTATTGAATATTGAGTCAGTCGAGCAAATTATGTATAAAGAAACCATTAAACCAGTTGCAAATGGGTGATCGAACGTACTAAAGGCACCGTAGCCAGAGAAAACTTTATAGCATTGGAATTTACTTAAACTAAAACACTTTAAAACGAGTGGATGGCGAAGCGTAAGAAAGAACAGTGTTGGTCAAATAGACAAAATACCTTTAGTGTTTGATCAACTAGAAAATCATCTATCTTGAGGTGATTGTGTTTCACAGCGGCATATTTCAGTGTCTAGTTACCTTCTACAAAAATAAATCAAAGGGCAAAAAGGACCAACACATATGTCACGAAACAAAAGCTTTTGTTAAGCCTAAGGGTTCCCTTATATAGCTATTATTTCCAAATTTGCCCTGAACTTGTTGAATGTGGATGCGTAATAAAATCAGCCGTGAAAAAAATAAAAGCTCTTTTTCTTTGAGGAGTAATTCCAAGAATTTTTATTAGTACAGTTCCGATGTAAAGTTTATGAGACCTTCGTAAGAACAAACTCCTGTTTTAATCTGAAATTCTTTTACTTAAAAAACGGTATTGTAACTTTTTACTTTATAAGTAAGACAACTTTTAAATTCAAAGTGTTACACGTAATAAACGGACTATTTGAAATTTTACATGTAACCCATTATTATTATTACTTTAAAACATTTTATTCCGATTAACCACTTAAACTGAATGTAATTTAAGGTTACCATGTTCAATGTTTGTAATGATATCCAAGGATTCCATCATTTGACCCTTTCACATTTATACAGGGTATTAAAAATGAATCTAAAATAAAAACACTGAAAATAATACCTAAATAATGTACCAAACTCATAATCCTCTTACTTTATTTAATTGAAGGTTAAATAAAATTGCCACACACTTCTTGATGGTTTATAAAGAGAAAATGATTAAGCTTTGATTGCGATTACCCATTAGTAAAAGATTTTTAACAAATAAATAGAAATCCTTTTTGAGGTCGTCGCATATACCATTCGCAGACCGGTTTCTGTTTTTTGTCTTCATTAATGCGAAGCAGGTATACGCAACGACGACAAGGAGGGTTTAAGGATCATGTCTCTACGTGCAAGCAGAGTACCAACAAGTCGATGGTAACTCTATCTACAATATGTCAATTTATTTGTACTGAAGTTGAATCCAGGATAAATACAATCATGCTCGCAAAAAAACTAAAGAATTCCTCCAACTTAGCAAACCACAGTTAAGGAGAAATAACAGGCCTTCTCACAGGTCACTGTCCATCCATGGGAAATGGATCCTTTCATTAAATAAAAAAAATCGACCGAAATGTCAGATATTGAACCTTCTGCTTAGAGTTTATTGGTTTGATTAAAGGATGAAGTAATGAGAATAACATATTAATAAAATGATAAATGACTAGTGTAGTAATGTTACATTTAAACAAAATTATACTACCAGAAAAAATATGTAAAATGTTTTCTTCATTAGTGTTTTATTAATAGTCTAGATGAAATAGATCAAAAAATAAAAGGTAAAGAAAGTTCACCTGGAATAGTTTTCTTTTCGTAGGTTATTTTATTTCAAATTAAGTATCCAAATACATCCCTTGTATAAGGTCTTGTGCCTCCCAACTCAAATTTTTAAGGGGAAAACTGAAATTTTCTTAAAAAAACTATTCTCTCGTTGTCTATCACTTTTATGAAAAAACATGAAGTCAAAAGTTTTTCTAAATTGATTTTCTTATTGAAGTATGAGGTTTTAAACATTTTTTAGTTAATTTACAAATTTAATAAATAAAAAGATATTTTTCAAAATATTACATTTGTTTGTATTGCACTCTAAGTAGGTTTATCAATAGTCAAAGCTAGCATAAGAGTGTCCTGAAAATTGCGGGTGGGATAAGATAATGGTTTATATCCTACATCCTTGGAAAGTAATCCAGTACCAGACGATGTTCTAAAAATCATTGCCTGAAAGTGCTCAAAATATTATGGACCAACGTGGTTGCAGGAAGGCTGGACTGCGATGCTCTATAATGTGCGGAGTATGTACTGGTAAAGATTGTGAAAATAGTATCAACTTTAATGAACCTGATGACCTAACAGCCTTAGGTGTAATTGAGGATTTAGAAAGTAATATTGATAGGTTTGTTGAAGATGAATCGCATGTTACGGAAGATGATAATGAAAGGTCTGAAAATTATAATGGTTCGAAGATGTATGAGAGTTCTGATGAAAATTACACCGAGAGTCCAAAAAAAAAAAATTCGTAATAAAAATACATAATAAAAATTAGCCATTTGAAATGTATTTTACTATTTAATAAACAGTATTTCTTACATTTTCTTCTCTATTTTTATTGCGTAATTTATCCTCTTTATGTTTCTATTAGAATTTGACGTTAAACATCTATTTCAATTTATTAGGTACATGACGATATTCCTAATATTTATTACAAAATATTACATATAAAGAAAAAATAGGTTTTACTTGACTTTCGTTCATATATTACTATTAAAAAAAATACTAATAAAAAATTGCATTTTTTTTTATTTTGTATTTATTATATTTGTAAATTAACTAAAAATAATTTTAAAATTTAACACGATTATTTCGATAAAAAATTCAGTTTAGAAAAACTTTTAACTCAACATTTTTTTATGAAAAAATTGATACACAACGAATTATTAAGGGGTTTTTAAGAAAGTTTCAATTTTATCCTTAAAACGGGATGGGAGGGAGGTTGGCGCAGAGGACCTTTTGTTCGGGATGTTTTTGAATATTTAATTTGACACAAAAACTATTCTGGGTAAACTTTCATTGCGTCTTTGTATTGCTACTAGTCTGTAGTCTGTAATAGTTTTTTAATTTTATTTATAGTTGTTACAGATCACTTTTTTTTGATAATTTAGCATCCGCTAGGCTAATTGAGTTGAAAACCTAATCAAACCTAAGTTTCGTTGACGTAAGCATTTATTTTATATATATGTATATGCAAAATAAATGTTGTAAGTCGTTTCAATCTGGAAAAATCACGCCCAAGCTATTTTCATACAAACATACCTACGGATATGGTGTCACTCTGTCACTGAAGTAAATGTTAAAAAATTATTACCTACTTCTAATCTGTTAGTTTTGCTCGTTGTATACGTGCAAAAAATTGATTAACTTTATTTAGTTTTCAATTAAGTATTTCTGTTACAATAGAAATTGTAAAATAGCACATTGTCGCGGCACCAGATTACGAGTATTTTATTTCCCAATTAGTGCAATGTTTGTACGTAACTCTATCGTCCTAAAAAAATTCTGCCGCTCGTTCAATTTACATGGAATTCGAATTCGATTATGTTTATTTTCGGGAGGCACTCGTAACATCCAGTTGTGCGGTATAAACTATTTTAAAAATTATGTTTTGAATTTTTTTCTATATTCAGTTTTCCACACGTAAATTTAATCATATTATTCATGTTGCAGTTAACATTAATTTAGAATTCTGTGAAAAAACCACGACAAAAATCGTTATAAATTAGAAAGTTATCACCAGGGTTCGGAATTGTATTCCATTTTTCAGAGCTGGCACTTATAAAACAAATGTAGATAATAATAAACACGCCACATAAAAATCCATCAGGTGTGTTTATTCATATACCTGTAACATATTTAATCAGTGGAACCAAGATAGAGGCAGAGAGTTGCGCTACTGTGCGGGAATGAAGGACTTTCCCGTATACAATCATATCTGGCTTGGCAGTTTGTCCTCTGGTGATGTTAGTGGCCTAGTAGTAGACTAGTAATCGTAGCAATCTGAAAGTATACGAGTAAGTGCGTGATGGTCTTTGTCGCATAAAACGCTCTTAGCACTGAATTGTGCATAAATTGTTTGTACATACAAAAAATGATTGAAAACTGTAATGGCAATAATTATAGAGATTTCTAGAAAAAATAATAAAATAATTATTGCGTAAATATTACATAAGCATCCTTTCAAACCTAACATGTATTGGAAGTGTTTCATTTATTATCTATCTAAAACCTTGAACCATGAAGTTTCATAAATAATAAGTACTGTGTCATTCGCATAAGAGATTTTACCAGTTGTATTAAGATTAGTTAAATGGTTTATTATATGCATATTGAAAAAAAAAGGGCCCAAAACCGTACTTTGCGGTACTTTTCCTTTTATATCGAATTTTAATTTATGTTATATTTTTTCATATAATTTAAAAAATTTTATGTTCTGGGACCACTTAAATCTGTGATGGAATGTCACAAAAATTCTCAGGGTCAAATAGTCAACGTATATGAAGGCAGATGCTGACATTTTATGTTTATACCTATAATCCAAGTAAATTCAACCTTAATTAGCAATTGGTTAGTTAATCAAGTGTCACAAACCCTAAAATAGTGTTCAAAAATTTTATTAATTTATTGATATTTCTACATTCTCAAACTTTTTTTGGCTTAGATAACCATTTTGATGAAAATATAATTTATCATTAGAGTTGGCAAAAATGCGCCGCAGGACATAAGTGACGCATCATAATAAAAAAATTAACTAGTAATAAAAGCAATAAACTGTTACAATTTATAACAATGTATGCACAACTTACCCTCTTAACTAGCTTGGTTATCACAAACTGGAAAAGATCTGTAAAAACTTGAGCAGTATCATGTATGTTTCTATGGTTGTCTCCGAGATTAATGTTCGATGTGGTGAAAACATTTGTTGATATTTTGAGAACAACCGTTCGACACCTATTGATGTAATATAAGCATACTTAAAACTCATTTAACGCTTCTGCAGATGCACCATCAGTACCATCACAAAATTGACTTAATCTGGTAAAACCGGTCTCTTACTTTAACACGCGTGCGAACTTTTCTCCAACGGGCTCATTTTTTTGCATTACCTGCCTATAGAATGTAGCAGTCGATTTACTTCGTCCACTATTTGCAGTGACTCCGCTAACGACAACGCACTGTTTTGTAAGTTTTGTATGGCGTCATGTTTATAGATAGTTCTTCTGAATAGTTTTTAAAGCTGTTTCAACAGAACCATCTTCAAATTTTGTCTGGCTTTCCTTAATGTCTGCAGCCTTATCTGAATTGAATTGTAGTATCATAGCTTTTCTTTGTTGTAAATATTCAGCATAATAAAAAGCTGCCTTCAACCATGTTCCCCAACGTGTAAGAATCGGCTGTGGTGGTTTGGGAATACCGGGACACTTGCTATGAAATGAGCGAAGACGTTTAGGAGATTTAAGAAAGACTTTTTTTGTACTTGCTATTAATGCATCTAAATCTGGAAAACCTTGTCGAATAGTTTCGGCCGCAAAGTGTAAAGCATGTACTTTACACGTAATATGTACCCACCTACAACCGTGTTCTTGAAGAGAACGGCCTACCATACGCATTGTCGCGGCCCCGTCAATTACAAACATCAACAACATCTCTTTGATAGGGCAAATTTTTCTAACATCTCCAGCACCAACCGCGTAATTGTTTGGCTATTACACTCAATTAGTCTTTTGCTAGCTAGTTCTCTATAATTGTTATAAATAGTTTTTAAATCTGTTTCAAGGGAAACATCTTGACAGCTTGTCTGGCTTTCCTTAATAGCTGCAGCCTCGTTAGGGTTGAACTGTAGTATTACAGCTTTTATTTCTTGAAAATATTCAGCATAATAAGAAGCTGCCTTCAACCACGTTCCCCAACGTGTAAGAATCGGCTCTGGTGGTTCCGGAATACCAGGACACAGTGTGTGAAATGCTCGAAGCCGTTTAGGAGATTTGAGAAATACTTTTTTTGTATTTGCTATTAATGCATCTACCTCTGGAAAATATTTTCGAATCGTTTCTGCTACAAGATGGAATGCATGCACTTTACCCGTAACATGTAGAAACCCACAATCGTCTCTTTGAAGAAAATGGCCCACCAAACGCATTGTCGCAGCACCGTTGGTCACAAACATCAATACTTGACTTGTTGACAGTTCAAATTTTTCGAAAGTCTCCAACACCACCCGCGTAATTTTTTCGCCAGTACACGCAGTTAGTCTTTTGCTAGCTAGTAAAAGTGGAATTGTCGGTTTAAAAGGGTCCAGTACACGTACTATAACATTTAAAATTGAATTTTTTTTACAATCGGTCATCTCGTCAACACATAATCACAGCCTTGTGTTTTTTAGTACGCATTTGATCTTATTTACAATGTCTTCTCTTACATTTGGTATATCACTACACAACGCTGTGCGACTTGGTAACGTCACACTTATTCCAAAACTTCTGAAATGCTTGTTTATCGAGTATAAGCAGCGGAACATCACAGGCAATCAGCATTAAGAATAAATCGAACATAAACTGTGTTGTCAAAGGCACGTCATTTTTTTTAGTTTTATGTTACACAGAATTTACGTGACGTTTACAATCACGTTTGTCCCAGCACATCAGGTCTATCTCGCACACCTTACAAATTATTATAGCACCATTGTAGAATAAATCCGCGAATTCTTTGATAAATTTATTCACTTTGTCAGCGTGTGGCCGTTTTTTACCCTTGGGCAGGTCTAACATACTTTATTATTAAATTAAAATCAAGAATAAAATACAACAAATAAAATTACCAACAATACAACGGAGAGGAATAAATTACGTTGTACACATCACGAGACATAACAATAGACTAAAATCAAATGTTTTTGCTAAAATAGTAAACAAGTCTCACTTACAGATTTGGGTATTTCTCTACCTGGCACCGCCCGTGCCTTGCGGACCAATTTGCCAACTCCATTTATCATTTAAGCCGTAAATGGAGTAGTTATTCCATTAGTAACGTGTGTAGTCCAGTTGCTTACTGGGCGGTTGAAACGGAATTGAGTCTAAATTCATAAATTATATCGACATAATTATATTTTTCAAAGAACCATGGAATGCCATAGATTCAGTTGCAATAAATATGCCATTAGAAACATTTGTACCTATTTAAGGGTCGGTCTCTTCACCTTTGGGTATGTTACTGTTAACTAACTAAATGATTAGAATGTGAATGTATTGATAAATAGAATGTTGAAGTAAAACCAATTCTTATTTACCCATAGGTGAAAAGACATACCCTAAGTGTGTTCTAAATAACACTAATCGATACGATTTTCTATGCAGCAATCGTGTAAGAAATAAATAAAAATTATAACACGTTGATGGTAAACTGCTTGTACCCCGTATAAATTTAAGAGATGCACTTCAAATTACTCTTTTATTCCTTTATGTATTATGTACTTATTGTGTGTAGTAGTAGTAGTAGCTACTTATTTTACTAGGCAAGTAGGCCACAATGGGCCCTTTTTACCTAGGGACCTACAGTTTAGCGTGGACTCCGAACCACGGTCTTCGACTGTCAACTAACCCACCGCCTGGGCCTGCCCGCCTACACCGCTAGCAGAGTGGCAAACCTCCTGGGTAGGTCTCTTCGACCCTCCACCCGGGCTCGCCTCTCCGCCTGCATCAGGCTAGCGGCCTTCCCGGGATTGTCTGTTGACAACCTACCGACTGTTAGACGAGCTATCGTTCATCCATTCAATTGCCGGACTCGATCAGTGCTGCTTAACTTCACTGATCGAATATCGGAAATTAAACGGATGTCCATACCTCATCCCCATACTTATTGTGTGTAACTTTATATAACTTATTTTACGAGTTTACACGCAGTAATTCAATTAAAATTAGGTGTAGCATTATATAAATGTCGAATATCTGTCTTATTTAGTACTGTGTTGTGCATTTACTAAATTTAGTAAAAGTCAAACAAAATTTCAATATGAGGCAAAAGCTTTTGTGAAGTTATAAAAGGTATTTGTTTACTTGAAAAATATTAATTTATAAATTTAAGCTGGAAATAAATTTCCTGTGATCGAGGAAGTTGAATTTATAAAGACAACGTCCCGATTAAAGATTTTACTTCCGAAATGTTTTATATGAAATACGATACAGCTTTAAAAATTATGCAGAAAGAAAGTAGCAAAGAAAGTAAGTTGATTATAAACAAATATTTCAACTTACATACACAAGTAAAATATGAAGGTTTTATTATTTTATGAAGAATTTTACTTTGGGATTCATCAGAGACGGATTTACATACAATAGCGCCCTAAGCACATTTACGGCGTCCCAATAAATAAAATTTTTCAGTAATTTATAAACATATTTACTGTGTGTTTAATTTTGATACTCTGTAATTATGTTATTTTTTTTCTTTTTCTTTCTTGGGGCTTACTAACACATGCATAATTCGTGGTTATCTACAACATACAGCTAATAATAGCTAGTTACCCAGTACGACTCTGGAAAAATAGGCCTCTGCGCTTGTGACTTTACGTCAAAAGATTAATCAGAGGGTGCTTTTTGACAACTAATATGAGACAAAAAATTAATAATATAGTTCCCCAACGTGTCGGAAACGAATCTGTTTTCTTTTTTCAAAGTTTTCTATTTATCTTTTTGTAGAAATATGTGAAGCGTGAAACACAAATTATTTGTGTATATAATATCTATAGATACTTAGATGGAATAGTTTATACTTGAAAATTATACAATATTTATTTTGTTCAATTCATCTTTTAACATCGGTTACCACGTTGGACCAAAATCTACAGAGCAATAGGATAAATATTTTCCTTCATTCAGTAATATTATTACCGATTCCTTAATTTTTCTTTTTTTGGTGTCCGCTTCCTTTGTTGTACCTAAATCCAGTTTATTCTTCGTCCATTTTCTAAGCGCAGTTCGATTTTTAATTTCATGCTCCTTAATATAATTTTTATGCTCACCTAACCTTACAATGAGAGGTCTGGATGACTCTCCCACATAATTTTTATTACTGTACACTCATTCGGAATACTGTATATACAGTTTTTTGAACTCACAATTTACTGGTTTTGGTTTTGTTAAAATGGATATTAAAGTATTACTCGCTTGGAACACTATCCTAACATGAAACTTATCTCTAAGCCTGGCCAAGGTCATTAATCCTACAGAGACGTACTGGGTATGCATCATATCATAATACTTGAATAAGTACAATAATAAAAACAAAAATATTTTTTATATATTGTGATGTATGTTTTTGTACTATTTCGTTCGTTTTAAATTCTTTTTTATGTATTTCCTTATATTTTGTAAGCTTAGTGCTGCACATTATTATTAAACTGTTAAATGACGTTCACACATGTACATTGTATATCTAAGTGATAACTAATAATAAATAAATAAATAAATAAATAAAATAAATGGAAATAAATTTTATTAATACTGGTACACTTTATAAAAATATGTACAAAACTCACTTTCTTAAGCAGATTTATGAAGTAGCTTGGTTATCGTTATCACAAACTGGAGCACTTCTATAATTACTGTGTAGCATCAGATATGTTTCTACAGTTGTCTCAGTAAGCGATGTTCGCTGTGGTGAAAAAACATCTACGGAAGTAATACAGACATAAGTAAAGCACTCTGTGAACTCACTTAATGCAGCTGTAGATGCACCATCACAAATTAGTCTTAATTTGGTAAAATCAAGATCTTTCCGTAATACACTCTCGAATTTTTCAATAACGGGCTTATTTTTTGCTTCATTTATAGTCTGTAGCTGTGTATTTACGTCGACAACGAAGTATTTTGCATTTTTTCTATTACGTCGTGTAGTCCTCTATAATTGTTATAAATAGTTTTTAAATCTGTTTCAAGGGAAACATCTTGAAAGCTTGTCTGGCTTTCCTTAATAGCTGCAGCCTCGTTAGGGTTGAACTGTAGTATCACAGCTTTTATTTGTTGAAAATATTCAGCATAATAAAAAGCTGGCTTCAACCACGTTCCCCAACGTGTAAGAATCGGCTCTGGTGGTTCCGGAATACCTGTGTCCTGGTATTCCGGAACCACCAGTGTACAAAATGCTCGAAGCCGTTTAGGGAATTGAGAAATACTTTTTTTTGTATTTGCTATTAATGCATCTACCTCTGGAAAATATTTTCGAATAGTTTCTGCTACAAAATGGAACGTATGCACTTTACACGTAACATGTAAAAACCTACAATCGTCTCTTTGAAGAAAACGGCCCACCAAACGCATTGTCGCAGCATCGTCGGTCACAAACATCAACACTTGACTTTCGAAAGTCTCCAACACCACCCACGTAATTGTTTCGCCAGTACACGCAGTTAGTCTTTTGATAGCTAGCAAAAGTAAAAATGTTGGTTTAACAGGGTCGAGTACACGGACTATAACATTTAAAATAGAATTTTTTTTACAATCTGTCGTCTCGTCAACCCATAACCATAGCCGTGTATTTTCTAATGCACATTTAATCCTATTTACAATGTCTTCACGAACACTTGGTACATATCTACGTAACGATGAACGACTTAGTAAATTCATCTGGGGATTGTATTTATTCCAGAACTCCCGAAATGCTGGTTTATCCAATATGCGCAGGGGAACATCATAGACAATCAGCATTAACAGTAAATCAAACATAAGCTGAGGATCCAAAGAAGACACGCCATTTTTTTATTTTTATGCCGGTTATTATTGACATGAATTTTACAGCCGTATTTATTCCAGCACATTAAGTCTTGATCACAAACTTTACAAATTATTTTACATCCATCATAGAATAAATCCGGAAATTCACCGATAAATGTATTCACTTTATCAGCGTACGGTCGTTTTCTACTCTTTACGCTCAACATTATTTATTATTTATTAGTACTCTATGCATCGACCGACAGATAACAACTAAAGGGTGTCGTGTCATCATCATCGTAAACAAGCGCGATGGCATTGGTATTGCGCCCGACCCTGAATCTACCATCGCTTGGCAAGGTTTGCTTATCTCCAACACGACGTAGTTTTTCAGATAAACCTTGTACATAAGGAATTATTGGTGTCACATTAAATTTGGTGAATGTGGTTCCACCAGAAATGACATAATCAATAAAAGAAGAAAAAAGTGCATTTACAGTATTCCGTGTGAGTGTAATAAACATTATGTGGGAGAGTCATCTAGACATTGTGTTAGGTGAGAATAACAATTATATTAGGTAAGGTGAAATTGAATATTCGCGAACATGCTTGGGGAAATGCATGTAGAATAAACATTATGTGGGTGGGTCACATTCAATTGGTAAATGTGGTACTATCAGAAGAGATATACTAGGCTTTGGCCTCATAGGCTTATACGTAAATCCACCATTGAATCTCATTACTATATTTACTTGATAGAAATAGTTAGAACATACCATGTGACACAAAATGAAGCCAAAACATCAAATAATGTTGTAAAAAAAGAAAGTAAGTAAAATGGTAAATCCGGAACGATTTTAGAGTAAGTTGAATTAACGTTCTAAATACACAAGACTCCTAAAATAATTAATATATGGAATTACTTTAATATCCGAAATAAATATGTTTATATATTTAAATGTTTTTATTCGTTTTCATAGAGATTACTGTTTTAAAAGACATATTTGTGATATTTTGAATTCAAACTGCAATATTTTATTCAATATGAAAGACAATGAATGACATTTTATTATATATAACGCAGAAATCAAAAAAAAATCTTTTCTTGACCGTTAATATCAAATAATATCTGACAGTTTTTTTTTTTTTTGGAGATCTCGGTCAAGTATAACTAATTTTATTATTTTTTTTCTAACGTTTCGGTTTATTACACCATCATCCGAGAACTACAATTAATATAATATTTTAAAAACATAGTTATGGTTATTTTACATTATAATTTACTTACACTATTAATTATTAGATATTTGTTTTAAATTTTGTTACATGTTATTGGATTGTCTGTTTTAACGCAACTGAAATATTTTAACATGGTTTATAGGCTCTTAATGTAAATAATTAATTATCAGCGTCCCTCGATACTATCAATTCATGTCATATATTTTAATAATTTCTTCTTACTGATATTGACATTTTTGTAACTAAATTAGACATTTCAAATGTCAAACTGCTAAATTTACCCAAACTCCATTATATGAGGTCAAATGTGTAAAAAAAATTCAATTTACATCAGCTTTATTTAAGTAATTGGAAAATATATTTTATTAGCTTGATATAGAAGAAAAGTGGGCTATTCTTTTGACTAGACCAACTTATCTTTATGTATTTTGACACGCTGATTTCGAATCAGGAGTCAGAATTGCTTCATCACCCTCCAGTTTTTTTAATTGTGGTTTTCCAAAATTAAAAAAAAAACTGGACAGTGATGGAGCAATTCTGACTCCGGATTCGAATTCAGCGCGATGCAAATACATGAAGATAAGTTGGTCTGATCAAAAGAACAGCCCATTTTTTTGTGTGCCTGTGAATCTTTCAAGAATATATTTTTTTGTAAAGACAAATACAAAAAAGTTTGGGTCCCGTGAACCTCCTTTCAGCTGGCCAATTTTGTTCATCACCGAATTTTTCATTGTCTTTGGTCTTGAGAACATATGTACCAAATTTGAAAGCTTTATCTCAAAAACTGTGGCTGCTATCACAATACTACAGACATGCAGACAGACTTTTTCCATAAAGTTGTTTTTTGAAATGAGAAATGCAATAAAAATTTTTTTAATTCTTTTCCCCAAAATTGTACCTTTTTTCTTTTTTCATTCATTATGTCTCTTCTAGTGGTACCATATTCACCAAATTTAATGTGTTACCTAAAATGTTGTTGAAAATCTTAATTGCCATATTTCCCAAATTTGACAATTAGTATTTTTTGAGATATCTCGGCCACACACATCCATTTACACACATGCACACACACATCCACATACACACACGAATCGACAGACATCATTTAGAAAATAGTCAGAATGGATTCGGGAGGGTTCAAAACGTATATATCAATCAAAATCTCGAGGTCGAAAAAAATCACGATTACTATACTTCCTTTTATTAGGTAAAAGAAAGTAAAACGTTGAGGTAATTTCTGATTAAACCGGATGGAAAAAATATGTATGTGATATACCAAAGATGCATAATAATTGAAGTTAAATATCGACTTGTCTGAGGTTTTTTTTCGATAACCTCGTATCAACGGAAAAAATTAATTTTTGCCATGCTTTCCTTACTCACTGTATATTATATTCCAACACTTCACACTTTTTCTATACTTTGAAGCGAAATTTCGTAATCCAATACAAATTAACATTTAGGGCATTAATTAGTTAGTTAAAATGGGAGTTAGCCGATTCATGTTTAGTAATTAAGTTTTTCATACATATTTCATTAATTACTCTACATTTTTTTAGGATGTGCTTAATGTGTGTATAACTCTTTATTGCTAATTTAAATTAATTTTTATTTGAAACTTACAACAAAATTTAATTAATATATTTCTTTCTTGAGGTGAAAATACAAACTAGTTGTTAACTGTCCTCGATTGTTGCCATCTAAATAATCATTTATTTATTTATAATAAAATACTCAACGGGTTAAGTACCCAGTTAGAAGTAAGGCTGGGAATCGAATAGGAATAATTCGAGTATTCGAATATTCGAGTATTCGAATACGAATTATTCTAATGGGAAATTATTCGAATACTCGAATATTCGAATACTCGAATACTCAAATATTCGAATAAATTCGAGTATTCGAATATTCGATTATATCTGAGTAAATTTGAATATTAAAATATATTATTAAATTATGTACGAATAGGTATGCAGTATGCGTCCAACCAAAGTAGATAGATAGTAGGTATAGGTAGGTACCTATACTAAAATCCAAATATATAAATAGACCACAATAGTGCACGTTTTACTCTCAGTCAAACTATTCCAACTCTTTCTCGCCTCGACCTTATTCTTACTGTACTAAGTCAGGGGTTAAAATTAAATTTTAAATTTTAGAAAACCTGTAAATATTTAACTATTGCCTTTTCATGTATTTGTTTTACCTTCACAATCTGCGTCTTTTTTAAAAACATTCTAATTTTAGAGCACTTCTATTTTCTTCGAAAAGGAAAAATAGTTATGACACAGAAGTATAATAAACTAGCTCTATTTTCGTTTTATTTAAGCTTCAATAGTTAAATGTGATCAATAGCGCCTCAATCCTAAAATAAAATACTAACTAAATAATTCTGACCCTTAAAGCACATGTACAGGAGACATACCCTATTGTGGGTATGGAAAGCAAATCAAATTGCTGCTTAGTGGTTTACGTCATGACTATTATTGTGGTCTATCCAACCAAATACTCAAATAGAGTATTCACTAGTATTCAGTGCTATACCTATTAATAATGAATATTCGAGGATTCGGATTATTCGGATACCTATTCGAATAATTCGGATTATTCGAGTATTCGAATATTCGAATAGGTATTCGAATAAGTCGAATAATTCGAATATTCGAATATTTTTTCGAACGAATATTCGAATACTAAAATCTGGAAAATTCCCAGCCTTAGTTAGAAGATAAGTTTACACAGTAAAATAGCAAAAGCGGAGGAAATTGTAACAATGAGGGAGAAAAATAAATAAATATTTATAAACAGTTACATAAAAATGGCGTAAATAAACATACACTACAAAATTAGACAAAAAAACAATCTATGAATATTTTGTGTTATTAATACCCTGTAGAGCAAGGGCAGTGAGTATAATGGCAGCTGTAATTATTTGATTTGTATTCATACGATATACATCTCACTAGTATACAAATTAATTAATATGTTGTATTCCGTTAATTAGCACTTGGTCAATTAATTTTAATATGCCTTATTGTTACTATGGTTTTCCTAGGTACATTAGAATTGTTATTTTTAATAATATCATATTATAATATAATATAACTAATGATAATTACCTCTTTATGACATCCAAAAAAAAGTAATAATAAATTAATTGATCGCTGAATTCATCACAGTAGTGACCTAAAATTATATTTGATATTTATACAAGCCATATGAAATTGTTCACATAATTACAACTGCAATTTCGGGCAACATTTTATAAAAAGTAGGTATATTTACGTATACAAACAAAAAAAATATTGCAAACGTTATTTAAGTTCATAATAAAAAATTGCGTGCTTGATGATATTTTTCTAATGTTCGTGTATTCGCATAATTTGTAAATATCCTAATCTTGGTTTTACAAAACAAGCGTTTATTATTACACGTACATTAAATTCCCAGAAGCCCCCAGGTAACATTTTCAATTTGAATAGTTTGAAATAAAAACAAAATTAGCATATGTTATCTATGATTATTTGTTAATAAATATTATGGCATTTATAAATTCGTGTCAAATGAAATTAGTTTCGAGTTTTTAAGGAATCATTGTGAAGTGTTTTTTTTTTATTTTTATTTATTGGTGACTTAATTTAGTACGTAATTTTGATAAGAAATTGAATGTATGTAACCATATATTCTATTCTAACCTAACCTAATCCAATCTACTCTACTCAACTCTATTATATCGTCGGCGATCTGGCAAATACTCCTATCTTTCAATTTTATGGACTTTTGAGTTCAATACGTTAAATACGATACAATTACTTACTGCGCAGGTTTATGTAAACTAAAATTATACAAAATTTCTGAAACGTAATATGCAGTAATGAAATGTCAAAGCTCATGTCTGAATAGCTCATGAAATAAGACGTAATGTTTCTTGCCTTTCTTAGAAAATTATAACCTTTTCAGATAGGAGTATTTGCCAGATCGCTAAAGATATTCTATTCTATTCTTAATAATAATAATAACAATATTACAATATACTGTAATATTATTATACTCATTTAACAAGTTTTTTAAGCATCGAAAGACGTAATGTTTACCTCATTTTTACTTTCACATATATCTATCCATACTATTAAAGAAAGTATTGGCGTTGTGAGGAAAACCATGCCATCTGTGTGTCGCTGGTCATTTGTTGTGGCCGCATTTTCTCCAACACGTCTCAACGTAGAAAACTGAAATATTACGTATAATATCTGCGACGTTCAAGGACAAGCGCTATTAAATATCTGTGAAATTGGTACACCAGGGTTAAACATTTTTTTGCGTCAAATCAAAAAATGATTCAAATAAAAATTGTTCAGAATAAGTAAATGTGTCGGAAAGAACAATATTTCTCGTAATAATAAACCGTCGATGAGAAAAATTCAATTAAAAAATAAAGTCGGTCTCGGCAGTACTTCCTCATCTTTTCCAATTTGAAATGAATGAAAAATAAATTATTTTATTTCATTTATTTCATTCATTTAATTTATCTCATTTGTCTCATTTGTCTCATTTGGCTGATTTGTGTCATTTGTCTCATTTGTCACGTTTGTCCCATTAATCTCATTTGTCTCATTTTTAATTTATCTCATTTATTGCATTTACCTCATTTACTTTTTTAACACGCTTTTATTAGCTTCACTTGTATGTTTGTTTGCTTGCTTGTTTGTTTGCTTGTTTGTTTCTTTGCTTGTTTGTTTGTAACCGACTCTTTGGACTCGATTTTGACCCACTTTAAACGGACAGATTTAATTGAAACTTTGTACACTTACGAAGAACCGGTAACAATACAATAATTTGATAAGTTTATATCATTATCCTGATCAGGATCGCCAGTCCTTTCCTCACGTATCCTCTGCGTGAGAGCAAGAGGCTTAATATTGTAAGCATATTCCGTGATTCTCAGTTCGGTCGTTGGCCGAGCGGGCAAGTCTTAATCGACGCGAAACGACCGACTCCTCGGGCGTGAGTTCAAATCCCATGGCTGAAATAGAAAAATATTTTTTTTTCAGAAATATCTGTTGGATCGTAATATGTTATAATATCAGCATCAATAAGCAATATAAATATAGTTTAAAAAAAACTACAAAACACGCTTTCATAGCACATCAAACTAAAAAGTGAAAAATAAATATAGATTAAAAAAACTAAAAAACACGCTTTTAAAGCACATCAAACTAAAAAGTGAAAAATAATTATTAATATAAACTGAAAACAATAATGAACGAAAAATACTAGTATTATTGTGAAAAAAGCGTGGGGCGCTTTGTGCCATATTTTTCGTATATCGAGCAACCCACACTTTTTTCACAATAATACTAGTATTTTTCGTTCATTATTGTTTTCAGTTTATATTAATAATTATTTTTCACTTTTTTAGTTTGATGTGCTTTAAAAGCGTGTTTTTTAGTTTTTTTAAACTATATTTATTACTTATCTTATTTATTTTGTGTATTTTGTTCATTTTAATTATTTTATATAAACAAACAAAATAAATGGGAATGATATTTTCAATTAAGAAGTATCATCTAGAATCATCTAGCTGCGACCGATTTTTTTTGTACGGTCTGCGTCATAAAATATTTCGAGATCATCAGTATGAATCTGAAAAATATCCGTTTTGTTAAACTAGTGATTAATAATTAGAAATGGATTCTTCTGAAAACAGGACATAAGGTAATTAGTAATTTTCAATGATTTATTTGATTGTCCATATTTTGCTTAATACTTTCAAAATACAACCAGTGGACATATAATATTGGATTCCATGCACAAAAAGGCTGTGAAGATAAATAGGAAAAAATTTAAAACACATGACATCAATATTAGCCACAAAGGATATAACTTATTAAAATTTAATTTCAGTAAACTAAACAGTAAAATCACAACCCTAAAAAACCATGTAGTATTCGAAATACTGTGCAAAGTACACATAGGATAAACTTCCCAATATGTAGAGAAAATAATTAATATCATAAATAAGATTAAATCAATAAAACATCAGTCACCAAACACACACAGACAACAAAACATGACAAGACAAAAATACTAGCTAGAGAAAATTACACAAAAGAACGATAAATCCTAGAAATGACTAAAATAAGAAAGATACAATAAATGGGAAAACAGATACGCAAAATTTAAACAAAATGTACAGTTACTTTTAATGGTAGAAAAGGCAAGAAATTGAGAATCATAAACCATGAAAAGTAACTTGTTTCAATTTAAAATTAATATTAATAAGGTAATTTTCGCAGTTCATAATATTTGATAATTAATAATATTTAGTATAAGGGAGTAATAATATAGTTTTTAGTAATAAAGGAGTAAAGTGTGTTTTAGTTACTTGTATTCATGCCTGTAATAAAACACTCACTACTCCCATGGTGCATAAATAACTATTATTTCAATCGTCAAAACTAAATAATTTACAGCACCTTGATGTAAAATCTAGGTAAAAACACATATATCCTGTGTCTTATGTTAAACTTTGTAATTTTTCGAAGGACCACCCTTTGATAGGGAAATTGAAAGGCTGATGTTTTTCTATCACTTTAATTCTATTACAAATGAACTGTTACACTGGTAATCAAATGTACAATCAAATGGTAATCAAATGTACAATCTATATCGTGAATAGAGTGTTCTTAACTAGTGCTGGCAAAAACCGGAAAAAAGATAAACAGGTTAATCGGTTTCATCAAAAACAGGTTTCAGATAAAACCGGGTATACAAATATAGATCAAACCCGTTTAATCGGTCATACAAAAACCGGTTAATCGATTATCCAAAAAACCGGTTAATCGGATATTTGAAAAACCGATTAATAAGAAAACAGGTAAAATTGAGTTTATAATTTAGATTTTCGAAGACAAATAAATTTAATATTTTCATTTTAGTAGATCGGTATGTACTAGTATAAAAAAACTCGTAACAACAATTTTATACAACTATTATGTACTAGTTATTTTGACGAGGTCGGAAACATCCAAAATTAATACAAGAGGGCTGAAATTATTTGTGAATGTAACACTAACACATACACACATGTATATTTAACTAGCGATCACAAGAGTAAAAGAATATTGTCCATAGTTATTTATTTGTGGCATCCTATAATGTTTTTTCTCACCTCAGAGTATTCTGCTACCTTCCAATCTCTAATTTTATATAAGTATTGCATAATTAGATACTAGGCGTTGAAGTTGAAAATAAAAACTGCAAAGAAAAGAATGCAAAGGATTTTTTTCCCAGCACGTGTGGAGCGTGAATGAAATAAATGAATGTGCATTGCAAATTTTTGCGATCGTTTGCATCCGTACCTACTCATTGGGAGAGATATTATATTCCTAGCATATGGTTTTGCAGAAAGCTGGCGACTTATCAGTAGAGCTGTCCGAGGTGGCTGGAGTACAGCCACGGTCTTGCGATGGCGTCACACGTGCCGATTTAGAAGTGATTTACGCTGCAGTCTTATTTGAAAGGTTGATGCGTGAGGTTGTACCTATAAATTATACATAATGTCAAACGCGCCAAAGGGTAAAAAACGACCGTACGCGGACACAGTGAATAAATTTATCTGTGAATTTCCGGATTTATTCTATGACGGATGCAAAATAATTTGTAAAGTTTGTAATCAAGACTTAATGTGCTGGCACAAAACAGATTGTCGTCGTCATATCAACACCGTGCAACATCAAAATAAAAAAAATGGCATGCCTTTGACAACTCAGTTTATGTTTGATTTATTAATGTTAATAGCCTGTAATATTCCGCTACACATACTGGATAAACAACCATTTCGGAAGTTTTGGAAGAAATACAATCCCCAGGTGAACTTACCAAGTCGTACATCGTTACGTAGATATATTCCAGCTGTTCGTGAAGACATTGTAAATAGGATTAAATGTGGATTAAAAAATACACGGCTCTGGTTATGTATTGACGAGACGACAGATTGTAAAAAAAATTCTATTTTAAATATTATAGTACGTGTACTGGACCCTCTTAAACTAACATTTCCACTTTTACTAGCTAGTAGAAGACTAACTGCGTGTACTGGCGAAATAATTACGCGTGGGGTGTTGGAGACATTCGAAAAATTTGAACTTTCAACAAGTCAAGTATTGATGTTTGTGACTGATGGTGCTGCGACAATGCGCATGGTAGGCCGTTCTTTTCAAAGAGACAATTGTAGGTTTTTATATGTTACGTGTAAAGTGCATGCGTTACATCTTGTGGCAGAAACGATTCGAAAATGTTTTCCAGAGGTAGATGCATTAATAGCAAATACAAAAAAAGTTTTTCTCAAATCTCCTAAACGGCTTCGAGCATTTCAAAGACAGTGTCCTGGTATCCCTGAACCACCAGAGCCGATTCTTACACGTTGGAGAACGTGGTTGAAAGCGGCTTTTTATTATGCTGAATATTTTCAACAAATAAAAGCTGTGATACTACAGTTCAACCCTAACGAGGCTGCAGCTATTAGGGAAAGCCAGACAAGCTTTCAAGACGTTTCCCTTGAAACAGATTTAAAAACTATTAATAACAATTATAGAGGACTACACGACGCAATAGAAAAATTGCAAAATAGTTCGTTGTCGTTAGTGGAATCGCTGCAAATAGTGGACGACTTAAATACACAGCTACAGGCTATAAATGACGCAAAAAATAATCGCGTTAGTGAAAAATTCGAGAGTGTATTACAGAAAGATCCTGATTTTAGCAAATTAAGACAAATTTATGATGGTGCATCTACAACTTCGTTAAGTGAGTTCACAGATTGTTTTACTTATGCCTGTATTACATCCGTAGATGTCGAATGGTCATTTTCAAAATGCCAAACATGTTTTTTCACCAAAGCGAACATCGCTGACGGAGACAGCTGTAGAAACATACCTGATGCTATTATACTATAGATCTTCCCCACTTTGTGATGACGACAACCAAACTACTTCATAAATCTGCTTAAAAGGGTGAGTTTTATACAAATTCTTATAAAATGTAACATTATTGTTAAAATTTATTTCCATTTACTGTACTTATTCAAATATTATGATATGATGTAAACATATGAGTCATATGACGGCTCTGTCGGCCAGGTGACCTCGGACAGCTCTACTTATCAGTTATCGACAAAACTTTCCTTGCTGCGCGAGCCTTCTTTCGCCGGCTGGATAGTATTATTGTATTTAGTTATTATTCGCAAACTATGGACAAAAATGACAAAACACAAAATATATTAAGTTTCATATGAATTCTAAACTAAACAGGCGTCGGTGGTCACCTGTGCGGACAGGTGACCAGGCGGCTGTAGTTTTAGATTTCAGCAACATTTGAAAGAAAAGAAACGCATTTTATGTAACCACCCTAAGATATAATTTATAATTACCTGTTTTATTAGGCCTCTCATAAACAAAGAGTGGTCCAATTGGTTAAGTTTTTATGTTGCCTGTCGGCTGCTCAGTGATTTCGGTGGGTTCGTAGGTCAGGACAGTTGTTAAATATTGATAAATATTTTCAGAGATGCTTTTAGCCTTATTTATCAACAAAGCTAAATAGTGATTACTGTAGTTTAACCTTATGAAATATCACTTATAGAATGCTGGATGATTCCCGTAACTACTTTTTTTATTCGATATTAAATTACTTAAAAGACAAGAGAATTGGGCGCCATGTTATCAATAAAAATATTAATAACAATAGTTACTGGTATCAATCCAACAAACTCGAGAATGTGAGAACAGACCCGTCCCTCTTAGAAAAATAAAAAAACAGAATTTTAATAAAAACAAATATATTACAAATTAAATAAAAAAATTATTTACAACAGGAAAAGTGGAAAATTAAAACTGTGAAGCAGAACAAAAAAATATTACCAAGGAGATTGTATTTTTTCCTTCCCCGCAACTACCCCAACATTTACAAAATTTATTACTTTGGCTGGTACGATGAAAGATAAGACCTGGCAGGTTATAGATTTTTTAAACAGACAGACAGACAGTACCTTATTCCAAACTAGGTCAATAGAGTCTCTCCAGGTTGATCGTCTTGTTCCTTCTCGAACTATAGCTCGGCGGACAGTTTCCTGGTGAGGATATTTAGACTGCAAACTCCTAGGGGAACAACGGCTACTGCTGATCTAAATGGTTATTTCAACCAACAAAAAAAAATACCCTGTCCTATGGGATTTATAGTTGAACCTTCTTCTCGGTCTCGAGCATAAAGGAAAAATTACCAGTCAAAATTAATAACAAATACAGAAAATATGTATAGGTGAAGCTACGGTTGAACGAAAAAATACAATAAGGCAAAAGAAAAAACTGTGTATAAACAGTACTGAAATCAACTAATAGAATTAGTTAAAAAAATTGCTACTCGGTTAATTTTCTAGATGAGAAAATTACCGACAGATATTAACAACTTAATCCAAAGGTTTGAATTATACAAGTTATACTATTTTCCTTGATAAGAAAAAAATAGTTAAGAGAATAAAAGTAAAAAAGGTAATTACTTAATCAAAAAATTACTCAACTTGTAAGTAATAAATTATGGTTTAATTAATTCAATTTAAAAATGAATTTAAGGTAAAAAATAAAAAACACTAAGATAACTCTTAAGAATTACGATATTAATTATTTATAATTATGCAAATTGAAATAAATTATAAGGTTTGCCAAACATAAATATATACCTTCATCCAAAAGAAAAATTAATACCCGACAATAAATTTTTAAACACAATTTAATAAATGTGCTTACACAAATATAAGAGGAAAAAATAAATATGAGTTTTGCAACTGAAATATAGTGATTTATTTCAGTGTCACACCGTGTAACAGTATAACAGGAAAGCAGAAAGATACTTCTTTACCTTTTAGATAAATTATATTAATTTTCAGATAAAGAAAGATAGTGAATAATTTATTATTTAAATAAATTATATGAATTTTCACAAAAATAAATTCTATTAATTATTATTTGAGAGATAATGAATAATTCATTATTTAAATAAATTATATGAATTTTCACAGAAAAGATAAGTGGTGCGGTACTTTAAGATATAAACGTTAATTACGGTAAAAATCGGTAGTCTAATAAACTTTAAGAAATCAAGTTAATCGTCTTCAATACGTTAATACTAGCAAAAAATCTAGGCAACAGCCTTTATGAATTCGTAAATTCAAAATATGTAGCTTTGTAATAATAAAGAAAAATTTAATTAACTGACATCAAAATAGACAGACTTTTTTAGTCACGACGAGGCTTTGCGTGTTCTTCAGCAGGAAGAAAAAAAGGACTTCAGTCCAAGAGGTAAGTGAGGGTAGCAAATTAGCAACAATAATGCTAATTTACGCGGTACGATAAGATAATTATTAATAAGATACGATAAACGATATAAATTTCATCTATAGAGCCAGTAAGGTTATCCAAACTCATGAATTTAGTAAAATGTAAAGGACGCGCAAATATGGCGATTAGCCAACGAGCTTTACATTAAACTAATAAAACTCGATAAAAATCGATATTAAAGCCTATATAAGGAAATAATTACTTTATCAAGAACATAGGAATACCCTACATGCTCAAATTGGTAAAATGAAATTGTGCTAATTATTAAATACTTCAAATTAATAATTTGACGATAATAAATTGCTACGCTCACCTCCCTACTCGAAGAACACCCAAAGACTCCTCCGTTCTGTTCTGTCCGTACACTCGTCAAGTGATTGATTCGCGCATGAACCAAAATCAGGACATTTCGATTTAAAACAGGATAGCAAGGTCGTACCATAATTTGTTAAAATTATCGTTACAATTAGTTGATTATCCGAATAGTCTGTTATTCGATAAATCGGTTATTTGAATAACCAGTTATCCGGATAATCGGTTATTCGAATATTCGATTATCCAAATAACCGATTTTCTGATTAACCGGTTATAATTGCACAACATGTCTTGGAAATTTTCAGGTCACAAGCCACCTCGGCGTATTTCAGATTTTTTTGGTAAAACAAAATGTAAAATATAATAAAAAATTATGTACTATACGCATCATTTAAATATTTAGTAAAAAAGTACCACATTTTGGATTATTTTGTTTTAAGGTAGGCTTTTTATTTGCTAATCAAATTATGTTCAACAATTTAGTTACCAAAGCCAATTTTTACAAAATATCTCTAAAAATATTTAGTGGAATCTGCTATATATTAGAAACATGATCCTTAGAGTCCCAGGAGGTGCAGATGATCCCAGTCTGGCTGCTCACCAATAATGTCAGAATGGAAAGGACCTTTTATAATTATTTTATGAGAAATTAAATATGTAAGACATGAAAAGGTTTGGCCCTTGTCCAATTACACCAGACGGGCAATAAATCCTTAGAGAATATACCTAATATCTGATTGCCTAAAATAATAATTAACGATGCTCTATTCTAATAGCGATTTAATGGCATAGTGTAGGTAGTTCATGTGTAATAAAAATTCTGGTGTTTTAAATACTTGAGACTGAAATAACTTGATAAATCTCCTTTCTTGTTTTTTGGACTTGAGAATTGGCGCCCACCTTTCGTGTATGCGACCAAATTAATGAGGACAATGTCTATCGATGTACTTGTAGTATTATTCTATTTTGTAGTATTAT
Organism: Rhamnusium bicolor; assembly: GCA_029963845.1. NCBI lineage: Eukaryota > Metazoa > Arthropoda > Insecta > Coleoptera > Cerambycidae > Rhamnusium > Rhamnusium bicolor. The sequence continues at coordinate 4,114,446 of JANEYF010000851.1, read as the reverse complement.
TCTATGAATCAATATTAAACACTCATGGCGACATGCTACTTGATTGAAACAGAAGACAAAAAATGTTACTTTATTTCTGGTGTCTTCATCTCTGAAATTAATTGCTTTCACCATTTGGATATTTTGATCGAAATTAATAAATTTAATCAGATATTCTTTTCCTAAAGTCGGTTGGAACCTTTGATGTGACGATAATATTGATATAGTTTTTCACGAAACACCAAAACACCATATACTGCAAGCGACGCGCGTTTCGCCAACCAAGTTGGCATCATCTGGAGATGATTAAAACTTAGTCAAGTGTTAGATATTCTTTTAACATATACAGCCAAAATCTTGTTCTTAGGAAGTTGAGATCATATTTAGTGGTCGATTTAAACCCATTGGCGTCCACCGTATGATCCTTTACAAGCAGATGATGTATATTTTGAAGTTATATCATTAGCAGGTGAATGAAAGTGGCTACAGCGTGCTTCTATATTCAAGTATATCATTATTTTTGTGTTTTGCTGGCTATATCTTTTGCAAGTGAAGCGTTAAATAGAAAGTGACCTGTTAGCTTCTAGAAAATGAGCAACAGATAAGTTTTGAGTGCGTAATTTAGTTTTAATACTAGTTTGTTAGCATTTTTGTATAATTCTCAATTAAGTAGACACTTCTTAACATTCACGAAGATCGACATTCCTAAATTTCTCAAAAGAATATTTTAAAAAAGACGTTTACTTTTCTTGTATGAAAAAACATACGTTGAGCAGTCATGAATACCAAAAAAATTTTTGTTGCAGAAATAAATCATACAATCCAAGTAATGCAAAGGATGCCGAAGAGCTTCTAAACATCTCAGAAGAGCTTAGTTCAGAGATTAATGAAATGAGTAAAATAAAGAACAACTTTGAATTTCAGTTGTTTTACATCCCTGCCGACAACGGCCAAGATGATGCTTATAGTAACGATGATATGTGGCTACATTTCGTGACGTTGAAAAAGGTTACCCATGGACATAATATGTATTCAGGGCGGTGAACAGCACATTTTAAATTTATCGAAACCGGAAAGATTACCTCATCATCGGCCTTATGACGATGATTTTGATTCGGAAGATTAGGTGCCACTCGCCAAAAGGTTTAGGAATGAAATAATTACAAAGCAAGAAGATGGTCGTGAGTGGAAAAGAGACATCTACAAAAATGTCATGAGAAACCGAAAATTGAGAAGAGTACGTGTCCACGTTTTGTAAACGTATAATAGACGACCATCTAAGTCCGGTCGATATTTTCATAACATTTTTTAAAAAAATTCATGTGTGATAAATCAAATAAGTATGTAGTTTCGAAGGATGAACATAATTTCATAGTTTCAAAAACAGAAATGTGTATTTATTTGGGTATACTTATTTTTCCGATTACATGAACTGATCCGGATTGCTGCAATTCTCTAGAAGCAACTATCTATCTAGATAGATTTGAAATAGATTCAATAGATTTCATTTAAAATAGATTTGAATTAATCCATCATTTTTTATCCCTGAACGACAATTCGAATATTGTGTCTCAGGATCAATTTCAGTCAGTCGGAAAGCATTTTTCACTCGATGAAGCTATGGAACCTTACTATTGACCAGTTAACATGAAGTAGTTTATAAAAGTAAAGCCACTAAGGCATAATTTTAAGTGTTGATGTTCAACAACAGCCAAGGGTTATCTACTAAAATTCAGTAGTTATTGCGAATTTGCGAACATGCGTGACTGAAAAACTTTTCCTCGATATTTTTACCAGAAAACAGCACTGTATATCTTGACATATTCTTCAGTTCGCTTCCACTGTTACACAGCCTTAACATATACGAAATACACTGTATCGGAACGATTTGTCTGGAAAGAGTTGAGAACTCATAGCTAAATGATCTGCAAATACAGCAATATAACCTTAGTACGATGGAATGATAATAGTCAGGTAACCACTGCCATTAATATAAAAGACTAAGAAATGTATCTCTCCAAGGGATCGTGCCGACACATGTTGGTCAAGAAAAGTGCAAGGTATTATTTCTGGAGGTGTCGATCTCTTTGATGAAATGAGAGGCTTGTGCAGAACACGTATTCGCTCCAAAAAATGGTATTGACCCAGAAGGTTTTGTCTCAATGGAGATATAAATATGTGAATTTTTTTATATAGATACTCCCATGCTAAAGTTAAGCTACACGACTTTATAAGGCAAATTGCGTTAGCACCGTTAACAAACCCTAAATATTTATAAGATCCTAAACCAAAATGTATCCGATCAGTTTTGAAAGAAGTACGGTGTGATCATGTTGATCATTTAGTTGATTTCCAAGCCACACAATGACAATATGCTTATTGTGAAAAATGCACGAAATTTCATTGTGTGAAGTGCAATGTTGGATTGCATCCTCAATCCTGTTTTAGACATTGTCACATGACCTCTCAATAATGTATTTATACCTCACTGTAGATTATTTAATAAACATTAATTCATAATGAAGAATCATCATTATTCAGCTTCGTATACAAGAAGCTTGGAATGACACACTTTAAAAAATGTTGTCTTTAAATATGTTCTTAAGTGCCTCTCAAGTCACCGAAGTAACCTCCGAAAAATTCTAGGATTTTGTGTTGGATCTTGACGAGGCCATACAGTTTATTGTGGAATTTGAACCACATCTAGGACATCGACAATTCCCTCTCCCATCTTAGTCCTAAACAAATTATAAATAAAATTTCTAACTTGCTCCAAGATGGAGTCGAACCATCGACCTCTGGCACCGAGTAAATAGATATAAGCCCTTTATCCACTCTGCTACCATGCCAACAAGGGTATTATTCAATATATTTTTTTGTCATTGTTTCTTAAAAAAAAATTATTGAATTCTTTGTTATATTGAGTACCTTTTCTGTAAAAATTTTAAATAAATTACTTAATTAGGTGTTGCTGTTTATATATCTGTATAAATCTGTTTTTTATGTTCCTTTATGTTCCAGCTTGAAAATATGGCGCCTATGAACTTGAATATTGAAGATTTGCTGTTATGGTGTATATTGACAAATGATATTCACAATTTTAAAGGAGTATAAATTAGGGAACATTATCTATTGAGTAAAAAGGCTTTATACAATTCCCAGGTGTCGGGGCTCTAAAAGTGAAAAAGTATTACTGAATCTAACGTCAGAATAAAGATTCCATTTGTCAATATGTCTACAATACACTGTGAAAACTTGAGGAAAGAAAACCTTTTAGTAGGTACATCACTGCATTTTATATGGACATTATTTTGCGTCTGGTATTTTATTTAAGATATATTGCATATATCATTCAATCTCTTCTAAGACAAGATCTTCATCTTATTCAATATTTCAGCAAATGTCTCATATTTGTATAGTTCAATTTATCCATATAACGTAACAATCACTTTGATAAATTTAAATTACTTGTTGGCAAATGAAAATCAAATTGCGGTATTATGCCAAAGACTGCTAAGGCTATTTATTTATTATATATTCCTTTCCGTTTTTTAATAGCAAATATTGCCATAATATATCGTTAAGATGGACTATATAGGGTATCTCACTGAGAGCGGACCAATCGGCGCAGGGTAATAGAGGACCTCAATACGCATCGATTTGAGCCCCATTTGTGTTATGCGAAATTTGTTAGTTTAGGAGGTATTTAGGTTTTCGTGTATTCGAATATGGTAAACTGCGATTTTGCCCAAATTTTGTGCAAAGTGTAAAAGGCGAAAAATCTCACTTTTTAATTTTAATTTACAATGTTAGATGTGAATTCATGGGGACCAAAGATTATTCTGAAAACAGAAAAAAATTAGTTTTTAGTTATTTTCTTCTTTTTAGCTGTAATAGTAACAGCTAACGTACACAATAACAACTCGTCAATCATGTTTATCATACAAAACTGAGTGAAAGTTGTAAGACAAGACTGAATCATTAGTGGGCTATTTCAAGTTTAGTCTTTTGATATGCAACATTGAGCGTTTGTGCCGGCCTTAAACGCTCATTCTTTTCATTAGTTTCACATGTACTTTAGTACAGTCATGACACAAGGCGTCAAGTAAGACGGAGCGTGTAAATATACAAATCGCTCAATTTATGCATTGCGTGCAATCAAATGCTTGGTTTGAACGGAATCAGGACCAGCCGGATTTTCCAACGTGTACAAGCTTATCGCTGAATAAATCGTTGCCTTTAAAGTGGTTGGTCTTTTATTTTCAATCATTCATTAGTATTTTTAAAAATATGTTGCAAAATGAATGACCTACACATGGTTTTGCGTGAATTTTTAAATTCATCGTTTTATATAGAGATCATCCTTGGCTTGACTACATATGAAGAATGCAGCATATGAGATTTGAATTAACAAATTAAAAGAAACTGATCCTTCTGCAAACAGTGGTGAAAAAATGTCTCTCAACTTCAGACATATCGCTTCTAAACTATTTAAAAACTCAGGGTAAACTGAATTATAAAACGATAGATATGAAGTTACTACCCGTGTTTGGTTTTGCTTGACGATTTAGTATGAGGCTGCATTGGAATCGGTCCAGACCAGATTAGGTCCGTTGCCGACCTAGGATCCCAACGTATTAGAACAACGGGTAATTTTCAGGTCGGGCGGAGCGAGGCCGGTTCGGGCTTAAAAATAACAATAAACAATAAATACAACACATAAATTAAATAATTTAAATTGTATAATATTATCAATATCATAATATATATATATATATATATATATATATATATATATATATATATATATATATATATATATATATATATATATATATACCTATGGCATACTGAAGAGAACAAATAAGTTCGAAATCGATCTATGTCTGGTTAGGAATTGACAAATGATATTGGCTATCGATCTATCATGATTTGAAGGTGTAATTCAATGCAGGTCGGGGTATTTGCCCGCTGAGTAGTTGTTTTCTTCAAATCATATTTAATAACATTAGTTTAGTCCACCTGGGCTAGGGGTCGCCGCTCTCGGTACTTGCTGTGATGCAAGTCGCTATCCGCCACAGAGACATCTAGGATGTCGGTCGGATAGTAGCATTCAGACCATATGAGAAGTTTCACATTTAGCAATGTTATTAATTAATTTAAAAAGTTTAATAAATATAGTAGCATGCATACATTTAAAAATGAACAATTTCAGAAAATAATTTTAATTTAGTTTTTAACATATGTGTAGTAGTATTAAGTATTTATTGTTCATATCAAAAATGTAGTTAGGTATAAGGTATTTGCAAAGCCAAATTGGCCATAAAAATTAATGAAAAACAAATAAAAAACAAGAAAAAGGTGTCAAGTCGAAGTCCTGGATCTCCACTGGCAAAGCTGACGAGAGACCTATTGTGTATTTCCTGCCATCGAAAAGGTGTCACCAATGTAGTCCCATATAAAAAGTTCACTTCAATTAACTCCAGTAGTATTAAAAGTTGCATAATTTCAGGGGAAAGATTTCACCTATAAAAGAGACAATTGTTATAGTATATACTTTTAAAAGGGAAAATTTATTAAAAATCTAGTATAGAGTCAATGTAATTGAACTTTAGATAAAAGTTAAAAAAAACGCAACATTCAATAAACCGGGGAAAATATTGTAAATTATCTTAAAACTTTCATAACGAAACATAAAAAGTGCATGGTCTGTAAAAGTGAATATAAACTGAAATAAAACTTACCAAACAGGGGTGCAGTAATGTGTTTAGATCAATGCCATAATAATTTTTCCAATATTGGGGTTGAAACATAAACATTTCTTGATTTTTTGTATGTGTGACAGCATAGTTGAAATATATAATTTCATCAAAAAATTAAACAGGAAATCCATCGATGTCCAAAGACATGCCAATAGGACAAAGAAGAAACTCAGTGCTTCGTGTGTGAGTGGGGGTAGCTCGAGACACAGTGTTAAAGTGGTAAAAGGGGTGAAACCAATATCGACAGCCTACAAAAAGTAGAAACAAAAATATTAGTTTTGAGTAAAGATATGTTAATCTAGATATAAAAAGATTTGTTATCACATGCAAATTTACAGAAAATTCTCAGGAAAGTATCAAGAAAAGAATATTGTTTTAAAAAAGCAACAAAAAAGTAGTATAAAAGTTTTTATTTTCAAAATTAAAAATATTTGACATTAAAAAATAATTTGTGACAACTAGTCAATTTTGAAATTTGGTGATTTTACTATATACAAAATTAAAGTAAGCAGAGAAAACAATGGATAGTGGGTTGTTATTGATAAAAAAAGAAAAGAAGAGAGTTTTGAAAATTGGAAAGGAATCGAATGAAATTAAATAGAAAAAAGATTAATAAAATCAAGGTTAGGAGTAATTTATAGTAAATAGAAGGTTGTAAAATCAGATTTCAAGCCAAGAAAATAAAGAAACCGTAAAAAAATTTGTAAGTACTTACGTGTTATAAGAAATCCAATTAGACAAAACACAAAATTGAAGTAAATAAACTACACAAGCATATCAGGAAATTGGAGGGGCCATATCCAAACGTTAAAGCGTGGTAACTGCTGAGAAGTGAGAACCAAGAAACGACAGTTCGGCCAACCGCAAGGATAAAAATATAAGGTAAAATCTCAAGATTTTAAAATTTGTTGGGGTAATTTAAGTAAAAAAATTGTAAATATATTTGTAAAAAAATTTTTAAAATAGTTCATTAAAAACAATCTCCTTTATTGTTTTCTGAAAGTGTTTAGTTTTTTTATGTGTACTGATTTTGTGAATTTAAATTTTGAAATTATACTATAGAAAGAACAAAATTGAACCTGCATCCTGAGAGAGAGTAAAAGAAAATAAAAGTAAGTAAAAACTTGTAAATTAAAATATGAGCTAGTCTGGGTATACAAGGGCATAAATATAAAATAAATACAAATTTAAAATAAAGGCGCCAAGTTTCATAGATTTTAATAAAACACAAAATTTTCAATTCTATAACTGTTTAATAAAAACAATTCAAAATTTTTACAAAATATATAAATAAATAAAAATACAATAAACCTTATTATCACATAAAAGTGGCGAACCAACGTGGGGCTCGATATAACAAAAATTGGCAACCTACGTAAAATAAACCTTATTATCACAATATATATATATATATATATATATATATATATATATATATATATATATATATATATATATATATATATATATATATATATATATATATATATATATATATATATATATATATATATATATATATATATATATATATATATATATATATATATATATATATATATATATATATATATATATATATATATATATATATATATATATATATATATATATATATATATATTATGGCAAGGCCGCATTTTATTTATTCCTGTAGAAGCTTCTTTAAATTGTGACATAGGTTTCATTGCCAAGGATTTAGAAACTGAAAAGCGATTTAGTTGAGCGATTTCTTTCTGTATTTGCTTTTGAGTAGTACAGATTTAAGTAAAATTATTGATTACAGCACGTAAATAAATAAGTTGCATAAAGCATAAAAAGAGAAGATCGTTGACTGATAACAGTCTTCTACTATTTCATTTTTATGCTCAAAATATAATTGAACCTTATCTTTCAATGTTTAATAAAGTAACATTTTTAAATGATTTTTTTTATTTTCATTTGAATATTTCGTTGCATCAACCTCTGCAGTAATTGGGTTAGCAATCCTGAATTCAATATTTTAATAAATATAGAGGATTATAAGGGAAGAAGGAATTTCATATTGTACAAAAACACGCATTTGCAGGTGAAATTCCTGCTTTAAAACACGGCATATGTTTTCATACTATAAAAATTTTATGAGCTCGGGTGAAATATACTTTTATACTGATAAAAGTTTTTATTCGGTTGTAGAATAACTAATTATTTTAAGTAAAAAATACATATTTATACTAACCAGCAGTGCTTTGAAACACACAGAAAAAATTACTGCATATTTTTGGAGAGAGCAGAGTATTGAGTATGATGCTGCTACTAATTTTTCGTCTCTTTGTTCAAATATTTCTACATTATTTTTTAATCAATTTCAATGAGGCAAAGAATATAGAATTTTAGGTTAATTTCCTGAGGTGCCCAAAGATCCGAATTCTTTAAAACAAAAAAAGACGGACTTTTTCCAAAATTACTTTTTGATATAGAATACAATTGAAAACTACTATAGTTTTGAAATAAACAGGGAATCAGAAATTAACCGAAGAACAAACCCTAATAGGGTTCAATATTTTAACCACTTTCCCAAAATATAAAAAAATCGGCACGCTAGATTTAGAAACAAAATCTTATTGTATGGTTTATTAAATCAAATTTATGTTATAATTTAACCGATTGAAATCAGTGACAAAAGTCTTATCTGTGTAATTATGTGCTTGCATAATTAGGTGTATTTCTTGTGTTGATAATATTTCGGGGTTAAACATGAATGAAAAGTAATGAAATGGCTTTTATTTCATGTGACGAAAGGATATGGTGCTAATGTTCAGTGAAGTGCTAGGTATAGTTTATTTACAACTTATCTTCAACAAAAAAAGACAGCTTCTATGACGGTGGTAAAGGGATCAAAGAAGCCGACGTTTTTACGTTGCAAATATCGTAATTTTGAAATAAGATGTAATAGTGTTGCTCTGGATGGTTCCTTGCCCGTCGTCATCCCAATCACGAAACATTTCGCAGTGTAGTGAAACATTTTCGAGAATTCGGAACGATTACAACACTGGCACATTTGCGGACATGTCGCCGTAATAACGCAATGCTATAAATTGAGGAAGAAGTGATGAACGGCATCGAGAAAAATCCCTCAGTAAGCTGCAGAAGGTTGGCTTTGCAGTTGCAAACATCGCAGGCCACAGTATGGCGAATATTATAGGAGCAAAGCTTACATACCTATCATGTTCAATCTGCGTAAGCCCTGCATCCGGAATATCCTCCAAGTCAACTGAAATATTGTCGGTTGTTTTCATCAAAACTTCATTCGCCTCGTGCTATACTGCGATAAGACTACATCTACTGAAAAAGGGATTTTAATATGCATAACACGCATGGTCTAAGGAAAATCCTCATGCTATGCAGGAACACAGGTTTCAATATGTGGGCAGGATCATTATTTAATTGGACTCCACATTTTTTCACCGTGCATAACTGCAGCACACTTCCTTCAATTTCTATAATAACGCCTTGCCCGAAGTTCTCGAAAATGTGCCTCTTGTTATAATGCCGGCATGCACTTAACCATTATGGTATATATTTCGGCACCCGTAGTTATCTCATTGGTTAATTTCAATTTTTCCAACCAATAGTAAGCGGAGTGCCGAAATCGCTACAAGAATGTTAGATGGTGCTGAATCGCTGGTCGAAATGTTTCACTATTAATCAGATGCAAATAAAATATAGGGTAACTAAAAATATATTTTTATTTTGATAATAAATTTTAATATACCGAATAAATAAAATTTATAGGTAGTTGCATGTCTGTATATATAACCGACCTACCTGTTCAGTGTCCCTGAGAATTAAAATTACAAAAAAAGAATATTTTAAGGTATGGAAACTAAGTTATTAGCTTCTTCTTCATTCGTTAATTTACCTCTATATAAGTTATTTGACATTTTAATTAATTGTTCCAGTGTTGTATTAGTACTACTATTACAAGACACACATACGTCATATGATAACAACAGTGGACCTAACCTAGAACTAATGCGTAAAAACGTTTGACTTACAATTAGCGGCACCGAAGCGATTGGAACATTCCGACCTGCACTTTAGCACTGTTCAACATTATGCTAGTGATTTCGGCACTCCTCTTACTATTGGTCGGATAAATTAAAATTGCCCAATGAGATAACTACAGATGCTGAAATATATACCATAATGTTCAAATGTTGCCGGGATATGTGGTTCCTCTTAGATGGTGCCCCCATACACAATGTTCGCAACGTACGAGACTGACTTACTGAGAAATTCCCTCAAATGTGATCGAAAGAAACGGATCAGTAGCCCGTTCGCCAGACCTAACTCCGTGCATTTTTATTTATGAGGGCATATGAAACAACTGGTTTATTTAACACCAATCAATACGATCGAAGAACTACAAATCAGAGTGAAAAATGCTGTGGATAGCATTCGCCAAAATGTTGATGTTTTCAGTCAGACTGTTTCAAGGCAGGGCTTGTGTAGAATAAATATAGTTTAAAAAAACTAAAAAACACGCTTTTAAAGCACATCAAACTAAAAAGTGAAAAATAATTATTAATATAAACTGAAAACAATAATGAACGAAAAATACTAGTATTATTGTGAAAAAAGCGTGGGTTGCTCGATATACGAAAAATATGGCACAAAGTGCCATATACAGAGTGTCTCATAATTAAGTACCTTCCTTCAAGGGGGTGATAGAACTAGAAAAAAATAAGTTAAGTTTTGTATATAAACGTTTGACGTAAATCGGATCATTAGGGAGCTACAACCCTTTAAAGGGGGTAAGTACAATATAGTTATTTGTCAATAAATTCGAAATGTCTTAAGTTGAAAAAATTAAATTTGGACCATTTATTAATTTCATAATGTTACATATTTTGTCAAATTTTTATCTAAATATCATGATTTGTTGGGGTAGTTACAGGGGGGTGAGAGTGAATTTTTTTCTATAATTTTCTTTGTCATATTATTTTTTAAACAAGTCATCAGTATTAAAAATTGCATTAAAAAGGTGCTCTTACAAAATTTCGATAGGAGCCATCGTTTTGGAGTTATTTGTATATTAATATTGCAATACAAGATAGATATGCAATAATGGAAAGTAACTACATACCTCTACAAAAAATAATTCCACAACCTTTTCAACTATTGTTTTGAAGAGCAATTTAAAATATCGCTTTACAAAATAAAGCATGTAATTTAAGGTAAATAAATATAGTTTAAAAAAACTAAAAAGCACGCTTTTAAAGCACATCAAACTAAAAAGTGAAAAATAATTATTAATATAAATTGAAAACAATAATGAACGAAAAATACTAGTATTATTGTGAAAAAAGCGTGGGGCGCTTTGTGCCATATTTTTCGTATATCGAGCAACTATATTTATTTTTCACTTTTTAGTTTGATGTGCTATGAAAGCGTGTTTTGTAGTTTTTTAAAACTATATTTATATTGCTTATTGATGCTGATATTATAACATATTACGATCCAACAGATATTTCTGAAAAAAAAATATTTTTTTTATTTCAGTCGTGGGATTTGAACTCATGCCCGAGGAGTCCGTCGTTTCACGTCGACTAAGACTTGCCCGCTCTGCCAACGACCGAACTGAGAATCACGGAATATACTTACAATATTAAGCCTCTTGCTCTCACGCAGAGGATACGTGAGGAAAGGACTGACGATCCTGATCAGGATAATGATATAAACTTAACAAATTATTGTATTGTTACCGGTTCTTCGTAAGTGTACAAAGTTTCAATTAAATCTGTCCGTTTAAAGCGGGTCAAAATCGATTCCAAAGAGTCGGTTACAAACAAACAAACATACAAGTGAAGCTAATAAAAGTGTGTTAAAAAAAAATTCTTTTCATTTACTATAATTTTTCAATTAATATTATTTTAAGTTTGTGTCTTTGTTCAGAAGATGATAAGATTAAAAATATAAATTAGTTGTTTATAAATATTTGTCAAATTACATATTTTATTGCGGGGTTGCAGCTTTCTTATGAACTAATTAAAGACAAATGTTTATATACAAAACTCAACTTGTTTTTTCTAGTTCTATCACCCCCTTGAAAGAAGCTACGTAATTATGGGATACCCTGTATAGTTAATGTAATTTCCTTTTCCTCGTCTCTTCTGGCAGTTAAGTCTTCTCTATCTGTAATTGTTTACATCTAAAAGATATTGCCATATGGCTCTCTGCTTCATATTATCCAATGGAACAAAAAAATTAAATGTTTTAAATGTTTTCTTAACCATCTCTCAAGTCACAGAAGTAGCTCCCAGAAAATCCTAGGATTTTGTGTTGAGAAAGAGAGATGAGGCCTTACAGTGTATTGTGGAGTCCGAACCACATTTAGGGCATCGATAGTTTGCTTCCATCTTAATTCGAAGCAAATTACAAATAAAATTTGTTGCTCCGGAATGGATTCGAACAATCGATAATCGGTAATGAGTAAATAGCTATAAGGGCTTTACCCACTCGGCTACCTTTCAAGGTTTCTATTTTAGAAAAATTACCACGTTTTCATGTTAAAAATTCAGGATTCATAACAGGCAAGTTGTTTATGAGTTATCTTTTAAAAATGAAACATATTTAGGTGAACACATATGAGTTATGTGACGTTCGAAGTCTGCAAAAAGATCAAAGTTAAAAGTATTTCAAAGGTTTTAAAAATATCTGTATCCAGTTAATTTACAGAATTAAAATCTGAAATGACTCTGCTCTGAATGACTTATATAAAAGATTTTTTTAAAATTAAATCAATATGTTAATAACATAATTGAGTTTATTTAACAGAATTGTTATTAATTTGAAAACTAAATGGATTAGAACGAAAGATATAATTTCGTTTAACAAAAATTTAAGAAATTGGTTAAATATAGGTGAAAACATGTAAAAGATAAACTTCCTTTACGGGGCAGAAGGTTAGAAGGGATATATTTAAGTAAAATACAAACATCTATGTTTGTTAAGATTTAAATGCAAATTGGTTTGTCAAAATGTAAAGCTGCACCATAATGAACAAAAAAAGTTCATTGTTTACAAAATATAAAGTTTTATTTACAAAGAATTCTGAAATAAAAGGACTAAATTTAGATGAAACATAATGTATCAAATTTCCTGTGAGAGTGGAGCTCAATAGATTGGACAAACAGAAATGTGGTTAAAACCTTGGTGTAACAAATAATAATATGATATTTTTAAGAGACATCCACAACTTAATCCATGCTACTGAAAAGCAAAACTATCGAGTAATAAACACAATATGATTCTGATAAGGACAAATACCAGCATATACCAGTATAAATAATTTAGGTTAAGAAAGAGATCTTAAATTTAAACACCAAAATTAATATCCAATAATACTTTTTGATAGAGTGGGTAAGTACATTATGAATGGCAGCTCTGAAAACTAGTTATGTCTCAAATAAGCAGGAAAGGAAAATTTGATTAACCAAATAAGAAAACTGAATAGTGAAATTTAACTAATGGTTTCATCTTGAGCAGGCGAATTGGAAACGACAGCAAATAATAATTCAATCCTTTTTTTTTTAAATAAATATAAGAAAATTCAAATACTATTTCGATGTTACTATTGTTAGTGTTTTATTTTCTGATGGAAAATATTTTATTTGACCCCCACGAAATAAAGAGTTACGTACGATAAAAACCGTAAAATTTGGAAGTAGTTTTATCATGGTATGAGGCTGCTTTTCTTGGAATGGTGTTGGCCCACTTTACAGAATAAATGGTACCAACGATCAGTATGAATAAATCAATTCACTGGAAAACGTCATGCAACCCTACACATAAGAAAATTTATCGGTACAACATTGCAATGATCCTAAGCCTTCTGTTTGAAGAGGGGCGTGACTTCAAGATAATCATATGGAAGTTTTACAGTAGTGTTCTAGTAGCCCAGACCTTAACCCCATAGAAAATCTCTGGATAATAGTTAAAAATCAAGTAGGGTCGAAAACTTTTCAAAATTTTGACGGATTATTTGACGGCATGGGGCAAGCAAGCATATATTAAAGATTATTGCAAGAGGTTTAGCTAATAAAATGGCACATTGCTTTAGTAGGAGTGCTGGAATACCATATGTCCCTGTTGTTAGTTTCGATTTAAATTTTTTTAATACTTTCAATACATCATCTTCAATAATGTTCTTATTAAACCACGGCGGATAATTATTTTTACTAGGAGTAAACTTCGAAACAGACTCTAAAAATACAGAATTTAATATATCGTACAAATGTTAATAAACGGTTTTTAGTATTTATTCCAAAACATTAATATATACTAGGATTAGTATCCATGCTAATAATACAAAAATATATTTAATTTAACTGACGGAAATATGTATTATCTTCAAATAGTTGTAGCAAAGATAATAAATACATACTATACCTATTATCTTTGGCTGTAGCTAAGAATTTTGTGTGATTGACGCAGTCGAATGTCTCACTTACATGTTAAAATTCCCTTGTGATCTCTCAGACAATAAACAACGTTACAAGGGACAGTTTCAAAGGCATGAACCCTTTTGCTTTCCTCTGCCCATGAACCGTAGTATGTATTCATAATGTTAATTATAACCTCCAATTTATTCTGCTCAATGTCGTGATGTTATTTTATGTCTATTTTAAAATTCACTAAGAGCTCAGTGTACGCTAATTTCAAGTAAACGTTGCAGTTCAGGTCACTCACATGAAAAATAACAGTCTGATATAAATTTACATGTATATTGCAGATATACAGGGTCCGGCATTAAGTCGTGCTCTTCATAACTTGAAATGACACATTGGACTATTTTTTTAAATGAAACCATCTATTTAACAGTAAAATTTTTAAAAATCCATTGATGTTAAATGGCAGAAAAGCAAAGGTTATGCTTTCCGACTTTCTCGTGGAACTTGAATCCTATCACCAAGCAAGCTTTGATTTGGTTCAAATTAGAAAGTGTTACAATTAATAAATTAATAAAAATGCCTGAAAATTGAAAAACTAAAACTGTTCGATAGAAGGTCGAAGCCTCAGTATACGCTCCGAAAATCATTTTAGAGCTAGTTCGTGATACAAAAGAATCTCTCACTGTAAAAAAAAAAACATTTATTAAGACGCATTGGCGACGATACTCATCTGTTCGATAAAAAATGTTCAGACATAATCCTGGAGTCGATGTGAAGATAACACTGACGTAATTTGCTACGAAACACCAAAACACTATATACTGCACTCGAGGCGCGTTTCGATAACCAAATTGGCATAATCTGGAAATAATTAAAACTAACTTTATGCTTACAATATATCCTATTTATACGTAAACTATTGTCACGATTCGGTGAACCCTGACCTCCTAACCAATAAAGCGGGCTATTTGGGATAGACCCTCTGTCACTATTCATACTATTTGTACACTTTGTAATTTCCAAGCTTTCAAATGCATTCAGCTGTCCAGTATTTGTTACATTCCTAATTAATCTTAAATTGCTAATATCTATTTTATGATTGTTCTCAAATGCATGTTGAGTAACACTAAATTTATCTGTTCTACCATATTTGAGATGGGTCATATGCTCCTTAAATCCAGCTTGAATTTATCGTCTAGTTTGTCCAACATACTTTTGATTATAGTTCTAACTAAACTAATTTCGTAAATCCCCGACTTTTTGTTTGTTTCAGTTTTGTCTTTTGGATTGCCAAAAAGTTGTTGTAGTTTGTTTCACGATGGATGAGCCACTGTCACACCTACATCTTTAAGAACGTTACCAATACCACGGTTGAATCGAGGATCGATGGAATCGATACAAATTTCGGATTTTCTCTTTAAAAGTCGAGTAATTTTGAAGCGACTCTTTAAAATTTCGTTTCTTGGTGATTTTTTTCAATTAAACTTACAGAGTATCTATTACCCGCAGCTATATTCTTAATCAATGCCTTTTCTTTTTCAAACCTCTCCTTATTGAGAGGAAAGCTTAATGGACTAGAAAATTAAAAATCGCCATTTTGTGTTGAGCACAATGGTGAGAGTGTTTAGGGATATATCTTAAAGTACTGGTATCCTTTCTGTATATGTCAAATTCTAATTTATTTTCACTATTTTTAATTATTAATACATCTAAAAAGGGTAGTTGTCCAGAGTTTTCAGTTTCATATGTGAATTTAACTAACGCGAAACGACTGTTTAGTTTAGAAACAAAGTTGTCAATATCGGCGACTTTTGTGCAAAAATATCAACCACATACCTACGCCTAACCCTGGGGAAATACTTGAATTTTACTTTTGCCTCTGTCTCGAATCTGTTCATGATGAGACTGGTAATCAAGGGTGACAAAGAGTTATCCAATGCTGTTCCTTCATGTTGTTCGAAGAAATTATCGTTGAACCGAAAGCAATTTTGCGATCCGATTGCTGAAGCAATAAATCGACTTTCCTGGTTTATATATCTTAGGCAAGCAGTACAATCTAATTACACTTGGGTTAGATACATGTAACTTTCTATTTAAAGTTGGAGTAATAAGGTTATTGCAGGATTTAAGTACATTTTTTATTTCAGTAATCATTTTTGGTAATGGATTTCTTGAAAGTTTTTTATAAGGACCATTACTAATCAGATTGTCTATCCCTTCATTATAATCCTCTTTATCTAAAATAACAACCTTATTGCCCTTATCAGCTTTTAAGTAAAAACAATCTTTTTTCAGGCAATCTTTAATAATTTTTCCGTCTTTTTTTGGATTTTGATTTTTCTATTTACTTTAGTGACAATATTTGTCGAGATTTGATTTCTGCTAGATTATCTGATAATTCATTTAGAGGAATCAGGAAGGTATTGAAATGAACTTTCAACGCTTGCAACAATCTCATCTAAAATACCTTGAGAGGCAGTTAAAGCAAAATGTAATCCCTTGTTAAATAGATCAATTTCTTCTTTATCAAAGGCATAAGAAATACCAAGTGAAAAGCAGAAAATATTTGGGTAAGGATTTCGCCGAATAAAAGGGAAGTAGACATTTGTTTCTTACAAAATAATTACGGTATAATAACACTGATGTAGTTATTCACGGAACACCAAAACACTATATACTACACTCAAGAAAATATAATAATAATATTTAAAATGGTTTTAAGGCATCGGTATTATCTTAACAATTAATTTTTTGAAAATGAATATACCTACTTCGAAACTCAACCTGCCTCAAATCTAACGTTCTATAACTGTCGATCGTTACATTATCAGCCATGTACAACAATATTATGCAATTCATTGGCCAATCGTGTTTTTGAATTCTATAAGTATTATCAACATATTTATAGAATAGAGGGTAGAAAATATGCTTGGATGTCTTAATTTCAGAAGTTGTAATCTTAACAGCCGAAATTCCACAGGAATCCATTCTCCATGCTTTATTATAATTTTTTTATACTATATTAATTGTTTAAAACATTTCCAAATTCATTTATACACTAAAGAATTGCAATTTTACTGCTATTTCCCTACCTTAGTGGTTGAAACTGCCTGTGCTGTTATAAATGAAGACAGTCATAATTTTGCTGAAGAAGCCAAGAACCACTGCCTATGGAAATCTATTACTATTAATACAAAAGTCATTACACATTTATTTAATTTAAGTAAATAATATTAGCCTCCGATTAGGTGTCACATATCTTTATAATTTGTAAATTTTAATTTAAGCAAAAAAATAACAACATTTAGATATAAATTATATAAATATGAAAAATATTTGATTAGTATTATTACTTAAATATATATGACCCATCTGAAAGCATGAACATTGAAATTAAACAACTGTAAAAAGTAATCTGCTTGAATATCCATCAGTGGGTATATCTATCAGTGGGTATATCCATCAGTGGGCATATCCATCAGTGACATACTGCCAAGCATATGTTGATATAAATGTACATACACACACTATTTTTTTGCTAATCCTTGTATTTTAACACACGGTGCACCTTAAGGGTCAATTCAATTCAATTTAGAATATTTTATGCTACATTTTTATGCAGATGATGCCAAATTATATTGCATTTTGAACATTGAACACCTACAGAACATAGTCGATCTAAGAATATAAGGAAGAAGTTAAATGTTTAGTCCTAAATATTAATGTCCACGTTAGGTTAGTTAGTCATATAAACTCATTAATTAGAAAATCATACTGTTTACTTAAAAGTATATATGCTAACGGACGCTATCTTCATAAAAAAACCAAGATTGTCTTATGCGATTCTATTGTACTGTCTATATTCAATTATTGTGATGTCGTTTATGGCCCGTGTCTAGATCTCAAATTTTTCACTAGAATTCAACAAGTACAAAATTCATGTATTAGATTTATTTTCGCTTTACATCGTAGAGATCATATCACCAGGTATTTGTCAGGTATTTGGGTGGTTAAAAATGCATAACCGTAGAATTGTCCATATAGCTTGCTGTACTCGTATTGTTTTGATAAATGAAAATCCTGTTTATTTATTTTCTAAACTAGTGCCAAGCGTCAATGTTCATCAGGGGGAATTAAGACATATCGACCAGCTTACGATACCTCAACATTCCACGGTAATGTTTCAAAGATCCTTTTCATATTAATCAGTAGACATTTATAATTCTCTTTCAAATAATCTAAAAACCTTTAAGAAAAACCTAAAGAAATTATTTCTTGTAGACCAGTGACCCTCCATATCTAAATATTATATTTTCATTTTTTAATAAACTGTTGTAATTTGTTTATTATCATTTAGTTATAACTAAGTAACACTCTTTTTTAATACGTTTTCAAAATGTTGTAATTTTTTTTTCTAAATTTTGTTAAAATTGTTACATTGTATGTTGTCTTGGTTAAGTGGTAGGACAGCTTGCTAAACTTCGCCAAAGCAGAAATATAAATAAAGGCGATTTATTATTATTATTATCATTAACTTCTGTTACGAATAATCGAACAAGATTTCTTTACTCATAGCTATACAGTTGCCAGAACGTGTTTCTCCATAATTTGTTTGAATATTTGAAAGAAAGTCGGACACACGTATCGGCTGAGTACGTGAGAAACGTGAAACAGACTAAACAAAAAATTAGCAGTACCATTTTGTTTGATAGGGGACAGTAAGTTGCTTGCTACAGCAATCCTGCCTAATACGTGCGTCTTTTTTACTTTAAGGTCTTTATTCAACACACAATTTATGAATTAGAAGAGCATCATCCCTTAAATCGAATAATATTGACAAAAGATTAATAATTTGTTAATTAACATATTATTTTATTATCATTGCTTGATGGTCAAAATGATATCTGCTAGTGATGACATTTTAGCAAATGAAAGGTAATTTATTAAAACTCTACAGTCAGGCGCAAATAAATTTGGGATGTCTTGTTGGCGTCTTTTTAATTTTTTTGGTATTATCCGCGTTTTTTTCATTTCTTTGGTACTGTAAACCATGCAAAATTCACGTTTCGCTAATTTGCATGTATCTAAAAATTGCAAGGTGTCATCAATTTCAATAATTACGCAACTTAACTTTTTGTGTCCCAGATTTATTTGCAGAGATGTACTTACTACTAAAAAAAAACAAAATCCTGAGAACGTTCCTATTAGAAAATTTTCAAATATTAGAAGTAGAACAAACATTCCACAAATACAAAGACCTGGGTTTCATTCTACAGCAATAATTCCATATGAATATATTAATTTGGCAAATTATATAAAATCGGAAACAAGTTTACTATGCGGACGGTATTTCTGACCAATAATACTATATTATGTAGAACCAAATCGGTAAATGACGTGTAAAACTTGAGTGAATGTCGTAAATATTATATCGGTGATTTAGAACTTTCAATATTTATTTATTTATTATTATTATACACTACCCAACAGAACATGTTCCAATTACAGGGTAAAAAATACACAATAACAAATGCATGACATTACAAAATACACAATATAACTAATTTTCAATGAGTATAACGCACATAGGTTTTGAAATAATTAATTAAAAGCACATATAATGAGTTAAATTAATTGTTATAGCAGCTCTTATATCTGTAACACTGCAGCTCTTATATCTGTAACACTGCAATTAAAAAGGTTAATTTTGTCCTGAATATCATGCCAGTTATGACACATAACATGCACCGGTGAGAATTCTAATATATTTGTTCTTGGTGTGGGTAAATAAAAAAAGATTAGTTAATCTTGTCTGCACCAATGGCATATAAATGAGCGCATTA
Source organism: Rhamnusium bicolor (assembly GCA_029963845.1). Lineage (NCBI taxonomy): Eukaryota > Metazoa > Arthropoda > Insecta > Coleoptera > Cerambycidae > Rhamnusium > Rhamnusium bicolor. The sequence goes on along the minus strand of JANEYF010000851.1, from coordinate 4,094,427 downwards.
ACTTTTGCTAACAGTTCAGGACATTTTATTTTATTATTGACAAGTTTATACAAAAACATAGCAGAGTGAAGAAACCGCCTTCTGACCAGTTTAGCAACATTGAACCTCTCTAGCAGCTTGTCATGCGGAAGCCCTATTGGTGGATAGGTTTTGTCCTCCTTAAATGCCATAAATTTTAAAAATCTTCTATGAATTTGTTCGATAGCTTTACTATGTACGGCGTAATTAGGATTCCATACGACAGAGCTGTACTCAAGTTTAGAACGCACAAAAGACGTAAATAGAATTTTTAATGTGTCGATGTTATTAAGCTCACTGGAGTTTCTAATGATAGAGCCCAGGGTTTTTTATATCGTATTCATACTGTACAGGATTCAATTTTCTAGTGTAGGTCACTGCGTTACATTTGGCAGCGTTGAGAGGTAGGAGGTTTGAAGTACACCAGTCGTTTATTAGATCCAAGTCAGCTTGTAGTAGCAAACAGTCAGATTCATCCTTGACAGCTAGATACAGTTTGAGGTCATCCGCGTAGAGTAGACAATAGCAGTTCAGACCAAGTACAATGTCGTTTATAAATAAAACAAAGAATAAGGGGCCCAACACAGACCCTTGGGGTACCCCAGAAGTACAAACAATTCTTTCAGATTTATGCCCACGATATTGAACATATTGGTTTCTACATTTTAAGTAGGAGGAGCAGAATAGAAATAAATCTCGGTTGAAGTCGAAAGCAGAAAGCTTCCTTAATAAAATGCCGTGGTCAAGTCTGTCGAACGCCTTTGAGAAGTCCGCATAAATGACATCTACCTGTCCATTGCCATCCAACACCTCCGAGATAAATTGTGTAACACAAACCAAGTTGCTGATTGTCGACCGGCCTGCCACAAAGCCGTGCTGATTAGGGCAAATTTGTTCATTGACATGTATGTGGAGCTCCTCGTATAGAGCGAATTCAAAGGCTTTACTAAAATTATTAACGATGGTGATGGGACGATAATTTTTTATGTCAGTCCGATTATCTTTTTTAAAAACGGGAATAATTTTGGAGTTTTTCCATAACTCTGGAAATGTGTTACTGTTAAGGGCTAAATTAAATAAAATAAGCAAAGGTTTCGCTAAGACACTAGCACAGTCTTTGATAAGAAATGACGGTATACCATCAGGACCAGCGGTAAATTTGTTTTTTAACATCTTGATATGCGGTTCGTAGAACACAAAAATTTTGCTAGGAAAAGATAATTAGAAAAATCTAATATTTTTGAACACGTGTGGAATTTTGCAAACTATTTGGAAAAGGAAAGTAAAAATAATAGTGAGGAGATTTAAGGTAATCTTATATTATATTATTAAAATATCCCTGACTAATCCGTTTGGATCAGGGGTTAATTTAACTTTTTAATTGTGGAAAAAAGTTTAAATACACGATCTAAAAATTCTCATCATACCATTCTCGATTATTTTTTTCACGTTGTTATTAGTTTTTAATACCAATATTTTATTATTTTTGATACACAGTTTCTAAAATAACATATTGATTTTTAGTTTTAGTAGTAAACATGTTCTTGACGTTAAAACCTGTGTGTAGATAATGCTCTATTGTATAATATTTTACAAGTACTTTTAGGTGTGGTTGTCATGTAATTTATTTATGTGGGATGCTTTTACATACACGCAGATAACAATATGAATATTCATTATAGCTACCTACCTACCTTAGCACGCTCTAATAAGAGTCAAATATGATGTAGTAATCTTTGAATTACCCAGCGATGTTGCAATAAAATAAATTTGTTCAAGTTATAACTAAAGGAATTAATATTCCAAAGATAAAGGGGAAATTGGTATTGCTTGAAAATCATCACTCTAATCGGGATAATACACTGACCGGCACAAAAAGTGGGACACCAAGAAAAATTGATATATCTTTAATTAAAATTTTTCTCAGTATAAACAAAACGTGTAAAATTGTTTCATTTTGTCTTTTCTAAACTTTTTCGTTTAAAAACATATTTATTTGAGTACATGGCATGAACAAAGAGTAGGCGAATATAAAATGAAATTTCTTTAATAACGAGTATTACCTCCCCTAACTCAAGTCTACGTTGCATGCCTTCAATTACGTGTCTTGAGGAATGTTATCTCATTCTTCCTGTAGTGCATTTCTAAGTTACTGTAGTGTACAACTGCCCACGACCTTGCCTGATTCATCTTCCCAGCATATCTCATTTATGTGTTTTATGAGATTTAGATCAGGACTACGTGCTGGCCAGTCTAGGGCTTCAATACCGACGTCATGGAAGTAGTTTCTAACAATTATGTCCATATGCGGACTGCATTATCGTGCATTAAAAGAAATTGCTCACCAATAAACCCGGCAAAAACCACCATATGTTCTTCCAAAATGTCACTAATGTACCTTCTAGCCGTTAAAGCACCACCATCTACGAACACAAACTCTGTGCGAGCCGCGTAAGATATACCAGCCCACACCATTTCTTATATCCTAAAACTCAGTGCAAGGATATAAGTCTCCTAACTTGAATTTGTGAACGTATTATTAGTCTCCCAACTTGAATTGGTGAACGTACTACCATTCGCTTGTAATGTCCAAATTCCAAATATCTAGAAATTTTAACGTTGTTGAATTGATGGTAACGACGTCAGTCGTGTTATTTTTTGTTAAATAACCAGTGAGTTTCGAAAAAGACCTTCTTTTCTTCCAATAAATTAATAAAGAACACGTGATATTGCCGAAGTGTAGACTTTTGTAAACAAACATTTATTAATTAATACAGAAGTATCGATAGCTTTCGATTTGTAAATCGGATTTATTGGCTAAACTAAACGTCCAGATTTTCTGGGTAAGATGTAATTTATAATTTCTTCTATTAACGACCACGTGGTTAAAGGTTTAATAATTATTATTTTTAATTTATTTTAGACGTTTTTGGAACTTTGGTAAACTAGAAAATCCAGATATATATACAAATACTACTCATTTTTCATTAGATAAAGAGGTTTGTTGTCTGACTGTCCGTTAAAGTCAGCAAGGTTTTAAGGTTTTAAATCTTTAGCAAATAATTTTTAATAGAAAACGCTAGTAAATAATTTGAGATGACATTTTTATCCAGAATATAATGAAATTTAAAAACAATTTTTGAATATTATTGAAAAAGCGTATTAATTGTGATGTAATTTACTGGGAAATAGAAAGTTACTTTTATATTAATAGCGGCATAATACAGACGATTTTCTCTGATACGTTTTTCCCAACTTTTATTTCGCAATTTCTGACAGTAATGTAGAGCCCTTGAAGGGGAATACCGGTTATAAAATAAGTATTTAATATAATATGTTGTCGTTTGAAGGGTCTTTTGATTATTTTTTAGAATTGATTATTCTTCTTTGATCTTGAACGGATTTAATTTAAAGTAGTAATAAAATATTGGTGAAAATAGTAAAAAAATGAAGTAATGACAATTATAGTGACAGAGAGTCTATATTAAACAAATAATGGGTAAATAAAAAATAAAGTTTGCGATAAATCACTGAACAAATTCTGACCGCCTCATTATTTTGCAGTTTTTCACAAATTGATATTCTACACCAAACACATATCTTTAAGAGGTTCTTTTTCACCTGCCAACGCAGGTAGACAGATTGTTGAGGACTTGCAGAATCTGAAATCCAAATACAAGCACTACCACCTGGCGTGGTGCCATTGAGATGTTTATCGTCAATTTCATTTAAATTTCAACCAACAGTGCGCGAACACTTTGGGATGCATTTCTTTTGAGATATTTTATATATAGATATACCCTACTAAAAATGCGGTTCCGACTGTGGTGTCTCGTCAGGGGTAACAAATATAAATAAATAAGTAAGCACCCAACCAATAAAAACTTTACCGTTTCCTATTTACTATTGCAAAGATTATCGATTACCCTTATTTTTTATATTCATATCATTATTATGTATGACTATTAGATAATATTAAATAGATATGTTATAAACTTAAAAAAAAATTATTATCAATTACCATAAAAATACCATTTGACAGAAAAATGTCTGCCATCAAATGGTCTACATTTTTGTGTTTAGCATTTTCTGATATAACTTGCCATTAAGCCAGAAATTTAATTTTGTCTGAAAAATATGCCAACACTATGCATATCAGGAATGAGAGCTTTGACGAAAAAAATGAAGAGAACCCAAATAAAAAACCCATACACTTTTAAATAACATTCACTAGTTTGTAATTATTTTTTTTTAATACAGAAAAAAACAGGACTAGTTAAGGGAGAGTTGGTTATTTGTACTCGTCGATTTTGGTGCGCTCTAGTTTCTGTACTTCCCACGAGAAAAAGTACCTGCTACTAATCGTATACCCGAACGGCAGTGAGTGTATTCATAGCGCAGATCAGCTGGGCGAGTACATTCAGAGCAAATACATGTCAAGTGAAAACATGTCTTTGATTATCATTTTCCGGGAGCAACAATTTGTTGGTTTTCGATTACCCTACAACCAAATGCTGTGAACAGCAAAGAAAAACTGCCAGAAAAACTTTGCTAATTCAGCTACAAGAAAATACAGTAACTACAACAACGCAGGCCGAGTTCTTGGGCAACAGTAGAAACAAAAAACTTGTATAGACATTGCTTGTCATCAAACATACAGATGCGGTTGGCAGATTCGATTGCGGATTCTCAAATTATTGTTTGAACAGCATTAGAGAAGGCACTACAATGGTGGTTATTGGCCAAGATACGGATTTGCTTGCTGTATTAACTTCGTTTGCATCCGAAACTGACAATGTTCTGTTTCTGCACCCTGCTTCTGGTTATAAAATTCAACAAGAAACTAAGTTCGATATACTACGACTGAAAATCCTGTTGGGATAAATTAGTGAGGTCCTCTTATTTGCACATGCAGTAGCAGGCTGACACATCTGCCATGTTTAAGAAAGGTAAACTAAGAGATGATATTTTACAAGTTGTTGGCTGTTAATGTAGAAATTATTTCTTCAATAAAAAACAGAAAAAACTTTATTTTCTATTTTTATTTTTAGAGGACTTCCAGCCAGGTATATGGACAATTATTTATCCTACGTTTCGTCCGAGTTTTCGGACTTTTTCAAAGGTTAAAAGCTAAAAATAATGGTTTTACATAAGTTTTAAATTAGATTAGTGACAGAATACATATCTAAAAAAAGTGTTTTCTTACCTAATATAAATTTTCTATTTTAATTTCATTATATGGGCTGGTTTAATTTTTTTTTATTTTTTATTTGGTAGGTATGTGTTGTAGTTCGACGAGTTAGACAGAGAATGATCAGTATTTGGTGTCGTCGTTGTGTGTTCTTTTTAAGAGTAGGTAATTATAACAGCTGATAGTATATTTATATTGATGGTCCGAGTGGCAGTGTTATTGTAAACATTCTCATGATATTGGATAGCCGTTGAGAAGAGATTTTGCAGTTAATTCATATACAGGATGTATAAAAACTGTTACTATTGAATAAGATTGCGATATATGCTACTTAGATTTTCTATATCTGTTTGATAATTTACTGTTTTTTTGTTATTTTGTATTTCGGCCATTTCCATAAACATGCGTTTTTTTGGAATTTCTTTCTTTATGCAATATAGTTGTATCCGGAAAGTTAAAATTGTGTGAATTATTTATGGCGTGTTCAGCTAATGCTGTGCTACATGAATTAGGAGTTGCTATGGAATTTCTAATTGATAATTTATGCTGATTTATACGTTTATTTAAATACTGTTGGGTTTGTCCAATGTAACACCTATCGCAATCTGAGCAATCAATTTTATAAATAACGTGGGCTTGATTTAATTTCTCTATTGGATCTTTTAGTTTTGAATATAATTTATTTTTTATGCTATTATCATTTCTGTATGCTAATTGTATGTTATATTTACCTAATTCTTTCTGAACTTTTTCTGATACTTGTGGTATGTATGGTGCCGATATGTATATTTTGTCTCTATTTGGATTGCTTTGATTTTTGTCCTGGTTTGTGTTGTTAAATATGGGTCCAAAGCAGTTAGGTTGTAAATCTATGTCAACTTGATTTTTATTGCTTTTGTTATTTATTATCTGTATTCTCTTTTGAATATACTTATTCATAAAAAAGTGGCGGGTAAAAGTTATTTAAAAGAATGTTTTTGATTTTAATTATGTTTTCTTTGTGAAACAGTTTATCTGATAGTAAAATGGCCCTATCCACGAGGCTGTTTATAACGCTAATTTTGTATTTATTACTAGTTTTTGATTGGAAGTTGGTATATCGTTCCGAACTTATACTTTTTTGATACCAATTAGTTTTAATTCTACTGGTAGATCTACTTAAAGTCAGGTCTAAGAAGTTTATTTTAATTTCATTTTCTGTTTCTAATGTGTATTTTATTTTTCTGTGTTGTTCATTGAATTTCTGTAATATGTAATGTATCTCATTTTTATTAACGCATAGTAGACAATCATCTACGTATCGTTTATAAAATGCAATTTTATTTGAAAGTGTCGGTATTAGTTGGTTTTCTAGATATTCCAGAGTTAAATTTGCACACACTGCTGAAAGTGGTTGGCTAAGTGGTGGGACTAAGAGCATTGATTCTACTACTTTCGGGAACTTTTAGTATGCTAGTCGGGTGACCAAATATTACATACATACCAAATTCCTTACCTGCAAGAGCTTTTTACCTAATTTTCATAAAAAGACTACTAATTGTATGAGAAATCTATTGTTTAATGGCCGTATCATTTTTCGATTCGGAGATGTGTCGTGGTCAGCGAGATCTCCCAACGTAACAACCTTGATTTCTTCCTCTGCAGATACTTGAAAGAAAAGGTTTATGTAAATCGTCCTGCAAGAATTGAGGAACTAAAAACTGAATTCATGAAGAAATTCCAAAGGATTACTTATAATTTGGTTAACTAGTTTGTTTTCTTAAACTACGAAGATTTTGTTGGGAGATCAAAATGGGTCGTATATTATGTATATTATGTTCGCTAGATTCATACAAATTTTGTGAGAAATATTTGTAAAATAGCATTAGATTCATCACTGGCCAAAACATAATCTAGAATTATTATATTATTAAATGATGTAAATTAATAGGAAATAGGAAGCAGATCTCAGACACTAATACAATATTTTACTTTTTTTTGGATTCATAGAAGACATATGAAAGAAAGTCTTAATTAGGAGGAAGAAAATAATTCCTTATATGTATTTTACTATATATAATAAGGTTCAAGATATCAAAACGAAAAGCAACTTTCTTTCAAATTCTATATAATAGTATGGTAACACAGTAATGAAATAATATGATAATGTAATATAATTAATGAAACAACATAATATAATATTATAAGAATATAACAAAACATATATAACGTAATAATTAATAATATCAATAAAGTTTCAAGTTTAAAAAATTATATTTTTTAAAAATAAAATTTAAAATGTTTCACTTTTCTAGTTTTGTATGCGGCGAAAGCTTAGTGCCAGTTGTCTGGCAGATATATTTTTATAATTAGATATATTTTTGTAAAATATGTACGTTAGAAATTTATTTATCACATATTATGTTCAATAGTTTCAATATATTTTCATTTGTAAGGTATTAATTTCAAAATGTAAACAATTGTAAAATATGTGTATCTTATGTAATACAGTGTAAAATACTTATTAATTATCAACAATCTAAACATATAAATTAAAATATTTAATGAATTGCTCAAATTTTATTATCTCAATTTCCCGAATCAAATACTTTTTATATTGCACGCCTCTGTTCCAGCCCGACTTATTGATACATGAGAAGATATTATTTTTGGCTGGATGCACTTTATCTTATACCTCCGCCCATTCCTCGAAATAATGTAATGGGCAGCTATTTGTTTGTTGGAAATTGCTTTTCCCTGCCTACTATCAATAGCGTTTAAAAAAAGTAAATATACTATTTAATGAGAAAACGTCACGTACGATTAAAAAGTAGATCGATAAATTAGAGATTGAGTATAACAAACAAAATTCAATAAACAGACAAACTTACTAGATATCTAGATAAATGAATGAAGACACTCACATGTGAATATAGAAAAAATCTGGTTAGATTCACTTAGGATTAACTTTTTCTAATATGTAGAAATATAGGCAACTTAATTCTATTATGTGAGGACGTCTTGGAACATGGAGGTGTCCTGGGCACTTCTGAACAGTAAGTAAACCGTTAGATATTTTCAAGTCATAATAGTGCAAACAACCAAGCAATCACCTGCCATAACTCCCTTGAAGAATTTTCGCCCACTATCGCAAAGCTCGGGAAGAGCTTTCCCAAAATCCTTCAAAATCTTCTTGGTGGCACCATCGTTTTGTTATCGTCGCAAATTTCTAGGATCGGTTTGCTTTCTAACAATAATTCATCCAGATTCCTTTACTCTTTACCATCCCTCCAAAGACTTGCCCGTGGCGAAGTCTAACCTTTTAACCTAGCTTTTCTTTGCGTGAACGATGATACCAGTTTTCATCTCTCATTTCGATCGGTAAAACAATTTTTTTTCCAAATTCGATTTCTAAAATACATTGAGGTGTTGTTCCTTTTAGAGAGATAACGGGATCAGTTTTGAACTCAGTTTGACATACCAATTTTGTCCCTACCTTTTAAATTATTTTTACTCCCTTTTAACCTTTTCTCTTTTATATTCTGAAGTGCGCGTCATGAAGGGTAATTAAGGTATAAGCCCTTGATACAATAGTAATTTACACACCACCTACATCGCAGGAGTGATGTGAAATAGTTTATCAGGATTATGAAACCTACATGGCACGTTGGCAAGAAACTGAAGAAAAACTGAGGAGGTAGTTTTAGTATACATTGGAGAAAAAAGTACAAGTCATCGAGCCTATGGAATCATCACACCATTCAATGTTTAAAGCAACTCTTAAAGTAAAAAAAAGATACAAATTTAAAAATTTCTTAAAGTGAACGCTTTATTGAACAGTGTGGGATATAAATCCCCGAAAAGTCTAACGTTTTTACGAAAGAGGAGGTTGAGAAATTCCTATTAGAAGCCCCAGATGAAGATTTTTTGCATATGAAGATTGTATGTACCCCACTTTTTGTTCTAAAAGTCACTCTGAATTTTATAAATTTTCGTTACAGATAGTGCTCATAATGGGTTTAGCAGAAGTGTCAAGAGTTGGAAAAAATGGCTGGAAGCATTGCTGATAAGGTAATAATGCTAATTGTCGAGGTTTCTGACACGAAAACTCATGTACACAGAACATTTATTGTTGTTCGTGGAAATGACCAACTTCATTTGAGTTATTACCGAAAATACGTAACTCTGCGATCCACAAATACCTCACACAACCGACTCTTCACGTACTACAACAAGGGACATTACACATTTTCCAAATGTATCGACATCCATATATTTGAAAATATTCGGAGTAAGATTGCACAGTAGTTGAAACAACGAACTCGAAGCAGTTCACATTGTTTCCGTTGTAGTTCTGTTACATTTTTGACAGATGCTGATGCAGTTATTAGTAATTTTAAAAGATGTGGAGGTTGGAAATCTCAAACTGTAGTTGAGGGATATATAGAAATATCCATTCAGAATAAGATAGATGTCGCGAAGAAAACACAAAATTACGGTGAAGATAAATGTATCATTTCAGAGGGAAAATCTAATGTTCTTAATGTCACTCTGCTTCTAATTTTTTTTAACAATGCGGAATTGTTCAGTTGTAAGAAATAATAATTACAAATAAATCTTAATTAACACTTAACAATTTTATTTTTCGGCCTTGTCCTGTAGAGATGTACTTTCCGGCCTGAAAATTATCCATGATTTTCAGAACGGGTGTCTAAAAAAAGTTTTTTTTTTTTGTTTTAGAAGCCAAAAAAATTACCCACTAAGTCTGATAGAAACAGTTTAATAGTTTTAAGTACATAGGTTTTTTTTATTTACAGAATTTCCTAAAACTAATTGCATAATTTTAACAAATAACATCGCATTGTAGTTTTCTTTTATTAGATATAAAGCATTTCTATTTTTTTTTTCTGTATAACGCCCTTAATAATTTATTGGCATATGGTATAGTCGAATAGAAAACCAAAGACTATCGAAAATTTGGTTCTGTTTAAAAAATTCGATGGCATTTTCCCGCAAACTGTGAAGACATTATTTTTTAAATTTTCTACACTAAAAATTGCGTATAGAGAGAATGATTTTGTTCCATATTTTGAGTAATATTCAAAGTTTTTATATTTATTTGTTTTCTATTATATTTATTGATTACTTATCAACATTTAATTTATTAGTTTTTCATTCTTACATAAACGTTTACAGAGTGTAATTGTCACGGTGAATAACTAGGTATTGTATCTAATCACCGGAGAATATGCATAATTCCCAATAACTTCAGTTACTTTTAGAAATAATATTGTTTTCATTACTTTCTTCGATCATTATGAAAAATCTCCAGTGCTGGTTGGACAATGTAGATTATATTAGATTAGATTATAAGGGAGGAGCTGGCTGGTTGGCTTTGAACACCGCGACCCCCTGTGGGTCTATTGTGGAGCTCCTATTTATTTCCTTAAAGCTCTTTATCCAGCTTTGTTCTTTGTATCAGACTACACAGTCTTGATAAGGGGCTCTTAGTGTAGCTGTCAGCTCTTGGTTTTTCTTCCCCAATTAGTTGGAACCTAAGTCTAGCGAGGCCTTCACAGTGGCACAGCACATGAACTGAGGATTCCTCTTCCTCTCGGCAGAATCTGCATGTTGCATCCTGTACCAGACCCATCAGACTCATATGTCTATTGAGTCGACAGTGTTCTGTTAAAAGCCCACTATTATCCTAATGGCCTTTCTATTTTGGCATAGTAGATCTTTCGTAAATTTAGCCGATCTTTCTTTAATGAACTCTTTGGCCTGTCTCTGTTGCGGGAAGCCCCTCCACCATTCCATAGACTTATTTTGCATTCATTCCTCAATGGATGTTCTTATGCCTGGCTTGGCCATGCCACAGAAGGGTTCAGGTCCTACTAAGGCTGTGGATGAGCCTTCTCTGGCCAGTTCATCCGCCTTATGTCCCTCGTGTCCTGGCACCCACATCATGGTCAGTTTATTTTGACTTCCTAGGTCTTTTAGGGCATTCACATAGTCCCACATAAGCTTTGAGTCAACCTGCATGGAACCGATTGCTTTTAGTGCAGCTTGGCTATCGGAGAAAATGGCTATCGACTGATTGACAGTCCCTTGCCTTATTATTTCCTTTGCACACCTCTGTATCGCGGCTACTTCAGCCTGAAATACTGTGGCGTATTTTCCTAGACTTAAAATGAGATTTCCGTTTTTGGCCTTATCCCGTAAATCCCAGCTCCCACTCCTTGTTCTGTCTTGGAGCCGTCCGTATACCAGATTTTTTGCGCTGTTATTGGGGGACCGTTTTTCCAGTCATCCCTGTCTGGTATTATAATTTGAAAGTTTTTATTGAAGTTATACTTCGGGACTAAGCTATCCGTAGGCATTCCTAGTATAGGATGTGCCTTTAACTCTAAGTATAACCTCTGGTGCTCTGTTCCGTGCTGCTGCCTTATGGGCGTTGAGCCTTGCATTAGCCTGTGTACCACTGAACGAGCTTTTCCTTGGATAAATATATGTAGTGGTGACAGGTCTAGCAGGACCTCTAATGCTGCTGTAGGAGCGGTTCTTAGGGCCCCGTGGCGCACAGGTAAGCAAGCCTTTGTACGCCACTTAATAGCCTTATAGCTCCCAACTGCAGTGTCTTAATCCACCATACTACTGATCCGTAGGTTATCATGGGTCTCACTACCCTGGTGTATAACCATAGGGTCATTTTTGAATTCAATCCCTAGTTTTTCCCACACATCTGTCTGCATCTTCCCAGGGCAATTGTGGCTTTTTATGTGATTTTTTGGATGTAGGCATTCCATGTCAGTTTTTGATCGAAGATGACTCCTAGGTATTTCACCTCACTGGCAAATGGAATTTCCACTTCATTGAGCGCTAGGGATTTTAGGCCTTCCAGGGCTCTTTTCCATGCAAAGTTGACGATTGTGGTTTTGTGAGGATTTATGGACAGTCCTTCCTCACTGCACCACCTGTCGACAATACTTAGGGCATTTTGAGAGCGCTCTAATATCGTGCTCGCAAATCGTCCCTTGACTACTATTACTAGATCGTCGGCATACCCTAGGCAATAAAAGCCTTCTGCTGACATTTTTCGAAGGAGTTCATCAACAAGGGTCGCCCACAGCAGTGGAGATAATACTCCACCTTGGGGGCAGCCTGTATTCACCTTTGCTTCAATGGTAGCCTCGCCTATGTTGGATATTATTACCGTCTTTTCTAAGCTGGCTTTGATCCATTGACAAAGTAGTGTTGGGACTCCTCTATTTGATAAGGCATTCGTTAGCGAATACGTTGTCGCGTTATTAAACGCTCCTTCTATATCCAAGAATGTGGCCACTGCCATTTCTTTGTCATTTAGTGACTTTGTCAGTAGCCTATTTAGATCATCCAGCGCCAGGTCCGTTGACTTCCCTGGCTGGTATGCGTATTGGCGTTCACTAAGAGGATTTTCCGTTAGGTTTACGTCCCTAATGTATCTGTCCAATAAATTTTCCAACGTTTTTAGTAGAAAAGAGGACAGGCTTATGGGTCTATATGACTTGGGCGTTTGATCTAGCGTCCTACCTATTTTTGGTAGATTGGACAATGTAATAAATTCCTAAGTATTATTCAATTTAACTAGTTATTTCGCATAATCTCCCACAAACATTGGATAATGTAATAAATATGTTTCATTACCGGGTGCCGGGTCCGTTGCGCATACATATTGTGTTGTAACTAATTTTCCTTGTCCTAAAATGTCCCTTTTTGTTATTTTGAATGTTTAGAAGGTCACAGTTCAAAGTCAGGTATCGAAAATGAAATGATGGGCAAGGGAAATGGAACGGAAAAATAACGTTTTAAAGGTATTTTAAGGCAAGGAAGATTAAGAGGAATGACATAAATTTGAATGATTATTGTAGGGCAAGAAATAGTGAAATCAATAATATAGATGTGGTAAATTAATAAAAAAATTTATATTTATAAATCTACCTATTTTTTTCTTATAATATTTGTGGCCTATCTATACAACTAGTAATTATATAGTCAAAATTCTCAGAACTAGTTTTGCGCTTATCGATGCTGTAACGCACACATGTGATAAGTGCATTTTTTGGCAAAAATGAGTTAAATGCTGCGATAGAATCTTATTACAATTCATAAATTTATTACTTCCTCCAAAGTTTCCGATGGCATGGTAGCCAAGTGGGTAAAGCGCTTATAGCTATTTACTCGGTACCGAATATCGATGGTTCGAATCCATCCCGGAGCACGTTAGAAATTTTATTTGTAATTTATTTCGGATTAAGATGGAGGAGGGAACTCTCGATTAAGGCTGGGAATCGAATACGAATAATTTGAATATTCGAATATTCGAGTATTCGAATACGAATTATTCTAATGGGAAATTATTCGAACATTCGAAATATTCGAATACTCGAATATATTCGAATAATCGAATACTTGAATATTCGAATACTCGAATATTCGAATACTTGAATATTCAAATATTCGATTATATTTGAGTAAATTTGAATATTGAAATATATTATTAAATTATGTACGAATAGTTATGCAGTATGCATCCAACCAAAGTAGGTAGATAGTAGTAGGTATAGGTAGGTACCTATTCTAAAATCCAAATATATAAATAGACCACATTAGTGGCACGTTTTACTCCCAGTCAAACTATTCCATCTCTTTCTCGCCTCGACTTTATTCATACTGTACTAAGGCAGGGGTTAAAATTAAATTTTAAATTTTAGAAAACCTGTAAATATTTAACTATTGACTTTTCATGTATTTGTTTTACCTTCACAATCTGCGCTTTTTTTAAAAACATTCTAATTTTAGAGCACTTTTATTTTCTTCGAAAAGGAAAAATAGTTATGACACAGAAGTATAATAAACTAGCTCTATTTTTGTTTTATTTAAGCTTCAATAGTGAAATGTGAACAATAGCGCCTAAATCCTAAAATAAAATACTAACTGAATAATTCTGACCCTTAAAGCACATGTACAGGAGGCATACCCTATTGTGGATATGGAAAGCAAATCAAATTGCCTGCTTAGTAGTTTACGTCACGACTATTATTGTGGTCTATCCAACCAAATACTCAAATAAAGTATTCACTATTCACTAGTATTCAGTGCTATACCTATTAATAATGAATATTCGAGGATCCGGATTATTCGGATACGTTTTCGAATAATTCGAGTATTCGAATATTCGAATTATTCGAATAGGTATTCGAATAATTCGAATAATCCGAATATTCGAATATCCGAATAGTTCGAATATTCGAATATTTTTTCGTACGAATATTCGAATACTAAAATCTGGAAAATTCCCAGCCTTACTCTCGATGCCCTAGAGTGGTTCGGACTCCACAATAGAATGTAGGGCCTTGTCTGTCTTTACTAAATACAAAATCCTAGGATTTTCTGGGAGTTACTTCGGTGACCTGAGAGGAGGTTAAGAACACATCTTTCTTTTTTTTAAGAAAACATTATTCATGATGTTCTGAGATTATGTGTATTTTCCGGATTTCTCATTTTTACCGTAACAACCTTATAACAACCACAAAAAATAATTAATAGATTAATCGACTTACCTGTTAGGATGATCGTAATAATTCGATAATTTCTATGAACGTGTTGTCATTTCATATGATTACAAACCCACCCTTACTTCCAACAACTTAATGCGATCAAAGCCCTTTCATATAGACCCAATAGGAATAAGGAAGTCGGTGCTGAGAGCAGTGCATTATAACAGTGTTTTTATAACATGCACTCATTAGGCAGAATCCTAGAATTAATGATACTGCAGATTGTAATCAACACTCGAATAATTACGATTAATCATACTTACAGGTAAGTTTATTAATCTATCGGTTATATGAACAATAGTTCAAAAATGTTAAACTATTATAATTATAGTATTTTTTATTATTTATTTTTACTCACTATCATGAATAAAGAATTTATATGTAAAATGTCGATTAGTGAATCGTTCGCAGGCATTGGCGCCGTCAAGAAGGGACGAGTTGGGGCAGTTGACCTCACGTGGAAAATGATATTAAGTCGTCGTGTGAGTACTTCATGGCCCTAAGTAATAATTTAGTATTTTTACAGGATAATGAATTTAAGATTATAATCTCTAGAAAAGTCACTTTGGTCCCATTTTATATATAGAACGTATAGAAAGTAGCAATCTAGTAGTTGCCTGATATAATATGTGTAGAATGATTTAAATTTACCCAAAATTATAGGAACTATTAAAAAATTAATTAACATTTGCATTTGTACTTAGAACCACATGCCTCCGTAAAGCATACTATAGTATAAAAACTACAAATTGTAGTAAGACTTTTAGTAATTTTTATTCATTAAACAGGCGGTAGAAAAGGTTTTACACCCGAATGAATAGTCCTTGTGATTTCAAATAGTAATGAAAAATTAGATTATAGCAAATAATTACTTCATATGAAAATGAATGGGATTAGCTAGTTAGTATCCTGGTGTCGGTGATTGGCCCTGGTAGCGAAAATAGGCTGACGGTAAATAAACGAATAAAAGGAAAATATGAAAATAAAGTTTATGGCACCATCGTTCATTCAATAATAAAATTTCCGAGCGAGAAAGATGCAAAAACATATTTACAGTTAGGTTGTAATACAAATCTCTATTTTGAGTAAAATGTTGCTTAGAACCTTATGGTTCTCTTGCGATGAATTATCAAAATAAATTAATGAAAATACATTAACGGGTGATTTTCTACTTAAAAATTAACCAGTAATTTAACTTGAAGCGTAAGCATCAGTTTAACTTGAAGTTAAACGTAGGCGGTTTTATAGGCGTTTGTTACCGTAACAGACTTGTTTAGTTTTTATACCAGATAATGTTGGTATAGCTGCAGTCACGCCGGTTCAGTAAAGCTACTGATAGACAAAATAACAATCCAGATTGTCCAAGTGTCAACGTTTATAACCTACAAAACTTAATACGTTTTTGTACCCACTGCCAAATTACAAATTCATATTATTACCCTTTACTAAAATTAATTTCATGGGTCTTTTAGACAATTTAAAGCGGTATAAAAATGCAGTGTCGTTTCATTATTCAAAAATTGGACATTGCTCTAAAGACTTTCAAACGATGTGATGCTTCTACAGTTTGAATAAAATCTTTATATTAGTTACTATTTATTAAATCCTCAAATGCACTAAAGAGATTCGATTTATGTGAATAAGTTAGGTTAAGTTAGTACATAATTTCAAGACCCTTCAAATCACAACACAATCATAATTCTCAAAAAACGCATGTTTAGATCTTTAGTTTGAAGTTTAAACAATACCCTATTCACCGATTGATAGTTAAACTTTCGTTTGATTAATGACAGGTATAAAAAGCTCATTTAAAATATTCAGTTTAACTGACACCTGAGGTTTAAACATAAGGCATGAAACCGGCCATAAGTGATTTGCTCTCAATTCAACCAACACATAATTTTATTTCTTTCCCCAAGTTTGTATAACAAAAAAAGATAAATCTGACAACATTTGGCAACCATGTTTTTCAAACACTCACCATAAATTTAAGACAGATGGACTGCGAGGTCAAGTTTCATAATAACATGCATGTTTCCCTACTCCCTGGAAAATTTTCTAGCGACGCCCATGTCCGCAGCTTAAAAAACAGTTTTTTTTCAAATCGACAGTTGATGTTATTCTTTGCACCATTCTGAAAATTAATAATTTATGCCTAATGTATAATGGGATTATATTTTACTTTTATAGTCCACAGGTTCTGATTATAATTTAATGTGCAATAAATTGCACTGTAAACTAAATGAGTTTAAGAATACACATTACTGAATATCTACATCAATTCAATAGTTCTATGACAATATAGAAATGCATTTTATATAAATCCATTAGGACGTTTTATTTATTATTAATGCTATGTGCGTATATTTAAATTTAAAATCATCGTTGTTGTAAGACATCTTACCATCAAGGTTACCCTGCATTTTTTTCTTGTTTTTAACGAACCGGACAGATGGTCTTAAATAAAGCAGACACACGACAAAGATTTTCACTTTAAAACCATCAGCACGTCAGTCTGCTTCCTAGGAGATGGTGCACTGAATGTTAATAACGTTATTAAGGACAGAGCCGTACTGGAACATCAAGTATAATGTAGTTTTATTAGTCGGTTTGGATAAAAAATTAGTAAAGAAAACCTCAAATTCTCATTTAGTCGACGTTTCGACAAAATTTATTGTCTTCCTCAGGACTACAACATATAACATAAATTATGTATAAATTCAAATAAATAAATAAAGATGTAGAACATTAAACACGCAGTATGACTCGATAAAAATATTTTAAAAATTGAAAAAATTTTTTTAAATTAAAAAGTTCCATAAAAACAAAGTTATAAGTAACAAAACGAGGAAAAATTTATTATTTAAAAAGGTAAAAAAATATTTTTGTTTGAATAAAAAGTAACAAAAATTAATAAAATATTATATTAAGAAATCACGCTTACCTAATGAGGTCTTTGGTTTTCTGTCAATATAATCATAATCGTCAAATAAATAAATAATAACGTCACTTATAATAACAGGATTATTTTGGACAAACAATGACCTTTGCGTAATAAATTAATGGTTTTTTTAACTATTTCCAATGCAGGTCAATATGAGTGTAAAGGCAAAACAGAAATGAACCAATATATTAAATGAATTTTTAATACACATGAATATCAGTCCCTTATCAGAGTAACAATGAAAGAACTATACTAAAAAATTATTAGTAATCACAAAAAAGACATACCGAATTGTTCTTATTTTCATGTAAAAAGTTAGTAAACATGTATGTATATATTTTTTTTTTTTTTTTATTATAAACATTTATTATTGTAATAATTCTACATGGGCTATAATTTTACAAAGTTAGCTATTAAGTTATTGTATATTCTGCTCAAATTTTCCGTATCTGTTTTTTTATTAACAGTATTATTGTGTTTGTTAATAAGTATCATCTCGCTAATCAATCGTTTTTTGTAGTTGTGTTCATTGTCTAAAATGTTGACATTGTCGAAAATAAACTCGTGGTTTAACTCGAAATGATGAGATGCTAGAGCAGTTTTTTCTTTTTTATGAATGTGTCTTATGTTACACGAGCATTTGTGTTCCTTAATTCGATTTTTTTAATAATTGTTTAGTTTGTCCAATATATATAGCCCCACAACTGCACGGAATTTTGTAAACTACATGTGATTTATAATCTAATATTAACTTGTCTTTCATTGTCGAGTATAAATTTCCCACTTTTTTAATATGATAGAAAACAATATTGGAATGTTCATTCGTTAGAATTCTTTTAATCTGTTGTGAGAGGCCTTGTACATACGGTAACTTGAAATATTGTTTATTATTATTAGCCAGTTGTTGTTGATTTGAGGTAACCGTATTTCTATTATTCAAATTATTGTTATTTATAATTAAATTCGCTAATGTATTAGGATAATCATTATTCAAAAGTTTTTGTTTAAAAATTTCCATATTTTGATCATGAAACCTAAAATCACTTAATCGTAAAATTCTGTTTTTTATACCTAACAAAATATTAAATTTTTGGCTGAAGGGGTGTTGTGAGTGATAGTTAATAATTCTTCCAGAACTAATATCTTCTTCATACCAGTTGGTGACAATCTGTTGATCCTCCGTTCTAATTAATTCTAAATCTAAAAATGGTAGTTTATTTTCAACTTCTGTTTCCATGGTGAACTGTATGTCATCATGGCACTCGTTAAAATAATTTAATATATTATTTACTTCCTTATCAGGAATAGCTAAAATAGTGTCGTCAACATAAATCTTTAATAGAGGTACTTCAAATGGTAGTAGTGAATGTATAATATTCAAAATATATTCCATGACGATATTGGCTAATATAGGACTTGATGGATTGCCCAATCCATATATATAATATATATATATATATATATATATATATATATATATATATATATATATATATATATATATATATATATATATATATATATATATATATATATATATATATATATATATATATATCGTCGCTATATGATGCAGAACTAGCCTATGTCCAATTTTCACGAAATTTACTTTTAAGTTGATATATATAGTATAAGACATGGTCTACCTAGTGTAGAAATATCTTATCTGCATTATACATGAAAAAGTTGATATTACTCAAAACCAAAGTATCCTAAGTCCTAAGTATCTATTCATTCTGTGCAGTAGTATCCTATGTGATAAATTCGGTAACATAAGATATAGTGCTATAATATAATATGGACATAGGATAGTAGATGCAGGAGATAGACTAGTTCTGATCTAAAGAACAATTATTTGACGTGGACATAGACTAACTAATAGATGTGGTTTTGATGTTTACACTTCTTACGAGTGAAAATACGTACGAATGTGACTTGACTTTGTGCCGCATGTGATTCTGCAATATTAATTATATTTTTGTGTTGCTGTGAAAAGTGATTAAACTATAATATTTCTAATTACTAAAATGTTTAGTCAAAGATCTTGCAAGATTTTGGAAATGGTAACTAAAGGCGCTAATGGTAAGTTTTTACTATTATAATAATATTGAATCCGCTTAACGGTTTGTTGCAACACGAAATGGTAGTTAAATTATTTTGCATATAAAATCAAACTATAAATTGTCTTGTATTTTAAGACTGCGAAAATTGTTAAATATTTAATTTTTCTTTTGTAAATCTCAACACGTTTATCTTCAAAATTGAGGTTATGGAGTCTTTTAATATCTATATTATAAACGGTGTAATATACATCGTGTGTAAAAGTATTGAAACATGACCAGAACTTTTAAAATATTTGTTGTATAAAAAACCCTTGGACACTGGACAGGTCGATTTCTATTTCTAGTTTGGTGCAATTTATAATTTTTTATTTTACAGGAGTGTGTAAAATCCTCAGCCACCTTAATTTTTTTTTTATTTCATTTAAAAGTTATGGTCATGTTTCAACACTTTTACACCGTTGTAGTTAAAATCGAGGTTAAAATTTTCTTAGTAACTCGGTACAAATGTATACATCTCAAAGTTCAGTATTTTCAAACTGTTTAATTACTATTAATTTTCATTTTAAAATTGCTTCTTTTTTAAATAAAAAAAAAACATCTTTAATGTCTACATTTTCGTTTAAGTTTTTAAATGTAAACTAATTCCTATGTGTATCCCTTGTAGGAGACAGAAGCAAAAAATCTAAAGAAAAAGAAATGTTGCATTTAAGGGATTACAATTCTGTGGCAGACATAGTTCCACCCCGAAATTTGTTATACTATGAAACATTAACAGCTTTTAACAAAGACAATATAAATGAAAATGGTATCACCGATTTACTCAAAGTCTATTTTTCCAAGATTTCGTCAGACCAGATGAGAACATTGAAGATATAAATTTATTGAATGAGAATCAGGATTATGATGTAATTGAAATAACTACCCCAAAAGAATTAATAGAGGCTGTAGATGCTGATTTGGCGATGGGCATTGCAACAGTTGAGGATACAATTCCTTTAAGCGTCTTACAAAATAAAAATGACAATTTATTAGTAGCAGGTACATTTAGGCAACGACGAGGATTTATATTCTACTCCGGAAGATCCTTATGCGACCGATGATGATATACAAGACCCTGAATATCAGCCTGAAATTGAGGCAACCTATCTAAATACATCTGACAATTCAGTTTCGGTACATAGCGTAATTGAAAGAGCTGCAAAAAACTTTCCTATCTATACACCAGATCAATGGATTACTTTAGTTAGAACTGCTAGGAGAAATAAACCATATCAAGTTCAAGAAATTACACAAGAAAACGGGTATGATTTAAAAGATTTGCTGCAAAAAAGTACTCTAAATTGGGAGAAAGATGAAATAAATGAAAAGGTATTGTGGCAAAAAATGCGGATTGTCGAAAGTAATGTATAGTTTCCTAACATTTTATTATTTAAATATGAGTACAGTGAAGAACATTATAAGAAAATAAATTTGCTTCAAAAGGGAAGAAAACGAATTGAGGCTATAGTCATAAATGCTATGGTTTTAAAACAACTGTATACAAAGAGTTTACCTATAACTAAAAATAAGTATGAACATTTAATGTGTTTGTGTAAAAAAGGAGCAATCACCCCACAATATCATTGTTTTTTTGAAGATTTATCTCATACCACAGAAACACAGGTATCTGACAGTGAAGATGGTTAGGTAGATCATATTCCATAATTATTAAAATGTTTTGTTTATTTCTTTCTAAATATTAGTAACCATATTTTAGTTATTAGTATTAATACAACTTTAATGTTTTTTGTAAAATGTACCTGGGTAAGCAAAATGTTTGTCTTAGTCATTTTTATTTTAGGATATTTTAGGATTTTAAATGTAACCGAGGATGATTAGGCACCATTTTATATGATATTTAATATTTGTGAGATTTTGTTTATTTTTCTTAAGCATTAATAATTTAGTTGTTGCATGTAGGTAATAAAATATTTGAGTATTTTCAATTAGGGCATTTTATTTCATTCTATTTCTTCATTCCATTTTTCAAATACCCGTATAAATGTGATTTTTATTACCATTTCTTGTATCATATTGGACATAGGATACTATAAATAACTAAACACATCTCTTCTAAGTCCACTACGTGGACATAGA